>CM055956.1:103690553-104290553 GCA_029490685.1 Schizonepeta tenuifolia
AAACCAAATACAATGTTTGGGTAGTACGCGTAAACTATCCTAGTGGATTACCAACACCTCGAGTTGGTCGTGGACGTAGGAGTTCATCTCTGAACCACATAAAATAATTGTTTGAGTTTCTAACTGAACTAACTGCATAGACAAAGAAGTTTTTGCAAACTGCATTAAGTGTTGTGAACTGGCTTTCGCCCCAAAATGCAATTTTCAGTAAAATGAGTTAAACCTAACTTCCACCACATTCCGCACAGAACTCAAAACCTCAGTTCACCAAATACAGTTGACCCTCAGTTCAAGAAGTCAACTAGATCATGAGCGACTGCTCTGACTGAGTTTCTGTCACAACCCGACTTCTAATGTATTAAAACGACCAGAAAGCAAGAGGCAGTGAGGTGGAACAACTGACTTTTACTCAAAGGAACATGCTCGATAATTGAAGAATAACATCAACAACCAGACATACTCACAAATAATGTGGATTATCAATTAATGATTTCTCAAGAAACGAACATTTGTCAAGATTTTGGATATCGATCCAATCAAAGGATTAGGTTTGGTTATCGATAAATGTTGCATTCAAAAAGTGGGCCAATTTTTAACTTTTAATTGTCAAGTGGTGGTGAAATGGATACGATATTCGTTAGATGATTCCAACAAGTTTTAGGTGGAATTCAGAAAGGTTTTAAGAGATTATTTGAGCTCACGGCCTCTTTCGTACTTTAGGGACTGAGCATGCAAGGCAAGGTTATTTAAAATGATGAAGTTGCAGCGGAATATAATCATCGACTTAAAATCCCAAGGTTATATGTGTGAAGATACATAACCTGAAGCTTAAACATTTATTTATGAAGTGGTTAACAACAAGCCACCCAAGCACACCGCATCCTTCCTCATCCGAGCTAACCTGCACCTTTTAGAAATAACATGCAGGGCGTGAGTACTTCGTACTCAGTGAACACATGCCAAAATATTTTAAAAACTCGCTCGATAGAGCTATATAATTGAACTTGCCTCTTTTGCTGCATCACAAGCGTTAGATAAAAATATTTAAAAGAATTTACGACTTGTGGCAGCTAAAAACTTTTTCGTTTATTTTCTGAAATCGGTTGCAACCATTTATACGGTAAGAATCCATCTATGCGTCTTGTCTTCTTGTGGTGTCGAGAAGTAGGCCTCCTCCTCGAGCACCGTGACTGGCCCAATCAAAGCAGAGCTCACAGCCTTTTCATAACTAGCCTAGAGAGGCTCACAGTTATTTAACGACCGGCTAGGTTGTAACAAGGCTCACGGTCACCTAATCTAATGCATGCAACGTCCCGTCTTGTGCAGGACTTAATCCCGTGCGTCCACATGACATACTCACATAATACAAGTAGAGGATTACATACCAAAACATCAAACTTAGGCAAGTCAATCAACTTTAAATAAAAGCGCATATAAATAAAATAAATTGCGCATTCATCGTTGAGTTTCGGTTCATAAAGCCCACCTGTCATCCAGTGGTTTTGCTCAAAATACCTCGTTTCGTCTCGCTTCTTACTTCTGGACTTCGCTCGCTTCTTACTATCGAACTTCACTCGTTCCTTCAAGGTTAACATTCTTATAAGGACGAGTTCTATTTCTCGAAAACGAAAAATGAGTTCTAACGCTCGGCTGAAGGACTTCTACATGACTCGGGTTTCTTAACTTATCTCGACTTATCTAACTCGATCCTTCTCGGTTTCTCGATTCTATCCAAGTACTAAACCAACAAACTCTGAGACTCAAGTACTTGATTCAAAAATATCTAACTATTTTATTAATAAAATAATCCACACAAGACAGAAAATCACTATTCACATCACCTGTCTCTTTTTTCTCGATTTCTCAAGTTAAACGAACTCAGAAAATTATAAAATTAATTCTCGGGTTCTAACATCGCAAATTATTCACAAACAAACTTTCAGATCGAGAATCGAACATTCACAAATAGATAAACGATCGACTTCGATAATTAGATGGAAAAAGAAAAATTTTCCATATATAATTAATTATTCTAGAAAATTCTAGAAAATTGTATTAATAATTTAATCATAATTATAAACTCGGTTATTCATTTAAGACTCGGTTATTGAATTATGCTAACTCGACTCTGCTCGGTTTCTAGAAAGTATAAGTTATTAAACTTAAATGAAATTAATTTCATTTCTTCTTTAATAATTTTAAAACTTTAATCATTTAATCAGAAATTAAAATCCGAAACTAACTTTACTAAATAAAGTTTTCGCCGTTTATCGTAAAACGTGTCATCGCTTGGAAACTTATTAACTCGATAAATAGATTCTAATGACGTCTAATTACTTTTAATTAACTCGATTATGCTTCTTATTTTTCATTTTCTTTATAATATTTCTCGTTTCTTATTATTTTAACTCGATTTTCCATTAACGATTTCGATTCTCTAACCCTAGGATATAAATATTTAGTTACTAAAGCAAACACAAAATCAAAAGAAAAGAAACTCATAAACAATAAAAGAAAACGAAGAAGAAACAAATCGTCTTAAACTCTTGAATCTTGTCTCCAAGTTTCCAAAAGCTCCAAACTAAACTAAAACTATGAAAAATAATAAAAGATGTGTAAGGTGGTGTCTCTTCTATGCAATAAAAGGAGTATTTATAGCTAAAAATCTACCACAATTCGTGCATGAATCAAATCCTAACTAGGAAATGAGTTTTAATCAAAATAGGGAAATTGTTAGGCTAAACCGGCTCACCATGCGGTCCGTGCATGCGGCCGCATGCCGGACCGCATGCGACTGTCTCTGCACGCAACAATTTTCAATCGGCTCGTTCTCCCTCGTTTCAACTCCGATTTTGGATCCTTTTTCGCCTACGAACTCCTATCGAGATGTACTTTCATCCTACCATGCTCAATTTACATAATTTTGACTCTAATTTTCTGCAAAATCAAACAAAGTACAAACAAGCATCATATTTCACAAATTAACAATATTTAAGCTCAAAACTCATTCCAAAGATGATTTTCCAATACATATTGACATCAATTAAACTTATAAAGATGAGAAAATCTATGTTTATGAGATGCAAATGCAATATTAACTATAATTATCAAATACTTTTAAATGTTTTATAGATAATAGTAGAAAAAAATATCAAGTAAAATTATATTTAGCTATCAAAAATATAATATTAGGCATTGTTTATATACTTTATATTTCATTGACATCAAGTCTTAACTTTTATGGAAAATATGTACCATATAGATTTTAGTCATGGTGTATAATTTTCTCTAATTTATCTTAGACATAATGTTTTTTTATAACTTATTAAGAAATTAACAAAAATATACCCATTGAGTTTCTATTATCTCTCTAAAGAAAATCAAACGCAAAATGGACCTGGGTTTTCTCTACAAATTCAATAAAAATTTAACATTCCTCACTTAATAATAAAATGTTTTATGAGAGAAGATAGGGAATGACCTCTTAGACCCATAAAATTATACTCCCTCTGTTCTACTTAACTTTTCTCACTTTCAATTTTGGATGTCTCACTCTACTTGTCTTACTTTCCATTTAAGGAAATATTTAAGAAATCACTTTATTCACTTTATATCACTTCAAAACTACTTTATATCACTTTATGTCAGTTCAAAAATACTTTATATCACTTTATTAACTACACTAACCACACCCTTTATATCTAATCTCTTTTTCTTAATCTCCATGCCGGGAGCAAATGAGATAAGTAATGTAGGACGGAGGGAGTAATAATTGTCATGCAATTTAATTTAGACAAATTCTAATTTAAGTGGGTAGTTTTGGATGAATTTGACCTTATTAAATGACGGAACTTATTTTTTAGATATTACCCTACCCAAACCCATTAGCTACCATTCATTTCAAATTTTATTTTTAGAAATTCTCTCTCTATTCATTTGCTCTCTCCTCTCTCTCTCTCCCACCTAAATTCCTTGACCTCCCTCTGCCCAATTTATCATCTCTGCCACCATACTCTGAGTTCTTTGCTCCAACAACCGCAATATCCACAAAAATCCATGGCGTCCAAAAGCGGAAAAACTCGACCAGATCTGAAGCGAAATCGGCCAAATCTGAAAGTGACGAGGCCGTTGATGCGTCTTCGACTTTTAGTGTCTTTTATGTACTTATTTGTGTCGATATAGGTCAAATAGGAGAGAAAACAAGTTAATGGAGGAGGAAGCTCAGTCCAGGGCATACGCACAAAAGAAGGCCGAAATGCACTTAAATTGCACATATCAGGCAAGTTGTAATAAAGGAGTCCCCCAAGAGCATGCCCGACGACGTACCTCTCAGAACACCTTTGAGAGCGATGGTCCCTCGGTGAGCACAAATTGGTGAGAGGCGTATCAAGATGAAGCAGCTCGTATGCCCACGATGATACAGAAGCCAGTAACACCTAACACCAGTGGCTATTTATGGAAAGCGCGCGTTTAGACTAGGAAAGGAAAGTTCTTTCGGTTTACGGGATATCAATCACAGGATGATGCTAATCCAGAAGAGTGGAGCGAATCAAATAACATCAATTCGTATCATTCTAGTCAGCAGATCAAGGAGCTAAAAATGGGAAGTATGCCCTAAGCGGTAAAAGATTTTACGGCTGCAACTAGGGTTTTAGCATTCATACACTACTTCTATTTAAAGTCCAACAAGTGTGGTTGGTGATAATACACTTACTACCCCTGCGATACACTTTAGTTTTCTGCATTCTTTTTATAATTTTCAGCACAAATAAATTACTGATTTCATTTCAATTCATTTGGAAGAACAAATCCAATCTAGTTTGCCTTAGGTTTTTTTTAATCTAGAATTTTATATTTCCCTTTTATCTTATCGCTACAAGAAAAACGGAAATAGACTACACGTAATAGACAAAGGGGATTTCGGTCGTGTTGTCTATATTAATATAGACGACGGTATATGCTATCTCCGTCGTCTATAACCGATCAAATAGACAACAGGTAGTAAAACCCCGTCGTCTATAAGCGTAGGAGATAGAGACAGCGGTTAAAATTTCTCGTCGTCTAATACAAAATAGACTACTATACTTTCCCCGTCGTCTAATACCGTCTATTTTTGGCGGTTATAGACAACGCGGTATTAAATCCCCGTCGTCTACGGTGTCGTTTTATTTTATTTTCCTTTTTCCATTTTTTAATTATTAAAAAAAGTAATCCTTAACTCCCTGGTTCCTAAAATTGAAATCCTGGAAATCGCCTCCTCTCTTCTTCTCTTTCTCTTCTCCCCCTCTCTCCCTCTCTCGCCGCCTCCTGCCACCACTCGCCGGCGGAAATCGCCGGCGCCCACCACCTATCCTACTCCGCATCTCTTCCTCCTACTTTTCCGCGTCGTCCAACACCACCACTCGCTCTCCCACACCTCGCTGACCACCACCATTCCCAGAAGAAAAATCGCCGCCGTCCGCCACCACTCCGGGCAGAAAATCATCGTCGTCCGCCGCCGCTCCTTCACCGTCTCTTCCTCTTTCTTTTCTCCATCGCTCAACACCAGCACTGCCCTTTTTGGCTCCGCTGCTTGGAAATTCTTCCGTTCGAGAGGCAAGGTTAGCCCCCCCCCCCTCTCTAAAATAAACTCATCGATTATTGAAAGTCTCAGGGTAGCTGCTAAATTGATAGACTGCAAATTCAGCAAATTAGGTGTGTGCTATTTTGTAAATTAATTTAGGCTTGGTATTAGTTAATTTATTATATTTTGTGTTTAGTAGATGATGGGCTGAGGATTTATACTTTGGGAAGCCAGTTTTGTCCTCGAAAGATTTGGAGCAGGAGCAGGTAATTAGTTGCTTTCTTATAGTTTTATAAGATTTCGCATTCTTTTCTTTTTGTTGATCCTTTTGTTTTAAACAACAAAGTCACAGTACTTGAATTACATTTAGAAATTGACAATAATAAGTGATTCTTAAAATATGAAGACGAAATTGATTAAGATTTGGAAATTGACAATAATCGGAGTTGATTTTGGAGTTGTGAATGCCATGTGTTTGTTGAAATGTTTCTCTGAGTTATGAGAAGTGGGGTTATTGTTCCTTTAGCATAACTATTGTTTATTACGCTGAAATTGTAGTTATTGAATAAGTTTAGTGGACTTTATGTATCTATTCATTAATTACATCTTCCATTGGTTTTTTATCACGGAGCGGGTGATGGATCGCTATCTTATGATACCTTTCAAGAGAGTGAACGCGAACTTATGTAATTAAAGAGCGGAATGATGTGAAAAAATGAGACGAGCTTTCTAGATTTGGCCCTCTTTTTGGGAGGTTTTCGTTGAAAAAATAAAATAAAAAAAATACTAGATCAACAGGGCTTTCCTTTTTGGTTTCTCCAAATTGTTTGTGATCCAGTTCCTTGGGATTAGAAACCTCTTGCAAATGACTATTAAAACTCATATATAACTCAATGGATCCTATTTTTTCACTTTTATAGCCAGGAATCAAAAAATTAAGAAGATAGATGGCTTAAGGTTACTCTAGTTGGTTAAATTGATATGCATCATAATTAATTAACTGTATTTTGGGGTTCCTGTTACAGATCAAAGAAGGCTTCTATTCTTTCCTAACTGATCAGGAAAACAAATGTTCAAGAAATGAAGTGGATTATCATGATAATTCTCAAAGGTGTTACTTCCATATTTTGTCTGTTTTCATATTTTTCATCTTTTTCTTTCATGCATGTTTTGCTCTTAAGCTTCAACCTTACTCATTTTTGCGATTCTGCCATAGTTCAGATCTTAAGTTGGGGATTAGTGAAAAGAGCATATTTCACGAATTTCACCATGATGCTGAGGACTTGTTCAATGTCACTTGTGATCTAAAACTAGTTTGTGAAAAGTTACGGGATCGTAATCAGCGGCATAAGCAACAGGTTGGCCTCAGACTCTGGATTAAGTACTGTATATGATGCATTACAAACCATATGATAACCCGAGTCATGAGGAAGGGGCAAAACACTCCTTATATCTCTTTAACTAAATATAATAAACTATGGCAGGTATATGCAAGTTTTCTTACCACTGAGAAAGTTGGCATTTACTCATATTTCCTTCACCTTGACTAGCTATTTATATGTCTATGTTGGTGAAGTTTGAACTGTCCAGGCTTGGTGATTTACTTTACTGCATTTAGTGTGTTTTCTTTGTTTTCTTGATAATTTTGAACTCAATTTTGTAGGCATTTGTATAAGGAATGTGAGAATGCAAACCTTTGTCATAGAATTCGATTTGTTAATCCATACAAAATATCACACAATCCGAATGTTGGTCAACAAGAAAAGACAAATATTATACATGAAAGGATGTTTGGTACATTGCCTAATCAACTTATTCTTTTGTCATGTAACGTGGGGTAGGTGAAAACTAATTATATTTAAGTAAAATGATTGTGCATTGTAGTCAAAGTTTAATTAATTACATGTCTATCTTGTTAGTTACCATTGAATTATTATGGTGATTGATCCACATAAAGAGACTGCATACGTGTTGGATCCATTGAGAGATGAAGCTCATATTGAGGAATAAAAGAACATCTTGATATTCTAAGTTTCTAAGTACTTGTGATGAATTTTGTATGGGGCAGTATTTTTGGAACTTGAAGGGGTTTTTCTTTTTTAATATTTAAGGTTCATACACAATTCAATATGAGCATCGGCAAAAAGGGAAGGGGCGGCTCCATTGTGGGAAGTGATCAAGGTATGAAACTCTTAATGTTTTTTTGAAGATTAATGATATGGGTGTAAATGGTGTTAGTTACATTATGTCCTTTGGTATAGTGTTAACAAATCCGATGGACAACAATGTGGATTCTATGTAATGCGCTACATGAAAGATATCATTGAAAATTAAGGATCTATCTCCCCCATCCTATTGTCTTCACTTGTAAGTTCATTTTACTTTCAAGGTTCAATTATTTTTATGATCTAATTTTGTTTTTATTTTTATTTATTTCTAGTTTACCCAAGGATATTATTCAAAAGATGAAATTGATGAAGTGCGTATGGAGTGGGCTGATATTGTTGAAGAATTTAGCGAATGATGATGGTAATTTTGTTATCATTTTTTTTTATTATTTTCATCTTGTATGAAATTTTGAGATATTTCATGTAGTAGTGGTTTTTTTTTTTTTTAGATCATATAGATGGAAGCCACTTGGATGCATGACTGAATAGGCTTGGTTGAGTGGTGTCTTGGTGATGATGGTAATGGAATGTTGAAGACATTGTTTGTTTTGGAGACTAAGACAATATAAACATTTATATTTATGTATTTTAAGACTAGTTATAGGATATGGAATGAATGTGAAACGCTTGATTGTATGATGTTGAGTTTATAATGTAATGAAGTTTTTTAATATTTAATATTTATGATTTGTGATGTTTATGATATTATAAGTAGATTGCATTAGAAAAATAAAAGGCATATGAAAAAATAATATTTGTAAATAGACAACAATACAATAGAAAACGAAAGAAAAATGAATTGTAAACTAGTACTAAAGACGACGGGCAAATTACGTTGTCTATGTCAGAAAAAACCGTAGTCTATGTATTTAAAAGACAACACAAATTTTGCATATAAACAACGGAGAATTCCTGTCGTCTATAACTATTATAGACAACGGGGAATTCCCGTCGTCTAGCCTAATAGACAACGGGAAATTCTCATCGTCTATAACCGCCCGTTATAGACTACTCGGCTATAGACTACGAGGAATTTTGTTAAAGACTACGCGTTTTTCCCATTGTCTATAACCGTTATTCTTGTTTTCTGCATTCTCTTTATATTTTTCAGCACAAACAAATTAATGATTTCATTTCAATTCAATTGGAAGAACAAATTGAAGGCAGTTTGCCTTAGGTTTTTTTTTAATCTAGAATTTCGTATTTCCCTTTTATTTTATGTCTTCATATTATTTTGTGTTTGCGTATTTAATTATGAAGTGTGAGTAATTCCCCAGTGAGATTTGGGAGGGGAAGGATTATTTGTTGACATGTAGAAATTTGTGAGGCTAATCGTGCCTTCGGTTGAAATTAATGATTTCGGAAAGATCTGAATATACCCATGGTTTGTTTAAGTCTCGCTTGGTAAGAACATACCGTAACAAGCAAAGGACCAGGCGTACAGGTAGAAACATATGCATGCATTTGTTACACCATTTCAATTTTCAAACATAATAATTAATTAGGTTAATTTAATCGAGGGACGCTCCGCCGCCACGTCGCCCCACGACCGCGGCTTATGGCCGAGCACTGCCTCCACCGCCACCTCCATCGCGACGAAAACCTTGGTCTTATCTAAAGCCCTATTCCACACTCCGCTCACGGTGCAGTAACTGCCACTGAACGGAGGGCGGTGGTGCGACGCGTGCTCAGCCCCACTCAAGATTATTCCGGCATCCTGCAGCGCCACCACCAGCGGTGGCAGCCTCCCTCTCGGGGTGTGGGCCCATGCATGGAACTGCTGGCTGAACATAACGCAACCAGCAAATACAACAAAAAACAGCAGCACAACCGGATCGCTACATATAATGTTCACCGGCACGGCGGCGGCCGCGGTGGCGGCTGCCGGAAGGTGGACATTGTAGGCAACACGCGGCTTGGCGAGCGCCCACGGTTTCTGGTGGTGGATTTGGAAATTTATGATTTGGGATCCGAAAATCGGAGTTTCGGCGTCGCCATAGTTGTCGACGGCCCAGTGATAGATGCCGGTGACGAGGTCCGCCACCAAGTAGGCGGCCATGGCGGCGAGCATGGAGTCTAGCCATGTCCGTGAAGGTGTTGGTGCGCGGGCAATTAGTAGCATTGACTTGCTTATGGTGAATATCACGGCGGCGCAGCCGCCGGCGAACCGTGCATGGTGAGCCCACGTGGCGATGGGCGTGGTCCAGCTTTCTTGATCTTTGATTTTCGAGCTGTGATCGAGCTCCATTTTCTTGTTCTTACCTAAGTCACTCTAGAGAGAGAGAGAGAGAGAGAGAGAGAGAGGGTTGGGAATGGAAGAAAGCAATGGTTTGGAGCTTCAATTTATAAAGAGTTTAAATGTTTAATTAATATTGAAAGACCACCGAAAAATCAAAGTTATAGCTGTCTAAGTTTAGTTATGGAATTGGAGATGATGGCGTAGATCTACCACCTGCGTTCGGATATTGTGTTGTGCCCCATTATTAAACCGTATATCTGGTTATTAGATACCTAATAAAAAAACACGTATAGAATTGATATTTATTACTAAAAAATAAAAATTTATTTAACAAGAAAAAAATTATAACTAAGATGCAAGAAATTTAAATTAAAGAAAAAACATGGAAGAATAAATTAGAGTTGCATTTACTTCACGGCAATCGTGTTTATTTATTACTATGATTTGACTCAATCCCTGATTCCCATAATCTGATCATCCGTATCTCTTTATAAGAAGACTATGGGCAATGGATCTCAATGGCTCAACTTTTTTGTGAGACCCTATAATTATTTAAAAATTAGGTGCAACGGCGATCACTATTTATTTTTTATATATTATTTTCATTTAATTTTAATATAAAAATTTAAATAAAAAATTAATCAAATATTAATTTTATGCTCATTGAGGATGCTCCATACCCCATGTAGTTATTTGTTGTTAGCCGTTGTGATGATCATCTCCGATGACCGAGCATTTTGGACGGTGTTCTTCCAGAAACCGTGAAAAATATTGCATGCATTCTTCACTCGGACCTAGTAGTGACGCAACTGGATATCGTTCCTCGGCACAATTACATCGGGCCGATTCGCGTAGTTGCGATTCTTCACTTGGAGCCAGAATGCGCCGCTGCCGTTGTTACGGGTAACATGTGTAGCCAAGCTCGGGCCAAAGCTTCCGTCTTCACTTCGGCGTGTACCCGTGTGGAGCCATTTGCTTGAGAGAGTAGGGAGAATTGAGAGAATATAGAATGAATTGAGATGAGATTTGAGACTAGTGTAAAAAAAGGAAGGATAATTTTTAATAAAATAGTCAAACTATTCAAACTTTCACAATTATACTCCAAACTATCAAAAATTGCAATTTAATGACTAAACTATCAAATTTTACACAATAATGTGTCGGCCATAATTTTCCAGCAAATCATGTCCGCCGTGGCATGCCAAAAGTATGATACGGATTTATGAGTGACGTGGATTAACAAATAATAGAAAAAAAAAATTTATTATTTTTTTTTCCTTTTCTTTCTGTAACATGCTCCTTGATTAAATCCACAAACGAGAATTTGGTTTAGTAAAGATTATCCAAACATGCAAACCTAAAAATTGATGTCAATGCTAAATACACACATCAAGAAAGATAGCAAAATTGAAGAATAGTTATCAAAACCACGAACACAATTTGTCTACAAATATAGACAACATAGTCAAATACAAAAACTGAACAATAGTTAAGAAAAGAAGATTAAAAAAAATTATTATTACTTAAATCCACATCACATATAAATCCATGTCATACTTCCGGCGTGCCATGTCGGACATGATTTGCCAGAAAAAAAAATTTGGCCGGCACATTATTGTGAAAAACTCGATAGTTTGGCCATTAAATTACAATTTTTGATAGTTTGGAGTATAATTGTGAACGTTTGAATAGTTTGGCTATGTTATTGAAAATTGGCGAAAAAGGAATGAAATAAGTGTATTTATAGGGTGAATTTAAATTTAAAAAATAAAATTAATGTCGTGATCACGAATGGTCACATGTGCAGTTAAGTCGAGCGATCGCGGCATGCAAAAGATCGCTTATGCGATAACCATGCAGCGATCGCCACGATCGGCAACAGTATGCGATCGCCATGTGGAAGTCGCAACAGCACCGATAGCGTTCAAAAGATCGCTGCTGCGGGTGTTCTAAAAAAAATCTGAAATTTGATCAGTTCTATTTCTTCCATTACTCATTTTTCTTTTTTCCTTGTTATGTTTTGGGTATGAGGTCAAGGTGTGGATCCAGTGCGACGACGTCGTCGGAAGTAATTGGCACGTAGATTATAGAGTACTAAAAAACGGAGAAGTTGGGAGGATTCATGGGCTTGTAAGATGTTGAGAAGTAGGCGAGCCACGGCCGTGAAGGGGTTGGTGCGCGGGCATTGACTTGTTAATGGGAGTGGGCCAGCTTTTTCGATCTTGGATTTTCGAGCTGTCAATTGATGGCTGTCTAAGTTATGGAGATGATGGCGTAGTAGCGTCGTAGACCACCTCTCCATTCGGATATCGCGTCCCATTATTTTATTTCTCTGTCTTCATTTATTGTTTTGTTAATAATATTTATTATTGAGAATACAGCTATTATATGTATATATAATGAATTATAAGTACTCCCTCTGTTCGTTAAAAAAAGTCATATTTGGGGTTAGACACGGAGATTAAGAAAAATGATAAAGTGGTTGTGGATAGGGTAAAAGTTAAAAAGTAGGGGTATTGTTAATGACTTTAATTAATTTGTTAATGGTTTGAAATTTGGGATGACTTTATTAGTGGGTGTGGATATATTAAAACTTGGATTTCTAAATCTAGAAAATTTATTTCCTGTATGCACGTAATTAATTAATTCCGGTTCATATTAATTGATATTTAATTTCCTGTTCATACTTTTCGAAACCAATCTGTTATTTCTTGTTCATATTAATTGATGTTATTTTCCTGTCAAAAAAAAAAAAAAACTGTACAGATGAACAATAATCAAATCATTGAAAATCAACATTAATTGTAAAGGAAGTTAAACCTGTCATCAATTAAAAAACACCTGATGTGATAAAAAAAAATGGAGAGAATTTCATTCATTAAGAATAAAAATCTGCCACATTACACAGATTTTGGGGAATAATTTGGGGATTGTTTGGAGGGAATTTTAAATTATACCTAACACTAACTAAACACAATAAATAGGAGCTGTAGCCACAGATTCTTTACACCACTTCATAAATACAACAACCAAAAAAAATCTTGGACCTCAACAAACAAAGTCAAACTTGACAGAGATTGAAAAGAACAATCTGACAGCCTGACTTCTTCAAAACAGCTGCGGAGGGAAGCTAAGATATGGCGCCAAAAAGGAAGCTGCAAATCTGTTTGGTGTTGAGCTGCGCACAGTGTGAAGAATATGTAGTCTCAGTACTTGAAATGATCAAGTAATTTGCATCATAGACTGATTTCTTTCTCATTTCAACCTCCTAACTAGGTTGCTGACAACCTAGTGGTGGCATCATAAGAAATTAGTGTAGTATCAGTTCTATCAGTTTTTAACCCACAATTCATCATATAATCAGACTCAAATTATCATAATTGCATCACATAAGTGTAACATCACAGACATCAGTTTTCAATCATGGGCATCAGTTTTTAATCATTAGCAATTCATCACATAATGAGACTGAAATCATTAGAATTGCCTCATACGAAATCAGCATCACATGCAAACAAGCAACAAGATGCAATCAGAGGCATCACAGACAGCACAGATATTAGATGCAACCAACCATCACAGGCATCACAGGCACCACAAAATCAGCATCATCAATTCATCCGAATTGCATCAAACAATATAAAATCAGAGGCATCACATTTAAGAATGATCACAATTGCATCATCAAATCAGAGGCATCGAAAACAAACCCACAGTTACTCAATCACCATCATAAAATGATCACAATTGCATCGAAATAAATGGCATCACCAGCCCCCAACCAACAAGAATTGAAGAAATAAGAACTCAATCACCTGATTCATAATAATCCCATGGCTTCGAAGGCCTTCCTTTTTTTCCGGAACTTTGCGCACTCGGTAAACAAAAAGTAGTAGGGATTTGTAGGCAGCAAGGAATCAACAATCTTATCTAATACACCCCCGGTGATGGAGGTTCCGGCACCACAGTAGATGCATCAATGAGAGAGTTGGAGTTCTCCTTCTCAGAAGGTGGAATTGGACAGCCAAAATCTTCAGATTTCAGTGGACTCGAAGAGCAGAGATCGATGACAGAGTCGAATAGCTTCGGCCCAGAAGGTGGAGTAGTTGAAGAATCACCCACTTTTTCCGGCAATAAGCTTCGCACCCCTGCAGATTTGTGCAGCGTCACAGGCATGCAGGGAGGTTCCGGCACCAAGCAACCAAGATCTACAGATTTGGGTGGACTCGAAGCACAGAGATGGAGGACGGAGTCGAAGAGGTCCGGCCCAGAAGGTGGAACCTCTGAATTGACTGAAGATTCCGGCAACAAGTTTTGAATCCCACCAAATTCGAAAGGCGACGAGGTGAGTGCAGTTTCCGGCAAGAAGCAACCAACATCTACAGATTTGGTCGGCGTCGGAGAAGAGATAACGG
The DNA here is from genome assembly GCA_029490685.1 of Schizonepeta tenuifolia. NCBI lineage: Eukaryota > Viridiplantae > Streptophyta > Magnoliopsida > Lamiales > Lamiaceae > Schizonepeta > Schizonepeta tenuifolia. The sequence continues at coordinate 103,704,939 of CM055956.1, forward strand.
TGGGAGAATCGAAAATCGTCTCAGGCACTAAGTCGATGGAACTCGACTCCAAATCCCATGAATTCAAGGTTGATTCGAGCGGCGATTGAGGGATTTCAAAGGAATTCGACATCGAAGGGAGCGGCTATTGAGAGATTTCAGTGATAAATTTGGATAGATCTAGGATTTTGATGAGAGAGGATCGAGATAAATGGAAGAATCAAGAGAAGCAGATTTGGGGAGAGGAAATGAAGGGAACGGTGAATGGAGTATACAGATTAGGGTTTGGGTCCAGCCAAAAATGAAATTTGGGCTTTAAAATAATTGCCCAATATTTGATTAGTTAATCCATTTAATTTGTTTAATTAATGAAGTAATTAGTGTGTTAATATTGTTGGAGGGTGGGTCCAGTAGTGGCAAGGGGTAGTAATTTAAAAAAGTAAGGAGGGTATAAATGTACAAAAATAAAATAGAATTTTTTTTTGTGAACAAGAGAATGAGTTTAAGTGAGACTTTTTTTAGCGAACGAAGGGAGTATTTGTTATTAATAAATGATTTTTTTTACATGTTAATAAATGAATCACATGCATATATAGTTATGAGATTGTATGTATAATAAAACAACAATTGTTCATCCTAGTAGGCCAATTGGGTATGATAAATTTTAATTAAAAAAATAAAATAAAATGCAAAAAATTGGAATAAATAAATGGAAGTAAAATTAATAAAAATTGAGAAGACGAGGCATGAAAAGTGGGTCCTACGGGATCCCAAGTGCCATCACATACGGGATCCTAAGTGCCATCACATAGTAGTATCATGCAAAATTAATATATACTCTGTATATATCAGTCATACAAAATTGGAGTTAGAGGTTTTTTCAAGACACTTAAATAGGAGGTAGTGTACATTAAGAACATAAATTTGCGGGCTTTCAATTTAAGGACACAATCAATTAAGTACGTAAGAAAATTTTTGGCCCGAACGGGCTAAATCGCACGCCCCGTGCACGTGATGAACCCGAACTCCACATGTCTGCTACCTCAGCCTCCAAAACTGAGTTGAATTTCCTCCCAATCATTCCTTAGACCTGTCGCACCACGCACCGGCATCGCCACCTTTCCACCCGTCGGCCCCTCGCTTAAGAATGCAACCGGAATCAAAGCTCACCGCCACGACGGTGACCACGACGACGGTGGAGTCCTCCTCCGTTTCCTCCGACGAGCTCGCCGCGAAGGTGGCCCACAAGCAGTTCGAAGGGCTGGTGATGGTACGGACGAAGGCAATTAAGGGGAAAGGCGCGTGGTATTGGCCCACCTCGAGCCAATTGCCGTCCACAATTCCGACACGGCGACATCGGCCTCGCCAAGGCCGTCAAGCTCCATTGCTCCCTCTGTGATGCCGTTTTGTCCGCCTCCGAGCACCTCAAGCGCGGCACCTGCCCTAATTTTGCCTCCGCCCCCAAGCCCATCTCCTCCGTCCCCTCTTCCCCCTCCCTCGCGTCGCCACCACCAGCGCCCCCCGCCCCTAACCCTCCTCACAGCAACCGCAAGCGAAACTCCAACAACCGTTTTCTCAAACTCTACATTTCAATGGAGTTTTGTTGTTTCCCACTTCATTAACGCATTCGATTCCCCAACAAAATGATTGAAAATCGAGGACCCAATTCATTAGAATTGATATTAGGGTTGGGAATTTGGGAATTTGGACGATTGAGTTACTGAAATAAGAGAATAAGGTTTGGGGCTTTCTCGTTTTTCTTTTTTCTAAGTCTGAGCAAGTCGAAGAGTTTAGGGAGGGTGAAGAATCGAGCTGGACACGTGTTTTGTGAGGGTGATGTGGCGGACGTGGCTGGACACGTAGGCGACAGAGCTGAGAGAATTGATCACGTGCGAAGCACGTGAGTTTCAGACCGATCAGGCTAAAAATTGTCCTACGGAGCATGTACTAATCCACAAAGTGTCCTCAAATTGAAGGTCGGGTGATTCTATCTCTTATTCTCGTAATCTCATCCTTATAAGTATCTTTTTTATTAGTATTAAAAAACTGAAACTCTATTTCCTTCATTAATCCTTTATTTATTGATTTAGTTTTTTTCTTTTCTTGTTGTGTTTTGGTTATGTACATTGCAAATTTGTAGTCATCGAGAATACTAATAGGGTTTCTCGTAAGTGTGCTATTTTTCGAAAAAGGATGCTAGAGCCATATATTATATTTAGAGAATATATAGTTATATATCAATAATGAGTAAGCAAACTCAATATATAGTTCACATAGCCATTTTTTTAAATTTGTGTCCTAATTATCCTTTAACCTTTTTCTATTCGTATCCATCACTGCTTAACCATTTTTTTCTTCTTTATTTTTTATTTCCTGATTTTTTCTTTCTTTCTTTTTTCTGTTATTTTTCAGTTTTTTTTCTTTTTTTATTTTCTAAATTTATTTTATTTTATGTTTTCATTTTTATTTTCAGATTTCTTATCTTTTCCAATTTTTCTTCTTTTCTTTTTTTTTTCTTTTTTTTTTCCGGTTTTTTTTTTCTTTTTTTTCTATTTTTTTATTTTTCAGATTTTTTTTATTTCCGATTTTTTCGCTTCTTTTTTTGTTTGCCGTTTCTTCTTTGGTCAAGATTCGAGCGAGGAGAGCTGAAGGCCTCGGAGCGAGCCGAAGAAATCTAAATTGTTGTCCGACTATTATCTTTATATTAGTAATCGGAGCGAAGGCGGAGCCGAAGGCAGAGCTGCAAAATCGGAGCAGTATAACTTGTCATGTTCAAAAATACACATTATCGTGATGAAATGTAATGATTGTGAAAAATTTGGTACTTTGGCACTAATGACCATATTACTGCCAAAAGTACCAATAGAAAGCAAAAAAAAAAAAAAACTACGTAACTTGGTACCTTGGCACTAATGACCATATTAGTGCCAAAAGTACCAACCAAAAGCACAAAAAAAAATAATATAACTTGGTACTTTGGCACTAATGATCATATTAGTGCCAAAAGTACCAACAGAAAGCACAAAAAAAAAACTACGTAACTTGGTACTTTGACACTAATGACCATATATATTAGTGTCAAAAGTACCAACAGAAAGCACAAAAAAATACTAAGTAATTTGGTACTTTAGCACTAATGATCATATTAGTGCCAAAGTACCAAGTGAAAGCACAAAAAAAAACTAAGTAATTTGGTACTTTGGTACTTTGGCACTAATTAGTGTCAAAAGTATCCGACTTCTTGTACCCGAATCCGACCCAACCCGCTCGCCCTTCGTTAAAGGTATTTTTGTCCCAAATTCAAAAAAATGGTTAAAATTTGTGTATTTTAAAAGGTAGGCTATATATTAGGTTTTAATCTCCATTATGAGTATTTCATAAGTTGGCTCTTATATTTAACCCTAATTTTTTTTCCAGAAGACTATATATTAACAAAAAAGTAGGCAGACAGATTCCGAATCAACGGTTCAACTTTTTTTTTATTGAACTCATAATGTAGGATATTTAGCATGATTACCTTCATTTTATAGACAGTTTTTAAAATTATTTTTATTTTCTAAATCAATATGGAAAAAATATTTTGACTATCAAAAGGATCAACATTAATTTTCATACAAATCGGCGTGAGACAATTTTTTTAAGAGCTAAATATGTCTTTGTCCCACATCGATTTGGAGAAGAAACAGAGCTTTCAAATTTAACAATACTAATGGGAGGTGAATTAGATTTGAATTTTAACTGATATTTCTATATAGCTTTGAGACGAGAATATGTAGTAAAATTACCTTTTACTTTAATTTGAGATATGTCCAAATATATAAAAATTTCAAACAAGTTTGGTAGATTGCATGATCGAATTGTTGAACATATACATTTATCCTTTAGGAAAAAAGTTAAAGAACAATTATTATGAAAAATTGAACAATTATCATTTATAAATTATGTAAATGATTTTCATTCGAAAAACTGAAAAAAAAAAAAAAAAATTAACGAACAATATCTTTCTTAATCTATCACACATTACATCTAATAATCATCATTGTCAATTAATAATAGGAAAATAAACGGTGCTCCCACCACGGTGCTCCGTTCTAATTTTTCTTTATTCTGGTATTTTTGGCGTTATTAATTTATAATAATATACATATATTACTTATTATTTATATAATAATTCCTCATATTACTATCTTTATCTCTATTCTTCACACTTCTTTAAAGCTTTGTGTATTATTAATACATACGATTAATATTATATACTATATCTCAATTCCTAATGGATACATATTCTCATTTTCTAATTCTTAATTATATGTTTAATAATTGTGAAAAATAAATTATTTTTTAAGTAAGTCTACAAGTAGTGCGAATATTTAAATTTAAAGCAACAAAATAAGGAAATTGGCAGCATTTAAGAGGCAAATAGAAATTTTGAAATCGAAAATATCTACGAAAATAAATAAATATATTTAATTAACATATCTACATGGAATTCTCTTTCTCTTTCAATCATATTTTTAAAAAATCTTTGATTAGTCCCTACTCAAAAATATTATTCATATCACATTGAATCTAACGTATGAATAAATGGCCAAAAAAAGAAGAAAAAACATCTTGAAAATGTAAATATATCTTTCTCGGCTTTTGACTAAGATTAGAGATATCAATTTACCATAAACCAACGAGATGATTCAACTAAACATAAAAAGAACAATTTTTACTAATTTTAGTAAATATTAACTTTGTAGTTTTCAAATTTTTATCGAGTATTATTATCCAACAGGTTTGAAACGGGTATATATGTATACAATAAAGTCACAATTTTAATCGAGATGTAGTAAAATTATAAGCAAATTTAGATTTGAAAAATACATAATGAAAATGAATATATCTTTCTCGGCCTTTAGCTAAGATTAGACATATCAATTTACCATAAATCAACGAGTCGATTCAAATTAGCCATGTGATTAGGAATAGAAGCAGTAATGACCATTCCATTTTCATTCCATACCAGCGTGGTATGCTGGTATGGGAATGAGAATGAAATGATTATTACTGCCTCTATTGCTAATCCCACGGCTGATATATTTTTTCGTAATGAATGACTAATCACATGAGTATAGGTTTAGTCATTCCTTCTCACCCCCCTGGTATTAACTATTCCACATCTTTAGGAATGAACTTTATTATTATTATTATTATTATTATTATTATTATTATTATTATTATTATTATTATTATTATTATTATTATTATTATTTTAATATTATAATAATTATGTTATTACAAAATAATTCTAATAATTTAATTAAATAATAATATTATTTAATTATAGCAATAATATTATAATACTAATTAACTATTAAGGTTATTATAATAATATTAAATCAATGATAAATACTAATATTTATTACTATTATTGTTATTATTGTAATTAGTATAAAATTATTATTATTATTATTATTATTAAAAATATTATACATATTAATTATTAAAATAATAAATAATATGAAAATAATAATTTTATTTAATATTACGATTATTATTAAATTAATTATATTAATTATGGAAAAAATAATTAAAAAAATTTCATTCCATTTCTTTTGTATACCAGCCATAGAAATATCATGTTTCATTCCATTACAATTCCATCTTCATTCCATTACTAAGGTCATTCCATTCTCACTTCATTCCATTCATACGCACCAATCATCACCTAAATACATTAAAGCAGGCTGCAATCAAGATTTGTACGGTATCATGATAAATATTTCTCTTCATCTAATTCTAAACCAAGTACAACAACATCGACAACATATTTTGTCAACCAATTATAACGTAATTCTGATTGGTTACAATTCACAAAATCACTTCCTTCGACACTAAACATTTCTCCACACTCTTATATGTTCAAAATTGGACGCATGCTAGCCTCTTATTGTTATTACTATGATATCGTACTTCGCCTAAATAACCTCTCCCTCCAATTCAAAAACTATTGAAGCTGGATGGTCTCTCTCGCCTCTGGTTGGTGCGTTAATAGGAAAGACAAATTCAAAGAGCACGTTACATTACTTCTAATAAAATAATATAAAAAATATCACTAGGGCCGGCCCTGAGATTTTGAGGGCCCTAGGCGAAAACGAAAAAAAGGAGCCCATTGAATGATATTTACATAATGTGGTAAACTACAATTTGATAATGGTAAATTTTCGTATGGATTAGAGGCTGCATAACACATGAATGAGTGAAAAAAATAGAGGCAGAGCCAGAGCATGAATATTGAACGAGAACGCATTACTTTTTCTTTCTTCTCGTTACTAATTGAAATTCTAATTGCAAAGATATTTTTAGATATTATATATTCTTCATGTTAAAAATTCTATTAAAAATAATATTTTTATATATATTATTAGATTATTTTTTTTTTTTTTTGGGGGGGCGCCCCTCAAATGTGGGGGCCCTAGGCCATTGCCCCTATTGGCTTTATATAGAAGGGTCGGCCCTGAATATCAATGTCATAATCAAGTATCCAACAAATTAAAAAATCTTTTATTATGTGATTATTATATTTTATCCAACAATGAGAAAAATAAATATAATGCATAAATAAAGATAAAGTTACTCAAACACTATTCAATACACATACACTACAATGAAAAATCAAATAATAACAATACTGTTTTGATAAACTATTACGTGGAATACGAAGAATTAATTAAAAAATAAATTGTTGGTATCTTGAGTAGGGATCATGAGGATTTTCCCTACGTACACATTTGATATTTTAATCTATCCTTCTTTGCAAAGAGATCACAACACTGAAGTAATAATAAATATTAAATTAATAAAATATCAATTAATAAATAAATACTGTATGATATCCAACCAAAATTTCAACAAAGCTATATTTACCATGATTAGATGTTCTGCATAAAAATTCCTACAAACATTTGTGATGTTTGTGTGTAAACATATATAAATAGCCGGTAAGACTGCAGAAACATCAATTCAAAATTTCAATTGAATGAAGTCCAAAATTTACCTCCATCACTCCTAATAATTGAAACGATGTTACGAAGATATATCATATGGTTCCTTTGCTAATACTGGAGAATGTTGAAAAAGGTAATTAATTGTGAATCTACGTAGAAAACAAATAATTGAGGTTAACAATGTTAATATCTCCAAAAAATAAAAAAATCTCACAAATCAAAGTAGGGGAAGCCAAAAGCAAAATAAATCTCACAAATCAAAATAGGGAAGACAAAAGCAAAATAAATTATTACAATCACCTCAGGTATTAGTGTGGCGCAGATTGCATAAAATATTTTGATAAAATTAGAAAACCTAAACCTAAACGGTGGAAACAGTGGTGGTGGAAATCTATATATATGCTAAAATAAGATATAAAATTGAATATATGAGTATTCATAGCCACCTCCTAAAAAAATCTTAAAATTGAAATGATGTAAACGATGATGTATCATACAATTCCTTTGCTAATACTAGAGAATGTTGAAAAAGGTAATTAATTGTGAATCTACGTAGAAAACAAACAATTGAGGTTAACAATGTTAATATCTCCACAAAATAAAAAAATCTCACAAATCAAAGTAGAGGAAGACAAAAGCAAAATAAATCTCACAAATCAAAATAGGGGAAGACAAAAGCATAATAAATTATTACAATCACCTCAGGTATTAGTGTGGCAATTGCATAAAATATTTTGATAAAATCAGAAAACCTAAACCAAAACGGTGGAAACGGTGGTGGAGGAAATCTATACGTATGCTAAACTAAGATGTAAAATTGAATATATGAGTATTCATAGCCGCCTCCGAAAAATAAAAAAACCTAAACGTGACCTAAATGTGAAATATATCATAAATATTAGTTTTTAATTTAGAAAATTTGAGAATCTATCTGTATCTATCTATATATATTATTAATACCGATGCGGATTCGAAGCCTCTCCTTTAATTTAGGTCCTACGTAGCGCAACCACAATTCAGTATTACTATTTATCTTAAATCCTTATTTAAACTCCATGAATAATTTGGCTCCACCAACGAAATGATCCTTCACAACCACAATATAAAATGAATATGAATGAAGTGATTTGGGGGGTGGTGCCACATAGAATTTTTTGTAAGACATAATCGTTTTTCTTTTAATAATATAACTAGAATTCCTGCCCGTGCGATGCACGGGAACAGACTTAATTTAAAATTAGTTCCAAAAAAAGCAAATTAACAAAATTAATAATGTAGAACTCATGTACTATTTGTTATAACAATAATATGCGATTGTGAAATGTGAACTAAATGACGATAAATTAACAATCAATGCTCAATCGATGTACTGTTGTTGAAATGTGTAACTTAAGTCAAGAATTATTTAATCTTAAATGACGGTCATATAGAATAAGCATTATAAACTTTTAGTTTAGGAATAAGCATTATAAACTTGGATAACAAAATAAGAAACATGGCCTAAATATAAAGAAACACATATTGATTGGATTATATATTGCATTTCCGTGTTTCATCTCCTAGCTATACTAAATATAAAAGCCAAATACATCTTAAAATAATAAAATTACCACTTTCCCTCCATAAGCTTCATCCAAATATCTTATGTGTAATAGTATATAGTATAGAACATAAGCTTCCTCCAAAAGCTTTGCTTGGAGCAAAGTTTAGCCCTCTAAATATGAATCTTTTTGGCATTATTTCTACATCAATACTTTTCACTCTCTTCCCCGATTGTGCTTAATTTTCAATTATGTTCCTCCTTAATCTTCCGTCATAGTAGACGTCATTTAATCTTTTATTCATTTTATTGTTGTTTGTTCCATCTTTTGTTTTTTTAATTTTGTTCAAGAAATAGCTAGTTAGACGAATGGGATGGAGCTTTGAGTTCGATTCGAGGTATTATTTGTGTATACATTGCAAAATAAGGTGAGATATCCTTAATTTGGTAAATTGGAAAAATTCAAGCTTTGGTTGTTGCAGAGGCCGGCAGAGCATTTTTAAGTTGTTAAATTCTTCAGAATTTTAAGTTCCTAAATTCTGATTTGAAAATCAACATCTATTGATTGATATGTGCAAAAGGCATATTTGTGTATAAATTGCAGTCAATGGGAATTAGAATCTATATATATATTAAAGTAAAATCAAATACTAAAATATTTTCCTGCTCATTTTATTGAACTTTGAGCATAACTAAATATTTTATTTATTTTAACAATGTCTCTTCGTATTTAGCTAATAAAATGTTGTCTTTTACAGCCACTATCATCCCCATCTTTGTATTCAGTTATTTTAATACACAAAAATAATGAATGTCTCTTCGTATTCAGCATTTTAGCTTACCAACATAAACTACTGCTAGATTAGGCAATTATGTATATCTGTAAATTAAAAACATCCATTTTCCAGATTATTGGCATAACGTTATACTCATACATACTTTCACAAGGAGGGAAAAAAAAAAGACATCATTACATTTAGTTGGCTGATTGCTACAAATGTTTAAAAATAAAAAATAAAAAATAATATTATAGCTCAAGAGACATTTAGGCGAGAAAAGCGGTAGAATTTTATATAGACAGTATATTATTTTTGAGGTAATTATTGAGTATTTAAGCAAACACTTTCATGAACACAATCTGTATTAAAAATATAAACAACTAAGAAAATTCTACTAAAAGGATATATTGCCTTTATTATATGTGAAACGTGTATATACAATAACATTAAGGAAGTTTACTTTGGGTGATATAATAGATAGATAAGAATAGAATAGACTAATCAGCCATTTATTAATCTATCCTATCATGCAATGCAAGCAGCCGCGGGTTCACACGATATCAAAAAAAAAAAAAAACTTTCATTTCTCTTGCCTACATGAAGTTTTCCTGAATGTTTAGTTATTATGTTTGACCCTAAAATATGATTTTGTTAAATGATTTTGTTAAAACATTATTTTTTTTAAATGAACAAATTTTAAGGAAGTAGATGGTACAGTAACAAAAGTGTACGTGCATATGAATATTATAATTGAAACTTAATTACTCATAACAAATGTAATGATGTCTTGATTTTTTTCCTCCTTGTGAAAGTATGTATGAGTATAACGTTATGCCGATAATCTGGAAAATGGATGTCTTTAATTTACAGATATACATAATTGTCTAATCTAGCAGTAGTTTATGTTGATAAGCTGAAATGTTGAATACGAAGTGACATTCATTATTTTTTTTGTATTAAAATAACTGAATACAAAGATGGGGATGATAGTGGCTGTAAAAGACAACATTTTATTAGCTAAATACGAAGAGACATTGTTAAAATAAATAAAATATTTGGTTATGCTCAAAGTTCGATAAAATAAGCGGGAAAATATTTTAGTATTTGATTTTACTTTAATATATATATAGATGATTCTATAATTTTCTAAATTCCAGTCATATCTATATATTCTATTATATTATAATTATTAATTTTTTTTATTTCACATCGCTTTTTAAATGAAACCCCACCAATTGAAAAACCTATCATACTTAAAATTAATGTGTATTTTCTCAAGCCGTTTGAATAATCTTAAATACATCGTTTCAAATTCTTTGATTAATCATCGTGTTTTGTTGATGTCAATAGCTGCATTGGAAAATGCCAAACATGTAGAAAAATTACTAACGATTTTTTGAACGAGAATAAATAGTAAAATTAACTTTTGAACGGGCTAGGGACATGCACGCATGTATAAAATGTAAACGAACTTATTAGACGTATTACTATATGAGTTCGAGAAGAGTAGTAAATAAAAAAATTAATTTTTAACGGGTTTGGGGACATGCATGAATATATAAAATCTAAATGAGCTTATTAGCTATATCACTATACGAGTTCGATACGAGAATAAATAACAAAATTATTTTTTAAACGGATTTAGGGACATGCACATATGTGTAAAATATAAACGAGCTTAGTAGTCGTATTACTCTACGAGTTTGAAACGAGAAAAAAAAATCAAAAATTATATTTTAAACGGGTTGATGACATGCACACATATATAAACTTATTAGTTAACCAATATCCACAAAGAAAACATAAAGAAAAATAAGTAACAAAAGAAACTAAAAAATTCATAAAATTTTAATTCATAAATTAAATTAAAACATAACATCAATTTCCATCGAGAACTTATATAAATTATCTTTGCTAAATGGAGAACTTAAAAAATCATCAAATATATATTTTCTTAGTCAAAATAAATTTTAATTTAATTTGATAGAATAAATATGTTCATCAAATAAATAGTCAATTAATCATATAGATACATATAAAAAAATTAATTAACTTATATACATACCATACATGGACATTAACGAAATATGAGATGCATTATAATCTTTTGTTATTTCTATCATTTATAATTAATTTTACTTTAGTGTCGAATTTTACGGGTTTGACATAGGTACAAGTAGCAAATTTCATTTAATTGGGTTACAGCGAACATGGGTACAAATTTGGTGATTTTAGATACAAAACGAGTACAATCACGTGGGACTAAGAGCGATGATATTCTGGATTCATGGTGGACATTGCCCACAAAATTAGAACCTGATCAACAGGCCGATTCCGTCCCAAACTGTGGGGGTAAACAAGCCGATTCTGAGGCTGTGGTTTTTTTTTTTTTTTTTTTTAATTTTATGTTGAACTCATAATGTTTATGGTCATCCTCATTATTATTGATAATTTTAAAAATTAATCTTATTCTCTAAATCAGTGTGGGATAAAAAGATGAATTTGCTATGAAAATAATCCAACTCAATTCTCATTCAAAATCGTTGATAGAACAATATATTTGAGAGCCAAATATGCTTTTGTCCACATCAATTTTGAAAAGAATAGAGTTTTTAAAATTATTGATAGAAACTGAAGCGGATATAACTGATTTGAGATGAGAACATGTAATTAAAATTTCTTTTTAATCAATGTTGGGATATGTTCAAATATATATATATAGCGACCAATAATTTAGTATAAAAAGTAATCATTTTTGTATAAAAGGAATTGAATTGTTGCATATTTTACAACATAGTGTGATTCCCCGTTGATTTTCGACGGGTTATACGCTAGTTTAGATAAATAGGAATGAAGAATTAAGAGGGATGTCACGTAGGATTTTTTTCAAAGCAAGAATCATCTTCCTTTTAGTAATATAATATAATGATGATGATTAGCAAAAATTACCTTGTTTCTTTGTTTTGCAATTGGATGTATATGCAAATTATTTTAATTTTTGGTATTAATTACTTGATCGTGCCCAAGAAATCAACAAGTTTAATTTGGTGTCGATGTATTAGTTGTTCATAATTGGCCTTCACATCTTGATTCGATCTTCTAGCTGAGAATTGTTTTTAGCTAATTAGGAGCTGAGTTTGAAGACATAGAAGAACACGGCGGGAGAAGAGCATAATTTTGGAATAATAATTTTTTTTATATGTATGATCTTGTGTAATTTGTACATATATCACCTCCTTTAATTCTCAAAAAAAAAAAAAAAAAAAGACAACATTGGGTCCTTCATTTATCAAGGGCTTTGATCACTTGTAAACAAGATATTAAGCTATCATAGTATGTATATGTCTATCACGCTCTTATCAATTATCATTCTTAGGTAATTAAAAACCATCGTAGCTATCAAGTGTTATTCCATATTCCATAACAAAGAAACCCCTACATATATATAGATATCGTTAATTATCACATACAACTTCACTATCACGTCAACTCATTTATGAGAAAAATATTATATATAGCATTTCAAACATACATATATAGCTATTATATTATAGGTTAAATTAATCAAGGGATGTCGACGCTCCACCGTCGCCCCATGACCGCGGCTTATGGCCGAGCGCAGCCTCAACCGCCACCTCCATCGCGACGAAAAACTTAGTCTTGTCCAAAACCCTATTCCACACTCCGCTCACGGTGCAGTAACTGCCACTGAACGGCGGGCGGTGGTGCAACGCGTGCTCAGCACCGCTCAAGATGATTCCGGCATCCTGCAGCGACACCACAAGCGGCGGCAGCCGCCTTCTCGGGGTGTGGGCCCATGCATGGACCTGCTGACTGAACATAACGCAACCTGCAAACACACCAAAAAACAACAGCCAAACAGGATCACTACATATCAAGTTCACTAGCAGGCCGGCAGCGGCGGTGGCGGTTGCCGGAAGGTGGATGTTGTAGGCCACGCGCGGCTTGGCGAGCGCCCACGGCTTCTGGTGGTGGATTTGGAAATTTACGATTTGGGATCCGAATATCGGAGTTTGGGCGTCGCCGTAGTTGTCGACGGCCCAATGGTAGATGCCAGTGCCGAGGTCCGCCGCCAAGTACGCGGCCATGGCGGCGACCATGGAATCGAGCCATGGCCGTGAAGCTGTTGGTGTGCGGGCAATTAGTAGCATTGACTTGCTTATGGTGAACAGCAAGGCGGCGCAGCCGCCGGCGAACCGTGCATGGTGAGCCCACGTGGCGATGGGCGTGGGCCAGCTTTTTTCATCTTGGATTTTTGAGCCGTGTTTAAGCTGCATTTTAATTCGTCCTACCTAAGTTATTTTAGAGAGAGAAAGAGGAGGTTGGGAATGGAAAATAAATGGTTAGGAGCTTCAATTTATAGAGCTAAATTAAAGGAAGTCAAAGAAACTAGGCTTCATGTAGCAACCTTCATGTGGATATCGTGTCCCATTATTGTTAAAGGATATTTTAGGACACTATTTTTGGCACATTCAGAAATTAGGACAAATTTTGACCCGGTTATTTTAGGACATTAAATTTTGTGTATTGCAAAAATATTTTTTTCTCATTTTTTTGTGAGTTTACATACGCACACATGACTCAAACCCTCACTTTTTGGTTAGTGAAAAAGTATTTTACACTTGAGTTACATTTTCGTCGTCATTGTGTATTGCAATTTTAGTACATTATGTTTTGAGAATCGCATTTGTAAGACATTTTGTGGGCCGAATATAGAATAATTCGGACTTTTACCCCACAATCGCTACTTTGCTGGAGATACGTAGGTGATGTGATGCCTAAATAGAACTGAAAAATAAAATGACAATAAATATTAATATTTCAATAAATTTATATTGCAGAATTTATATTTGAATTTTTTAGAATTGTGTATATAATTTCGAGAGCTAGAGGTTTTTTTAGGACACTTAAATAGGGGGTAGTGCACATTCAGGACACCTCGTTGCAGGCCTAGAATTTGAGGACAGTAAACAATTAGTAATCTCTCCGTAGGACATTTTTTGGCCCGAATGGGCCCGATTGCCACATGTCTGCCACCTCGGCCTCCAGTCATCCTCCACTAACCCCTCTCTCACCTCTCTCTATCACTACGGGCAAAAACCTTCGATTCCAATGCGTCGAAGGTGTTCAGCAGCACCGTCGGGGAATCATCCTCTCCGTCCAACATCTACAAATTCTCAATAAACATCAGAATCGCAAAATCATAAGCATTGGGACTCGTATCTAGAAAGAAGGACGACAGATCGCGGCGACAGCCCCATGTCCTGCACACCACTCCTCTTTACCACTACCGTCGATCAGAACCATGAAAGCTCCTCCGCCTAATCCTACATCCCATCTTTTTACTCCTTTTTCTACTCACTCTCGCCGCCTCCGCCAATGGCTTCGGCTCCATGGCCCCCATCTCAGCCTCCTTCGGCGATCACTCTCTTTTTTGCGCCATCGATGCCAGCGGCAAGCAAGCCATCATTTGCTGGGACGCCGACAACAGCTACTCCACCACCTCGCGCTCGTCGCAATACTCCACTGCTCTCCCTCCGATGGCCGCCCTCTCCGGCGGAGACGGATTTCTCTGCGGCATTTTAGCAGACATCTCGCAGGCATTATGCTGGGACTCAATGGGCGCCGCCAAAACCACCGATCTCATCCCCGATGCATTCAAGCTCAACGCCTACTCCCACATCCCCTCTGACAAAGATCACGTCAGCGCCATTCGAGGTTCGTATTTCTCCGAAAACATCACCGGTGCCGTGTACTATTGGGATATCGTCAGTGTCCAACACAAGTCTCTCCTCGAAACAGAGCTTCCGTTTCTACGATCAGACCGCCACCGCCTCCGTATACACGAAGGTCATCTTCGGCGACGGCTTCAAATGCGGCGCGATTTCAAACTGAGGGATCACATGCTGGGGCCCAAACTCTGGTAATCTGCGGACTCAATCTGCAGCTTTAGCATCCATTATAGACTCAATCTGCGGCGTCTCGCAGATGTCCGGCGAGATAAAATGCTGGGGCAATAACACCGGCGTTGGCACCATTCTGGCCGGGATCAGATTAGTTAGCTTGGCAGCGGGGGCCCGCCATTTTTGTGGGATTCGAGAGAATAATCATGGGGTGGAGTGTTGGGGAAGCTTCAACTCCTCATTGATCCCTAAAGGAGCTGGCTTCCTCTCCATTGCTTCGTCGGAGTGGCTGACTTGTGGCATTAGAGAAGGTGACATACGGGTGGCGGTGTAGAGGGATGTGAATGAATGAGAAAAGTTGAGAGATTTTTGCCCGTAGTGAGAGAGAGAGAGAGAGAGAGTGAGAGAGGGGTGAGAGAGGGGTTGGTGGAGGATGACTAAAGGCTGAGGTGGCAGCCATGTGGCAGGCATGTGGCAATCGGACCTGTTCGGGCCAAAAAATGTTCTACCCCCTATTTAAGTGTCCTAAAAAAGCCTCTAGCTCTAATTTTGACGAGCAACAAAATTATCTATCTATTCTATTTCATTAAATTTTCTCTAGAAAGTAAAAAGAAATTATACATATTTATGTCATTATATTTTTCAATTTCGTGTAATATCATGTCTTTGCACATCCACCTCACCTAGATAGCTTTGCTATAATTAGAACTATTTGGTTTCACGGCAATCGTGTTTACATGCATGATTTGACTCTATCTCATAATCTTCCATATTTTTTTACATTAAAAAAACTGAAACTTTAATTATATTTCCTTCAGTAGTCTTTAAGTTATTAATTTTCTTTCTCTATTATGATTTGGGTATGAGGCGTTCTTGCTATATATGATTTGGGTATGAAGTTTGCAAAAATTTAAGGGAAATGATATTTTAACAAAATATTTTAGACAAAATCGATTTTTATTACCCCTAAACCGATTATTCTACTTCAGTCTAATTAGAACTGATTTTTGGTTTTTTTTTTTTTTTTTTTTTTTTTTTTTTTTTTTTATGTCACTAATTTAACCTTATAGTATTTTGGAGGGAAAAAATATGGAACAATTTTTTTACTACAATTAAATCCAACAATTCAGAAAATATCATGCCAAATTATCTCCTTGAAACACCCAAATCAAAAATCCACAAAAATATCATCTCACAACAGGCAGCCAAAAAATAATTCGCATGAAAAAATAAATCACATTCATATTCATATAATCGTCATATTCATATATAATCACGTTATATTAAATATTCAAGAATTTCAATTTGAATTTATTATTCAAAATTTTCACTAAAAACAATATAATAACTTAAATTATTTACGTGAGTACATAATTGCAACAAAATGATTAAAATTAGTTGGAGACTAGGAAGAGAGAAAAAGAAAATAAGATCCATTTTTGTGGATTAAGAGGGTATTTGGCTTAGCTTAAAAGCTCCTCAAAACAACTTCTAGGCTCCTAATTCCTTAGTAATGAATAACTTTTAAGCTGTTTTAAAGAGTTTAAAAGCTTAGCCAAACACCCTCTAAGTCAAGAGATCCAGTTTGGTGGATTCGTCGTCCTGCATGTGATATATATATCTGATAAATTTGGATATTTCTCGCAAATTTAAAGTTATAAGCCTATATATGCTGTTAGCGTTGAATGTGGCAGAAATAAATTAAAACAAAAGTGATTTATTTTTCATAAAACTTACGAAATCCCATGCATTAAATGTTTGAATTAGTAAATGAGCAAATTTTAATTTATATTTCATTTTTTTCAGGGAAGATATAATAATAATAATTCATTACTTTTATTTCAAAAATTTTACATTATTAATTAGAGGGAAAACATCTTACTATTTGAATTGTGCTAATAGCGGCAAAATTCCATGAAGGCCGACCTCCACCTAAATAATTAAAAATAAATAAGAAAAGTAAACAATTCAACTAAATTAATTGGAAGCAACAAGGCCGTGTGGGCGACGTAAGAAATTAAATTAATTATTTCTAGAGCCGCCAAATAACAAAACTTTATCTTTTTTTTTTTAAATAAAATATATTGAATAATCACGAGCAATCGCATAGAGCATGAAGAAAACCCTTGACGGAGCGCTGTCGTCACACACTTCGCACAAATAATATTTATAACACCTTTTGCCCAACAAGGTAGTAGTCAGCGGCAAGCGGGATCGTACCCAAGGGACTCCGCGTAATTTGTTCTTCAGATGTTGCTCAACAAAGGGGTTTTGGTCACGATGTATCTTAATAACCTGTACTCAACAAATAACAATATCAAATAACAAAAGAGTTTGGATTGGGTTTCGAATCCATGATCCTAGTTACTCTTTACTCGTTCATCGGTGCAAAGATATTCAATTAACTAATTTTATCACTTGGTTTAAGGCAAAGATTAGTTAACACCCTAAGGTCACGAAGTCACGATGCTAACACACTTAACCTATGTCTAATCAATTTTACAGATCTTGACCAGAAGGCTAGATCTCCTCTCTTGATCAGCAAAATCACGAAGACACTTCAGTAACGATGCTGCCCAACAGGCATTAAGAATAAATAGACCCAAGACAGCCAAGAAGTAGGTCAATACTGACTGCTCTCCAACACCCTTTACCTTCTTGGGCACGAAAGACACTCTCGTGTTGATCCCAATTTCTGTTAATGACTTAATCTCAATATCTAGATGGTGATCAATCAACTTCAATATCAATTAAGTCTAGAATTAATCCTAAGTGTTTCGGGAACAAAATCAATTAACGAACTAACACAATTAGACCTCACAAGTTTGAACGAGTAATTTAGAATCACTTCATCTACATCCAACCCAAACAATAAACTTAGCTAGACATAATATTAAATAAGAACACAAAACAAATAAAGAAAAGCACACTTAGCATAAATCTGGAAAGGGGTTGCTGCCCAAAAGCGTAGTCAGCAACTAGGGTCTTGGCTTCACGCCAACAACTAACTTAAAGCAGTAAAATACGAAATTAAAGTAATTTGTCCTTAGGACTTGTTTCTTCCTCACTTTCTCTCAACCTAGAATGCAGAACTAATCTAAACTACTGAATTCGAAGCCCTCTTACATGATAGAGTCGACCATATATATAGGCGATGAGATTCTAAGGTTTAGGAAAGTTTCCTTGTTGAATAAGGATTCTTCCCATGCATATCATAACCTCTGCCTCTCTCTCTTTCCTTCGCATGCACGACCATTCTTTCCTTGCGTGGTAGATATCTTTAATGATTTGGCTCGGCTAGGATAAGGAAGGACACATCCAATCCTTATCCTCTTCCTTGAAGGAAAAGAAATCTGCTGCTACTGCTGGTCCGACTCGCATCCTGCCCGTCATCGTCTGCATCCTGAATTGCCTCCGGTCTTGACCACGATCCTGGCTCCTCCGAGTACTCTGTCTGTTGGCTTAAGGATATGGGGAGGTGCTTCCTGACTTGTAGAAAGGATGTTTCGATGTTGCCCAGCTACAAGCTTCCAGCCCTATGCCCATTTGCATCGTATCGCCATCTCAACAACAGATTTTCCATCGGATTTGCCCAGCATCTACCTGTTCTTCCCCTGCACACTATCTCTCGACTTGCGTGTCCTTCCAGACACATAATGACTCGATAAAGACTAAAAACACAAGAAAGAAATAAGAAAAGATGGACACAAATATGGGTTCATCACACCCACACACTTGAATTACACTTGCCCTCAAGTGTATGGCTGCGACTTTGCCCAAGATTCAAACACAAAAAAGACAAAACAGAAAACACAGACTCAAAACAAATCAGCATCTCACATGTAAGTCAAAACAGAATATGTAACAGATATTGCCATTAAACAGGTCAAGATAGAGTTATCGGGCAACAAGGACATCCTCACCAGCACTCATCTCTCAAGTGTATAAGGTTAAGTGTTTACGCTCTTAACCATCATCAACAAAGTTTTTCCATAGGCTTGCCTGCCCTCTACATCTCTACTTCTTCGAACAAATTCAAACTACTTATCCTTAGGTCTTCATTGGGTTGTAATGTGACTTGTGACAAAAAGGTAGGATAATATGGAAATTGGCTAAGTCAAGAACTAGGTTCTCGAGCAACACATTGCCCTTGATTCCTTACTCCTCTTTATTTATCACACTTATTCTGGGCTTCTTATATATTTATTTATTTATATTTTTTCTTTTTTTTCTCTTTTTTTTCTTTTCTCTCTCTTTTTTTTTTAATAATTTTTTTTAATTTTTTTTAACCCAACACCTCTATCTTAGGTGATTCTGCCCACTATGTGCTACCCTACATTTCCTTTCATCCCTCGTTCTTCTAGACCTGAGTTCTTGACCGGGACGGCCAAAATTCAGACTTCTATAAGTAAATAGAAAGAATACGATCCAAGCTCAAGGGGGCTAATTAAAGGATAAATGTTATGGTAGGAAATTTTTAGGTCATGGCTATTTTGAACAAAATTGCCTAATTCATCTAAGTAGTTCTACTAAGTTACATGAAGTTTTAATTAAGAGATGCAGGCAAGTTCTAGATCAACACATGTCAACTGATCATTATCACACAAGAACGAATAATGCTGCATATGTATATAGCATTTCAAAAGCTCAAATCCTCACAGTTAATGCCCAATATCTCATTCTGTCCTACCTATTTACATACGGCATCATCCATAAACCTATTCTAACCTTCATGCTAACATACTGATCAATAACACAAACAAACTTTAAAAACACAAACTGACACCCCAACACCCACACACTTTGCCTTAGGCAAAGTGGGTAAAATATTGGGCAACAATCAAACAAAAACCAACTGACTCAACAAACACAACTGAGAAGGCACTAGGATCTTCACCATACAATTTGCTGGGCAAATTGTGGGTGAAGACAGTAAAATCGTCCTTTCGAACAACAAGATACTAAATAACACAAAACAAGACTCAATAATAAAACACAAAAACGAAAAATAAAATCCTAAACTAACATAAAAGGGAGGAACACAAATCAAATAGAAGATTCAGGTGGATACCTGAATCCTTGGTGTGCAAAGAATGCCAGCTGGACATCTCTGATCTCGGTCAACAACCTCTCCACATTGGCCAGCCTGGTCTCGATCTCGATGTTGGGCAGCACCGCTGCACTGGTGCTTGCCTCCTCCTTCTTGCCCACTGGTGGTCGCCTGCTAGATGCTTGTTTGGAATGATCAACAAACACATATCTGCCATTCCTGATCTCGATGTCATTCATCTTTCTCAAGGCAGTTTCTCCCAACATGTTGACCGACATCTTCGGCTTTCCCTTCAGATCACCATAGACCCCGACTCCATTCGCGAAGGCTGTCACAAAGTGGCCACAAGTGCATCCCAACGCCTGCTTTGCCAACACGGTCTTGAGCTGCTCACCAAGGAACGCCGCGGAATTGACTTTGGTTTTGGTGTGCATACACCACAGTAGATATCGCTCCTTGTTGCTCAAGCTGTTGCCGCTATCACTCTTGCCATACAAGTTGTAGGCAAGGATGTGGTGGCAAAGTCTCAGGGCAGGCGTTCTTAGCTCAGTACCCTTGTTGTTGGCTCCATAGTAGGGCGTCCCATTGCTGATCTCCTTCCACTGCTCCTCATAAACCACATCTCCTGGGGATGGCACCTTAGTCCTGGCCTCCATGAACTCCTTCCTGGCCAAATCTCGCAGACTCACCATCCCGAGAATCTGATTGAGGGCACTGACTTGGATCTCATACTTCTCGCCCAACAGCGAGAAGGAAATCATGCTCGCCCCGTTCTCAGGGTCACTTGTTATTGTCGCCGTACTATAGACTTTCTTGACTTGCTCCTCGTAGACCTTCACAGGCCACTCCAAAAACTTACTCCAGCCGATCCCTTTGAACAACTCTCTTACTTCCTGGGCAACACCCAAGTTCTCGTAGAATTTGAAGTCGAGAACTCGAGGTGCAGTCACCTTCCACTCTTTGGGCTTGCTACACGTCATCACCGTGGGCCCCTTCCTCTTCTTCCTGCTCTTAGCACTTGCTGGGGTAGACTGCTCATCATCCCCTTCCTCCTCAAGATCGTTTCCTTCTTCTTGCTCACTGACAGCCGTTCCCTTCGAAATCGACGGCTGAAAGGACCCGGCGTCCGAAGTAGCAGACTTGTGCTTCTTCGCCGGCGTCCCCTCGCCACCGTGAGGGCGTTTCTTAGCCGCCTTGGCTTCTTTCTTCTTCGCCGGACTTTCCTTTGCCTTGGTCTTTGCCTCCACCAACGCCTCCGCTGCCAACATCGCCGCCACTGTGTCAATGGCTTCATTCACATCATCGTTGTCGCCTTCTCCCTCATCACCTTTTTCTTCTTCTTCATCCTTGCCGTCGTGCTCCTCCTCCTCTGCTTCTTCCTCTAACTCCTCTTGCTCAGAAACCTGCTTCGATTGCATCTCCTCCTCATGCTGCTTCTCCGCCTCTTCCATCAGGCTAGGGTTTTTGTCGCTCATCAGAAGCGTGGCGTCGACCGGCGGACTCTTGGGTACAGTAGTTCCGATCGAAATTTCTGGGTGTTGGTCGGCAGAAGGGTTGGCGGGTTCCATGGGTAGTTTCCTCTTGGTGATGATTTTGGGCTTTGTGGTGGTGGTAGTGGGGTGTTCGGTGGTGAGGTCGATATTGGTTCCGGCAGGGATCTTGTTGAATTTGTTTTTGGGACGAGTAGACACCATTGTAGGGGGTTTGGGAGTTTTGATGGAGAGAGAAGAGAGAAGATGAGAAGTTGCAGACTTGAATTTGAAATCGGGTAGTGGGGGTATAGACGTGGTAGGGTGGTTTTAAGAGGCGCGTAGTTTTAGGGGTACAGTAACAGCCTCAATCGTTGTTGACCAACAACTTAGCTCTTGCCTAGAATCCTTGCTCTACTCCCACAGCTCTTTCCCTTAGAGTGGATCCTGATCTACAACCTGCATCTTGCTCAACATCTCCTGCACACTTAGAAACACAAATACACTCCGGAACAAACTTCCCTTTATGGTTAGACTCGATCATAAAATGCTTTAAAATAAAATACTTAAAACATAAACTAGCTAAACTACACTATTTTTTTTGAATTTTCATGATTTTATGAATTTTTTTGGATTTTAATATTTTTACGGAAATAAGATAATTAAATAAAAATACAAAATTAAACTAAAATAAAATAAATAAAATACTAACCAGGTTGCCTCCTGGACAGCGCCCCATTTAAGGTCTTGGGCACGACACCCCCCTCTTTAGAAGTCAAAGGTCCTCCTCGACAGGAAATCCAGATGGTTCCCCCTCAACAAACTGTTCTTGCCCAAGATAGCCCTTCAAGCGCTGGCCATTAACTTTAAAAATCTTCCCGTTCTTGGGATCCTTGATCTCAACAGCTCCATTAGGAAATTGAGCTTGCACTTCATAGGGTCCTGCCCACTTGGTCGAAAGCTTCCATGATGAAAGCCTAAATCTTGTTTGATAGGGCAGCACATGTTGCCCAAAATGGAACTCTTTTTCCTTGATCAAGAGGTCGTGGGTCTTCTTCATCCGTTCCTTGTATAGACCGGCATTGTCATATGCTTGGAGTTTGATCTCGTCGAGTTCCTGGATCTCAAGCTTCCTTGATTCCCCTGCTTCATTCCAGTTGAGGTTAAGCTGGGCAACAGCCCAATGCGCACGATGTTCCAGTTCCACGGGCAAGTGATATCTCTTGCCATATACCATGCGATAAGGGGACATGCCAAAAGGTGTTTTGAAGGCAGTCCTATACGCGCACAAGGCATCATCCAAGCGCATACTCCAATCCTTCCTTGTTGTGCCCACAGTCTTCCTCAAGATCGTCTTGATTATTCTATTAGACAACTCTGCTTGTCCATTGGCTTGTAGGTGGTAGGCTATTGACACACGATGGGTAACTCCATACTTCTTGAACAATGCAGTCACCGTGGCGTTGCAAAAATGAGTCCCTTGATCGCTGATTATAGCTCGAGGAACGCCAAACCTATTGAAAATTTGAGTTCTCAAGAAGTTAGAAACCACCTTCGAATCATCCTTGTATGAAGCACGAGCCTCTACCCACTTCGAGACATAATCCACTGCTAATATGATGTACTTGTTGCCTTTGGAACTCGGCAATGGTCCCATAAAATCCATGCCCCATATATCGAAAACTTCCACGGGCAAGATCGGGATCATGGGCATCTCGTTCCTTCTCGTGATGTTGCCTTCCCTTTGGCACTTCTCGCACATCTTGACCCATTCGTAACAGTCTTTAAACAATGTTGGCCAATAAAAACCACACTCCAAAATTTTCCTTGCAGTACGTTGGTGCCCAAAGTGTCCTCCACACTCCTTGTTGTGACGATGCTCAAGAATGCTTCGTTGCTCTTTATCCTCGACACACCTTCTAATTATTTTATCCGCACATTCTCTCTATAAGTATGGCTCATCCCATAGGTAGAAACGACTCTCATGTTTCAGCTTGTTTCTTTGATAACGCCCAAGATCGGAGGGAATTTCTCCAGTCACCAAGTAGTTCACGATGTCTGCATACCATGGTTCATCTTGGGCAAGACTCAGATGCTCGTCAGGAAAGGTCTCCTTGATCGGCACCCCATCGTCTGGCTGGAGGATTCGACTTAGGTGGTCGGCAACTTGATTCTGGGCACCACTCTTGTCCTTGATTTCTATGTCAAATTCCTGCAATAAAAGAATCCATCTAATCAATCTTGGCTTGGACTCCTTCTTGCTCACCAAGTACTTTAATGCCGCGTGGTCGGTGTACACCATGGTCGTGCCTCCTAGTAAATATGATCTGGAACCTTTGTTGCCCTCCTCCTTGCTGGTTCTGACCTATTGCCTTCACCTCTTCTCCTTCTTCCACGAACCAACTAGGACATTCTGAGGTGACATGTGATGTTGCCTGGCATACTTCACATCTCTTTACAGCTCTTTGAACTTCCTTGCCATTGACATGCTTCTTCAAATCCTCCATCTGGCCAGACATCTTGGTCATGAAGTCTTTTATGGTGCTGACCAAGTTGTCTTGGTTGCCCTTGCTGCCTTCGTACCCCCCTCTTGGGATATCATCTTCATCTCGGGATTGCTCAGCCATGGCAGCTATTTTCTTGAACACTTCAGATGGTAGTTGATCGACTATGGCTCCTCCACACGCTGCAATGATGTATTTTCTCTCTGATGCCCTTAATCCCTTCAAGAAATATTCGATCAAATCGATATCCTGAATCCGATGTTGAGGACATCTTGCCAACAACTTCTTGAACCTTTCATAGTAGTCATATAATGACTCACTTCATCCCATCTTGATCGATGAAATAGCATTCCTTCCACTTTGTATCTGGCCAACGGGTATGTATTTATCAAGAAAGGCCTGCTGCATCTTGCTCCATGTATCAATGCTTCCCTCTGGCAAGGTGTAAAGCCACTCACGTGCCCCGTCAAGAAGTGAGAACGGGAATGTGAGCAACCTTACATAGTCAGGAAAGGTGTCTTGGGCAGCATCTTGGTTCCTCATAACTTCAGCATCGTTCCTAACAACTTGTCCTTGTCTATCCCCATTGTTCCTGGTAGTAGTAGTGACATTGTTCCTTACTGTGCTAATCGCCATCTCAAAGTTTTGAAGATGAGTTTGAGGGTCTTCTCCAGGATGGTCACTGAACTTGGGCAGTATGTGTATCAGCGAGTGTTTGAGCTCCCAATTGCCACTGATGGTGGGCAACTGGATACTTGATGATCGGATTCCCTTGTTTTCACGGAACATGATCTGACGGATGGTTCTCTCCGGTGTTCCTGCCATGATTGTTGATGTTTTTGCTTCTGAACTGGATGTTGACTTCTCACTGTCTGAACTGGCTGTTGAGCAAGATTCGACTTCTTGCTCAGTATCCTGATCGTCTGTCAAGCTCTGCGACTCTGAAGGTTCGTTGACGCCTTCCTCCAGATCTCTCTTCTTCTTGCGTTATTCTGCTCGATTTCTCCTAGCTATCACCTCCGGAAAAGCACCGTGATCTTGTGGATCTCCGTCACTTCGTAGATGTGGCTTGGGCATAAACCGTGCTCACACACAAGCTAGAAGAACAAACTAGCTTAAAACCAGTTCCCCGGCAACGGCGCCAATTTGACGGAACGCTGTCGTCACACACTTCGCACAAATAATATTTATAACACCTCTTGTCCAACAAGGTAGTAGTCAGCGGCAAGCGGGATCGTACCCAAGGGACTCCGCGTAATTTGTTCTTCAGATGTTGCTCAACAAAGGGGTTTTGGTCACGATGTATCTTAATAACCTGTACTCAACAAATAAAAATATCAAATAACAAAAGAGTTTAGATTGGGTTTCGAATCCATGATCCTAATTACTCTTTACTCGTTCATCGGTGCAAAGATATTCAATTAACTAATTTTATCACTTGGTTTAAGGCAAAGATTAGTTAACACCCTAAGGTCACGAAGTCACGATGCTAACACACTTAACCTATGTCTAATCAATTTTACAGATCTTGACCAGAAGGCTAAATCTCCTCTCTTGATCAGCAAAATCACGAAGACACTTCAGTAACGATGCTGCCCAACAGGCATTAAAAATAAATAGACCCAAGACAGCTAAGAAGTAGGTCAATACCGACTGCTCTCCAACACCCTTTACCTTCTTGGGCACGAAAGACACTCTCGTGTTGATCCCAATTTCTGTTAATGACTTATTCTCAATATCTAGATGGTGATCAATCAACTTCAATATCAATTAAGTCTAGAATTAATCCTAAGTGTTTCGGGAACAAAATCAATTAACGAACTAACACAATTAGACCTCACAAGTTTGAACGAGTAATTTAGAATCACTTCATCTACATCCAACCCAAACAATAAACTTAGCTAGACATAATATTAAATAAGAACACAAAGCAAATAAAGAAAAGCATACTTAGCATAAATCTGGAAAGGGGTTGCTGCCCAAAAGCGTAGTCAGCAACTAGGGTCTTGACTTCACGCCAACAACTAACTTAAAGCAGTAAAATACGAAATTAAAGTAATTTGCCCTTAGGACTTGTTTCTTCCTCACTTTCTCTCAACCTAGAATGCAGAACTAATCTAAACTATTGAATTTGAAGCCCTCTTACATGATAGAGTCGACCATATATATAGGCGATGAGATTCTAAGGTTTAGGGAAGTTTCCTTGTTGAATAAGGATTCTTCCCATGCATATCATAACCTCCGCCTCTCTCTCTTTCCTTTGCATGCACGATCATTCTTTCCTTGCGTGGTAGATATCTTCAATGATTTGGCTCAGCTAGGATAAGGAAGGAAACATCCAATCCTTATCCTCTTCCTTGAAGGAAAAGAAATATGCTGCTACTGCTGGTCCGACTCGCATCCTGCCTGTCATCGTCTGCATCCTGAATAGCCTCCGGTCTTGACCACGATCCTGGCTCCTCCGAGTACTCTGTCTGTTGGCTTAAGGATATGGGGAGGTGTTTCCTGACTTGTAGAAAGGATGTTTCGATGTTGTCCAGCTACAAGCTTCCAGCCCTATGCTCATTTGCATCGTATCGCCATCTCAACAACAGATTTTCCATTGGATTTGCCCAGCATCCACCTGTTCTTCCCCTGCACACTATCTCTCGACTTGCGTGTCCTCCCAGGCACATAATGACTCGATAAAGACTAAAAATACAAGAAAGAAACAAGAAAATATGGACACAAATATGGGTTCATCAACCCTCCACAGTAATTGGAGGTTCTTCCCAAATATACGTAAAAGAAAAATCCTTAGAAATTTTAGTTAATTTATGAGCCGGCATATTGGCATCATGACTAACATGTTTGATTCTGAAATCACAATTAGCATGCAAGATTTGCTGACAAGCGGCCACTACAACCCCAAGCTCAGATTCATTTGTCACATTAGAAGAGATGGCGTCGTGTACGATTTTACTATCTGTTACGACCTCTGCTCTGCTTAATCCTCTTTCCTTGATCCAAGACAACGCTTCTCGAACTCCCATGGCTTCACCTTCTTCAACCCTTACGCACCCCGGAAGACACATGACCTTAGCCGCAACAAAAATACCATGTGCATCCCACATAACCATTCCCACACCTGTCGTATTCGAACTTGCAAAAAAATGCTGCATCAACACAACATTGGAACCAACCCTCGTGCAGCTTATGCCAACTATTACCTCGTATTTGATCTCTACGCTGGGCAAAATTACCTAGTAAACGTTGCTGCATCGAAAGCCAATCCTTCATGCTCATGTCTGCTATCCAGATAGCTTGGTGTGGAGAAATATTGCCATCATTCCAAACTGCATCGTTGCGACATTTCCAGATTTGCCATAGAAGCATTCCAACTTTAGCAGAAGTTTTTCCATCTTGATTATCAAAAATGAAAAACTATAAATCTTTAAAGGACTCACTCTTCTCGATCCCACTATGTAGAACATGATTGAGATTGTAGGCATTCCAACACTCTTCTGCAAAGCCACAGACCACGCATGAATGCCACTCATTTTCGTAACATGTTTTACATATTCCACACTCACCACTAACTTGGACAGATTTACTCATCAGATTAGCTTTATTAGGAAGACAATTGTGTGCCGCCCTCAATAAGAAAAATTTCACCTTGTGAGGAACACTAAGCTTCTAGATTTTCTTCCGGATACCTTGGACGGCATAATTATTGTTAATCGACATATTGCAGATCATATGGTAAGCCGAATCGGACAGTGTATCCACCTTTCCTATCATAGTGCCAAATCAACTTATCATATGTATTAGATTGAGCTAATGGAATACTCAAAATTTCCTTCGCTTCATCTTCGGAAAACATGTTCAAAATCAGCTCTCCATCCCACAACTTGGTACCAGGAATCATGAGCTCGTTGACCCTTATGTTTTGAAGCTCGGGATCCAGATTAGGCATGATATAAAACCTTGCATCTCTCCGCAACCACGGATCATGATATACTCGAACATGTTCCCCGTTCCCTATTCTCCACCTTATTCCACTTCGCAAAATGTCTTGAGTCGAACAAATGCTTCTCCAAGTAAAACTTGGATTGTGCCCTATCGCTGCATTTAAGAAACCCCTATCTGGGAAATATTTAGCTTTAAGGATCCTGCATACTAAAGCATTTGGGTCGGTGAGAAGATGCCAACCTATCTTTCCAAGCATTGCCAAGTTGAAATTGTGCAGATTACGGAACGCCAACCCTCCAATATCTTTCCGTGTGCATTGTCGTTCCCATCTCATCCAATTGATACCTCTAGATCCATCTGATTTGTTACCCCACCAGAATGAGTTCATCATTCTCTCTAACTTTTTGGTCAAACCAAGCGGGATGAGAAAAGTTGTCATACAATAGGCTGGAATTGACTGAGCCACAGATTTTATCAAAACTTCCTTCCCTGCCTTCTACAGCTTCTTTCCTTGCCAGCTGTGTAATTTGCTCCATAATCTATCACGCAAATAGCCAAAAATAGCTCTTTTATTTATCCCAATTAGGGAAGGCGAGCCCAAGTACCTTCCTGTATTCAACGGATTCCAAACTCCCAGTATTTCTGAAATCTCATATCGAGTATTCGGTTGCACGTTGTTGTTATAGAAAATGCCACAATTGTCTTCCTCATAAAGCTAATCTGATGAGTAAATCTGTCCAAGTTAGTGGTGAGTGTGGAATATGTAATACCCCGGATATTTCTTCCGTCGAGAAAAATAAAATTTAATTATTAATTAAGGCTTTGCACGCCTAAGTTAAGGATTTTCGATTCTAAGACTAACGGTGAAATCCGTTTCTGAAAATAAATTCTAGAAGTCGGTTGAACGACTACTGTATTAGGGTTTTCGCGTCCGATAAAATTTTCGTCCGAAAACTCAGATCGAAAAACCATCAGACTTTACATTCACTTTTTCTTCGATACGAGTTCACCGGAGAAAGTTAGTTTTTATTATTTTTCCGGGCAAAATTTGGACTATGATGTCCCGACTTTTTATCGGATTTTGAAAAACGATTATGCTTTCCAAGTATGTGATTTATTTCTAATCTAACGGTTGAATTAGATTTCATGGAAAACGTAACCATCTAAGAATTTATTTCTCGATTTTTATAACGTCGTATTAGACCCGAAAAACGAGATTTATTTTGCACAAATATCCCCTCCAACCGCCACCTTTCACCATGAGTCACCACCATGACTCACCTTCTAATTACTTCTATTACTTTACACCTATGTTAGATGATATTTATCTATACCATTAGTCATCTTCTTCTCCAAACTCCTCCCCAAAACCGCCAACACTCCTCCTCCATTCACCATTGTTGTTCTTCCATTTTCTTCAAGGTTTTCTTCATCAAACTTGTTCATCATCCATCAACTTTCATTTCTAATCACATATTATTCAAGGTAATGATCTAATCTATCATTCTATCCATTTAGAAATTCAATTCCTTAATTTTCGTTGTTGACCGAAAATTATAGGAATATAGTAGGATGATTTAAGCTTTAATTCATGTTATTAGATGCATGGGATTGGTTCTATGGATTGAAATCACGAAGAAAACATCCCTCCTAATTTATTTGTAATTACCGATTTTTTTTTTAGGAATTAGGGGTTTGATGTAGTTCGATTTTCTTGAGGATTGATTGATAGATTAGTGTTCTATATGATGTTAGATGATTACATGAATTAATTTAGAATTTTCTAAAAATAAAAATAGAAATGTAAGAGATGAAGAAGTAATGTTTTGATGTAGAAGATGTTATGATTTGCATGAAATGATAATAGAAATGGTTTGTAGTATGTTTGAGGATGACTATATAAATTATTTGGAATTTTTCTAAAAATAAAATGAAAATCGTAAGAGATGAAAACTTGACAATAAGTTGAGATTCGTTAATGTTTTGAGTATATGTGGTTCACGTATTAGTGATTCTAGATAGATGATGAACGACATTGTAAAGTTTGAACGAAATCGGAGAACGTCAGATTTTTGCTAAGAGACGAAGAATCGTCGATAAGTCGAGAATGAATAATGATTTAGGTCTAAGATTTGAATATATGATAATCTTGATAGTTAATGATCGTAACCGGAAAATTTGAACAAATTCTAAAAAGATTGGAATTTTTCTAAGAGACGAAGAAATGAGATTAAACGTCGATAGAAAAGTCGAATAAGGAAAACCATTTTGATATTAATGATTGTTGTCGTTTGACGAACGATATTGTAGTTGACAATATTTCCATCCGAGATACGAGATGATTTGAGTTATAGTTAATAAACGAGAAGTTGAAATAGAAATTGAATTTGAAATTGAATTGGTTTAGTAATTGGATTAGTTGAAAGACGAGGAATCATACGTCGAGTTTGTAATCGAGAGATATGAAGGAATTTGTCATAAAAGATATTGCGTATTGACTGCCTTAAGATGGAAATTTCGTAAGAATAAAAGTGGAATAGCATTGATGATAAACACTCATTTTGTAGTAACTAATCACGTTTTTATAGCACAAAGTGCGATGCTTTGCCCTTAAATGTGAGCGGTTGTGTATTGTTTTCAATATTTCGACTGGATCTCACGTTTTGGTAGAGTTTATGCATGTGTGTAGGTTGAACGTGGGACGCCAAGTCGAGAAGGGAAGGATATAGAAGAGCGGAGACGAAGAAACGGGAGGAAAAAGTGCAAAACGGGGCGGAACGGAGCAACGTAGTGAAAACCGGCGGTCTGGCAGCCAAAATCGGCGGTTTGGATCCAAACCGCCGGAAACAGGGCCAAACCACCGAGAGAACCGCCGAGTTTCTCTGTATTCCAAGCCCGTGAGAAAATTCCAAATCGGCGGTCCAACCGGCGGTCTGGCCTGGACCGCCGAAAATTGGCTTGGACCGCCAATAATCGCCCCTAGACCGCCGATTTTTACTGCTTTGTCCCATAATCGCGTTTTTCCTCCCTTTTTGCGATTTTAACTTGTATTGACACTTTTTCCTTCCTATATATAGTTGATGGCAGTCCTAAAACGTGGGCTCTTTTTCCTACCCTAATTCCCAATTCAAAAACTTGCTATTTAGGGTTCTAAACACTATTTTCAGTTATTGTAATAGAGATTAGCTTGGAATTGAAGATTTGTGGAGATTTCAACATTGGGTTCTTAGTTTTCTATCTATGCAATCCTTTTTCATTCATTTTGTGTTGATTTTATTCATGTCTAGCTAAGTTTCTTTGTTGGTTTGAGGGATTTGTATTGATTTGTGGATGGTTTGATCACCTTTTACTACTTCTTCTATCCTTTCTCATCATGGTTGTGATTTTGGAGCTTTAATTCATGTTAGAATTGTTGACACCTTTCTTGCATGCCTAGTGTTTGTGAAAATTCCTAATAGGTTTTCATATGCATGGAATCCCATTTTCACTTCATGTTTTGACTTGAGACCTAGTAAGTGATTGTTCATTGCATGGAAGTTGATGATCCTTGAGCTCTTGGGAGTTGTTTAATTGGCTAGAGTCTTAATAAGAGATAGTTGATTAATTAATCTTTTTTTTTTTTGCTAATTATCGAGAGAGATTAGTAAATGTTTTTGTGGATCTCTTCCTATGATGAGGATTAAAAGTGGTTTGAATGACTTAGTAAGTGTTGATCAAGCTATCTAGAATCAAGGCAAATCCCTAGAACCAACCATTTCCCTCAATTGTCCTTTAATCATTTATTTGATCGTTTTCTTGTTGTTCTTGCTTGATTTTGAGTCTTAATTGCTTGTTTGTCTTAAATTTCTTGTTTATTAAGTGTATGAATCCCAAAATTGATTTGTTGAAGAGCTTGAATAGTAGGAATGCGCATGACTTTCATTTTCATTAAAAACTCGTTTCAATAGTCATTGAGGATACGATAACTCGATTGCTAAACTACAATAACCCGTTTAAAGTGCGGTATAAATTGCTTAAGTAAAGTAGCAATCACTTGATCGAATCTAGGGAATCGTGCGTCGAGTTTTATCGAGCATTAGGGTTTCGCACTGATTGTTTTGCGACCTTGCACGGAAGCTGTCATAACTTTTAGCTCGCTTAACGAAATCGAGATCTGTAAATTGGAGAGTAAACTAGACACCCATGGCTTTCTTTTGATACAGAGCACATCCCCTGTTTCGAAGGAACCTGTTCTATATGAACTCCAGAACCTCTGCTTTGTGCAGAAACTTATGTAAACCTAATTTCTTAAGTTGAATCCGTTTCAACTTCGTTCCTTGTGAACTTCTAAGTCATTATAAGTTATCGATTCCCATTTATCTACTGACCTAAGTGTCGAGTAAAGGAACCGAGTTAGTTTCTAAACGAGAATTGATCGAGTCTCGTTTATTCGTTAAATCAAAAGAAATTAGTAAAAGTGCAAAGGCCTAAAAGTCATTAACCGATTTCGATTTTCTGTTTAACATCTCGACCGATTACTAAAGATTGATTATTTACGTTAGAAGGAGAACGTCAAGATTAGAAGACAGGACGGAAGACGGAAGCTCGTTTTTTGTTCTGTAATCGCCTAAAGGTGGGCTTTTCTATATATCAAATCAAATGAGCGATGCTCGAAAATGTTTACTTATCGCTTTATAACTGTGCTTTAAAGTGATTATCAAGGCATGAAAATATTTGTTTTATGTGAGTTCATTTGTGCCATTCTGAGTTAGCCGACTGTTTTCCAGAAATTATGAGTTAGATACAATGGGTCTAACTAAATCGATCGTACTCTGAGTTAGTGTACAAGGGGGACTTTCCAGAGTTTGTGTACACGGTAGCCGGTGTGTGTGGTACCCTGTTGAGGGGTAGCCAGCCACGGTGAGGAATGTTGGGCAAATCGAATGTAACATCTGTCATAAAAATGCTTGCAAGCTATATTGTGAAAAGTGAAAGAAAATGTTTAATAGGCACGGGTATTTGATGAAAAACCCCGATGCGCTATTTATAAGATGCCTGACTAATCTATACTTATGATATGTTTTCGGCAACGTGCCCACTAAGTATGTTTATACTTAGCCCTGCATATGTTTTATAAATGTGCAGGTTGAGTGACGGGAGCGGTGGAGGTTGAGTAAGGAGTATAGAGGTGTAATTAGAATGAAGAACTGTATGTCAAGCTTTACGCTTTCCGCTGCCAAACTCTTCTTTTTGAGTTATTGTATATCTTTTTGTCTAAGTCCCGTACAATGAACTTAGTTCCTTTTTGAGAACTACCTAGTCGAGCGATCCTTCAAGGTCGACTCTCTTTATTTCAATAAAGTCCAGTTCATAGTATTTTCTGTTATAAATGTTTGTTTATCTATTTATCCCCCCTTCTTCCCCGCTTCTTTAGTCCAATCCCTAGTCGCACCCCAGCTTTGCCGTCCCTCGGGATTTGGGACTGTGACAAAATATGTATATATTTCATTTCATTTGATTAAGCAATAACATTTATACACCATAATATTTCACACCTCTAATCTAAGTTTCATAATCATGTTATTAATTCCACAAATATTACAATTAAAAACAAGAAAATGGAAGATAAGATTGTATATATTCGGAAGACAAATAATTGTAATTAAAATACAAATCCTTACACACATTTAATTTCATATGAGCGTTGAAGATTGTATCAAAATACACCGACTTAACCCCTTCTTCTTTTTTACATTTTTCTTTTTATTTTTTGAAAATTTCACACAATTTTGACGGTTTCTTGACATGGCAATGACGTATGTGAATGACAGTAGGCGCAAAATCCACCTTGGCAAAAAACAACACCATTACCATTTTATTTTTTACTATTATTTGCTTGGAAAGACGCCATTTGCGCGCAAATATGGGTTAGATACTACTAATAGCTAGGTTTTTTAATTAAGTTGATCTGGAAGAAGATAATTGGTATAAAATACTCCCTCCGTCGCATTCAATTTGGCTCATTTCTTTTCGACACATAAATTAAGAATAAAGAGATTAGATGTAAAGGATGTGTTTAGTATATTTTGTACAGACTATTTAATTGTTGATGGTAAAATAGTTATGAGTTCATTTTCAATGTTGATAAAAGCATACTGCTGTACAAAATGATGTAGCTACGATATTGTTTGGGGGCGAGGGTCCAATTTTATTTAAATAAAAATAAATAATTTAATATAATTATAATGTCTTCTAAATTATGTACCAAGTTAAAAAAACAAAGTAAACATAATTGCTTTAATATAAGCTATTTTCTTTTATCAATAAATGCCTCTTCAGTTTTTTATATATTACTATAAAATAGCAAGAAACTAATAATCATAAACATAAAATGACTTTATGGTTCATATCTAAATTTTTTCTCAATTTCACTTAGGTAAGTAATATTGTTTCATAGTATTTCACACCAACAAAAATAATTTAAATCACATTTGTTATACATTTAGGGCGCGTTCACTTGGAGTGAAAAGGAGGGTAAACAAGGTATAATATTATTTTACTTCCTTATATCTTGTTTGGTTTCGATTTAAGTAAAGCCTGGGCAGGAGATAAAGTTTCGGCCAACCCCTTTTTCCATGCCTAAAGTATAAATTTATACCTCTAAAATGGAGGTTTAATATTATATCTCTCATGTGTTTTAAATATTTTCTCCTTTATCCATCAATTTCATCCCAAGTGAACAAGCTATAAATATTGTGTTCCCGCCTTAAGAGTAGAGATAAGTATATTATCACTCCAACCAAATAAGATACAGTATAAAACTTGTGGTCCCCACAATGAAGTATAAATTTATACCTCATAATATTATCCCTCCATTTAGAGATATAAATTTATACTCTTAAGTGAACACACCCTTAAATTAAATAGTGTCATTTTCGATCATTAATAGACATATATAAAAGAAAATTTGATATACATGAATAATATGTATTTAAAAATTTCTATCAAAATTCAGTATATATTACTTTCTCCGTCCATGATATGGTTGTCCCATTGTTGACGATACGAGCTTTTAAGACAAAAGTGGGTAGTAGTGGATAACAGTGAGGGTATTTTACATGTTGTGATCACTGTAGTAATAAATGTGAGAGAAGTACTGAGAAATATGAGGTAAATATAATGTGTTATGTGGACCCTACTATAAATAAAAGTGATAACCATTTCGTGAACGAACTTAAATGATGAAAATGGGCAACCATATCTTGGATAGAGGGAGTAACTAATATTCTTTAAAAGTTTCTCTATATGACAAAAATATAAACCTATCACATTTTAATCTTTTAAAGATTTAAATCTAACTTTTATAAATAATGGGATAAAAATAATAAAAACCTTTCACAAATTGTATTCGTCAAAAAAATATACTCCCTCTGTTTCACGAAAGTTGTCTTTTTTTTCTTTTTGGGTTGTCTCACGAAAGATGTCTCATTTCCATATTAGGAATAATTAATTGCATTCACACTGCTTTTACATTTGCATTCACACTGCTTTTACATTTGCATTCACACTGTTTATACATTCTTTATTATTTATTCACACAACTTTTACATTATTTATTATTTATTCACACTACGTTTACATTATTTATCATTTCTTCTTAATTCCCGTGTCGAACACAAAGGAGATAACTTTTGTGAGACGGAGGGAGTAAAAAATTAGGGGAAATCCAATAATAAATAAGATAAAAGAATAGATAAAAAGTACTCCCTCCGTAATTGAAAAAGTGTAATGTTTGCCCAAAACACTGTAATTGAAATAATGTAATGTTTCACTTTATGGACTTTTATACCCCAAATATTCCTCTTTATTTACAGCAATATGTCATTTAGGACCTCACCTCACATCAACTTTATTTCTACCTTTTTATCATCCCAACAACTTTATTCTTACTTTTTGGTCAATACCAACTCTTTTTTGTCATTACCACTATTTTTT
Source organism: Schizonepeta tenuifolia (assembly GCA_029490685.1). Lineage (NCBI taxonomy): Eukaryota > Viridiplantae > Streptophyta > Magnoliopsida > Lamiales > Lamiaceae > Schizonepeta > Schizonepeta tenuifolia. The sequence goes on from CM055956.1 coordinate 103,741,101, forward strand.
GTCATTATCTTACTACCTCTACATCCTAACTTTTACTCCACTAACTTTCACTTTACCAGCTTTTCTTAAACTCCGCGCAAACAGTAAACATTACATTTTTTCAATTACGGAGGGAATAAGTTGTATGTACGTGGGCCATGTAGGCCATGTCATCAAGATATACTCCGTTATCAAAATACAACCAAAGCATACTAATTTCCCCCGCCTTCTGCAAATAAATTCTCCCTTCTTCTCCGGCGCCGGTGTAAGGCTTGCTATATATATACTATTTGCTATTTTTATAAAAACCATGGGGTCTAGTGACCCCATTGACTCCTGCCTACACTACTGACTGTATATAATAGGACTTAAACACTAAAATATTGTCTAATTTTTGTCAAAAAAGGAAAACGCGCCAAGTTGAGTGGGATGCTCAAAAAGGAAAGCGAGACAAGTTGAACGGGATGGAGGGAGTAATAAGATACTACGAGAAGATGTGGTCTTTAGTATAGTTGGCGCGGTCCATTCTAAATTTTTTTTACTTAATTAATTTTAATTGTAGTTTAATAAGCCTTGATTGAAAATTAATAAATTCTAACTACTCATAATATTATCAATTATCCCATAATCATCCTTAATTACCTTATAATTACCCTCAATTACACTTTAATTATGATCAACTGCACGCGATGAAGTTGGCTGGTGTTACAAGGTTTTGCCATCCTAGAATCGGAAATGAAGTAGAATGGAAATATTTGAGTAGCCAATTCACGCACAATTTTATCCCAATTCGCACAAATTTTTATGGTTAGTTATAGCCGAATTTTGAGATCTTGATATCGGCGCACACATTGATTCACAAAGCTAGTATTTTTTTCTAGTTTTAAAATTAGAATAGTTAATTAGTAAAGTCATATATATCGTACACTACCCTCGTCCATTAATTAGTAAATTACATGCTAGATAAATTATTCTTTTTACCACCCTTAATTAATAAGTAATTAAGTATTGCGTAGAAAAAAATAAATTAAAGAATATATGACAGTAAAATGGCAATAATGGACATGATAAATTGATACTTATTCGATGGAGAGAGACTCAGAGAGTAAATTCAGTAATGTATAAGAATTATAGTAAGTACTAGTAAGTAAGAAGGTAGAACTCGCATGCATGCAGTAAATAATGTAGTACTAGTAATTATCTTCACATAATACATAACATCGCGATATAACAATTAATATGACCTGATCAATCATTTAACTTAACTAAATCAAATGTACAGTATATATGTACTAATTAATAATTAGCTAGGCCAACGTGATCGATGCATGATGATACTTAATCCATCCCTGATATTTCACTCGGGTCGTCGCTCCACCACCGCGGCTCGTGGCCGAGCGCTGCCGCCACCGCCACCTCCATCGCTACGAAAAACTTAGATTTATCCAAAACCTTATTACACACTCCGCTCACGATGCAGTAATTTCGGTTGAACGGAGGGCGGTGGTGCTCCGCGTGCTCCGCCCGCCTCAAGATGATCCCGGCGTCCTGTAGCGCCGCCACCAGCCGCGGCAGCTTCCCCTTCGGTGTGTGGGCCCATGCATGGAACTGTTGGCTGAACATCACGCAACCTCCAAACACCCCAACAAATGACAGCCAAACCGGATTATTACATAACAAGTTTATGGGAGCGGCGGCCGCCGCAACGCAAGCGGCCGTGATGTGGACGTTGTAGGCAATGTGCATTCTGGTGATTGCCCATGGCCGGAGGTGGTGGCCTTGGAAACCAACGATTTGGGATCCGAAGATCGGAGTTTCGGCGCTGCCGTAGTTGTCGATGGCCCAGTGGTAGATGCCGGTGCCGAGGTCTGCCGCCAGGTACGCGGCCACGGCTGCGAGCATGGACTCCAGCCATGGCCGTGAAGAAGTCGGCGCGCGTGCTATTCTCCATACGGAGTTGCCTATGGAGAATAGCACGGCGGCGCAGCCGGCGGCGAACCACGCACGGTGGGCCCACGTGGTGTCGATGAGCAAATTTTCTTGATTTTGGGTTTGCGAGGGCTTAGTTGTGGCTGACCTTTGTTGTTGAAGCTCCATATATCTTAGAGAGAGAGAGAGAGAGAGAGAGAGTTGGGATTATTGATGAAATGGTTTGGAGCTCGGTGGAGTTTATAAAGAGATCAAAGAAGCCGTGGAAATCTAACCTAAAAATTTTGTGAGGTTTGTTTTTGTTGAAGAAATATGTTTTAAGTAATGACTGTCTAAATTATAAAGATGGCAATTGCTCCACGTATATAAAATAATACATTCTGAGAAGCAAAGCGAATTATATAAATGAATTCTTTAATTAGAAAGTTGAATTTTGTTCACGTACGTCATCGTGTTGAATTAATTATTTTATTTAAAATTTAATAAGTCATATTATTACAAAAAAAAATTCCTTCCAATTTCGTTTCTTTCCAATTAGTCTAATCTTGTTTGGAAAGAGAAGTTCGATAGAAAATGCTATGACTTGCATATTGAACTTTGAATTTGGAACTTTCTATTTTAGAAATTAATTTTAAAAATGAAACTATGTGGAGTAAGAGTGGATTTTTTTTTTCCTTTTAATTTATGGAGGAATTACGTAGAGTTTTTTTTCCTCCCAGACAGCAAAATATCATCGTCTGTAGTATAAATGAAAATAAAAAATAATAAAAAAGAAAACTTACTTTAGTTTATGTTTTTTCCTTGAAAACATCGATTTTTATTTTTTTTTATTTTTTTGTGGAATTCTGAGATATTTGAAATATTGAGAATCTTTAATATTATTGTCGAGAATATTTTGGGAAGAAATGGGCTCATCTCATGCATGCGAAATTAGGATTGAGGATGGCGGAACCAAAAAGGTTGAAAATTAATTGACAAACAAATTAATATATCAATATTTCATTTTTTGAACTGAATATCAAATTTCTTTATAAACCCGTAATTTAGAAAAGACTTTTAGCAATACCGCGCAAAGTTTAATTAGAAAATCGTGAATGATAAAACAGATAACCACACCACAATCATGAGTACCTCGGTAATGAATACTGATTCTCACCAAGGAAAAAAAAAACGGTAATTATTTTTATATATTTTTTAATATTTCATTTGCACAGTTTTAAGTACTAGCGGGGATGCTTACGTGCATAGTCAGTGGAGGAGTTAGGAATATTATATTGATAGGATGAGATTCCATGAAATAATTCTGAAGATTTTTTGGAAATTTGTATATTTATTTTGATGAAAAATGGTGGAATATGAATATATATTTTTTTTTCATTATTTTCATATGTTTATTATGGTTGTTAATTTACAATCAAACCTCGATATTAGGATCATGCGTACCATGTAAACACGCCCTAATAGTAAGAATTCAGGTCGAATTTCAAAATATTTGATAGAATACAAATATAGATTTTGAAATCTATATTATTTCAAAATTTATATTATTTTTTTTAGCTAATGTGGCTAGCCACAATGTATCCAAATAACATTACCCCATAGATTAAGTTTAGTTATATTAGGTGTAGGACTATTATTAATTATATAAAGTTTATAATAAATTTAATATAGATTCACATTATTGCTATTAAAATAAATATAATATAATAATAAAAATATATGAGACAAATCGAATTTTGTAAGAATGAGTTCTATAGAATTATTGCATTAACAACTTGCTCAGACAACCAGATTTCGGACTGCATGCTTACAGTCGTACAAGGTTTGGCGTGTGTTTATGTTTCCTTTAGAGCATCCACTACAGAGATTGAGTTAGACCTAGGTTGAAGCACTGGGAAGCATGATTTTAATGATTGGTGGTGTTGAGTTAGACCTAGGTTGATTTTTCCACTACAATGGGGTTGAGTAAGACCTAGGTTGAAGCACTGGGAAGCGTGATTTTAATGATTGAATAGATTTTATTTTGTTGTTATTTTTTTATTTGTAATAAATATTATAAAAAATAACTTAATTAAATTCAGAAATTAATAAATGATAATTTTATTGAATTTAAAAAAAACTAAAACATACACTAATTAATAAAAAAAATACAATAATTAAAAACTGCAACATTACAATAATTAAGAAAAAAAATTTAGGACAACTACTCCTCCCAATCGAATTCCCTTGCAAGTTTGCAGCGAACATTTTCGTACCTTGCCTTTTGCTCGGGAGTAAAATTCGACGTGTTTGCACTATAGACACTGAACGCCCACTCCTCCCTCGATTGAGCACGGTCCTTGTCGTAGTTCTGGTTGAGTGTTGACAACTCTTGTGCCGCCTGCTCCCGTAGCGCATTTTGCCCTTTCTCCCCTTCTTCACAGCTTTCACTCCTTCGGGTCGAACCTGCAGAGTGTTTGCATCGCTCGCGGATGTGGAGGATGCGGTGCCGCTAGCAGACGAAGTATACTCGCCGGCTTCATTTATCTTCGTCCGCTTTGGAGCAGTTGGCTTTTGAGGGTTGGTGAAACTTGAGATATGCCTCAAGAGCTCCCACGCAGCCCTATACGGAACTCTTTCCCATGCTTGGCATGGTATAGATCTTGGGCCCTTGTGTACAGATCGAGGTCGTTCTGTCCGCTTCCGAGCAGGTTTTCTTCTTGGATGTAGATGCCGGTGAAGTTCTGGATCTGTTTCTTAGCGCAGCCCCATGCGCTTTTCATCGCACCCTTTTCTCTTGGGTAGGCGGGAGCTATGAACTGGTTGAATTGGTTCATTATTTTCTCCTAAAACGCGTTTGAGGTTTGGTAATTGCTGGTGAATGCGTCCATCCCATAGTCAATGTAGCACTTTGTGAGGTATTCAACCTGAGCGGTCGAGTAGTTAGGACCTCGCAGTGGCTTATTAGGCTCGCCGGATGAGGCCGCGGGAGCTTTCCCCTTGCCGCGTGCCTTTCCCTTCCCCTTGACCGGAGAAGTGGCCGTGCTTGAGGTCGCGGGAGCTTTCCCCTTACGGCGGGGCGGGGGTGGTGGTGTTGGCTCGCGTTCATCCGATTCCTCTTGTTGGGAATCGCCGTACGCCTCTTCCTCTTCCTTCACCTCAACATCGTCGTTGTCGTCGTTGAGGTTGAAACGTCTGAATCGAGCAGTACCCGCTGGCTGCTGCGAGAATTGGGAGTACACGGATGTCGGGGGTACTTGAGAGAACCCCGGCGACTACGAAAAGCCGTAAGACGGGGGGAATTGGGAGAAACCCGACGTCTGCGAGAACCCAGCAGACGGGGGGAATTATGAGAACCCCTGCGGCTATGAGTACGGCGAGTACCCAGTCGCCGGAGGGAATTGGGAGAACCCCAGCGTCTGTGAGAACCCCGTCAACGAGGGAAATTGGGAGAAACCCGACGTCTGCGAAAAAGCTGCAAGGACCGAGTATTGGCCGAAACCGGGAGAAGGGGAGAATTGGGAGCTTGAATTCGTCGGATTGGGAGTTTGATTCGTCGGATTTGGAGATTGGTTCGATGGGATTGAACCAAAAGTTTGCGAGTACCACGAATTGAACCCGTCGTCAACCATTTTTTTGCACAAAATAAAATTGAAAGAGTGAAATTTTTTGTGGAGAAGAATGGATGAAGAAATAAATTTGTGTGGAGAATGAATGAACTGAAGGGATATATATAGTAAAAAAATGAGAATTTATCCGTTGGAGAGAGAGATATATCCGTTGGAGAGAGAGAGAAAACAACCGTTGCTGCTTGTTTAATTATTATTCTTCTAATCAGAAAATTAAAAAAAAAATAGGAATGGACCAATGGGGACACGCCACGTGTCCCCATATTGCATCATAGCAGAGTCGAAGGCAGTGTCTAAAACTCGACACACCCTTCGCCTCCTCCTTCGACACACCCCCATGTCGAACGGCCACTACGGCTTCGACCCAGCCGGGGTCGAGTGAGGGGGTGTGTCGAAGCCTTGGACTCCACCCTTCGCCACCGCCGAACGCATCCCGTAGTGGATGCTCTTAGCCACCATAGAGAACAACACCACAATCACGTACATTTACAGAGTATTCAAAACATTTATTAAAAATTGAAGTTTCAAAATATTATATACCCAAATAATTGTTTTATCAGCCCTAAAAAGTACTCCTTCCGTCCACGAAATGGTTGTCACTTTTGCTACTCCACTCACAACAATACTTACTATAATTCACTACTACCTACCATTTTCTTAAAACCCGTGTCGTCCATAATGTGACAAACATTTCGTGGACGGAGGAAGTAATAATCATTAACTAATACAACTAAATTAAACTCAATGCTAAAAAAAAAATTACTTTAAATCCTAGAGCCCAAATTTTCAAGTACAAAAATTAAACTAAAATACAGGAAATTCAAATTGCAGGAAAAAAATAGTACAAAATGACGTACCAAAAAGTGAAACACTAGATACCGGGTGCCCAAAAAGCAAGTATAAGAAACGTTCATACAATAATTAAATAAAGTGCAAGCAAATTTTACAATCAAATCGTCTCGAAAGTGAGATGCAAGATTACGAAAACTTCTTTTTCCTTAATTCTCAAACAAACACATTTTGGAAGCGATTCCCATACAAATTAAGTCACTGCATTTACAAAATTACATAGAAACAAGATGAGGAAAAACCTTAAGTAGCGTCGGATGCTGTGTAGGAAGATACAGACGATACACAGGGAAACCAATATCGACGTCTACCATCCTTGTGTCCATCGTCAATCATGGCAAGACCTTCCTGTATTATCCAACACATATACACAAAAGCTCTAATCATTATACTTGTTTGGTTGGAGTCTTAAATTTCTAAATACAAGAAACAGCCGCAGCAACTTACTTCTAATAAAGTTTCGAGGGCATCAGTTGCACGGCCAGAAGACCATGAGTGCCGTCTCTGAACCTCATCCACTGTAACAAAGCCCTGACCCTAAGGAAACACCACAACGAATAATTACATTAAGTGCTCGAAGTTATAAGCTAATTGACAAAATCACACACAATAACATACACAAGGGGCTCTAACAATAAGATACTACAAACACATATCGAATTGACAATCATAAGGTAGGGGCAAGAGAGAGCAGAGTCGACAGGATTCTCCCTAGAGATGAACCTTCTTAGATGTTCGGATCCCCAAATTTCAGTAACCAGCTTAAGCCGGTCTAGGTTTGATCATGGCAAGGAACCAAAATCATGAATAGAAAATTTGATACTGATAGATCCATATAAATGAAGTGTAACAACTACATAGGAAAAAGGAACTGATAAATCAAGAACACAGCTGCAAAGTATGTCAAGGACTCGAGGGGAAACCTGTGCTAGCTCCAATATTTCGTTGTGGTCTTTATTCAATTCTGTGGGAACAGATCTAACAAGCTTCTTCTTGCCAAGAGAAATCACCTCAAAACCGTTACCAAGCATCTGGAATTAATAGTGTGAATCTCAATGCTATTAATGAAATGAAATAAAATAAAATAAATGAGATGACAAGATACCTTAAATATATATATAGAAAATGAGGCAATCATATATGTGTATGCAGACAAATGTATACATAAGTACAAAAGGTGGGGTGGGAGAGAGAGAGAGAGAGAGCTCGTGTTCCATCATAGATTTCACATGATTAGTATAGATTCAGAGAATGAAGCAAATCCTATCCTAGTCCTGACGTGTTAGCATTACAGTCTTTCCACTTCAAAATCAGCCACTCGTAACTTAGTAGTGATTATCGAACAATAACATCACCACAATAAGAAATTGATCAAAGGAAACTTGAATTTAATTGTATTGACTAGTATCATTGTAGAGTACAAAATTCAAATCTTAGAAGTTCATACTATGCCTCAGCCTGACCATACCAGATTCCTGATAAATTGAACATAATTTTAGGAATGTCTGAAAAATAATTTGGGTGTTTCAGGAAGAAGGGGGAATCATTTTTTGAGAGGGACATAATTTAAGAACTAAAGTTATATTTTGTGAAGAGATGTTTTACCTTCTATAATCAGTTCTGGTTATCACAATATTATACTAGTAGTTATTAGATAATATAATGACAAGTGATATTGGCGAACATTGGCCCCATCTTTTCAATAAGAAAGAAAGACTTGCATTCTACCAATGAGATCCAAGAGGAAGGAAAATGTATTCTGGAAAACAATGAAATATATCTAGGAGACATGATAAATGTTTCCTCCCAAGTTCATTGGTAAAATTAATAAGAAAAATTAGCATTTAACAGCAATTTTCTGAGGAATTCTGCTATCATAACATGAAAAATAAGTTCCAGACTAAATCACCTTCAGTTTACTAATGGCACGTAAACAATCATCCTGAGATATAGCCTCACGAGTTCCTTTCCTCCTTTGTCCAAGCAGTTTACAAAGTTCTTCCAAGCTGATCAGGCCTCCATTATGAGGTCTAGTAGCCAAGCAAATATCAACAATTTGCACCCCTGTCTAGATGCGTAGATGATTTCAGTTAGAAGTGGAAAAAAGACAGACTGCCTACATTTTAATAGAAACATGACTCCTAAAATGTAAAGAATATATATATATATATATATATATATATATAGGGAAGAGATCATATGTAAAACTCATTTCCCGTAAGAAATGAGAAGATTATGAGAAGCGATCTGAACCGTCTATTTCATTTGATCTATGGTTAGTTTTTATTGTTGTATTTTAATTAGAATATCACATTTAAAAAAGGGACGGAGGGTTATATTTGTAAGTTACATTTGTTAGTGGGACGGTTGTCCCTTAATTATAGGGATTAATTGCCGATCTTTACTTTTTTAAGTCAAATATATTATATCATTCCTTTTATTATTATTATTATACATTGAAATTTACAAACATTTTGGAGGGTTGTTGATGTTTTCAAGAATGCCTTACCGTTTATGCATAAGAACACAATTACAAATACATTAAAAAGTAAATATCTACCATTTTAATTCATAATATGTTGACGTAGTATACATAATGCACAATTGTAATGCACTTAAGTCATTTATGCATTACAATATTTTACTCTAATAACTCCATCTAATTTCGTATCAGACTTGTATGCATAATAGATATAAAATAATGCGTGCATAATATACGTAAATAAGATGCATTGCGATTTCATCTTGGTGCACGAAATTGTCAAACCTTTTTCACACAAATACTGTCACTTTTTTTTTCTCTCTATAAGTGTGATCAAGGGAATATTTAGAATTTATTTTAGTATTAGAGTGATCCCATTAAAATTCCTCAAAATCCGCCACAACTACATTTATCCAAATTTGATTATTGTGAAATTTACTACATTGTCCTTACGTGGGTTCACATATGAACGGTTTTAGAAAAATTAGTAATTAATAGTAATGCACGGTATAATCTCATCCGTTAGTTTTGGACTAATCTAGGGTCTAGGATGCTTCCTATTTTATACTCTAAACTACTTTTACACATGAACTCACCCCTATATATATATATATATATATATATATATATAGAGAGAGAGAGAGAGAGAGAGAAAACCATTAAGTCATAATTGGACAATATAGTGACAGGCAATAATATAAATGTGGCACTAGAGTCCAGAGATAATTTAAGAAGTCTGGAACCTACCAAGTTCGTAATAGAAGTCACCAATCCCCAATAGTTCAGCCCAGAAACCTTTATTAGAAGCCAGAGGATCCACTCCAACTTTGGCACACATCTCATGAAACTGCGACCGGAATGCTGGATTCTTGCGGATGTCATTCTATCAAAGCCACATGGAATGATGAGACAAGCTAATACTTTCTTGATAACGAATTATGGAAATCAATTACAGCACAAAATGTGAAAGTAACTTCCATTAGAAGCTGCAAAGATGAAAGATGCAAAATTTCTTATTTGGTAATTTGAAAGATATGTCAATTAAGTTTTCATGCTTCAAAAGATTCACCCAATTCTTCTTATTTTTTCCTATGTAATAAATAAAACGTAACGGGAGTTATCACCCTTTGATACATATACTTTATTACTACTGGGTAAAAAGTAAAAACAAGAGGAGGCTGCAGCGGAATTTTTCATATATCATAATTTACTTATCATACTGGTTAACCGACAAGACCTTTACTTCACAATTTCTTAGAAAATGAAAAACAAGGAATACTTTGCTTCTCGATGAGCTTATATAATTCTAGCATACTCAGTTACAATCTCTAGATAGACTTTGAGTGATTAATTCGAATCAGTCCAGCACGACTTAACTACAAACTCATTAGTTCCTCAAAATGCGAGCTTGCACCAAGTAAGAGCTACCGAAAAATATGACTTACAAAAGAACTACTAAAATTAAGCGAAGACATAATATAACAATTACTCAAAAGAATAAAAAGAAAATAGGACCTTGTGTTTGCGCGCAAAGTCTTCTAGCTGGGAACGAAATGTAGCCAGCTGTTCTTTCATGAGATCTGTCCGCAGTTTTGCCACATTTTCTCCAAGCAACCGATATTGATCCTTTAATAACCAAAAAAGCATATCAAAATAAAACTACCCATAGAAAAAGCAGAATTCACATGAACATTTAAGAACTGAGAGAAGGAGCAGAAAAAACCCTAGCAGCAGCAGCATTCTGCAAACCTCCAATTCCAGGTCTACGCCTCATTCTGTTATTCCAAATCAATTGAGCTTTGCACCGAAACTTCTCTTTCTGCTAAAACAAGGAAAATACACTATAGATGAAACTAGGTAGTAGGTACTGCAGATGTAATTGAACTACAACAATAACGACGACGACAACAACGATAACAAAAATATCACACATTCTAAACCGTGAAGATGGAAAATCTTGTCACTACTTAGATTTAATAAATGAATGGACTAAAACTAACAAGTAAGAAATCTTTGATTTTGTATTAAATAGGGACGCATTCAACCTAGACATTGACATCCCAATCTAATCGGCAGCACGAAAAGGTGAGTAATCAATTGACTGACAATTCAAGGGACGAATATATTGAACCTGGCAGAGTTCCTGATTCGCCGAGATGAAGGGCTGATACTTCTCACGGCATCAGCATCGGCGGCGTGTCGGCAAGGTAGGGATGAAGGCGACGATTAGGGCAATTTTGCGTTCGAATTTGGAAATTGGGGGTGTGACTGTGTGCGAGAGTGGTGCGAGCGAAGACGACGAACAATGAATATAATAAATTCAATTTAAATATAATAGTAAAATTTTAAAAATTTAAGTTATGTTGGTTATTTAACGGAAAACTGAACCGACTTAACAAAATGTTTCAGTACTGTGAAATTGGATTGAACTAAAATCAAAGAAAGAAAAAATAAAACATAGTAGTAAAAAAATTCAATTTTGACAGTTTTTATGGGAATAAAGTATTACTCCTATTTATCTCACAATTTCATATAGTAGAAAAACAATCGATACCATTTTCCGGCGTCGAAAACCACAAATGGCGATTGAAGCTCCATCTCTGCAAATTAAAAGGTCTGAAGAGGTTGAATTCATCGCCAATTGCCATCACGAAATAAAACTATAAATTGTACTGTTTATGGGTTTATGATTTGATTTTGATTAATCACAGCAATATGAAAGTGGAAGGGTGCAATTAACATTAACATTAACATACTTATTAAAGCTATCTATTCCAATATTTGAAAATTTTATCCTCACATTTCAAATTGGTCTAAAGATTGCCGTACTTCCGATAAACAAATAGGAATACGTTGATCAACTATGTATGTTTCATCGATTCTGATGAATATGGCTAAAGTATGACATCAAGAATACTACCTTTGTCCAAACCAACTACATACTGTTCAAGCTACCAAATGTAACTTCCCCTCACATCCTACTACAAAAAAACCAAAATTTCAGAGTAACACCTTCAATGGAATCATGTAACGGCATTTTCGTGTTCGCCAACTGTTTCTAGTCCGATCATCGTATCGTATCTAAATTGCTGGTCCTGACAAAAAAACAAGCCAGCAAAGGTCATTTCATAGAGAAAATCTTTGCTATCCGCTAATGAAAGTTACTTCTTCGATTTAAATGTTCATTCCTATCCGGCTGTCTCTATGCTAAGCTGATATGCCCGTAGCTTCTTTAGGTATCAAGAACAGAAAGGCCACCGGGATGAAAGTGCACAACACTTGGATGATTATGCCCATGAGAAGGCTGTCGAAGCTTCCTGAGGAGATATTCAGAATTGAGGCAAGGCCAGCACCTACGAACGAGCTCACTGTCGAACCCAAGTTGTTGATGGACATGAAGAGTGCAAATAAAGTTCCTTCTATACCCGGTGGGCAAAGTTGCCCAGATAAGATAAGGAATGGCATAAACCTGCAATAAAAAATGGCATGATTGAGAATTAATGATTCACTTTTATTGTCTGTTATTCAAGCAAATGATTTCTGTAACAAGATGAATGCGCTGGAATAGATAAAACTAAATACAAAATGGGTAGGCATGAATTTGGATACCAGCATGAAACAACAATTACAAAACTTGTGATACAAAAACTGTCTTACGTACTTAAATTGATTGATGCCGTCTGATAGAGCTGATCCGAAGATCACCATAACCTTGTCTGTGATGCCCAACGAAAGATTTGATCTTGACACCAGAACTCCATCCAGGATACACAACATAGACAAGCCAATTTGAGCCCACCTGCATAGATTATAGAAGAACCCCACAAATGAAAAATTGGAACATTACATGGTGTCAAAACAATTTCGGGTCTAAGAACTAAGATCAACTTACAGGAGAATCCTACGCAATTTCATCTTCTTCAAGTAGCGATTATAAATAAAGGTCCCGAGCATGAGTCCTAACCACCCTATGACACGAGTGGTGCCCAAGAATGATGCTTCCAATTTGAGAATTTCTGTCTGGTAGTAGAACATTATTGTCGAGAGGTTTGGGACAGTCACGTGTGCCAGGAAAAACCAAGCCATGGGCCTACACTTCCAGGAGAAAGTAGGAGCACAAGAGAAACCATCAGTTTATTTATGTCACTCTGATGAGAAAGAGGGGAAATAAAAATAATAATTACAATGTTTGGCTGCAAAGAAACCATAAAAGTGGTAATAAAGATGAACTTGTACTCGAATGCTCAGAAATTCCACATTCCAGTAATTACCTCAAAATGATTGGCTGTCTGAAAGCCCTGAGCAATGAAAATGTGGCAGTTTTCAAAGAATCGAGCCATTTTTCCGTAATGTGTCCCTGGCCTAAAGGCAACTCAGATTCACTAGCAGTTACAAGCCCTTGTTTTGTGCTCTTCTGCCCCCTTTTTCGCCTATAAGTATTTTTGCCAGACTTCTCGGCAGAAATATTGTTATGGCTTCTCGAATTATCTTCATGGGAACCTTTGCCATTAATTGAGTGGGAACCTCCATTTGAGCTGGAGTAATCAGAAAGTACCTTATCGGCCACTGAATTTTCCTCAACTAAATTACATGAAAGAAGTTGTATGGCTGGTAAAACTGAGAAAAGCAAAAAGATTTTATCCATCTGTATATTGTCAAGGGTGTATCCCCCAATTAAACTGCCACATATTCCTCCGAAAGCCATTGCCATCCAGGATATGGACTGAAGGTCACCGGCAAAAGAGGCCCTGTTCAAGATTCATAAGAAATGTCATTGTCTTACGATTGTATGCCCAACATATTGAAACCAAAATAAAAGAGAAAACTGCGAATATACAGTGAAAAAAATATAAAACCATGGCATCCTTTACATTCAATGATACCATGGCATCCTTTACATTCAATGATACTTCCATGCTTTTGAGAGTAGATGACCCAATCTTTGAAACTTGTCATTCCATGTAATATAGAAGAGAGTCTTTACAACTAAGGGATTCACCATAAAGCCAATCGAGATATACCAACATGTTCCATGTCAAGTTTAATTACAGGATTTATTTATTTAGAAAAAAAGGAAAAGCAAAATTAAGCATTATCAACTTGTTAGGAATTAACTGCATTGGTCGTCATACTTAGTCCAACAGACAACAAATTCACCCTTGGTCATGATTTCTTCATCTGCATTGAGGATTGGCAACATATTGCACTGTAACCCAAGCAGAGTCATTTAGGCTTCAAATTTGAGCTAAGTTTGCCAAAGGCCATGGATTAAAATAAGAAATTTGTTTGAAGGCCTCATCTTCTGGTGTCAATAGATTACGTTCACCAATTATGTACATAGCATTAAATGTGTGTGTGTGTGTGTGTTTTATTTATTAGTATTTTTTTCTATTTGAGTCTTAAAATCTCATGCTATACTGAAAAAAGGGAGCCGATCACACATATTGAAAATTTGAAAGACTTGCCTCTCAAATCTCACAGCCTCAGCTATCATGGCATCAATCACAACATCGGCCATTGCAGAGCCCAAATTTTGTACCGTCAAAAGAATCATGAGCGGCACTCTGGAGGTCCTTGAGGATATATTGATGCCCAAAATAAGCCATGGGAAAAGAGACAGCAATGTGGCAATTATTAAGTAAGGGATCCTTTTTCTTCCTCCAATCGGTATGCAATCTGACAAAATTCTGCAGCGCAAATCAACAACTCAACATTATTTATGTCCTAAATGGTATAGTACATAGATTGCTACTTCACTAAAATTACATGAGTGCAGTAGAACAATAAAGCACCACTGTCAGGAAACCAGCATGTAACATACTGTAGACAGAAAAAACTGTTCAGTTTGATTAACTAATATAATGCAGCTACTTTCCTCATGAACATAAGTTCTTACTCAACTTGACTATAGTAATAGTATAACACTTCCAGATTCTGGTTATTACGATTTGAGCTCATTGTACAGTGTTTATTATCTATATTGAACTAATTATGAATACGTTCAACGAATAATAGATATGCTTGAATAAAGTTTGAACCTTACAAAGTCTTATGTGTATTGTCCTTCTAGTCCTAGTTCTTCTATCCAATTTTCTCTTACTCCAAGAAATCTACATATGATGGTGAGATAGAATCATATTTACATGATCATGAGGTTTAAGCAAAGAACCAGTAAAGCAAAGTTGCTGGACTTCTATTTTCATTCGACAAAGACAAGCACGCATCACACTGGAAATGTGGTTAGACCATACCCATATAATGGTTTGATACTCCAAGGGAAAAATGCTATTGAGGTCACGAACTGGGATGCTGAAGGCGATAGCTTTAACTTATCTTTTAGCAGGTATGACACCGCAGTCCAAACAAATGATCTAAAACCCTGGTTCAACAGAATCATGTTACAAATTTAAGATGTAATACATTTTCAGATAACACAAGAAAGCGTACTCAAGAACACAAGGTGTCGATCTTCTCTAAGATCCATTATTTCCTACTGAAAGAGAGAAGGAAATTAGTTATTTTTGAAAGCTATCTGCGACTCTAGTTTCTTCTTAGAACTTGTACGGTGCCAAATAGTAAAATCAATTTTTTTAGGTCAGGGTGACTTTAGTTTTAAGTGTCAGCTTGAAATATATTACCAGGAAATGACTTCACATTTTACGATCAGGGAAAGTATCTTCAAACTTTTTGTTAGACTACAGATACTAAACTATAACATAATTTCCTTCAACTACTCTTCATAATAAATTGATACCTCCTGGTTAAGTTCATATGGTTAATATCGTTATAGTAAGCATCTCCAGAGTGTCAAGCATATGCAAAAGGTTTGATTCAGATAAGCCGGATTCTATGTAGTATAAAAAAGATAGCTACCCATAGTTATCTTTTGTTTTTTTTTTATCTTCTAATCGATCTACATTAACACTCCATCCTTACCCTCTGGAGCTACTGGCATTTGGCAAATATCAAAATATAATATTCGTCTCAGGGAAGCGTAACTCGCTGACAAATAAGAAACTGATAATCTTGATCATTGTGCTTATAATTATCACTAGCCTTATCTCTTTACATAACTGTTAAAGAGCAAGGAATCACGAATCATTCCCCAGTTTCTTTCCCCAAGCAAATAAGCAACAAGATTATGCAGCTTAGGACTTTAAATTTTCAAATATACCATGCAATCAGAATCTGAATGCAATAAACTAGAGCACGCAAAAGACTCGATTTAACTCAAATACATTAGCTAATCACACATTCTCACGAGTAAGAAAATTACGGTATAACATAATGATCAGAAATCGCAGCATTCCCTTAACGTCACATCGAAAAGAACGAAAATATCATACCAATTGAATTTAAAAGATAGGCAACAAAGAAAATTGGGAAAAATGGAGCTAGAAATGGAACCTGGGTGAAGTAAATGAAGCAAACCAGCCATAAAAAAGAGGATCCAAATGCGATCCCTAATTTCCTCAACCAACTTATCATTTTTTAATTTTTTACTTCTTTCTGTTGAAGCGAATGGATTGAATTTTGTTCAATACCCCCACCACCCGTCGATTATCTCGCCGTTGTGTTGGAGAAAATTTTCAGTTGCGGATTCTGAAGAATTCTCTCTCGAAGATCTTCATCTTCTGCATATACATTTAGAAAAGCGAATGTAATCGCGGAGGGGATTGAGGGGAATTGGATTCTAGGGAAATTTTTGAAGATCACGCGATTGAGATGCGATTGTTCGAAATTTATTTTCCTCGTCTCTCCTTTTTCTCGTTCAACGGTGTTCTTCTTTTTCATTCAACGGTTTCTTTTCTGAGTTGACTCATCTCCCCAACTCGCCAAAAATATTGCTAACCATTTTGATTTTGTAATGAATAATGAAAAGAATATTCATTAATTAAAATTTCACTCGGATCTCAAAAAGAAAAATTAAGATTTCACTCGTCTTGACAATTAAACGCAACTAGTTTGGTGATGCATGGCATTATCACAATAAGAATATGAGATGGTATTCGGTGCATAGATGCACTATATGAGACGGGTTGGATCCGCCGGGTATGACCCGACCCGGTCCAGCCCATGATCCAAATAAAAAATAAAAAATAAAAAAATAAAAGCGAAAACCACAGCTCGACGATAACTCCTCCACAACTCCACCATCGCCACCACAGCACCACCATCGCCACCACAGCACCACCATCATCTACAACCACAACGAGCGTCGCCGCTCCCAACACCGGCGACGACGCTCCCAGCACCGGCAATACTTGTCCCAACATCGGTATCACTCTGAAAAATTCAGTAACTCCAGCTCCAAGTTAACGGAAATTCAAGAAATCCAGCTCCAATCAAAACCTCTAGCAACAACTCCAGCAATATTTCAGGTAAATCGAAGCTTTAAATCGATTAGTGTGGATGTGTGATTAGTATGATTCGTTTTCTTCGTTGATTTTCTGTCAATTGAACAGTTAGATATCGTTTATAGAGGTAATAATTCGGTGTGTTTACTGCTTCCTGTAAGGGTTTAAATTTTCCTCCCCAATTTAGTTGTTTTTGTTGCTTCTCCATGATTTGAGTTAAATGCGTAGCATAACAAAGAAGATAGTTTAAATAAAATGTTACATTGTTTTACTGTAACAATTACATTTATGCAATAGAATGATTACTTTTGCTATTATATAGTGTTTTTGTTGGTTCTCAATGATTTGAGATAAATGTGTAGCATAACAAAGAAGATATTTTAAAT
Source organism: Schizonepeta tenuifolia (assembly GCA_029490685.1). Classification (NCBI taxonomy): domain Eukaryota; kingdom Viridiplantae; phylum Streptophyta; class Magnoliopsida; order Lamiales; family Lamiaceae; genus Schizonepeta; species Schizonepeta tenuifolia. The sequence goes on from CM055956.1 coordinate 103,758,691, forward strand.
AAAATGTTACATTGTTTTAGTGTAACAGTTACATTTGTGAAGTAGAATGATTACTTTTACTATTATATAGTGTTTTCTTATGACTAAAATTCAGTTATTCTTATATTTGTTTGTAGAAAAATGGAAGGCCAACGTCTTGATGAAACAAATGATCATACAAAGACTATGGAAACTGATTCATATGCTGCAGATGGAGATTCAAGAAGTGTGAATAATGAAGGCCAGTCTGCTAAAATTGGGACAGAGATAATATCATATGATAAAGGTGATATTCTAAAAAACTATACATGAGAGTGGTACTTGTTGATTAAGCTATGTGACTTGTTGAGTTGTTATTGTTGTTGAGAATATGTGTTTATTAAAAATGTAAAGTATGAATTAGAAAACTGTAGCATGAATAAGAAAAATATGTTGATTTAAATTGAATTTAATATTTGTAGGTGATGTTGATTGTATTTCTGGATCTTTGATTAGTATAAAAAGAGAGAAAATTGAAGATATCTATGATTTGTACTCAAAACACTCTCTTGAAGTCGGATTCAGTGTAAGAAAATCAACCACGAGAAATAATACAGCTGGGTTGTTGGTTTATAGAATGTTAGTTTGTGCATGTCAAGGGCTTAGAAGTGCAAATGATGATGCTAAAATAGAAAGGCACAACACAAGGACAGATTGTAAAGCATGTTTGAAGATCAAATTTAAAGTTGATGTTGGGCTGTATGTAGTGAAAGATCATATATTACAGCACAATCATACACTGTCTAGACCAGAACTAAGCCATATGCATCGTAGTCATAGAAAAATCAGCGACGAAAATGCCATTATTATAGAAGACATGTTTGCATCTGGAATTAGAACAACTGACATCTATAGATATATTGCAAAAGAAGCAGGAGGGGATGATATGGTTGGTCATACAAAAAAAGACCAACTAAACTTTGTGAATAGGTTGAAAACTTTAGCAATAGAAGGGGGGATGCACAAACTCTAATGGATATACTAGAAGAACAGGGTGAAGAACAACAAGACTTCTTCTTTAGGGTGAGATTAGATGAAGATGGCAGATTGAGCCATGTCTTTTGGAGAGATTCAATGATGAAAGATGATTATCTGATTTTTGGAGATGTTATGATATTTGACACAACATACAGAACAAACAAGTATAACTTGATATGTGCTCCATTTGTTGGTGTCAATAATCATCATAAGAATGTTATGTTTAGTTGTGCAATCATATCCAATGAGACGATTGAGACATTTTTGTGGTTATTTGAGACATTCAAGAAAAGCATGGGAGGTAAAACTCCATCATCTTTGTTTACAGACCAGGATTTGGCAATGACAAGAGCCATTGAGAAGGTGTTTCCACAGACAAGACATAGGCTGTGCATTTGGCATTTATACCAAAATGCACAGTCACATTTGGGGAAGCTGAAAAGTGACAAAGGGTTTGGAGATTCATATCATAAATGCATAAATGGCTGCCTAACTGCAGAAGAATTTGAAGAGTTTTGGATGAAAATGGTAAGACAGTATCAATTAGAAAACAACTCATGGATGCAAAGGTTGTATAAGTTGAGAGAAAAGTGGTCAGGTGCATTCAACAAAGAATACTTTTCAGCAGACATTATTTCATCACAGCGGAGTGAAAGTACAAACAAAGCTATAGGCTTCAAAGTAAAGAAAACAACCACGTTGACCGAGTTCTATGAAATATTCAGGCAAACAGTCAAGCGTTGGAGAAGCAACGAATTGAGTGATGAATTTCAATGTTCAAGAGCTCAACCTGCATCAGTTTTAACAATGTGTGGAATGATGAAACATGCTGCTGAGGTATATACACTGACCCTTTATGGATATGTTGAGAAACAGTTCCTGAAATCTCTTTCTCATTCATTTTCACTTTTAAGTGATGAATATGATTTCAAGTTATATGAAGTCAGTGATAATGAGGAAAAATACAAAGTGAGCTTCTATGTAGTTGATCCCCTGGTCACTTGCAATTGCAAGATGTTTGAGGAATCTGGAATCTTATGCAGCCATTCTTTGAGGATATTACACATTCATTCAATGAACAGAATACCATATTGCTACATAACCAAAAGGTGGACAAAAAATGCAAAAGAAGCACTGTGGGATAAAACTTTCGAACAACAAAAGAAAAGTGTTCGACCTTGGAGGCATGAAATGATGAGAAGTTGCTTGAACCTCATTATACAAATAGAGGAAAATGACAAGGCAAAGACAATTTTTGAAGATGCTTTACAAGCCACGAGGTCAGCAGCACTTGCTGAGTTAAGTACTGTAATGTTAGAAAGAAATGAGAGTGAAGAAGATGTGGGATCAGCTAGATCAGGTATTAGTGTGAAAGATCCTAAGAAAACAGTAACAAAGGGACGGAAGCAAAGAATAAAAGGACATCTAGAGAAAAATAGAAAGAAGAAAATGAAGAGTTCTGGAGAATCAATTTCAATTAAACCAAATGAGTTTGGTTCAAAAACTCCAAATCCGCATCTGTTTTAGAATGATTGATTGACAACATTTTGATTTATAGGTAAAATTTGTCAATTTTAATTATATATTGATTCCATTATATGATTGATATGTTACATCATATAGTCCTGTTATGAGTGCACTAATCTCACTTAAATATAATATGCAGGTACTTTCGGATCGGGTCAATTCAATAATAGACGAACTGATTTCAAAGAGAGAAGAAATCAAGCAACATAAAGGTTAGATAATATAAGAACATGATTTATTTGAAACTACCATTTATATATTTGAATTCGCTTGTTCAAAGATTGCATAATGTCATTTGCTTGATTATATTTATGTGCAATGCATTTACTATCATTTAATTTTTTTAGATTTCTTGAATATTCTTGTATTTATTTCTCATAATTTATTTGAGTTTCAATTTTTTTTATTGTGAAACAGGATATAAATATATTTGAACAATTATTAAACAGGTTTTAGTAGTCCTATTTTTCAATATTAGGACTACTTCTCAAGTTATAACTTTCAATATTTGAAAGGTATAACTTGTCGTGTAGAAAAGTAAACATTACAGTGAAGAAAAGTAATAATCTTGAAACGTTACTTTTCAACTAGTCAATGATTACATTTCATTGTGGCAATGATTACTTGACAAAATAAGTAAAAGTATAAGATGTAATGGAGAAAAGTAAATATTAAAGTAAAAAAAAGTAATAATCTTGAAACATTACTTTTCAACTAGTCAATGAACAAAAGTAATATTTTTGACATTACTATTTATCATGTCAACAATTATTTTTCATTACGATAATAATTACTTTACCAAATATTCAAAAGTACAAATTATCGGGAATAAAAATAAACATTACCGTGACGTGAAGACATGTAATACTTTTGAAACATTACTTTTAATCGTGTAAATGATTACATTTCATTACGGCAAAGATTACTTGAGCAAATAACTAAAAGTACAAGTTGTCGTGGACACAAGTACATATTGTCGTGAAGAAAAGCAATATTTTTCAAACGTTACTTTTTATCATGTCAACGATTACTTTTCATTACTATAATAATTACTTTAACAAATAATAAAAAGTGAAAATTGTCGTGAATAAAAATAAACATTACCATGACGTGAAGACATGTAATACTTTTGAAACATTACCTTTAATCGTGTAAATGATTACATTTCATTATGGCAAAGATTACTTGAGCAAATAATTAAAAGTATAACTTGTTGTGGACAAAAGTAAACCTTACTGTGAAGAAAAGTAATATTTTTGAAACGTTACTTTTTATCATGTCAACAATTACTTTTCATTACTATAATCATTACTTTACCAAAATTACGAAAAGTAAATATTGTCGTGAATAAAAATAACAATTACTAATATAAAGATAATTGTCAGGCAATAATTTTGATTTAATTGTCTCGCTCCGAGGCCTTCGCCTCCCCTCGTTCGCGTATTGACCATAGAAGAAGCAGCAAACAAAAAAATGAAGAGGCAAACAAAAAATGAAGAAATGAACAAAAAAGTAAACAATGCAAATTCGCCTTCGCCTCTGAAATTACGGCTCAGCCTTCGGCTTCGATATTACAGCTCCGCCTTTGCTCCGATTACTAAAATAAGGATAATCGGCGGGCAATATTTTGGACTTTTACGGCTCGCTCCGAGGCCTTCGGCTCCCCTCGCTCGCGTCTTGACCATAGAAGAAGTGGCAAACAAAAAAATAAAGAGGCAAACAAAACGAAGAGGCAAACAAAAAACAAAGAAATGAACAAAAAAGTAAACAATGCAAATTTGCCTTCGACTCTGAAATTACGACTCAGCCTTCGGCTTCGATATTACGGCTCCGCCTTCGCTCCGATTACTAAAATAAGGATAATCGGCGGGCAACATTTTGGACTTTTACGGCTCGCTCCGAGGCCTTCGGCTCGCGTCTTGACCATAGAAGATGCGGCAAACAAAAAAATGAAGAGGCAAACAAAACGAAGAGGCAAACAAAAAACAAAGAAATGAACAAAAAAGTAAACAATGCAAATTTGCCTTTGACTCTGAAATTACGGCTCAGCCTTCGGCTTCGATATTACGGCTCCGCCTTGGGCTCCAATTTTACGGCTCCGCCTTCGCTCCGATTACTAAAATAAGGATAATAGGCAGGCAGCATTTTGGACTTTTACACCTCGCTCCGAGGTCTTCGGCTCCCCTCGCTCGCGTCTTGACCATAGAAGAAGCGGCAAACAAAAAAATGAAGAGGCAAACAAAAAAACGAAGAGGCAAACAAAAAATGAAGAAATGAACATAAAAGTAAACAATGCAAATTCGCCTTCACCTCTGAAATTATGGCTCAGCCTTTGGCTCCGATTTTATGGCTCTGCCTTTGCTTCGATTATTAAAAATAAGGATAATCGGCGAGCAACAATTTGGATTTATTCGGCTCGCTCCGAGGCCTTCGGATCCCCTCGCTGGCATCTTAACCATAGAAGAAGCAGCAAAAAAAAAAGTAATATTCTTGAAACGTTACTTGTCAACTTGTCCATGATTACATTTCATTGAGGCAATCATTACTTGAGCAAATAAGTAAAAGTATAAGTTGTCGTGGAGAGAAGTAAACATTAGCATGAAGAAAAGTAATATTCTTGAAACGTTACTTTTCAACTTGTCAATGATTACATTTCATTGAGGCAATGATTAATTGAGCAAATAAGTAAAAGTATAAGTTGTCGTGAAGAAAAGTAAACATTAGCATGAAGAAAAGTAATAATCTTGAAACATTACTTTTCAACTAGTCAATGATTACATTTCATTTAGGCAATTATTACTTGAGCAAATAAATAAAAGTATAAGTTGTCGTGAACATTGACGTTGTCTATAAACCTTTTCACTGGTTCGTTGCCATATTCCATTGGCAATCTCTCCACTAACTTATTCGATCTAGTATTAGAAACCTCGTCGCTCTAACTGTTTTATCAGCTGGTGGCAATAATTTCCAAGGTCCAACACCTATAAAATTATCAAGTTGCAAAGATTTAGTCTTGAACGAAACAAGTTGACAAATGAGATTCCATCATCATTTGGCAACTTGACTTTCTTGAACAAATCATCATGGGAACTCTAAAACAGTTTCAATATTTACTTTTATGCAAAACAATATTTACTACATACATATAAAGAGCAGATAAATAACAGCTTGATTAATCTAATACAGTCATCATAAGTGCTTAAAAACTGTAATCCTTCATTACAGTGACAACATATAAGCAAAAACATCCATGTAGCAAAAACATAACAATAACATCCATGTAGCAAAACCATAACTGAATCAGTAACTACGTCATTTCGTGCTTCCAGCATATTAACGTATATCAGCAAGGATCGAGTCTCTGGCATGATTCACAAAGGATAAAATTATCCTAGCACAATAACGAATTCTCAGTTTTTTTCTTTCTACAACCTGCAACAAATAACATCAAATATTAAAACCAAGAAGTTTTGCATAATCATAATAAAGATTATACATCAAAAAACCAAATAATAAACTACCTTTGACAGATCTTCAAGCATATATGGTTCGCCTTGAAAATGTTCCATGTGGTGCATAAGATACACACCACAATCAATATTTGTCCTGTCACTTTTCCACGAAAAATGAACCTCTTCCACTGGAAATGATGCATAATCTGAAGCGCGAGGATGTTCCATGTCTTGAAGAAATATCAAGAATTGCTTTTTCTGCATAAATCAGCAAAAAAACAGGCCCAAATCTTTCAACTACCAGAAAGTCATATAGAAAGAGTTCATTAAAAAAGATAGTCTAGGATTTTGATTAAATGAAAGGGTTTGCACATTAAATTGACATAAAGACATGACATGAGCTATAGAGTTTCTACAACTTGAGATTGAGATCAATAGTTTTTCCATCGGCATCAGCAGCTAATTAGCATTCAAAAGGTGGAATAGCCAATGATACCAAGTCATCAAATAGTATTAATCTTGATTTAGTAGCAACGGAGGAGGAAGAAACATGGATCAAAATAGAAATTCCACATCATAATGAAAACAAAGAAACACAAAACACTTGTCCAAACCACAAAAAAGAGTAACAAGATAGATGCAAGCAGAGTATATAAAAATTTACCACAATATCCACCAATTGCCAAGTGCGACTGTCCTCACGAAAGTTATGAGCTTTATTGTCAAGATAATGGATCTTAGACCGATTAAAGTATATGGCAACTGCTACATAATGCTTATCAAAGCATATAGGGATCATGAACTGTTATAAACAAAAATCAAAAAAATCAACACAAGCAAATAAATGTAGAAACACCTCTTTAATAGAAAATTTGAATTATTTTAGTTACAAAAGATATGCTTTTCAAGTCGTCCAATTGAATCATCTGCTTCAATGAAAAGTGCCAACAGCTCCGCACACTATAATAGAGTTCTTCAAGATCACGGTTCGGATAGTTGATCATCTTCTCAAGATAAGACTAGAAAGAAAAAAAAAAAAAAAAAAAAGAGCAGACCAATAATCATTAACTAAGAAAGTAAGAAAGTAAGAACAACAAAAATTGAACTTTAAAATATATATTTTGTAGCATACCGAGTGCTGAGTGTTGAAATAGAACACTGTTGTATCAGATGTGTGTATGAAAGATTGATACTTAACTGATTTGTAAAGTATCAATGCCCAAGCGTCAACAACACTATTCTCAAGAAAATATCCATCATTGATAGATTTCATTCCTTTGATATTCAGATAAAAAGTCCAGCAATGGAGAGAGTGTTTGAATACATTCATCCTGCAAATTATTACTAATAATTAGTAAACATATAAAAGTAAAATATGCATACTTTCATACGCATAAAGAAATAGACATAAAAAAACATACGTCTTTGCTGGACAATGATTATGCAAGCAGAAATCAGCAATGTCAATTTCTCTCTTGGAAATTTCCTTAAAATATGTGACATTGTTCTTGATAAACCTCGTCTTCAATGTACACTTCACTGTAGGCTAATCATCATCTAGATCCAACAGCATGGGATCAATGACAGAAAAATTGGAGACTGCAACAAATAAAAAACAAAATGAGTATCGTCAGAGATGTACTGGAAGAAAGAACAATAAAAACATAAGCACTATATGTAATTAGGATGCATACCTTCATGTGACTTCTGATCTTTGTAATGAGTCCTCATATCCTGTTGCACTTCCAAAAACTGAACATCTTTTAGAGTGGTTTCATAAATGTTGTTGTCAGGTTCAGAAGAATGCACACGATCACTTGCAACTTGATCTTGATTTTCAGGTTCAACGGACTTCACAACTAAATTTAAAATGTTATATAAGTATAAGTTGTAAAAAACAATACTGTATTACAAGACATAGTAAAGAAGTACATAATACTAGATATTGGAGAGATATGAGATTCTGAATAAGTGCATAAATGTTACTTTTGTTAAAGGTAATGATTACTTCTATCATACATAATTGTTACATTTCATAATTATAAATGATACTTTTGTTAAATGTAATGATTACTTCTATCCTACATAATTGTTACATTTCATAATTGTTACAAAACCAGATTTAATATAATAAAGTACCTTCATCTGTATTATGGACTTCAGACAAAGAGACTTTAGGACAAGAAATGGACTCTTGCTGACAGATATTCTTTCCAGAATCATCACATTTATCCTCAGTTGGAACTTGCTCCTCAATATCATTCTTGCTTGCCTTAACTTCTGATTTCAAAATTTAAATCGACACAAGTTATAAAAATCTTAATAACGATACCAAAAAAGCAAAAAACAAACAAAAAAAAACAGAAAGAAAATGAAATAAAAATGAAATACAAACCTGCATGAGACAATTCAGACTCAGAATCAGATGTTGACGATGAGCTTTCGATATGAAGGTCAAAACTTGGACAATCCGTATCCCGGCTCCTTTTCTTCTTCTTCTAGTTGTCTTTTTCAATGACTTTTTGATCAGGATGTTGATCATCAACTACATTATGAGTCTCTGCAACGTCTCCTTGTGAAAACAAACATAATGATAAGTTATACAGCTACTACTAAGTTAATATAGATACACATTATTAATTAAAAAAAATGTACATACACGTACTTGGAACAGATTCTTCGGGAATTGTGGCAGGCTCAACTGCTGCATCCTCCACACAAGCTTCTCTTTCAGTTTCAACTTTATTCTTGTCCACTTTATAAAAGTTCAGAATCAAATCATCAACAAGTCTGTGAACATTCTCATCAAACCAGAAATCATCATTCTCCTTCACATTTGAAAATTGAAATGAGGAAGATGGTACATGATGAGCTTGTTCCACAGAATTGATTTTCTTGATCTTGTCAACCCTTTCAATGTGATTGGAAACAATCACATTGAAATCCCTCTTCAACATCAAAACTGATTTTTCAAGATCCTACAACAATTAACAAAGTTAATCTACTTTGACATATAAATTCTGGTTTATATAGCAAAAATTAAAATTATAGAATTAATGTGAAAATAAATACACTTACAGTTTTTGCAATGGATTCAATATCAGCATCAGACTTCTCCCCCGGTGGAAGCTTATAAGTAATGTACTGATGAAGTGGTAAATCTGAAGGACCACCTTCACGATCACAGCGAACATCATCTACTTTCTTAGAACCCACACCCATCCTATGAACAACATCATCTTGTACACGGATACGATCACTAACAGGATATACACCTACCACCCATTCACCACTACCAAAATCAAAATTACTAGCAATCTCATCTTTCAACCTCTTGTTGAATTTTTCACATGTCCAATGCTTTATCAATGGCAAGGTGCAAGGCTCAGACATACCTTTCCAGTTGAAGTAATGAAAGTAAAGCAAGGGAAGAACTAAGACACACAGCAATATAACTATTCTGCTAATATGATTCCAATGCCTTGCACAACTTGTCAAGCACATAAGTACACCAATCTAGACTTTGAATCTTAGGAATATCAAGCACAGACTTCAAAAGATTGAAATTCAGACCAGTGTTTGCAGTAGGCGCCAGAAATGAAGAAAATGCATAAAGAAGGAATAAAATAACAAAATCATTCCCTCCAGTTCTGAATCTATCATCCATTGGATCAGACAACATATCATAGATACATTTGTGAGTGACTTGACCTTTAAAAGCAAATTTTCCATTGAAATCATCTATCACAATAGTACCAGTCTCATCATTTCTCTTATAGGACTCCACATTAACATTCCCAACAGTGGGCCTAGGTAAGAGAAAAAGATCTTGAATATGTGAAGATTTTATAACCAATTTATAACCTCCCTTGAAACTCAAGACACGCGACAATGGGTTGAAATTATCAAAAAACCAAAAACAATTATGCCAAGACACATATTTCCAGTCAGATAAAGCCAAAATCCCACCAAAACCTACGTCTCTAATTGATTTTTTTTTTATCATCATTTAGAACATTTATTAAATCACAAAGCCTAGTAGGTTTGCACTTGATTGAGAATCTGCAAACATAAGAAAGTAGTAGTCACAAAACTGTACTGAGAATAAATGAAGAAATAAAAAACTATCAAATAATTACAATTAAGAACAAGTGAAAACAGAAAAAACCTTTCTTCTTTAACAACAACTTGCAATTCTTCTTTCCTCTTAATAAAATCAGCAGGACTCCTCTTAATTTTTTCTTAGAAACACTATATATTATAAGAAAAGCAAGTATTAGCTAAAATAAGGACAAAAAAATTATACCAATGTAGAGACTGTAAATTAATTGAAACTATATAGACTACAACAAACATACCTCAGACTAGGAGTATTTTCTGAAGAAGAAATAACTATGTGTTTGCCTTTATTTAATCGCTGCTTCACCATGATTTATAATCTGAAAAATGTGATCAAAATAAGACTATTAATTCAAAAAAATCACAAGACCAAAGGAAAATAGGAAAATGTATGAAGTAATAGAGCCATTCTTGTAATAATAAATAATCATCACACTGTCAATATATATCAAAATCATACTGTTATTCATAAGAATGTTTACTTTTATTAAATATTAATATTACTATATAGAATGAAATGAAAAATACCTTCAAATTACAGAATGGGCGGCTTGAGCAAAGGAGGAACACACTGTAATCGAAAGAAATCCGAACGCGATTAAGTAGTATTTTCAACCTATTTACGAATGCGAATCAATGACAAAAAAGCAGAAAAACATGATAGAAAAGATGGAGAATAGAAAAGAGAAATGAAGAAGCGGACTAGCGAAGAGAATCGAAGAAAACACAGAGAAAATCGAAGAAGAAAGGGAAGAACAAAGCAAAGACGGGAGGAGAAAGAGGAAAGTAGAGAGGAAAGGAGAGAGGAAATGAGTGAAAATTTAAAAAAAAAAAAACCTTATATATTTTTCTGGAGTGGGTCGGGTCGGAGCAGGTCGGATCCGCCGGGTTGTACCCGTCTCATGGAGTGCATCGGTGCACTGAAGTCTTTGCCTAAGAATATAGTAGTAGATAAACTAGAGTCAACCACAAAACTTCACACACATAAAATAAAACATAAAAAAGAGGAGGATAATGATTATATACCTTGATTAAATTTTGTTATAATTTTCTATATAAGCCGATTAAATTATACTTTTTAGAAATAGTTTTATATGTTTATAATGTAGTATTTGTATTAATATGGCAAATTCTTCTATGAGATCGGTCTCACATTGTGAGATCGAGTTGATCCGGTCTGGATCCGGGTAAACCCGATCAAAACATTGACTTTTTTTTCAATTTTTTTTTTATTTAATGGTGAGGTCATATGCACTACAAAGTATATCCACATGCACAACCATGTTCACCGATATGCACCACGTTGTATTTGCATATGCACAACCAATTTTTCGATTTTTGTTTTTAAGATTTCCAAATTTACTTTGCACTTTTTTTTTGCCTCTTCGTTGTTTTGTTTGCCGCTTCTTTTTTGGTCAAAATTCGAGCGAGGGGAGCCGAAGACCTCGGAATGAGCCGAAAAATCCAATTGTTGCCCGGTGATTATCCTTATATTAATAATCGGAAAGAAGGCGAAGCAGTAAAATGGGAGCTGAATGCTCCGCTGGAAAAAAAAAAAGAGTAATGATAATCGGACATACTGTGGCCAACCACACGCGTGGAAAAAAAAAAAGGAAAGTTGACTGTAAAAATGGAAATATTCACATTTCCCCCTAGGGTTTATGCTTCCCAATTAGGGTTTATTCCATTTTCAAAACCTATATTACCATTTTTAGCGCGTGTGGTTGGCCATAGTGTGTCACAGTATCAATACTCTTCGGTACGCATATCAACATAAAGTGTAGTGCATATGAATATATGGTGAACTGCATATGGAATTATTGCAAAAAAAAAATCGAAAAAAAATAGGCGCGTGCACAACACACGCCGCGCGTGTCGCGTTGCACCAGAAAGTTGCTCATTATTTTGTAACGATGAAACATATGCATTATAGTTCATTCCTTTTTTTTTACCCCTAAAACTTTACAATACATATGAATGAGCCTAAGTTCTGGCCAAATTTCTATTCTATGTTTAAGTTATTTGAGCTCTTCAAAACATTTGAGGGAGTCTTTGAATGTTTAATTAATTAGTTGTTTTACACTTATGCAATATAGACCCATTGTGAAGTCAAATCTTCAGTATGTAATTCGAAATTTGTATATTAAATGAATTTTCAAAAGGTTATATGAATGTGACAACTTACTTTATGTTTAGTAATTTTATGTAATTTCTCAGATACATGTTTAAGTGATTTGTAAAATTTAATGTTATGTTTACATTTATGAAAAAAAAAATTACACTAAAAATTGTTTTATGTTGTCCCGAGCGCTTTCATGTCCCACACTACCGACTTTTAAGCCACATTCTCTCTCCAATTACCACCATGAAAGAGAACTTTCAATCTCATAACAAAGAATTTAATAAAATATTGTGCCACAAGATAAGTGCGCAAAATATGTAAGTAAATAATAATTAGAAAAATAGCATATTTGATTAAATTGTGTTACACATAAAGAGCAATTATTTGAGGATTTGTAATCTTTAACTTTTCTAAATCCTCCTATTGAAAGGGTGTTTGGCCTATATGATTTCTGCACCAATATACTTCATCTTCTCAGCATCATCCAATGTCTCAAATTTCTCTGTAAGAGATAGGATGTAATGTAAGAAGATAATAGTTGGCTCATAAAAATTTCTCACTTCCAAAATTAATGCAGGGCATGAAAGAGATAGAGAAAAACAACCCATATATAAAATAAATGATGAAAATGATTACTAATTAAAGCTTAGAAGAAGATTATATCATTCCACTGGCCATATTAAATTTACAAAAATAATCAAACTAATGTGATTTTTCTAGATTTTGATCTTTATAAGTTTCATATAATCATACCTATTATAAATGAAGCAGAGACAACTAAAAACAACTGTTGTAGCAAAAAAGTCTTTCTTAGAATAAAATTAGCATGCATTCAATATCCAGATCAATATTGCACCAGTATTCATCATTATCATATATGTTAGCACAATTGTTCGAAATCTGGTTAGGTAGAGCGAGCATAAAATTAAAGATGGTTATATAGGGGCATCTGAAGTTTCAATTAGGAGGAGAAACATCTAATATTGATCTAGTTCCATCAAGATACATATTGCCAAACATCTATGCAATGAAGCTGACTTGTTCACTTTCCTCAACGAAACCCTCCGAGTCATGTCGCACTCCATCATCTCTGTGAAGCATGAGTTTCCATTTTTTAGGACTGCTTTCCCTGGAACTTCAAACACAAACATGAGTTAAATAAACTTCCACTTCATAGAAAACACCATGATATATCTTGTCCATGTATTAATTCATTTTGTAGAACAAATATGATAGATAACCTTCTCTGATATATATATATATATATATATATATACATTATAACTAAATGTTGGGAAATTTAGTAAAGTTTTGATTGATTCCAAAACCAACTGACCCCAACCGAGTAGATGTTGCCACATCCTAATGTTAGTATTTAGGCTCGCTGTTTGGACAATGTTGAGATTTTATCTTTACATGTCTTCAGCTGAAGACGGCAACATGGCGTTACTCGGATAGAACAACAGATGGAAATTCGGATGTGTAACATCAGTTGTAAGAAAGACAACTGAGCGTTCAAGATATAGAACATCAGATGTGAAGAAAGACAACTGAGCGTTCAAGCCAACTGTTCTGATATAGAACATCAGTTGTAAGAAAGATAACTGAGCATTCAAGCCAACTATTTAAATGGAACATCAGTTGCAAGACTCGATCTGATAGATCGACAACATGAAGTTCAAGGCAGCTGAGGGTTCAACTGTTTCTCTTCAGACAGAATGTCAGATAAAGATAGCAATCAGATGGAACATCAGCTGAAGACCACTTAGATGAAGACCAAACTTCTCAACTGATCAACCAATGTTGAAAGACAAAGGTTGAAACTTGAATTTCGAAAAGGAAGTCACGTGAAGGTTTGACGTTCTGTCATTACCTCATTTGGCCCAACACAAGGTTGTTTCAGATGGAAAGCAGAAGTTCACAGTTGTCAAATCGGGAAAATCTGCAGAGATGAGAAACAAGCCATCGCTTTCACAGAACAGAGATCAACGGCTCATCCAACGTCTAGTTGATTCTCTCCACCTATAAATAGAGGCCTTCATTCATTCATCAAGACAAAAGACAGACAAGTGCGAGAAGAGACTAAAGAGCAAAAGAAAGACGATATCCTGCACACAAGCTAAACTGAATTTATTCTCTAAGAACATCACTAGTTTAGAGTTCATAGAGTGTTAGAATCTGTCTTGGTGTTTTCGATCTTAGTTTGAGTCTTCATTTGTTCAAGCTTAGATCCTAGCTCACTTCATTGTTCGAGCTAGTAGTTGGAAAACCCACCCTCATACACATCCCCTAAAAAGGTTGTTAGGATCCTACTCTTCCCGAAATTGAGTAGAAAGGTTGATAAGTACCCGTAAAATTATCTGTAAGGTTGATAAGTACCCGCAAACTTATCTGAACGGTTGCAAAACCCGCGTAAGCTTTGTGGTTGCAGTCCTAAAGAATTTGGACTGAGTTGTGTGGACTCACAACTCCCCGTGGACGTAGGAGTTCTCTCCGAACCACGTACATCTTTTGTGTGTTTGTATTTTCTGTTCAGTTACTCTTTGCATATTTAACTGACCAACTAACCAGCACTCAAAACTGCATTTTTACATTCTCAACTGATTTGGTTATCGGCCGACCTTGCATCTGAGTTTTCTTACTCAGTTGTGATTCCAGCTGAGTTGTCTTACTCAGTTGTGATAATTTTTCAGGGGGTTGTTTTAAAATTCCTAACTGGTGTATTCCCCCCCCCTCCCCCCGTACACCAGAACTCATATCGGGACCATCAAGTGGTATCAGAGCAGTGGTTCAAAAGACTGTTGTCTCTGTTTCACGAGGTGTGAATCGAGGTGTTTTCTTCAGTGGTCAACTGAATAGATCTTTTTCACGCTAGTGCATATCTGCTTGCATCTGTTCTCTGTTTGTTGTGTGCAGATGGATGTTAAAGACAAGATTGTTGTCATGTTCTCGGTTATGAACTATACATCCTGGAAGACTCGGATGAAGAAGATTCTACTGTCCAAGCATCATCGAATGCAACAAGTGATTATATCCGGACCAATCACCATCATGGAAAAAGTTACTCGCACTCCAACAAATCCCAATGATGGGGATGCAACTGAGGTGATGGTTGAGAAAAAGCCAGAAGATTTCACTCCTGAGGAAGCAAAAGTGAGCCAGCTGGATATCTGGGCTCAGAGCACTATCATGTCCACAGTTGGACAAGACTATCTTCCATGGATAGAAGAGTGCAACACAGCTAAAGAGATGTGGGATATTTTGGCATCTCTTAGTGAAGGGAGTGACGAAACCAAGGAGAACAAATTCTCCCATGCTTGTCAAGATTTTGACAACTTCTGTCTAAGAGTTGATGAAACCATTGATCAGTTGGAGCTTCGGTTCATGGATATCATCCGAAGGATTCAGTCTATCCGACGAGGAAAGTATACTTTGAGAAAGATCAACCTCAAAGTATTACAAGCCCTACCAGCTGAGTGGGACACCTTCACCAACATTCATGAAAGCCGAGCTGATCTTGGAGAGATGAGAATTGACAGACTGTTCTCAATCCTGAAAGGAAATGAGTACAAGGTGAACCGACGAAGATCAACTCAGTCCTCGGTGCAGACGAGTCAACATGAGGATGTTGGTTCAGCAACAAAGACAGTAGCACTTCGAGCTGACTATTCCAAGCCGCGAACATCAAGGGCAACCAGATCTACGGACACAGCTTCGAAGGAGCCGAGCAGAGAAGAGCTGCAACAGAGTATAGCCGCCTTGTCAAAGAAGCTAGCTGACATGGATACTCGGTTCGGAAAATACAAACGGTTCTATAAATCCAACCGAACTCGAGATAACTCAAAGCCTGTGACCAACAGTTGCTTTGAATGCGGCAAAGAAGGACACTTTAAAGCTGATTGTCCAGATCTTTCGAAGAAAGATAGAGAAGCGTTGAGGGCCAAACAAAATGCAAAGAACAAGGCCATGGTTGCAGAAGAAGCAGCTGATGACATGGACATCTTCACCGACACCGAAGATGAGGACGAGCTGACTTCCACCAACAACGCTATCGGACAGGATCAATGTCTCATGCATTTGGAACTGACCAGGATGATACTGAGGTACATTCTAGTCCAGTTAATTTAAATTCTTCCAATGCTACTAACATGCAGGAAACAGTAGATGAAGAGTTGGAACCCTCTTGGGGTGACTTCCTAGAACTCAGTGAGGAATTGCATCAGCAATCGGTTAAGTTTAAGAATCTTCAAGAACAGTTTGCCAGACTTGAAGAATCCTTAACCGAAAAGGACGATCTGATTAAAAGTCAAACCGAAGAGATTAATGATCTCAAAAGTCAACTGAATGAGGCCAACTAAACTAAGGCTCCAACCGATGAGGAGTTGAAGGAGCAGATCAAGGAGCAGCATGATCAGTTGAACAAGCAAGAGGCACAGATCGACCAGCTGATGAAGATGTCAGATGCACAGACCGAGCATATAGCTGTTCTCCTCAAGGATTTGCAAACTGAGAAGGACAACTTGATAAAGCTATATCAATCATCCAAAATCATCGAGAATCTTATCAGTTACCAAAGACAAATGGATGACGTGTTTGGACTCGGTTACGACATGGTCAAGGACTTTGGAATTCCACCCGCAACCTTTGTCAAGGCTGTGGATGTCATTTTTGCAAAACCAAATAATGTTGAGTCTGAAACTCCCCATCTTAATCCAACCTCCACGTCACAGCAAGCACAACCAGCTAAGGAAACTGCAGCTGAGAAAGGAAAAAGGAGTTGTGGTTGGAGAACTGAAGAATCCATCGGTTGGGATAACAACCGAGGGGAAATGCTCCAGGACTCAGAAGAGGAACCGGAGACGTCGGAGATACAATCAGAACCAACCTCAGAACCGACCTCTGAACCGACGTCAGAACCGACCTCTGAACCGACCTCAGAACCGACCTCAGAAAGGATGGAATCAACAGAACCAACAGGGATTCAACCATCAGAATCAACATCGGTTCCATCATCAGAACAACCAGAGGTTCAATCAGAGTCAACCAATGTGGAACAGTTCCAACAACTGGAGATATTCATGCCAGAACATGAATCAACAACAGGGCATGAACAGCTGTCATCGACAGTCAGGAAAATGGAATCAGACTAAGCCACAAAGATTCCAAAATGGCGTCCGACCTCATAGGCAAAACCAACAAAGTCAGAAACGTCAACAAAACAGGGAGAACGCCTCTCCTTCTAAAGCCCACAACGGGAGAAATCAATCTCCTCCCAAGAATCAGAACATCAACAACAACAACAAGTCTAAGGATGACCGAGGTGTTGTTATAGTTGATGGAGAAGGAAAGATAATTTGGAATGACAAATCTATCCGAATCTACAGGGAAAAGCGACCCACAGTTCAAGGGGGAACTGGTTCTAACCCTCCAGGACCCAACTAAAATTGGGGACCTAAGCGTGTTTCTCTATGCAGGAGCAGGAGGAACAGCTGAGGAAGAATAAAGCATCACATGCCATGTGGGTGATGGATAGTGGATGCTCGAAACACATGACAAATCTGAAAGATTTGCTTGGAAGTTTCGTGGAGAAGGAAGGACCATCAATTACCTTTGGTGACAACTCAAAAGGTCACACCAAAGGCTACGGTACCCTTGAAACCAATCTCGTATCTATTCTCAATGTTTCATATGTTGATGGATTGAAGCATAACTTGCTCTCCATCAGCCAATTCTGTGATAATGGTTTCTCTGTCAAGTTTGATGCACAGGGCTGCAGGGTCAAAAATGTCAGAACAAAGCAAGTCATATTGTTGGGAAATCGATCCCCAACCGGGAATGTCTACTATGCATATTGGAATAGTAGTCCTCCTGACACCTGTCTTTTATCAAAGAGCAGTTCAGATGTAAGCTGGCTGTGGCACAAAAGGCTCAACCATCTGAATTTCAAGACAATGACCCGACTTGCGAGACAGGAATATGCAAAGGGTATTCCGAACCTTGTGTTTTCACCAATACATATTTGCAGTGCATGTCAGCTGGGAAAGCTCGCTAGATCCTCCTTTCGATTGAAAACGATTCCCTCAACCGACCGAGTATTGCAGCTGATCCATATGGATCTCTTCGGGCCTGTTACTCTCAAGAGCATGAATGGTAACGAGTATACACTTGTTGTTACTGATGATTTCTCTAGGTACACGTGGACCATTTTCATGCGTCACAAGAGTGAAACCCGAGATGAGCTACCGAAGCTGATGGATCGGATATCTAACCAACAAGAGATGAAAATCATTTCTATCCGATCAGACCGTGGAACCGAGTTCCTAAATGAAACCATCATCGAATACTGTGAGAAGCACGGAATCACTCATCAAACATCGGTTGCACGTACTCCACGACAGAATGGAGTAGCTTGGAGAAGGAACCGAACGCTAAAGGATGCTGCTACATCCATGTTGACAAGCTCAGCTCTGCCAAAGAGATTTTGGGCTGAGGTGATCAACACAGCGTGCTACACCCAGAACCGGTCTCTTCTGACCAAGCGGTTGGGAAAGACTCCATATGAGCTATGGAGACGCAGGAAGCCTGATATTTCATATTTCACGTTTTTGGTTCTAAGTGTTATATTCACAACAATGGGAAGACTCAGTTGAAAACTTTTGACGCCAAGGCTTCAAAGGGCATATTTCTCGGATATGCCGCTCGGATCAAGGCTTATAGAATTTTTAACAACAGTTCTCGTGTTGTGGAGATAACACCTCATGTTAGTTTTGATGAATCTACTTTTGAGTGCAGGGAACAGGCTAAAGGACAACAAGCAGATCCACATGTTCCACCAGCTCTCACCAAATCGCAGGTTCTAAGGCAGAAGAATCTAGCTGAACCATTGGTATGGGCAACTGAGGATGATGATCCTTGTTCCTCTGAAGATGAATGTGAGGACCCCAGCTCATCTCAAGGGAGAACCTCAACTGATGTTACTCCAACTGCATCAGCATCCGAAGCCCAACCGAGCCCGGTTTGAAATATTATCCATGTTGAGGATCCAGACTCAACAGCAGATAACTCACCAGTTCTGAAGATCCCAGCATCTCTCACGGCTCAGGTTATCCCATCAGTTGAAATCACGGAACAACCACTGTTGGAAGAAGAAGGAAGACGCAACAAGAGATGGTATGAAGATCATTCTAAGGACAACATCATCGGAGATCCAGGCAAAGGTGTGAGTACTAGAAGCAGAGTTGCAAATCCAGACTCAGCTGAGAAAGATTCCAACACTTACGCCCAATATGCTGAGGAGTTGGCAGTTCTTGAGGAGTTCGAACAAGCAGGAGATGTTGCCATGATTTCATATTTTGTAGCTGATGTGCCAGAACCGAAGAATGTTGTGGAAGCTCTCAACTGTGTTCATTGGACAACAGCCATGCAAGAAGAGCTGAATGAATTTCTACGCAACTGTGTATGGGAATTAGTAGAAAGACCAAATGGTGTTAAAGTTATTGGATTAAAGTGGATTTTCAAGAACAAGAGAGACGCCATTGGATTCATCGTGAGGAATAAGACAAGGTTGGTAGCTCAGGGATATTGCCAACAAGAAGGAATTGATTTCGAGGATTCTTTCGCGCCTATTGCAAGGTTGGAAGCCATCCGAATATTTCTAGCCTATGCCGCATATCACAAATTCAAGGTTTATCAGATGGATGTGAAGTGTGCCTTCCTCAACGGTGATATTAAGAAAGATGTTTATGTTGAACAGCCTCCCGGTTTTGAGACTGGAGATAGAGGAGTGTATAAGTTGAAGAAAGCGATCTATGGATTGAAGCAAGCACCTAGGGCTTGGTATGACACTCTATGTGGTTTTCTTCTGAACTCGGGGTTCAAACGAGGGTCAGTTGACAAAACACTATTTACCATAAAAGTTGGAGAAGACATACTTGTTGTGCAAATCTATGTTGACGACATCATATTCGGTTCCAAGTCGGAGGAGCTGTGCGAGAAATTCTCAACTCTCATGAAGGAGAAATTCGAGATGTCAATGATGGGCGAGATGAATTATTTTCTTGGACTACATGTGAAGCAGTCATCAAAAAGGATTTTTATTAATCAGTCCAAATATACAAAGGAGCTCATCGCAAAGTTCGGTTTGCAGTCAAGTAAAACCACACGGATCCCGATAAATACTAACTGGAAGATTGAATCCGGATCTGAGGGAAACTCGTGGATGCCAGTAAGTATAGAGGGATTATCGGTTCTTTGCTATATCTAACCGCCAGTCGGCCAGATATATCTTACGCAGTTGGAGTGTGTGCTAGGTTCCAAGTTCAGCCAAGGGAAGCACACATGTTGGCAGCAAAGAACATTATTAAGTATCTGAAGGGTACTGTTAATGTTGGATTGTGGTACCCAACTGACGACAATATCCAACTGTCCGGATACTCAGATGCGGATCTAGCCGGAGATCGGTTGGACAGGAAGTCCACATCTGGACACTGTCAGTTCATGGGAAGCAAGCTAGTCTCATGGTTTTCCAAGAAACAAGCATGTGTTGCCACTTCTACAACCGAGTCAGAGTACATGGCTGCCGGTAGTTATTGCATGCAAGTGTTGTGGCTCAAGCAACAGCTGAGAGATTATGAAGTCGCAACTGGACAGGTTCCCATCCATTGTGATAGCTCAAGTGCCATTGCTATCTCTTTGAATCCTGTTCACCATTCTCGGACGAAGCATATTGACATCCGACATCATTTTATCCGAGATCATATTGAGAAGAAGGATGTATCTGTGGAGAAGATTCCAACTGAGATTCAGAGAACCGATATCCTCACCAAACCTCTAGCCGAAGCACGGTTCAAGATGTTATGTGATCTCCTTGGATTATTGGATCCATCAGATGAGGAGTCAGCCGAGGTGAAGAGATAGATATCCATCTGAGAGGGAAGCTCAGATGAAGGGGGAATCTCAGATACGGATCGCCAACCGAAGACATCAGACGTCAGCTGAACAGAAGAACTCGAGTCAGCTGATGGTATGCCGCAATATTGGAACACAGCTGATTCCGACTTCAGCTGGCAGATACACAGCTGATTCCGACATCAGCTGACAGGTATCATTTATGGCTGAAGGTGTTTATGTCTTAAATGAGAATGTTTGAAATAAATTTAAACATTCATGAGCATGTCAATAAGATTAATATAGCCATCATAGCGCATTTAATGTAAAGTACGGCTGAACATCAATAGCCTTACTTTATAGTGTGACTGGGCTGACATAAAAACAGTTCACCTTCTCACTTGCGTGTATTGAAACTCGGAATTCAACGTCAAGTTAAAGCTAGTCAACAGTTGCGAGATCTCAGCCGTTGATAGATTCGCGCCATTCAACCCTGGTCGTCGATTTCAATTGACCCACTAACCTATAAAAGGCGGAAAATCAGGAAGTGATTTCTTACCTTCTACATTTGTGTTTATCTGCAGTAACTGTTCATCGTCGTCTCTAATTCTGTCTCACCATTTCTGCTAAGTTTTTTCTCTCTATATATAAACTCACAGCAATATTAAATGGCACCAAAAGCTTCTACTCAAGGAAAGAAGATGGCATCTTCTGGACCAGCTCTTGTCCCGTCGTCATACGAGGAATCCTTTGATATGCTGTTATCCAAAATTCACTTCGAGCAGATTCTTTCAGAAGACGCTATGGACTCGCCGGTGCTATCTCCCCTCACCGATCTTCTCAGGGAGAATGGCCTTCTTGAGTGGGCGACGCTCTTCCCCACTCACCTTCTCATGCGACAGGTCGGAGAATTCTATCTGAACCTGAAATCTCCTATCGACAGCCGAGATGGCCTCGTTTCAGAAATATCTGGCAGACAGCGCGACGTCCCTGCCAGAACTATCCGCCGTGTCACCGCCTCCATACCAGTTTCCGATATGCTACGCTCCATCATTCCACCAAATCTGACCGCCACGGACACCGTCGAGAACATCACCGATGCAGATGCTGATCAATTTCTTGAGAATGCTCTCATCACTCCAGAAAAATTGAGGAGCAACATGCAGCAAACGAAGTTGAAACCCGAGCATCGACTTCTGTTCGATGTTGTATCCAAGGTCATCTTCGGATACAGCAGAGCTTTTGGGGACATCAGCCGACCAAAGCTCAAGCAGCTGATTGCTTTGGAGCACAAGCACAAGCACAACATCAACTGGTTCAAGTTCTTCGAACACCAGTTGATAATAGAGAAGCAGAAGATTCAGAAACCACAACTGACTCCGGGGAAAAGTTGTTGAGTGTCAAGGGAACTCTCAACTTTGGAGTTAAAATTTCTGCCCTGATCCTTCTCGCCACGAAGGATCAGAACATGGTGTGGGAAGACTGTGAAGAGACTCCAGTCAAGAGGCAGATGCTATTCCCAACAGCCAAGAAGGCTCAGGATGTGATTAGGAGTGTCTACACTCCCAAAGAGAAAAGGGAAGCTGTGAAACAAGCTGAGGAGAAAGATACAGCTGAGGAGTTGCCTCCAGCTACCGGCCGCACTTCAAAATCAACAGCTGCACGCCGACTCAGAGATGAGTCAGATAAGGAGAAAGAGGAAGAGCCAGCTAAGAAGAAGTTGAGGCTTCGTATCAAGAAGAAGTCAGTTGCAAAACCAGCTGAGGAGTTACCAGCTGAGGAGGAACCATCTGAGTCGAGTCACTCAGTTGACAAGGACACTTTCGAGATTGTTCCTCGCGAAAGTGGAACAGGGAAGGAGAGCTCTCCCATCGAGATAAGATGGAAGGGGTGGAGACCGATCCGGAAGATGAGCCGAACATCTCCTCGGATGCATCTTCCTCATCCCAGGAACCCGAAGATGTTCCAACCTCCCCCACGGCAGGAGCTGATGCCGTACAGTCCAAAGAGGTTCTCACAACCGATACTCAGCCAGAAATTCCAAGCTCCCCGCTCGATGCCAACATTGTGACCACTTCTTCGGCCAATGTTGAGGAACCTATCGATGCCAACATCCCCACACAATCAGAAATTCCGAGCTCCCCGCTCGATGCCAACATTGAGACCACTTCTTTGGCCAATGTTGAGGAAACCCTTGAACCGATTCCATATAAAAATCTCTCTCCCTCCCCCATCGACGGAGAAGCTGATCGTCGAGCTGTTGCGCTGGAACATGAAGGCAAGTTGGCCTACTGCTTTCAGAAGCTGATCGGAATGTTCCCCGAGGCGCGCGACATGTCGACTTTTGCCACGCTTGGAACTGAGCTGTTGTATCAGTTCAACATCATATTCAGCCACTGGTATGTCAAGGAAGATACCATCCGCATACACAGCTGGAACCAGCTCAAGGCCGATGAGTCGTGTATAAGGGAATACTTCAACTACACCAATCTTGAAGTTGCGTACAACAACAAGGTTGCACTGCTGACTCATCGTCTGGACATCAGCAAAACTGAAGGAAGAGACACTAGGGAGACAGCCGAACAAGATTGTGTCGCCTTCCTTGACAACATGCTGGTCAAGTCTATTGATTTCATCGATGACCTTGACGCAGCCGCCGCAGCAGCCAAGCAGGAAGAGGAAGAACTTCAACAGTACTTGGCCAATCGCCAATCCATGGTTACTGTTGAACAACCAGCATCTTCTGACCAACCAGCTCCAGCTGATCAGCCAGCACCCTCCACAGATGAAATCTGCGAGCTGATCGCTGAGAGGGTCAATCAGCTGAGGAAGGAGATGCTTGCCAACATCCAGCTCAACAAAGAAGAAGAGTTGAGGATGATGGAAGCTCAGGAGGAAAAGCATAGGAAGTTGCTGGAAGACAATGATGCGCTGAAGATGAAGTTGGATGATTTTTCAACATCAACTAGCAAGGACATCACCGACCTGAAGACATCCGTTATGGGAATCAAATCAGAACTGAACGTGCTCAAGTCCATATCTGAATCCAATCTTGCCAAATCTCAACAGACGCAAGATGAAGAATGGGATTCTCGGTTTGAATCCAGATGGGCTGAGTTTGTCGCCTTCCAAACTGAAGTCACTGAAACCTTCGCCGCCATAAAAAAAGCTGATGAAGAGCGCCGCGACAAGGAACTGGCGAAGAAGGTTGATGTAGAATGCGTTGTCGATGAACTCTTCGACCGGATTCAGCAAGCTGAACTGAAACTCACCTCTCTGGATGGCTCAGTCACAAGCCTTGTTGCTGATGCCAAAAAGGGGGAAGATGTGATGCAGCAAGATGAGATCGGCGAAGATGAGACACCAGCCGAAGAATCTCAGCTGAAGAAGACTCAGCCGAAGAAGACAGCTCAGAAGAAGAAGTCCGCTCCGAAACCAACCGACAAGAAACAACATCAGCTGAAATCAATTGTTGTCGGTGGAGATGAAATGGCGAAGGACATGGAGCAAGCAAAGGAGTATGGAGTTTCCTACAACTCCATAGCCGAGATTGCAGCCGAGCTCGATGCTGAACTCGACGGTATTACAACCGAAGAGTGTATTGTTGCTGCTAAGGCTATGGATGTTCCGGAAAAGGACTACATGAATCCTGAATGGATCAAGAAGTTCGCAGCCAACCAAGCTACAAGAGTCAACAAATTTGAGGAAGAGCTTGCCAAGGTTACCAACAACTTGGACAGGAATATTGCCTCCCGCAGCCGACGACGAATTGAAAAACATCAGGTGAAGGCTGAAGCAAGACTGAAACAACAAAGACTGCCTGGAAAGATCAAGCTTCAAAGTCGCTTCAAGCATGTGGACAAGTGGATGCCAGCTGAATGGAATGACGATTGGGAATCATTCAAGCAAGAGTTTGTGAATGATTTCTATTACAGGAAGGTGTTCACAACTGAGGATTCGAGGAAAGCCTTCAAGGAAGCCCTGACTGAGCTACACTCTGGGGATCCGGGCATGTTCAGCCAGTTCAGACGAGCAATGATTGATGCAAAACTAGACATGAACACAGTTCCTGTCCCTCAGAAGGTCACATATCTCCCTCCATTCATTCCAGACACAAGAAATCCTAACCGACAGAAGATTGCAGCTGAGGTAAGAAGAGTTTGTCAGGAACATGGAGTAGATATCTCAAAGGAGTAGGATGCAAAAAGAGATATTTTTGTCAGGATTTTTGGAAAGTATGGGCTGAAGTATTAGCCAAGTTAGAGTTTTTGAGCAACTGATGTATTTTGATTTTTGTGCATTTCTGTGTAAACATCAGTTGTAATGAAAACTTTCATCATTTATCCGATTCACCTTGACGTACAATCTCTAGTTGTCCAAGCTCTGAATCGCAAAGTTATTTCAATACCATGTTATAACTGTGCTAACCCTTTGATGTTTAATATTATAGACTGTCTAGAATTTCAGCTGAGATTTTAGATAGGTCAGTAGGGTTTAGATCAGTAGGGTTTTGGCATCATCAAAAAGGGGGAAATTGTTGGAAAATTTAGTAAAGTTTTGATTGATTCCAAAACCAACTGACCCCAACCGAGTAGATGTTGCCATATCCTAATTTTAGTATTTAGGCTCGCTGTTTGAGTAATGTTGAGATTTTATCTTTACAGGTCTCTAGCTGAAAACGGCAACATGGCGTTACTTGGATAGAACAACAGATGGAAATTCGGATGTGTAACATCAGTTGTAAGAAAGACAACTGAGCGTTCAAGATATAGAACATCAGATGTGAAGAAAGGCAACTGAGCGTTCAAGCCAACTGTTCTGATATAGAACATCAGACAACTGATCATTCAAGCCAACTGTTTAAATGGAACATCAGTTGCAAGACTCGATCTGATAGATCGACAACATGAAGTTCAAGGCAACTGAGGGTTCAACTGTTCCTCTTCAGACAGAATGTCAGATGAAGATAGCAATCAGATGGAACATCAGCTGAAGACCACTCAGATGAAGACCAAACTTCTCAACCGATCAACCAATGTTGAAAGACAAAGGTTGAAATTTGAATTTCGAAAAGAAAGTCACGTGAAGGTTTGACGTTCTGTCATTACCTCATTTGGCCCAACACAAGGTTGTTTCAGATGGAAAGCAGAAGTTCACATTTGCCAAATCGGGAAAATCTGCAGAGATGAGAGACAAGCCATCGCTTTCACAGAACAGAGATCAACGGCTCATCCAACGGCTAGTTGATTCTCTCCGCCTATAAATAGTGGCTTTCATTCATTCATCAAGACAGAAGACAGACAAGTGCGAGAAGAGACTAAAGAGCAAAAGAAAGACAATATCCTGCACACAAGCTAAACTGAATTTATTCTCTAAGAACATCACTAGTTGAGAGTTCATAGAGTGTTAGAATCTGTCTTGGTGTTTTCGATCTTAGTTTGAGTCTTCATTTGTTCAAGCTTAGATCCTAGCTCACTTCATTGTTCGAGCTAGTAGTTGGAAAACCCACCCTCATACACATCCCCTAAAAAGGTTGTTAGGATCCTACTCTTCCCGAAATTGAGTAGAAAGGTTGATAAATACCCGTAAACTTATCTGTAAGGTTGATAAGTACCCGCAAACTTATCTGAACGGTTGCAAAGCCCGTGTAAGCTTTGTGGTTGCAGTTCTAAAGAATTTGGACTGAGTTGTGTGGACTCACAACTCCCCGTGGACGTAGGAGTTCTCTCCGAACCACGTAAATCCTTTGTGTGTTTGTGTTTTCTGTTCAGTTACTCTTTGCATATTCAACTGACCAACTAACCAGCACTCAAAACTGCATTTTTACATTCTCAACTGATTTGGTTATTGACCGACCTTGCATCTGAGCGTGAGTTATTTTATACGAGTTATTTGTTTCCACCACATTCCGCACAGCACCACTCTTCCAGCTGAGTTTTCTCACTCAGTTGTGATTCCAGTTGAGTCGTCTTACTCAGTTGTGATAATTTTTCAGGGGGTTGTTTTAAAATTCCTAACTGGTGTATTCCCCCCTCCCCCCATACACCAGAACTTGTATCGGGACCATCACTAAACTTGTACCTCAAGAACATTTCTTATTATTTTTCTAGTTCAATAATTAATACAAACCAAATCAAGAAACCAACACGATTAAAAAGAATCGCCTAAATCAAACTGAAATGAACTCCATAGAAGGTCATCTCTAAAAAGCCTTTCTTTTTGTCAGCTAAATGAATTATATGGAAAGTTTTTTCAACCTAATTGTGCAAAACAATAACAACTAAAATACACGGAATGCACAAAAACTCATTGTTTGCAGTGATGTTGTACATAAACTATGTTAAAATTTTATCTCGGTTGATCTTAAATGTATAGTATATATAACTTAGTTTATGATCAAATTGTAGATGCGGAAGCTGGTGAATAACATATATTTCCAAATTAAGAGTGATAAACAATGTTGAAGAATGTAGTAATCAAAGACATGATACGTAAATTAAATGCTCCTCTTCAAAAACCATACCAATCAATAAACAGAGTAAACTACATGTCCAATTTAAAATATAAACTTGGAGAATTAAGTGCTACAAATTTTAGATATGAACCCTCCATAAAAGAGACTCTTGGCTGTGAATCTTTCTTCAGAGAACCAACCCATTCCTCTTATTATGAAGAGAGTGAGATGCATAACGTTCGGCAGAATCGAGTTTCTGCATAAGAATGGATATTGGAGATAAATTTTGGATTAGCATTCTAATTAATTAAACTGCTAAATTTATAACTTTACCTTTCGACAGATTCAATCATGGAGGTTATGCCTTCTTATACATGGGCTTTTGGAGAATTTTAAGCAGTTTGGTGGTTTCAATTAGTCAGACTTAAAGAACTGACCCTTTAAAAAAATAAAAGCTGCCACTCGTACTCGATATAACTGCAAATCATTTGATATACGATGCCTGAATAACTGCTGCTGGAGATGAAATGACGAAATTATCCCAAATATGGCGCTAAAAATCTCTCTCCAAAACTGTGTTTTTATATATTAATAGATTCAGTTGAGTAAGATATATTTCATCCCACAAATTGAGACTTCGCGCGAGTTTATGTGTGTATTCAAACATTTAAGAAAATAGATTTCATTTGTCTTGATGCTGATTTTATAACATAATCAATTTTTGACAGTGACTTATTTCTGTTCTTATGTGATGAATTCATATATTATTTATTTAATTATCTTAGTAAATTGTTACTGTAAAAACAATTAATAGTCAATAAATTACAAATACTGATTTTTGTTCACTATTTATTTAACGATTATTAATTTATTATGTCTGTAAATTACTCAATTTTTAATTTGTTCTAATTTGACCCCGGCGCCAACAAACTAAATTGTATGATGTGGCACTCGCATGGCACCTAGGTGTCACTAAAATAGGATTCGGGTGTGCGTGTGTTAGCCTAGTGGTAGTGTGGTTAATATCTGGATCAAAGGTTACGGGTTCGAGTCCACCGTCACGCGGTATTTAAATTTATTTGTAATGTTGTTCAAAATAATAGGATTTAGAAATGACATGGCTTAAAATCAAAATTTAAAGTGGCCCACACCACATTTCGAACTCGATCTCATTTCAGTTGCGATGTGAATGACATGGCTTGCTTGTGTGTGTGGGGCTTGGCTTCAAGAGAGAGTTCTGTATAGTTTTTCCTATGATTAATTTTATTTTATGCTCAATTGGTGTAAATAAAAATATCTTGTTTTGTTTAGTTGGAGAATGCATAAATAATGTGTCGAAATTTGGTATGATATAAATATATGTGGAAATGAAATAACCAATTAGTTGAAAAAGGAAATCACCATATGGAGTAGAGGAATCCGGCCAAGATTAACAAATTTTGTATTATTGACCAACCAAAAATCTCATTCCTTAATTTAACTCCAATTCAAAAGCTAGTTGTACGTAACGTATATATATGGCATGGAGAAGGCAGATTGGGGTTGCCGGAGAGGGAAAGTTAGAGAGAGAGAGAGAATTGCAATACCTCTGGAGAGACCAGAAAACCATCTGGTTTTTCCAGGAACTCAACTTTTCTTTTACCCTGCCATATCATGAAATTCTAGTTGTTTTTGCCTTATAATTAAAGAGGGAGCTTTATATATATATATATATATATATATATATATATATATCTGGAAATTAATTTTTTGTCGATATATATATATATATACACAAAAAATGATGATGCATTGTTTTTCATGTTGCGTCTCAAAAGGATCTAAGATCCATAAAAGATCGTTGAAGAAGAGCTTTCAAGAATACAAGAAACAGAATAAAAAGCCCACCACTTTTGGAAATCTATCTACCAGAACTGGTATAATTATATGCATGCAACTTTTGGTTATTTATTTATTTATATGATATGATATGATTTGGGTCCGCAATGAGCAATTTTTTTATATTATTATATTGAGGTTGCATATTGTGTGTTAATGTTATCATCTTTTATTGTTTATGTATGAATCCAATTTTGCATTTTTATTTTAAATTCGTAAATGTAATCCGGTCAATCGTTGTTGATGCAGATAGAAGCAAGATAAGGTATATATCAGATGAAATAGAAAAGCTTGGAAAGGGGAACATCACAGCAAAAGTATTCACGTACAAGGAGCTATGCGTTACCACTAAAAACTTCAATTCTCACAATTTGATAGGCGAAGGCGGTTTTGGAAGGGTCTACAAAGGCTACCTTCAATCCACAAACATGGTACGTAATTTATTAATTAATTATATTGAAGTTTCCTTATCATCTTCAATTATTTATATATATATAAAGTGTAGATGATGCATATATATAATGAATAGCATTCGTGTAACATAGACAATTTGTATACGTTTCATCTCGTTGAAATCAAAAGAGCTAGAGGTGTTTTCAGGACACTTAAATAGGGGGTAGTGCACATTCAGGACACCTCATTGCGGGCTTTTGATTTGAGGACAGTAAACAATTAGTAAACCCTCCGTAGGACAATTTTTAGCCCGAATAGGCCCGAATGTCACATGTCTGTCATATGTCTGCCACCTCACCCTCCACTAACCCCTCTCTCACCTCTCTCTCTCACACGCATTTTGTTAAACACCTCCTGCGCATTTTGCACATGAAGCACCACCAGAAGCCAGAGGCTTGCGCCATCCACGTCGACTCGTACTCCAACCATATGCGGACCCTGTCTTCCGCCATCGCCAAGGACTCCTTCCTCTACACCTACGACTCCACCTACCACGGCTTCGTCGCCGCCCTCTTCCTGGAGGAGGCCGAGTCCCTCCGCTAGTCCGACTCCGTGCTCTGAGTGTACGAGGACACCGTGTATACGCTCCACACCATCCACACCCCCGAGTTTCTAGGCCTCGAGGCGATGGCCGGAAAGTGGGCCGGCCATAGCCTCCAGGAACTCAACCAGGCCTCTCAGAATGTCATCGTCGGAGTTCTCGATATCGGCGTCTGGCTCGAATTGAAGTCGTTCAGTGACACCGGCATGTCGGCCGTGCCAGTGCACTGGCGCGGCGAGTGCGAGGCGGCGGCGTTTTCATCCGACGATCCACTGCAACAAGAAGTTAATCGGCCCCAGATTCTTCTCCCAAGCAGGCATGAAGATGAACCAATCATTTGATGGACATGTACGCAAATTGCAGCCAGCAGCAAAATGCGCACTACGTGTTTGAGAAAATGCGGCAGAGAGAGAGAGAGACAGGGGTGAGACAGGGGTTAGTGGAGGGTGACTGGAGGGTGAGATGGTAGACATGTGGCATTCGGGCCAATTCGGGCAAAAAAATGTCCTACGGAGGGCTTACTAATTGTTTACTGTCCTCAAATCGAAGGCCCGCAATGAGGTGTCCTGAATGTGTACTACCCCTATTTAAATGTACTGTAAAAGCCTCTAGCTCAAATTAAAGGGATAGTATAAATGAGGCTTCCATTTTTTGAATTACGTAATTTATAAAAATTAAGTAATGACCACAGTGATAGTTTATGAGGCCTTAAAGTAAAAAATAACATTAAAAATAAACAGAAAAACGTTAACTAAATATCAATAATGCTTACGAAATGTGCTAAAAAGTGTGAGTATATAGCATATATATGATCCTCTATATATGTGTGTGTGTATAAATGCATTAACTTTGTGTTAACTGATTAGGAAGTGGCAGTAAAACAGCTAGACAGGAATGGATTTCAAGGAAACCAAGAATTTCTAGTGGAAGTGTTGGTGCTAAGCCATATACATCATCCTAATCTTGTCAATTTGATTGGATATTGTGCTGAAGGAAGTCACAGAGTTTTAGTTTATGAATACATGGCTAATGGCTCTTTGGAAGATCATCTCCTAAGTATGTATATCTACATGTCACATTTTATTAATAATCTATATAGTATTATTTAATTAAATCTAGCTAGACCTTAATTAATATATACACTTGTCTGTGTGCAGGTCCAAATTTAGGGAACAAACCTTTGGACTGGAATACAAGGATGAAGATCGCTCAAGGAGCAGCAAGGGGGCTCGAGTACTTGCATGAGGAGGCCGATCCACCGGTCATATACCGTGATTTCAAGGCATCAAACATACTTCTAGACGCTGATTTCAACCCCAAACTTTCAGATTTCGGGCTGGCTAAGCTAGGTCCCATCGGTGAGGACAACCCCGTCACAACTAGGGTTATGGGGACCTATGGCTATTGTGCGCCCGAGTATGCACTAACCGGGAAGCTCACTACAAAGTCAGACGTCTATAGTTTTGGGGTCGTGTTTTTGGAGATCATCACGGGCAGAAGGGTAATTGATTATTCAAGACCGCCCAATGAACAGAACTTGCTCGCATGGGTGCGTACATGAAACATGAAAATATTTAAGATTAGGTTTTTTTGAATTCGTGATGTTGAAGATTAACATTTTTTTTTTCATGAATATAATTGGCAGGCGGAACCGTTGTTTAGGGACAAGAAGATGTTCCATACGATGGCGGATCCATTGCTCCGAGGTGACTACCCGGAGAAGGGCCTTTTCCAAGCACTTGCTGTGGCGGCCATGTGCCTAAGTGAAGACCCCAACACTAGGCCTATGATGAGTGATGTGGTCACTGCATTGGATTATTTGTGTGCACACAATACCCTAAAAGAAGACGACATTGACAATGACAATGATGATGATCACAATCATGACCATGATGATGATGATGATGAGGACGACGATGATCATAAAAAACATCAAGATGAATGATCAATTGTTTTAGGCAATTTTTTTGAAAGGTTGGTTATGTACGTGGTGAAGAATCTTGCAGTTTTTTTGTGAAGAGGAGTAAATTTAACGCTGTGAGTTAGCACTTAGTAAATTTTTGTTTTTATATTCTGATTTGGTTGTAATTCACTGTCACATATACATATATGTTAATTAACAATTTTGTACAAGTTACATAATCGAATTACAGTTGAGGGATCATATGTTTTTCTATATTTGGGTTCAATTTTCTCTCTCATTTCTGCCAAAGGAACGAATAATGTTTGTATTTGCTTATGTTAGGCATTTGGGGAAATCATTAGATTTTAAATTATTCACTGTCAAAGCATGCTTTTGGAATTTACGTGGTATTTATGGGCCTTAAATCTGGAAAAAAATAATTGTACGAGTAGACATGATTTTTTTTTTAAAAATGAATATTATTTATTTATGCATAATATGGTCTTTGTGCCATGTGGTATTTGCTAAGAAAGAAGGGGCAAAATTGGAACCAAGAATCCTAAGAAAATCATCTAATAATTCATTCGAGCTCGAGATTTAATAAAATAGAATTGGTAAAATTAGAAAAATCATAAGACTGTCCAAAGCGATGATTATGATCGTTGCTATTGTGATCACAAAATGGCGATCACTGACCATTGCAAATTGTGGAGATCACAACGAGAAGATAGGAATTGCGATCTTTTCGTAGGCGTGATCGTAAGAGGAAAAAAAAAGAAAGAGGAGTTGGCGACCACATGGCGCACTCACATTCGCCAACAAAGAGAAAATTGGTGGTCACATGACGCACTCTCATTCCCTAACAACTTAATGAGAGATCATCATGTCTTCATTGTGGAAAAAAAACATTACCATGAGCACACGAATAGTATTACATTAATAGTTATGATACCTTATGATAATCCAAGGTGATCGTTATTGCGCATAGTCTAAATGTATGTTAATTTCCAATAGAAATGAAATGTATCTAATCAGAGTCGGAGCATGACTATTAGGATATTTTTGTTAGTTTTTTTTTAAAATGAGTATATTTATATTGTAAATATCAATAGCTTATGACATTTTTGGTACAAGAAATATAGTTTAGGATTTTAAGTGTAATTTGTCGATTTTACTAAGAGCATTCACACCAGGCGTCTCTATCACTGTCTCAACAACCATGGTGCAGCCTCTCCCGTCTTGAGGTTGTCTCGCCATTACGAGATGTCTCGTTCCTCATTTAAAAGCAATTGAAAAGGTGAAGACATGTTGCAGCGGCGATCCAGAATTCCGACGTAGGCGTAGGAAAAGAAGACGGAAGAAGGGGGGACTCTGATGTATAGGTTATGTAGGGTTTAAGTTATAATTATGAGTTGGGCTACATATTTGGCCCAGTGGGCTTTTAATTAATTTACTTAGGATAATTTTAAATATAGGCCCCAACTCTTTCATCATAACACCTATAATTATATAATAATAAAATAAATTATAAAAATAATATTATATCCTTATAACCTCCAACTTATAATTTTAATTAAAAAGATAAAAATAAACTCTAAAATTATCTGAAATTAATATAGCCCTCTCAAAAAATGAAAGAAGATACGCAAAGCAATCGTATAACTTTGGGTTTTGGGCGTTGACTCAACTTCAACTTCCACAAAGCTCTCTTCTTTTTTTTGCTCACCACCTTTCTTCCTGTCCAAAAAGGTGAGCTGTTGTCTTAGTATTCCTTTAGGTTATTCCCAGCCCCACACCCATTAAAAAGTTAGAACAAAATCTTCTTTTCAAATCTGACCATCTTATTACTTTGAATAGTCAATTTTTTCTAAAATTTAGTTGAAAGGTTTGAAGTTCCGGGTACTATATCGCTTTACCCTCACAAATGGTGACTGAGTTGCACCTATGTTAAAAGTGGCAGGATAGTTGTAGAAATAAATCAAACATTTCAGGAGCATTCAAAACGAGGTAGATGGACTATAAGCTACAATCTAATAACTCCGTACACTTTGGCATACAAAATCATAAACCTTACAAGTTATATGTTATCAAGAAGAGGTCCAGAACACAGCCATCAGGAGTTGTGGTAACTTTAACTCTCTGACTTGTATTTTCAAGCTCATCAAGAACATAACTATCATCTAACAAAAATAACAAGTGTCATTAAACCGGTACAAAAGATTTAACTTAACAACATTAATAAAAGAGGCAATTCTTTATACCATGTAGTATTCTTTTCCGGTCAAGACTACAAAACTTGATCAAGTAAACGGGGGAAGAGGACCTCTGCGGCAAAGGCTGGTACAGGTAGAATGATGGTACAAGGGGTGGGCAAATGGATAAAAGACGTTCTTTCAAATCGACCCACCTCACAACATGTGAGCTGGAACGAGGAGTCACCCATAATATTATGTAGCACCATATGTCGTCAGTTGAAACATATGGAGATCTCAATATGAGTGATCAATAAATAACCTTAACAATCAATCAGTAAACATTTAGGTGCCTCAAGGAATATGCAGGGGGGGAGGGGAGGAGAGAACAAAAAATAAGAAGAGAGCTTTGTGGAAGTTGAAGTTGAGCCAACGCCCAAAACCCCAAGTTATACAACTGTTTTACGTATCTTTTTTCATTTTCTGAGGGTGTTATATTGATTACAAATAATTTTATGGTTTATTTTATCTTTTTTAATTAAAGTTATAAGTTGGGGGCTATAAAGATATAATAGTACTTTTATAATTTATTTTATTATTATTTTATTATGGGGCTATAATAAAAGAGTTGGGGCTATGTTTAAAATTACCCATTTACTTATTTTAAATTAATAACTAAAAGGTTAATTAATTTCTTGATGTAAATTAATGTCAATTTTTATTTTTATTTATTAATATTAATTATATCAATTGTTTCTTTTTAAATTATGTAAGTTTATTTTTATTTAGTAATATTATTTTTTTAAATTATTATAATTTTTTATTTTCAATTGAAAAATTAATTTCAAAGATAATGTTATTGAGATAGGATATAGACAATCCCTACTGCACCGGACCATTAAATAAAAATAACATTTATTTGATTAAAATAGCATTAATCTGTGAATAAAAATAATAATTGTTATTATTAAAAATAATATCGAATAACAATGGTTGGATTAAAAGTAATATATTTGCCCCAGAGGAAATTGAGACAACGGGTGCGGATGGATGATCTATGAGAAAAATGGTGCCAGAAGAATTGCTCCATAATTTACATAGTAATAAGTTTTCATTCATTGCCGCGACTAAATTTTCGAACAAAGGAAAAACTTAAACTATTGCCCTTCTTCCGCTCCCCTTCTCCCCTCCCCTCCCCTCCTCCTTCCCTCCTCTCTCTCTCAACCCCACTTTCTCTTTCTAGAAACGCATGTGCCCTTTGCCTTCTTCCTCCACTTCCATACTTGCTGACAAACAACCTATAAACCCCTGTAAAACCCTCTTATTTACAGCCGCCAATTAACTTTTTCCTTCTTTTTTTTTTCCCCTTTTTTTCTCTTTCAAACTTATCAAAACGGCAGCTTTTCGAGGTATTCTCACTCACAGAACTAGCAATAGGCTAGGCAGAGTCGCAGCCGCCATGGCTAAAATGGGATTCTCTGCGCCCGCCGCCCCTTTCCGACCTTCGTCGTTTTGCCCGCCGTATTTCTGGTTTTGCCGCTCTTGCATTCACTTTTACTTCCCTTCTTCCT
Source organism: Schizonepeta tenuifolia (assembly GCA_029490685.1). NCBI lineage: Eukaryota > Viridiplantae > Streptophyta > Magnoliopsida > Lamiales > Lamiaceae > Schizonepeta > Schizonepeta tenuifolia. Next base: position 103,794,785 of record CM055956.1, read on the forward strand.
CGCCCAGAGTTTTCTGCAGGTTCGCCTTCGTTTTCAACTCTCTAAATTTGTACTTCTCTTGTTTTTTAATGGTTTTTTCTTTTTTATAATGTTCATAAGCTCTCAATTTATTCTCTCTATGTGTGTGGAGCTTTGATTTTTAGTTTTGTTTATAAGATGTCAATTTATTTTGTGTGTGTGTGTGTGTGGAGCTTTGATTGAGATTTTGTTGCTTTGTGATGCTGATAAGCTCTCGATTGTGTTTTATAGTCTTAAGTTTGTGCTGTTCTTCCGAATACATAGATTATTTGTATCGTTATGAGATGTTTTTGGCAAATTTCTAGTTTGGGAGTATGTAGTTTGCTACACTGTTCTTGAATGTAGATTCAGACATTATCGTGCTGCTCGAATTTTTGCAGGGTGGAAGATAAAGCAGCGCGAAGTGCTGCTCCTAGAGGCATCTCGAATGGAGCTATAAATGCTGATGTGCTCAAATTAAACCAGATATCGAGCTACACCACATTTCAGCAGAACGAAAATGAAATGCATTATGGAAGAAAGGGCGATTATTCATATAACTGGAAGGAGCCTTTTTATAGAGAGACGGAAGAAGTAGAGGAAGATAGTCAAGTAATTATGTCTGGACATACTGTTGAAGACTGGGGTCAAGCCGCCGAAGAATTTAGAATGAACAAGAAACTATTTGCTCATGGGGGTAGCACATCGCCAAACCTTAAAACAATTCCAGATGAAAATACGTACAGAAGACAAACAATGGTATGATATTCTTTGTACTGGCAAAGCTTTGAAGTCGTATTTTATTGAAATCTTTCGCTATGTTTACTGCCGATTTCAGAGCTTTCTGTTCATGGGAAAATGGTTTTCTTTTGCAGTATGTAGGAGAAGGGAGTGCGTTAAGCAGGCAGGAGAAGCAGTATAACGAAAATGGCAGGCAACATGGGAATCATATTTCTCAAAACCAGATAGCTCTAGGTCAGGTTGGATCGCGTGTAGTTTCTTATCCGAATATTGATAATAAGATAGTAGTGGAGGGCCATTTAATGACGAGAGGTGCTCACCCACATTACTGGGAAAGTAAGAGAGACCAAGGTCCCAAATCGGTAAAGGATAAAGTATTCGATAATAAAGAAATTGCTTCTGCTGGTACTGAAGTTGTTCCAAATGATGACGTTTGTGAACCTTTAAGTGAGAAGATCACTGGTCCTGAATACTCAGAACTGCACGAGAAACTTAGTCGGGTCTATGATAAGGTTCTTGTCGTTGATAGCATCCCTGCAGCTAGGGAAATGGTCCATCTGCTCACAACTAAATTCAAGGATCTTGTTCACGCATGTGATACAGAGGCATGTATAGGTTCATTAAAATTTTTAAAATGTACAATATGCTTTGTTTTCCTTATTCGTGCAAATTGAGCCACTATTTAACATTCCCTGTGATTTTATTATTGTAGGTGGCAAATATTGATGTTAAAGAAGAATCACCTGTGGACCATGGAGAAGTGATATGCTTCAGTATATATTCTGGGCCGGAAGCTGATTTTGGTAATGGAAAGTCGTGTATCTGGGTAGATGTCCTTGATGGAGGTGGCGAGGATCTTATCAAAGAATTTGCTTCATTTTTTGAAGATCATTCTATAAAAAAAGTAACTCATTTTTTTGTTGTTGTTTCATTGTTGGCTACTTATGTTCCTCAGCAATAATATTATCAAAGCGATTCATCGTTTAGCCTGGTATAGCAAAGATTTGAACTCATACATATAATCAGCTTTCCTGTACTTTTTATAGGTGTGGCACAACTACAGCTTCGATAATCATGTATTAGAGAATTATGGGCTTAAACTTTCTGGTTTTTATGCTGATACGATGCACATGGCTCGATTGTGGGATTCCTCTAGACGAACACTAGGAGGGTATTCTTTGGAAGCACTCACAAAAGATTGGAAAGTCATGTCGGGTGCTAGGAGAGGCCCTGGGGAACAGGTTCTCGGTAAGGTGTCCATGAAGAACATTTTTGGTCGGAAAAAACTTAAGAAAGATGGATCTGAGGGAAAAATAGTAGTCATACCCCCCGTTGAAGAGCTACAACGAGATGAGAGGAAGTTATGGATCTGTTATTCTGCTCTGGATTCAATAAGCACATTGAGCCTGTATGAAAGCCTGAAGACGAAATTGTCGAACAAGAACGACGAAAAACAACTGTGGTATGTCAATGGAAAACACAAAGGGACAATGCTTGACAACTACTGTAAGTATATACGTCCATTCGGGGAGCTCCTTGTTAAAATGGAGAGAGAGGGAATGCTGGTTGATCGTTCTTATCTTGCTGAAATTGAAAAGGTTGCTAAAGCAGAGCAGCAGATAGCTGCTGATAGATTTCGCAAGTGGGCTTCTAAACTTTGTCCTGATGCAAAACACATGAATGTGGGAAGTGATATACAGTTGCGACAGATATTCTTTGGTGGTATACAGAACAGGTAGTGATAACATTCTTTCTAAAGAAATTTAAGAAATTTGATGTGTGATCATTGTTTTTTTTTAGGGGCGGGGGTTGGTTCACGGCAAATAATGATCGTACACTTATTCTTTGTTATTTTTGTTCACAGAAAGGATCCAAATGAGTTTCTTCCAGTAAAGAAAGAATTTAAAATTCCAAACGTGGATAACATAATCGAAGAAGGCAAAAAGAAAGCCACAAAATATCGTAAAATCGTATTGAGTAAGCCTGATGGTGTTAACATGGTATCTGATAAGTTCACTCCAAGTGGGTGGCCTTCTGTCAGCGGGGATGCTTTGAAGGCTCTTGCTGGCAAGGCCTCTGCAGACTTTGATATCCTGGATGAAGAGGATGACGAAGAAATATTCGAAGAAGTGGATCAAAACTCGTTAATAGGCAATGTTGCGCCCCAAAGTGTAGATAGAGATATCTCTGCTTATGGAACTGCTTACTCTGCATTTGGTGGGGGACAGGCAGGAATCGAGGCTTGTCATTCCATTGCTGCTCTATGTGAAGTTTGCTCGATTGACTCTTTGATATCCAACTTTATTCTCCCCTTGCAGGTTTTGTTCTTCTAGACTTCCCATGTAACATGATTAGATTGCTGATTACATTACATGTGTATATGTGGGTGTTTGATATTTGCAATTTTTTGGGTTTTATTTGATTGGAATTTGAGCTTTTAGTCGTTTTAAGGTGTCTCTTATTAGAAGGATAAGGGAATTTTTTCCTAAATCTGCTACATGAGATTTGAGGGATATCTCGACCAATCTGTTATAAGCTTTTGGTAACTCTTGCTGATCTGTTTTGAATGTGGAAAATGTTCTAGTGAGTCTGAGAAGTGAGAAGCCTATATATGATGTTGCAATTGTTGCAATAGTTAGTTGTAATTGTTTGCTAAATTTTATATAGATATTTCTTTGAAATTTTTTTCAAGACAACCAAAAAAAAACCTTCAACTGACCCTTCTTCATCATGCAGTGCACGCCTATCCTCTTTCTTATTTTACATAAATTTGTAAGCTGGGTTTTATAATTATTGCAAAGGTTGTATTTGTTGCTTGCCTTTGAGAGTTGAGCATCATCTCTTATCTTTGGATAATTTGACCGAGTGCGTATTAGGAACGTGTATTAGGCAAGGAGTAGGAAATTTTAATGCTTGTAACTCTGCTTTTCATTGTCCATCTCAGGGAGATCACATTTCAGGCAAGGATGGGAGAGTCCATTGTTCATTGAATATTAACACAGAAACTGGCCGACTGTCTGCTAGACGACCTAATCTGCAGGTTTGTGCAATTACTTTTCTCTCCTATGTTATCATGACGCCGTTTATATGAACATCAAAAAATTAGATTGCAATTCTGAGTACATGTTGCTGATACTGAAATATCTTGGTTGCTTGGTATCTTTTTGGGTTGGATTAGTGACATTCTTATACAGGTCCCCTTTCAGACGTGTTTCATATTACAACAAAAATAAAAAAAGAATTCGTTCTTAGTTCTCTAAATTAATAAAGTCTAGGGATCTTTCTTGGAAGGTATAAATAAGCCGTCACTTGTTAACATTGTTGGTCGCCGAGTTACTGAAGAAATCTAAAGATATTATAAGCTAGCAAGGGATACTAAGTGAAGAACTAGTTTGAAGATTGGGAAAGCAGCTGTTAACATTCTCTTATCGGACCTGCAAGGTGACGGACTTGGTAAAATGCTTCATTGGCACGGAGAAGAGGATACTTAAGAAAGACAGTTTATGGTATTGCTATGTTCCTTGTTCTTTGATTTGTCATTGGAAACTGTCCTGGTGAAAACTGTTACTGAAGAAACATAAGTTAAAAAGATTGCTTGAGCCATTTCGAAGTGTGCGTACTCTTTTTATGAGATTTGTCAGTGGGTGAAATTTTTTGACTCCGAGGTTGGAAGTATTAAAGGGACGGCAGGAAGAATAAGAGTATCCGTATCAAGATATACTGCCTCAACAAGGCTCGTCTCATTTCTAAATGATCAAGACATTGTATGGCACATATTGCCACAACAGCTTTAGATACTTTTTGCCATATTTGCTTGAATATCCCATCATCAAAATACTTCGTATTTTCCCAGTGCGGGTTTCTTACTGAGCTTTAATCTTTTTCTTCTGAATTTCAGAACCAACCGGCATTGGAGAAGGATCGTTACAAGATCCGTCAGGCATTTATAGCAGCACCTGGAAACTCTCTGATTGTTGCTGATTACGGACAGGTAATAACTCGAGTGTCTTAAAGATTATGCTTGTTTGGAGTTAGTTCGCTTGTAGATTTGAGAAGATTTACTGGGTAAAAGAACTTCTTCAGTTATTTATTGGTGTAAATTATTTTTGAGAAGATATATTATTTCCTACTTATTATATGCATATATAGTTACATCCTCTAGTAATTTTATTGCTCTGGAACTAATTTTTAGAAATATGCATATGAAACTTTCAATGAGTAGAATTTTATAAATTGTTAAAGCATGTTAAAAAAAAAAAGAACTGTAGTCTTCAAATATTCAGTCTCAGTAACTAAAATTGATATAAACAAGAAAGGCTGAATTTTTCTGTGTTCTGTTTCTGACAACCAGTTAGAGCTTAGGATTCTAGCTCATCTGGCCAATTGTAAAAGTATGCTCAAGGCTTTTAAAGCCGGTGGAGACTTCCACTCGAGGACTGCAATGAACATGTATCCACACATTCGTAAAGCTGTCGATGATAAGGATGTGCTGCTCGAGTGGCATCCTCAATCGGATGAAGATAAGCCTCCAGCTCCATTGCTAAAGGTCTGCTCTTAGAGTTTTCTCTTCGCCTTTTGCTTTATTGATTTGAAATAACAGCTACCAACTCTTTCAGATTTCTTTGCGTTATGTTTCAGGATGTTTTTGGTGCTGAAAGGAGGAAAGCAAAGATGCTTAACTTTTCCATTGCATATGGAAAAACTACCGTCGGACTTGCTCGGGACTGGAAGGTACTAGTAGTTGCTCGAGAGCTTTCAATCGTTTGAGAAAAGTTTGATTCCATGTCTGAACCCTATATGCTCTGTCAGGTTTCTCGTGAGGAGGCTCAGGAAACTGTTGATCTCTGGTATGACGATAGACCAGAAGTACGGCATTGGCAGGAAGCACGCAAAAGAGATGCACACAAACTTGAACGCGTATACACGTTACTAGGGCGGGCCCGCCACTTCCCATCTCTAAGGAATGCCAGCAAAGCTCATAGGGCTCACATCGAGCGTGCTGCAATTAACTCCCCCGTGCAGGTTCCTGTTGCTCACTGCCCCTTCAGTTTTTAGGGCTTGTTGACATACTAACCTTGAAATACACTGCAGGGAAGCGCTGCGGATGTTGCTATGTGTGCCATGTTGCAAATATCAAGGAACGAACGGTTGAAGGAGCTCGGATGGAGACTTCTGCTACAGGTAATAAAAAGCAAAATAAAAGAAACAATTTTTTGATTCGATTGTTTGCCAAAATTTTCCTATTCCGTTGGGCAGGTTCATGATGAAGTGATCCTCGAAGGACCGAGCGAATCGGCCGAGGAGGCGAAGGCTATAGTTGTTGATTGCATGACAAATCCTTTTGATGGGGAAATTACTCTTAGTGTTGGTTTGTCAGTTGATGCCAAATGTGCTCAGAGCTGGTATGCTGCCAAGTAGACGACGTTGTGCCTTTGGATCCTATGATCAAGTCGGTTCATCAGGCAGGTAGACGTCGACAAAGCGTCTCGGATCAAATAGACGACGACAACACACCTCGGATCCTTCAATCCTACGGTCATGAGGTTGGTTGTTGGTTCTTGGGCACTCGATTATATGGTGCTAGTGAGATTTTTTGCGTAATCTAGTTGCATAGGTTGTTAGTTTTACCCTCTTTTTGGTGTATATAATTTGTGAATGCTGAGAATATGGCTCGATTGTTAGATCATGTTCGATCTATGATTTACTTAATGCCTTTTACTTCAATAGTTCAATTCCATCTAGTATTTGGTTGTCTAGATATTTACTTCATCCGTCGCCGAAAAAGCGTTCCTTGCTATTTTCTATTCAAAAAAAAAATAAAAAAAAATCAATGTGGTATTTTGCCTTTTTTGTTTATTAAGTGTTTCATGAAAAGTTGAATTTGAGATTTTGCATTGAGATTAAGGTTAAAATGGAAACGTTTGATTCAATAGTTCAATTCCATCTAGTATTTGGTTGTCTAGATATTTACTTCATCCGTCACCTAAAAAGCGTTCCTTGCTACCAAAACTTATATACTAAGAATGTGGTATTTTCTATTAAAAAAAAAACGAATGTGGTATTTTGCCTTTTTTGTTTATTAAGTGTTTCATGAAAAGTTGAATTTGAGATTTTGCATTGAGAATACGGTTAAAATGGAAACGTTTGATATAATTTTTTATAGAATCATGAAATATGACATTTATTGAGGCATATACTATATTTTATAAATATAACGTATTTAGGAGGGAGTAAGTGCATTGCTTTCAAGTATATTATGTTAGAGTTTGCATTTTCAGATGCCGAGTTTACTCTAATGAATTCAGAATAAAATAAGATCGATGGTCGGATTATTCAAATCTTTAGCGATTTCATCAATTCTATTCGTACTTGTGTGGAAATCTTATTTCTTTTTAGGGCCAAATAATAAGTCATCGTCCTACCTTGCAATTTAGTCACCCTTCAATGATAAAGTTGGTACAAACAAAAAGATTGGAATATAATTGAAGTTGGTACAAACAAAAAGATTGGAATATAATTGATAAAAGTGTGAGAGAATTGATAAAATCACTAGGTCGGAATAAATTCGATCATTCACCCCCCAAAAAATATGGAAATATAATAAATGAAGCATATTATTCATTGAATGTGTAATGGGCCAACCAAATGAAGATACTATCACAAGAAAAATCTTCAAATTCCCAAAAGTAGCATAATACACAATCCAACAACCAGCTAATCTAATCACTAACATAATAATGCACATGCAGAAGACGTAAATTCTACTCAATTAATCAATTCTCTCTCATTTGTATAACGTGATTATAACAATCATAGATCAAACAAATGCATATTTTAACAGACAATAATCGATCATTTCAAAAGCAACATGAAGCCAAAAAATATTGGTGAAGAGAAGTTATTTCCCAAAATGTTGCAGATCAATATCCCACGCAGTTGCCAACTGAAGTAAGAGTTGGTCTGGAGCTGATAATTCCCAGTCATCAGGGAGATCTATTGTTGAAGATGCTTCATGTAAATTCAGCAAGATCTCCCTTTTTACCTCCATTGGAGTGCTCAGCACGTCGGGACCATTCTCCATGACGATATCTGCCAACTGAGAGCACGAGCAGAGATAATGTCAAGACATAGAATCCTAGAGACGCACTAAATTACATTGAACTATCAATAATTAAGCATGTGTGTGGAAACTCTAGGAGTGATAAGTGAGTTTCTCTAGCAGTTCGTCTGGAGATGATTGTTTAATGTTTTAAGTTGAAGATATTATCATATAGGCCATTAGATTTTACAGCCATGCATAATAATAAAAATCAATCAGCTTAATTTCTCAAGTACATAATCCTGTTTCAAGACAACAGATATTTCGATCACGGCGAAGATTTCTTGCGTGTATCAAGTTAACTGGAAAAGGTTCTATTAGATGTTACAGTCATGCATATATTAGAGATGATCAACCAGTTTAATTTCCTGCTCATATCAAGTGAAATGGCTCTAAAACAGGTTCCTCATACAGGCCATTATATGTTACAATCATGCAAAATAAATATAATCAACCAGCTTGAATTCCTAAATATATCTCAGTTTCAAGTCAGCAGATATTTTTATCACAGTCAGATTTCTTGCTCGTATCAAGTGAAATGGCTCTAAAACAGGTTCGTCTTACAGTCGTGCATAATAAAAGATAATCAACCAGCTTGGTTCCCTAAATATATAATTTATGTTTTTCAAGTTAGCAAATATTTTGATCCCACCACAGAAAAGATTTGTTGCTTGTATTAATTGAAAGGGATATAGAACAAGTTTGGATGAGACAAAAGAGTCTTACCTGTTGAACCCAATATAAGCAGATGTCAAACAAGTTTGGCTCCATGATCAACTGTGAGATAGCATTTAGAACTTCACTTGCTACCTCATTTGATAGTTGGTCTATAACGGGGCCAGATCTATCCATGAGCTTCACCAGCAAGACATCATCCCCAGTGGACAAAACTTCAGCAAAAGCAGCATCCATGTCACCGTTATGTACTGCATCCATTGCATTGCTCCAAGAAGTCCAAACCGGGTCACGGTCTTGGACAGCTCCATCATCTCCTAATGCTTCGGCTGTCATTTCAGGGATGGCCACTCGAGCACCCCGACTGACTCCATTGTCTTCACCGGCAACTCGTATAGCTTCCAACGTTGCTTCATCCTTGGAAGCTTGCCAGACACTCCTTGCAGAAGGTCCTTCACCAAACCTAACGGGTGCAGCTCCTTTCTCCCATGCTCTTCTGCTGCCACCTTGATCAGCTTCGCTTTCTGATTTTCTAGATCTGATATCTGTAGGACCACCACCACCAGCTCTCCTTGAGCCCATATGTGCACTTTTACCGTATGAATGAAAGTCCCAAGCATCTGAAGCATCGGATCTCCATGAGGGGCCCCTAGATTTCATTCCTAAGGCATCACCATCAAATGCATTAAACCTATCCCCAAAGTGAAAGCGTCCATCGCTTCCTCTTCCTAACTTGCCACCAGAATAGTCGGAGAAGCCGTTGTACTTGCTGAGAGACCTGTTAGAAGATCCTTCATATCCACCTATATTATTACCACCTCTCCTACCTGATGATGATATTGATAAATCTCGTGCCATGTCTTCTACAACTCTCTCAAGACCCCGTACTCGGTTTTCTAGAGTCACCATACTGTCATGAGACCCGCCCATAAAATCCTAGAACAAAATGGAAAATATGAAAAAGATGGAAAAATAATAAGAATACATATCTACGAATGAAGCCCATAGAAATAGCAAGCATACCTGTAACATATTCATGAGATGAGCCTGTTGCCTCTCAAGCAGTAACAATTGTCTTTGAATAGCCAGCCAATTTCCTTTGTTATTCATAAATCCCTCAGATTGACCTGCAGATCTGGAAATATCTGAATAAGCACCAGAGGATTCTATTTGATTATAGTTGCGCTGATCACTAACAGTTCCTCTCTCAGTGATTTCATAATTAGCTTTAAAGGGTGCATCACCAGCCTGGTAGTTAAGACTTGTCCTCCCATTTTGGTCTGTACTTGATTCTATCTCTTCCTCATTTTGCAAATTTGAAGGGTTGGCGCATCGACGAGGAAGAATTACCTCAACAGGCAAATCATCTGAATCTCTTGTTTCTAGTTTCTGGAAGAACTCAGGATTTAATTCCTTCTCATTTAATGTCAGAGCCTTCTTCTTTAATATTCCAACAGCCTTGTCCAAAATGTTGTTTCCCTTGCCTTTCAGATTAGGATCAGTCGGAGATGATCCGCAGGAGGCATCCTTCGGTGAATTTGCATTTTCTCTTTCACCAAGGATGGCAAGATCCTTCTTATCCGATTGATCAGCTATTTCGGAGGCTTCAGATTCTGAAATGCAGAGCATTAGAATATGAACCGTGTGAAGAAACAGAAATTGCTACTGACTAGGGATTGAATCTATAACCAGACCAATCCAATGCCTACCATGAGAAGATCCATCTCCTTTTCCTGCAACTTTCTTCCATAGCTGCAAGGCCTCGTTCATACTCTCTCTAACAGGTTTTATCTGGGATACATTCACATCATTTCAGTTGAATAGAGTACCATAAAAGCAACTCTATGTTCCTTCACAAAGTCAACTAATTGGGGGGGGGGGGGGGGGGGGGGGGGTGGGGGGCAATTTAATTCTTCAAAAAAGAAATTGTCATTTGCGTGCAAATCAGAAACTATCATGAACAGAGGATATAGTGGATTACAAGTCGCACATTTCCAAATTTATTAACTTGCTTAGGTCTTTGACATACATTTACTAACGACTGAGACATGAGATACCAGAATGATTAAGTGCACCAGAAATCTATGAGTACAACTTCGTACTTAAAATGATTCAGACATGAGAATCAAGACTAAGTGAGCAAACAATACTGCTTGCCTTAGGAGACTAATTTTAGTCGTTCAAATTTAATTTATTTAGCAGTCAACTACATAAATCATTCAGACAATTTTGGAAGCAGCGAAACTTGTGAATAACATCCAGAAATTCAAATTCCACGAACAAACGCTAGCAGATAAAAAGATAAGAGTTGGCAGTCAGAAATCAATTAGTGTGTTGAGCACTAAATGGCCCCATAAATCAGATCACCTACACAGACAGGTCAATGGTTTCGAACACAATATTCTGTACCTTATCAAACCGACAAGCCTCAAGTGCAGTCAATGTTGAAGCAGCTCCTTCTGCTGTTAAGTTTTTGTTTGAAGACAATACACCTAATGCCTCAGCTGCGGCTTTCCTAGTAGCCCAATCCGAACTGTTGAGACATTCTTGAATACTCTGAAGCAACAATTCCAAATTCTGTGGTGTGATTGCTCCTACCTGCAATAGTACAGATAATATGTTGATCTTTTTAATATCAAAACATAAACCGCGAAAGTATCATGAAAGGGATCTCATTGGTCCTGTTATTCTAACAGGACGATCCTTTGCATATATACTAACTGGAGTGTTAACTCAACCGAGAACAGATCAAATTCGCGATATAAATTGTCAAACTGATAGCACGATGAACTGAAACCCAATTCTTCGATTACAGTTTCACAACTCCAAATATACATATAAAAAAGTCGGCTATAAATGTGTTGCATCATCAAATCTTCCAATGATGGCTGATTCAAAACGCTAATCTACTCTATATTCAAATCTAACTACTACTAGCATCAATATGGTGAAGGAGACGAACCTGCGACAAGCTCGACACAACCTGCAACAGCGAAGCTTTGGCCATGAAATTGGGACTATTCAAATACTTGCACACCCTCACGCAAAGCTTCTGAAAAGTACCCAATGGCGGATCGGATGCACATTCAACCATCTTTGCCAGACACAATGCGGCTCCACCTTGGGCCGCCTTGTTGTTCTCGCTCATCACCTCGAACAACGGCTTCATGAACAGCGGTACGACGCCGTCGCCGCCTCCACCACCGCCCTTCAAGTAGAGGCCCGACAGCGCGCCAATGGCGTCGCGGCACGCGTCCCGGACCTGCGAATCGGAGTCCTTGAGCCTCTTCACAATGTGGCCAATGATTTTGGTGAGGTGCGTGGCGGCGGCGTCGGTGTGGGCGGCGCAGAGCGAGGCGAGGAGGCGGACGCCCTCCTTCTTCGAGGGCGGCTTGGGGTCGTTGACGGCATCGTAGAGGCAGTTGAGCAGCATCGAAACGCCGTCGTTTGTCACGGACTGGATGATCTTCTCGAGGTCCTCGACGGCGATCTGGTGGGTGTCGCGGTCGGCGAGCTTAGAGAGAGAAGTGAGAATGCGCTGCTTGAGCTCCACCATTGCCAGGTGGGATGAGAGAGAAGAGGAGGATGATCTGGAAGGGGTTTGGTTGGGGGGTTTCGAGGGTTTTGCAGATCTCTGCGAACTCATTTTTGCTATTCTTGGTAAATTGCAGCAAAATGTGAGCGCAAAAGGGGGAAATTTGAAAGTGGGGGGAAGAGGGAAAGGGATTTGAAGAGAGATTGAAATGAAGGGATTGAAGAATTTAAGGAGAAATATATGGATGGAAGTGGGGTTTTACTGAGATTGAAAGCAAAATGAGAGAAGTGAGTTGGAGAGGAATGTGAGATCTGCGGCTCACTTGTATGGGCCACCCACCATGACCGAAGATGAGAGCTCCTCTCTCTCTCTCTCTCTCTCTCTCTCTGGTATGTGTTGTGTGTTGTGCTTCAAGTTTTGAGGTAGAGAAATTAGACACTAATCATGCTTTAATTTTAGATTTGTGACTAATCTTGCTTTATCTTTTGGGAAATTCTTGCGTCATGCGTGCAATCCGTCTCACAATGTGAGACCGGGTCGATCCAGTCCGGATTCGGGCCGGACTTGGTTTGACTGTTGACTTTAGTTTTTTTTTTTTTGTTTTAAAAACGAGCTAAATGACATGAAATGTTGTTACTACGATTATCTATAGATTGAAATTGGAGCCAGAGAAAACATATTGAAATTTAAAAAAAATTAAATAAAACTAGTGCATCTCAATACACTTAGTGATGCATCTTATTATATAGTGTAGTGCATATAAAAACACTTAGTGTGCATATGATGATAGTAAAAAAAGAAGAAAAAAGATCGAAGCAAAAAAAAATTGGGCCGCGTGCACAACACGCGACGCACGCGTGCAGTGCATGCACCACACGCCGTCTCAAATGGTTCAAGTGAGACTCTTACTCCACCAACAATATACTCCACTAATTTTATTAAATCTTGTGTCATTTTCAAATAAGCATTTTTTTGTGGACGGAATGAATAGTTAGTTGTAGTTGTTATGGATCAACCATTAGTTTAAATAGTTTGTCCAACATATACACTGGACTGTCCACAATGAGTGTTTCGATGGGGGCTCAAGACACCCTCGCCCTCGAGACACCCCGATGCATGCTTCGTCGGTTCGAGTTGTCCCTAAGTTTTGAGATGGTCTCGATGAGTTTAAAAAAAAAACATGTTAAAATTATAATATACAGTGTACGGTTCACGTGAAAACTTATTATATCATGAAATCTAGAAACTTATATATACCATCCATTCATACTTATTCAATGATGCAAGATGGTGACACGTGTAAATATACTTATATTAAAATAATAATTTATTAATTTTAATTGGCCGGCAGGGGTTACATTAGTAAACTAGGGAGATATTAAAAAATCCACTATGCACGATTTGCGGATATCTTGCCACGGATAATGTAGGCTAATTCTTATTTTATTTGTTGATTTAGTTATTACTATCATTTATTTTGTTATCGATATTATTCTTGCAAGTAAAAATGTAATTGGAATTTAATAATGCACAGTAACCATAAATATGTAAATCTAATGGCATTTGCACTTAAGGTGTTCTTCATTTATGTTGTTTTATTTCATCGGTATGCACATGTACAATACGGATGATGCATATTTAAGATTTTATATATTTATTGAGATTCATACTCATGGAATATGCATTAACATGTCCCCAATTATGCATTATTAAATTCTTAATTATGGTTTATGCATTAACAAGACTATAATTATGCATTATGGAGTTAACAAAATTATAATTATGGATTAATAAGTTGGTAAATATGCATTATCAAAATAGATTTATATATATATTATTGTTTTGTGGGTGTAATTGAGATACTGTACAATTTATTACAAATTTTGGTTCTTGTAATGAATACTCCATGCATATATAGAGTAGTATTTTGATTATGCATATAATATTGAAACATGATCATGCATAATTTAAAACAATATTTAAGTGAAATTGTTACTGCATTCTTTAGGAATTTTTTTGGATATGGCAATGGCAGACAAAAAGAAAGAGTAAAAGATGAAATACAAACCTTTCAAAAATAATAGAAAGGCAACAAAAACTGTATAGCATCTGGAGAAGAAATAATTAGGAAATGAAAACGATTCATTATTCCTTCAATTAAGGAATTGAGCGGTTACAATATCATATCAAATACCAAATCGCCCTTTTAACTCTAAGAAATAATATATATATATATATATATATATATATATATATATATATATATATATATTTATAATCAGTTAATACATAGCCATTGATCAACTGAAATCTACGAACGAAAAGAATTTCTATATTTTATAGGGGAATAAATTTTTATTTGAACTCTCTCCTATATATATATATATAAAAGATGCGCAAATATTTTCTATAATTAGACCTTGGTCTAATGTTTTCATGCATTAGCCTTTTAAAGAGGGCGCACGGGTTCGCTCCTCAACTAGAGCATAGCTCATAAATTTTTAGCTTTTTTTTTTTTTTTTCATTTTATTCGCTTTTTCACATTTCCAATTATTTTCTTCATTTTTTTAGTTTTCCATTTTGTTCATTTTCCATTTTTGATATGTGTCCTAATAAAAAATAAAAATTAGAATGAAAGCAAATTGTACAAACAAATATTTGTCAAAAATATTACTCCCTTCACCACAATGGATCTCAATTCGCAAGTTGCAACGAGTCCAACTCCTCTTCCAGATTAATGTAATTTTTGAATTTTATTTCAATTAATATAATTTTCAAAATTTAATTAAAATTAATTAAAAAATTTGAATTTCAGAAACTAATTATATTGAAACAACTCATAGACATTCACATTGCAGGTGAATATCTCAACTAAATAAATAAGAGGGTAAGTCAGTATTAATTTTTTAGTGGAATGAATTAATATTTATATCTGATTTATATTTTGGGCTGAATAGATTAAATCAAATATTATCGGGACAATCTTATTTAAGCTAGAAGATCCCTGAACTGGACCAATGGTCTGTGTCTCTAGTGGACTAGGCGCCTACTCTCCTACAGCCCGTAAGGGTTGTCTAGGTTTAATGAATATGAGCAGTATTTATCTATTAATACAAGGCTCATAAGACTCATTATTGACTTGCATTCAAATCAACTAAAATCTAGAGAGTGAGAGAGAGACCCCCCCCCCAATAGTAAGAGAGAGAGAGTTCGAAGTCGATCCCATCCATCGTCGTACTCTAGCCGGGAACAGTTCGGAAGGTCACTCTGGAGTCGTTGTGCATCAAGTTTGCAGGTATTCCAAATAAACATCCTACGGTTGTAATTAAATACATAAGAGCATGCTAGGTATGGATTTTGTATGTGTTTGTTAGATAACCATAACTGATCCATGGGTGAAAACGAATCGGTTTTCAATAATCGGTTCCAACAAGATAGTGGCATCACAAAGTAGATGACGTCTAGAATAAATATGTAACCGTCGAGGTACAACATGTCTTAGTTGTAAGGAAGACATAATCCGACGACGATCGCAACCTAACCGTGACATACACTACTTCTTAAAATGGAAGTGCAAAAGTAGAAAACTCGACAGTTTGTGTGAAATTAAACAAGTCGTAATCATTTTGAGAAAAGGTTGGAGGAATAAATGTGATGAGCGGAGTACTTCATCATCTGCCACCGTCGATGACAGTGATGATGAATGATGGTCCTGAAACGAGTTACTGGTGTATGGGGGGGGGGGGAATACACCAGTTAAGATTTTAAAAATAAACTCTTGAAAATTACTTCAACCGAGTAAAAAGACTCAGTTGGAGTCTCACAGCTGAGTAAGCAACCTCAGCTGGATGAGTGGTGCGGTGCGGAAAGTGGTGGAAATTAAACTCGTAAAATAACTCAGGCTTTTATGCACGGTTGGTCAATAACCAAAACAATTGATAATGCGCAGATGAGGTTTGTATGCTGGTTAGTCAGTCAGTTGAGAATGCAAGAACTACCTGAATAACGATAAACACAAGCACACAGAGATTAAACGTTGTTCGGAGATAACCCTCCTACGTCCACGGGGAGTTGTGAGTCCACACAACACTGTCCAAGTTCTTCTGGACAAACCACTCAGCTTACGCGGGCTGAGCAACCGTTATGGATAAGTTTGCGGATACTTATCAACCTTACAGTTTAGTTTACGGGTACTAAACGACCTAACTACTCAGTTGCAGGAAGAGTAGGATCCTAAACCTTTTTAGGTGAAAGAAAAATGTGTTTCCAACTAAAAGCTCGAACGGGATGTGAGCTATGATCTAACTCTCTATGAACTCTCACTAAGTGATGTTCTCAAGGTTCGATCTAAAGACACAAAACTAACTAACTCTAGAACTCTCAACAAGTGATGTTCTAAGAGATTAACTTCAGTTCAGCTCGTGAAGAATATTGCTCTTTCTTTTGCTCTCTGGTTTCTTCTCGCGTGTGTGTCTTATATCTTCTTCGAATGAATGAAGGCCTCTATTTATAGGCGGAGAGTATCAACTAGCCGTTGGAGGAGCTGTTGATCTCTGTTCTTTGAAAGCGATGGCTTGTCTCTGATCTCTGCAGACTTT
Source organism: Schizonepeta tenuifolia (assembly GCA_029490685.1). NCBI lineage: Eukaryota > Viridiplantae > Streptophyta > Magnoliopsida > Lamiales > Lamiaceae > Schizonepeta > Schizonepeta tenuifolia. Next base: position 103,811,430 of record CM055956.1, read on the forward strand.
CCCGATATAGCATATGTGCTCTTCTGCTTTCCATCTGAGATAGCCTTGTGTTGGGCCAAATGGTGTAATGACTAAACGGTCAAACCCTCACGTGACTTCCTTTTTGAAATTCAAATCTTAACAACAGACTTCCAACAAGGAGTGGTCGGTTAAGACTTTCGATCTTCAACTAGCTTGTTCTTCAGCCGATGTTCTATCTGACAACTAACAGTTGAACTCTCAGCTGACTTCGTCTTCAAGCTGTTGATCTTCTTGGTTGAGTTCTACAATTGATGTTCTGAAACTGAACACTCAGTTGTCTTCCTTGTATCTGGTCAGTTGGGTTCGAACGCTCAGATGGCTTTCTTTCATCTGATGTTCTCTTCCCCTTTACTGCTTCTCATCTGATGAACGCTCAGTTGTTTTCCTTACAACTGATGTTCTATCTCTTGAATGTGACTTCCCCCTTTTTGCATTATGAAGAAGTGAACGCTCAGTTGTCTTTCTTACAACTGATGTTCTGTCCGAGTGATGCCTTGTTGCCATCTTCAGTTGGAGACCCGTAAAGATAAAATCTTGACAATGCTCAAACAGTGAGCCTATCTACTAACAAAAGGATGTGGCAATATCTACTCGGTTGGGGTCAGTTGGTTTTGGAATTCATCAAAACTCTTACTAATAAATTTTCCAACAATTTCCCCCTTTTTGATGATGCCAAAACCACTTACAACTTTAAACCTCTACTGATCTAAACCTTACTAACTTATCTAAAATCTCAGCTGAAATTCTAAACAGTCTATAAGATAAAACATCAAAGGGTTAGCACAGTTATAACATGGTATTTAAAAGACTTTGCGATTCAGAGCTTGGACAATGAGGGATTGTTCATCAAGATGAATCGAATATATATACTTGATGTTTTCATTACAACTGATGATTACACAGATATGAGCAAAAACCAAAAATTACAACAGTTGCTAGAAAACTAACTGAGCTAGAACTGTAGCCCATACTTACTAAAGATCCTAACAAAAATTTCCCTCTTAGCAGGTGACTCCTTGGAAATGTCCACTCCATGCTCCTTGCAAACCTGCCTCGCCTCAGATGCGATCTTCGTGCGGTTCGGGTTGCTGGAATCTAGGAGAAGAGGAGGCCGATAAGTAACCCTCTTCGGAACTGGAACAGTGTTCAGGTCCAGGTTGGTGTCAATCATAGCCCGCATGAACTGGCTGAACATGCCAGGATCCCCTGAGTGCAACTCGGTCAGCGCTTCCTTGAACGCTTTCCTTGGGTCATCGGTTGCGTAAACTTTCCTGTAGTAGAAGTCGTTCACGAACTCCTACTTGAACAGCTCCCACTCTTCATTCCACTCGGTCGGCATCCACTTGTCAACATGCCTAAACCGACTCTCAACCTTGGACTTTGCAGGCAGCCTTTGTTGCTTCGACTGAGCTTCCGCCTTTGATTGAATTTTGTTGATGCGGCGTCGGCTGCGGGAGGCAACGTTGCGGTCCAGGTTCTGAGACACCTTTTTCAGCTCGACCTCGAACTGGTTCACCCTCCTCGCCTAGCTGGCGGCAAACTTTCTGATCCAGCTCGAGTTCATGCAGTCCTTCTCCTCTACATCCATAGCCTTGGCCGCTGCTATGCACTCTTCGGTTGTTATCCCGTCGAGTTCAGTGTCCAGCTCGGCTGCGATCTCGGCTATGGAGCTATAGGAAACTCCAATCTTCTCTGCCAGCTCCAAGTCTTTAGACATCTCAGCTCCACCGACTTCGGTTGACTTGGGAGCAGCAGACTTCCTCCTCCTCAGCTGAGATTTGGATGGTTGAGCAGCTGGCACTCCTTGTTCTTGGGTCTCTTCTTCTTCCTGCGCCTCAACTTCCGTCTCCTTCTCTTCCCCCTTTTTGGCATCAGCAACAAGGCTTGCTACTGAACCGTCCAAATAGTTGAGTTTATCCTCGGTTAGTTGAACACGGTTGAAGAGTTCATCGACCGCGCACTCCAGCTCGATCTTCTTCGCCAGTTCGGAGTCCTGGCGCTCTTGTTCGGCCTTCTTCAAGACAGAGAGGCTGTCGATGACCTCTGTTTGAAAGGCAGCGAACTCAGCCCAACGCGACTCGAACCGGGACTCCCATTCAGTATCCTGCGTCTGTTGGGACTTGGCAAGATTTGAGTCGGCCATAGATTTGAAGACGTTGAGCTCCGACTTCAGTCCCAACAGAGTGGATTTCAACTCCGACATTTCCTGACTGGTGGAGGAGGAGACTTCATTCAGCTTGATCTTCAGATCCACGTTCTCCTCCACCAGTTGTTGGTCCTTGACTGCTTGTTCTTCCAACGCTCTCAGCTGGTCATTTTGTTGGTGCTGGAGGTTGGTGAGCAGTTCGGTCCTCAGCTGGTTGACCCTCTCAGCTACCAGCTCGCAGATTTCTTCAGTTGATGGGGCGAGCTGAGCAGCTTGAGGGACTTGTGCGGACAGAGCGAGAGGCTCAGCTGTTACCATGGCTTGTCTGTTCGCCAGGTACAGCTTCAAGTCTTCTTCTTCTTCCTTCGCGGCTGCGGCTGCTGCATCGACATCCTCAAGGAAGTCAGCCGATTTAGCCAACATGCTGTCAAGGAAGTCGACGCACTCCTTTCCAGCTGCCTCCCTTGTGTCCGTCCCTTCAGTCAGACTCTGGTCCATCCGTCGAGTGAGCAGCGCGATCCGGTTGTTGTACGCCACCTCCAAGTTGGAATAGTTGAAGTAGGCTCGGATGCGGGACTCATCAGACTTCAGCCTGTCCCAACTCTGCACTCTAATTGTGTCCTCATTGACATACCAGTGGCTGAAGATCAGGTGGAACTGGTACAGTAGCTCGGTTCCCAGAGTGACGAAGATGGGCATGTTGCGAGCCGCAGGAAACAGACCTAACAGCTTCTGAAAGCAGTAGGCCACCCTGCCTTCGTGCTCCTGAGCAACTGCCTGTAGATCCTCCGCTTCATTGATTGGGGAGGGGGTAAGATTATATGGTTCTGGTTCAAGAGGTTCATCGATGTTGGCCAAAGAGTCGGTCACAACATCGGCATCGAGCTGAGAGCTTGGAATTTGGGATTCGGTTGGGAGAGTGGGTTCAATGGTTTCCTCAACATCGGCCGAAGAAGCGGTCACGATGTTGGCATCGAGCAGAGTGCTCGGAATATCTGGCTCTGGTTGGGTGGAAAGAGCAAGAGGCTCTGGGAGCGGTACGACATTGTCTCCTGCCGTGGGGGAGGTGGTAACAATTTCAACGTCCTCAGACGAGGAGGATGCATCCGTCTCCATGCCCTCAACCTCATCAGCTCCGGGGGCTCGAGGGACAATCTCGAATGACGCGGCCTCAGCTGAGCGGCTGGATTCGGAACGCTCCTCAGCAGGTGTTGACTCAACTGGTGCTCCCTCCTCGGCTGGAGCTGGCTCCTCAGCTGGAACCTCAACTGGCTCATCAGCTGGAACATCAGTTGGCTCATCAGCTGGCACCTCAGCTGCCTTCTTGGTCGACTTCTTGAACCGTACCCTTAACTTTTTCTGGGCAGGTTCTTCAGTTGACTCCTTTTCCGCCTCATCTCGGCGGCGTGAAACTTTGGATTTGGTGTGGCGAGCAGCGGCTTGTTCCCCCTCAGCTGTTGACTCAGCTGGCTTTCCCGACTCCCTCTTGTCCTTAGGGGTGTAGACACTCCTAAGCACCTCCTGTGCTTTCTTGGCTGTCGGAAACAACAGCAGCTTCTTCAGCGGCGTCTCCTTGCAGTCAGCCCAGACCATGTTGCGGTCCTTCGTTGCGAGCAAGATGAGGGCAGAAATCTTACAGCCGAAGTTGAGTGTCCCCTTCACACTCAGCAGCTTCTCTCCGGACTCGGTTGTAGTCTCGGAGATCTTCGACTTCTCCACCATCAACTGGTTCAAGAAATATTAGAACCAGTTGATTTGGTGTTGATGCTCCAAGGCCACCTGTTGCTTCAGTTTGGGTCGGCTGATGTCGCCGAACGCGCCACTGTATCCGAACACCACCTTCAATACGGCATCGAACAGCAGGCGATGTTCCGGCTTCAGCTTTGTCCGTTGCATGTTGCTCCTCAGCCTCTCCGGCTCGATCAGAGTATCTTGCAGAAACTCATCCGCTTGCTTGTCGGTAATATTCTCCAGGAACTTGGTGGCGGTGTGGTTGACGGGAATGATGTACCGGAGGACATCGGACACGTCGATGGAGAAGGTGACACGACGTATCGTCCTGGCCGGAACATCTCTTTGTCGGCAAGACACCTCCGTAGATACTCCCTCTGCACAGTCAAGGGGGCGCTTGAGGTTGACGTAGAATTCTCCGACTTGGCGTCAAAGCAAGTGGGAGGGGCAGAGTTTGGCCTATTGGAGGAGGCCATTCTCCCTGAGTGTGTTTGCGAGCGGGGCCAAGACCGGCGACTCCAGTTCCTCGTCGGAGAGGATTTGCTCGAAGTGAATCTTCGATACTAGCATATCGAACGATTCTTCATATGTGGTAGGGACGAGGGATGGTCCAGACGATGCCATTCTCTTGCTTTTGGGTGCCATTAATGATCACTGCAAAGAGAATATATATAGAAGAAAGGAAAGACAATCTTTTGCAGAAAATGGTTAGGCAAAGACTGGGAAGACGATGAATAGTTAAATCTGATAAGCACGAATGAGGAAAGTAGGAGATATCTTCCTGATTTTTCGCCTTATATAGGTCTTTGACTCGGATGAAATCGACGGCTGGGGTTAAATGGCGCGAATCCATCAACGGCTGAGATCACGCGATTGTTGACTATCTTTGACTTGACGTTTCGATCCGAGTTCCAATCAGCGCGTGAGAAGGTGTACAGTTTATCTTGTCAGCCCAGTCGCACTATAAAGTAGGTTATGGAAACTTCCAAGCAAATCCTTCAGATTTGTCATGTGTTTCGAGCATCCACTGTCCATCACCCACATTGTTGCAGACGCTTTCTTCTTCCTCAGCTGTTTCTCCTGTACCTGCAAAGAGAAACTCGCTTAGGTCCCCAATTTCAGTTGGGTCCTGGAGGGTTAGAACCAGTTCCCCCTGGAACTGTGCGTCGCTTTTCCCTGTATACTCGGATGGATTTATCATTCCAGATCACTTTTCCTTGATCATCAACTATAACAACACCTCGGTTATCCTTAGGCTTGTTGTTAGTAGTGATGTTCTGTTTCTTGGGAGGAGTTGGATTTCTCCCATGTTGAACTTTAGGAGGTGAGGCTTTCCCCCTGTTTTGATGGCGATTTTTATCCTGTTTGATTTGTCTGAATGATCGGACGCCATGTTGGAATCTTTATGGCTGATTCTGATTCCAACTCTTTGAGTGTTGTTGATAGGTGTTCATGCCCTGTTGATGATTCATGTTGTGGCATGAGTATCTCCAACTGTTCGACCTGTTCCTTATCGATTGACTCGGTTGGAACCTTTGGTTGAACTGGGGATGGAACCGCTGTTGATTCAGATGATTGAACCCTTGTCGGTTCTGCGGTCGGTTCCATTCTTTCTGTTGTTGACTCTGAGGTTGATGCAGAGGTCGGTTCTGATTCTGAGTTCGGTTGCGATTATGTCTTCGACGCCTCTGATTCCTCTTCTGACTTTTGGAACATTCCCCCTCGGTTGATGTCCCAACCGATGGAACATTATGTCCTTCATCTACTGTTCTTTTTCCCTTCTCAGCTGTGGTTGCATTGGTCGGTTGAGCTTGCTGAGAAACGGAGGTTGACATATTTTGTGGTGACTCGGGTTCCACTGTGTTCGGTTCATCAGTTTTAACCTCGATAGCTTTGATGAAGGTTGATGGAGGAATTCCACTATCTTTAATCACATCATAACCGAGTCCTGACACGTCATCCATCTGTCTGTTATAACTGATAAGATAATCTATGATCTTGGATGACTGATACAGCTTGATTAGATTGTCCTTCTCAGTTTGCAACTCCTTGAGGAGGACAATTATCTGCTCGGTTTGTCCATCTGACTTCTTTATCAGCTACTCGATCTGAGCCTCTTGATTTATCAACTGATCTTGTTGTTCCTTGATATGCTTCGTCAACTCTTTATCAGTTGGAGCCTTAGCCTCGTTCAGTTGACTCTTGAGATTCTCAATCTCCTCGGTTTGGCTCTTGATCAGATCGTCCTTTTCGGTTAAGGAATATTCAAGTTTGGCGAACTGAGCTTGAAGACTCTTAAACTCAACCGATTGGTGATGCAGTTCCTCACTGAGTTCTTGAAAATCACTCCAGGAGGGTTCCAACTCTTCGTCCAGTGATTCCTGCATGTTAGAAATATTTGAAGAATTTAACTTAGCAGGATTAGAGTGTACCTCAGTATCATCCTGGTCGGTTCCAAGAGCCATGAGGTATTGATCCTGACCGGTAGCGTTGTTGGTGGAAGTCAGCTCATCCTCATCTTCAGTGTCAGTGAAGATGTCCATGTCGTCAGCTGCTTCTTCTGCAACCATGGCCTCGTTCTTTCCAACTTGTTTGGCCCTTAACGCTTCTCTCTCTTTCTTCGATAGATCTGGACAGTCAGCCTTGAAATGACCTTCCTTCCTGCATTCAAAGCAACCGTTGGTGACAGGCTTTGAACTGTCTCGAGTTCGGTTTAATTTGTAGAATCGTTTGTATTTCCTGAACTGAGTGTCCATGTCGGCTAGTTTCTTTGACAGGGCTGCAATGTTCTGTTGCAGTTCCTCTCTGCTTGGCTCATTTGCAGTCGTGTCAGCCGATCTGGTTGGCCTCGATGTTCTCGATTTTGAGTAGTCAGCTTGGAGAGCAACTGACTTTGAGGCTGAACCAACATCCTCAAGTCGACTCGTCTGAACCGAGGACTGAGATCTTCTTCGGTTCACCTTATACTCATTTTCCTTTAAGATTGAGAACAATCTTTCAGTTTCCATTTCACCAAGGTCAGCTCGGCTCTCGTGGATATTGGTTAAAGTATCCCACTCAGCCGGTAGAGTTTGTAACACTTTGAGATTGATTTCTCTTAGTGTGTATTTTCCTCTTCGGATGGACTGGATTCTTCTGAGGATGTCCATAAACCGGAGCTCTAGCTAATCAATTGTTTCATCTGTCTTCAGACAAAAATTGTCGAAGTCTTGGCATGCATGTGAGAATTTGTTCTCCTTCGTCTCATCACTTCCTTCACTCAGCGATGCCAGGATGTCCCACATCTCTTTTGCAGTCTCACACTCCTCTATCCAAGGCAGATAATCTTGTCCAACTGTGGACATTATTGTGCTCTGAGCCCAGATGTCTAACTGGCTCACCTTGGCTTCCTCTGGAGTGTAGTCTTCCTGCTGCTTCTCCACAAACTCTACAACTGTATCCCCATCGTTGGGATTTGTAGGAGTGCGAGCTATTCTTTCTTTGATGATGATCGGTCTAGAAGAAAGAACTTGTTGCATCCTATGATGCTTCGACAGTAAGATCTTCTTCATCCGTGTCCTCCAGGATGTATAATTTACAACCGAAAACATTACCACGATCTTATCCTTGACGTCCATCTGCACACAACAACAGAGCAAATATGCACTAGCGTGAAAAAGATCTGTTCAGTTGACCACTGAAGAAACTTTCTCGAATTCACACCTTGTGAAACAGAGTCAGTAGTCTTTTGAACCACTGCTCTGATACCACTTGATGGTCCCAAAACGAGTTACTGGTGTATGGGGGGGGGGGGAATACACCAGTTAAGATTTTAAAAATAAACTCTTGAAAATTACTTCAACCTAGTAAAAAGACTCAGTTGGAATCTCACAGCTGAGTAAGCAACCTCAGCTGGATGAGTGGTGCGGTGCGGAATGTGGTGGAAATTAAACTCGTAAAACAACTCACGCTTTTATGCACGGTTGGTCAATAACCAAAACAGTTGATAATGCGCAGATGAGGTTTGTATGCTGGTTAGTCAGTCAGTTGAAAATGCAAGAACTACCTGAATAACGATAAACACAAGCACACAAAGATTTAACGTGGTTCAGAGATAACCCTCCTACGTCCACGGGGAGTTGTGAGTCCACACAACACTGTCCAAGTTCTTCTGGACAAACCACTCAGCTTACGCGGGTTGAGCAACCGTTATGGATAAGTTTGCGGGTACTTATCAACTTTACAGTTTAGTTTACGGGTACTAAACGACCTAACTACTCAGTTGCAGGAAGAGTAGGATCCTAAACCTTTTCAGGTGAAAGAAAAATGTGTTTCCAACTAAAAGCTCGAACGGGATGTGAGCTATGATCTAACTCTCTATGAACTCTCACTAAGTGATGTTCTCAAGGTTCGATCTAAAGACACAAAACTAACTAACTCTAGAACTCTCAACAAGTGATGTTCTAAGAGATTAACTTCAGTTCAGCTCGTGAAGAATATTGCTCTTTCTTTTGCTCTCTGGTTTCTTCTCGCGTGTGTGTCTTATATCTTCTTCGAATGAATGAAGGCCTCTATTTATAGGCGGAGAGTATCAACTAGCCGTTGGAGGAGCTGTTGATCTCTGTTCTTTGAAAGCGATGGCTTGTCTCTGATCTCTGCAGACTTTCCCGATATGGCATATGTGCTCTTCTGCTTTCCATCTGAGATAGCCTTGTGTTGGGCCAAATGGTGTAATGACTAAACGGTCAAACCCTCACGTGACTTCCTTTTTGAAATTCAAATCTTAACAACAGACTTCCAACAAGGAGTGGTCGGTTAAGACTTTCGATCTTCAACTAGCTTGTTCTTCAGCCGATGTTCTATCTGACAACTAATAGTTGAACTCTCAGCTGACTTCGTCTTCAAGCTGTTGATCTTCTTGGTTGAGTTCTACAATTGATGTTCTGAAACTGAACACTCAGTTGTCTTCCTTGTATCTGGTCAGTTGGGTTCGAACGCTCAGATGGCTTTCTTTCATCTGATGTTCTCTTCCCCTTTACTGCTTCTCATCTGATGAACGCTCAGTTGTTTTCCTTACAACTGATGTTCTATCTCTTGAATGTGACTTCCCCCTTTTTGCATTATGAAGAAGTGAATGCTCAGTTGTCTTTCTTACAACTGATGTTCTGTCCGAGTGATGCCTTGTTGCCATCTTCAGCTGGAGACCTGTAAAGATAAAATCTTGACAATGCTCAAACAGCGAGCCTATCTACTAACAAAAGGTTCTGGCAACATTTACTCGGTTGGGGTCAATTGATTTTGGAATTCATCAAAACTCTTACTAATAAATTTCCCAACAATGATATTGTAGAAATATTTAGATATGTAAAGAATCCATAGTAATTAAGTACGTAGTCACATCGATCTCTGATTTCATATTGATTTTCAGTTATGAAACCTTGAACTCAAACAATTTATTGCATATCTTGTTAGTTCCATAACATAGATAATTATGAATTCATATAAAGAGAACAATACTTTTCTAATAAATGAAAAATATTGAAAAATAAAGCAAGCAAGAACAAACAAAACACGGAAACTCTAAGGGGGTGTTTACTGAGTGGGATAGAGATTGACTATTCTTATCATCATTCTAAGGATTCCTTGAATCCCACCCTGTTGGGTGGGATACATATCAATACAATAGTCCCAAATATGAGCAATAATCACGGGCTATGGGATATCCTTTGAGTCTAATCTTTAAAAGTAAATATTAGATTAACTTATATTATTTTTATCTATCCAGGCTTATCATACTTAGTAAACACCCCTAAAGGTGAAAGAATATCTATAATAGGTGTTGTTGCTTGATGTTATGATCATTTGTTTAGGACAACAAGCGAGATTATTGTAACAAAAAGGTATTGAATTTGAAATTTATTGATCATTTATATGTTGAAGCTTGTTGTATTTACATTTTTTAATACTTCGTTAAAAATGATATATATTTCATCCTTCAATAATTAACCATCAAAACTCGCATGCTAAAGTAATTGACAAATTTACTATATTCAAATCCTAGTTACTATATGAAAAATCCATGCAGAATTTTTTTGTACTGATAACAAGAGTAAAATGGACTTTTTATTTTTGAGAGAAGAAGAAAATGAAACTTGATACTCATCTAGTCCAATCATTTTTATACGTCCACAAAAATTATATCACATCTATTTTTTATTATGACACCACCATTTATTGTTACATTGCTACTCGACACACAAATTCAGAATTGGGGTAAAAAAATAAAAAAAGTGAGTAGGTCATGACTTTTGAAAAGTTAAACTTTTCTTATTTAAAATGACAATATAAGTATCACACCTAAATAAGGAAATAATGACAAGATGAGCGGGAACAATTTTAAAATGTTGGGTCCCTTTATTCATCCAACAAACATTTGTTAAACATTTTAAAAAACTCATGCCACTAGAAGTGTGATATTTTCTGAATATTATATTATATATTAGAATTTAGAAATACAACACTTACTTGAAAACATAAATTTTATTTTTATTTGGAATATTTTAATTTTATTTTTATTTGGAATACTTAATTAAGGAGGCGGAGTGAAATGTGAATACGATACGAGTGTATGATACTTTTTGGGTACATAATTCAACCAATCAGAGAAACACTGAAATCAATGCCGGATCTTGCCTCGAGCGCATAACATTATGTTTGAATTTTACACACACCTTCAGACTCAGTAAATTTCAAGTTGTTGGTAAAAGTAGGTTTATGGAAAGCGACGCTCTTCAACTGTGAGATTATATTATATATATGAACTGAAAAAGAAAAATCGACATTTTTTCCAACCAATGTTGCATTTTTCTTTCATCACTTCAAATCTGCTTTCTGGGCTCTGTATAGTTTGTTTCCTCTGCTCATTTCCATTCTGCTTTCAAAGTTATTGGATCAAAGAATCCATTTTTAGTTCATTATCTAGAAGCTGGGTTTTTGCCTTGGTAATCTTCAGTTCTTGATAATTGCATTATTCAATTATTGTGAAATTATGCTTCTTGATTCTTGTTTGCTAACACATGTTTGATGTACAGTGTTAGTGTTTGATGATGAACAATTGGTCCCTTAATTTTTTTTCTTTTTTTCTTGTGTAGTTTTAATTCTTGACCACCAATACAGTTCAATCCTTTTCAAATTAAAAAAAAAAATTATTATTTTTAAAAATTTTCTGTTAGCATAATTTTTACAGGTTGATTGAATTTGAGGGTTGTAGGATCTAGGATGGCTTGTTTTTGCCTTCGTATTCGAATTCGGATTGATGACTACTATTACAGTATTACATGTATTAGATATTCAAATTGTTTATGTCGAAACTGTTTGTATTAATGTCAAATTGTTTATTCAACAGTTAAATGAAGATATTGCAGATAAATTAGGTACATGCATTTGTATATTATGAATTGTTTAGTTTGAAATCAGTTTAGCCTCGAGAATTTAGTAGAATTAGTGAAGAAGTTAACCGATGATGAAAGTGTTTAGGCAACCTTATTGTTTTGTCCAAGATTTCCATGTTATCTTGTTAGAAATCAGTAGATTGGTGAATCTGTTCTATCTATCTCCATGTTCATTGTTGTTACAACCACCGAAACTCGTATCCTCCTTAGTTTGATTTTTGAGGATGATCTAATGACAACATTGTAATAGGGGAAGGAGAATCCAAATAGATAAACTCAAATTTGGTTTAGGGATTATTAAGGCTGAAGTCGAACATGTTTTTTTTTTTTTTTTTTTTTTTTGATAATAGTTTTTCTTTTATGTTTGGTCAGAGTTGTCTCTTCGATGAATCCATTCTTTTGGCCTTAGAGTTTTCTCTTCGAATATATCCATTTTTTTTTTTTTTGTTTACATGTGAAATGCAATAAAAAGAAATTCCTAATCGGTTTTAGTATAGTTGTTGAGCAATGCAGTTCTTTGGTCATGGAAAGATTTCAGTGATCAAATAGAGCTTAAACAGAGAACATGTTTTGGTTTATTATGTTTTTCTTATTTCATTGGATTCATTTTATTTGCGTTTATTTCTTTCCGAAGATCTTATGCATGCATTTCCAAGAATGGATTGTATTCCGGCAGATTTCATTGAATTCTTGTACTTTTCATGAATCATGATGTTCATTTATTTTTCAGTTTCCACTATTTTAACGGTGAATATTTCTCGATCTATTCTATTAAGGGGATTATCAGTAAAAGTTGTTTGTTTGAATATTTTTTTTCAAGGAAAAGATATGATCACATGAATAATTGTCATTGGCATAATTTGCATTTTTACAATGGTCATGTTGATTTTCAACTGATGGTTACTGCTGTTATGCAGGCGGTTGAAAGAATCGATCCACTATCTTTTTGCACGAAAGAATTATTATTCGATCTGTTCACAAGCTATGGCTCAGAAACTAGAAGCTATTAGGGGTGGTGGAGGATCTGTTAAAGTAGGCACTACTGGTACAATAAGTGCCCTAATGTTGAGAGAGCTCGAATATGCAAAACCTGCTTCTTCAACTGGTGATGCAGCTTCTAGAAGACTGAAAGCTGCCACGTCAGCAGACGAGGCAAGCAGTAGCAGCTTCAGAAGCCGTAGAGACCCTGAAGATTCGAGGATGAAGCACCATTGTAGTGGCACGCCTCAAATCCCGATGCTGACAGTGGATGGAACTCCTGTAAGAAAGAAGGCGGTCAAGAAAGGTCATGGCGTAGTTGAAATAGTCGACATAAAATGTGGGAGCCCGGACAAGGCATGGGTGAATCCGATCACACATCGTCTCAAGAAACTCAGCTTCTCGAAATTATCAGATAGTAGTGCCTGAGGTTGAAATAGTGGACATAATATGGTCATCATTGCTTCGAGATTTGGCTTGAAGAACTCACTCATCAAGGGCTCGTCTACGTCTTCATTACGTGCTGCATTGAAGGGCCGAAACTACATGAATTCGTGGCCGGCTTTGTTGCAGTTGATCTAGCTAGTTTTTGGCCAAGTTCTTGACTGTTTATTGTAGTACATTTGGCCAACTTTGCTGTTGAAATGAAGGAAAACCAATTTTCTTATCTTGCTGTGATTTATCTGCTTCTTGGACGACAGTTGGACTCATGGTTTTTATTGATAAACTTCATTATCCTACTTGTTATGATTGTTGAACAAACATGTAGTGGAACATTCTGGTGCGGTGGACCGCGCCCTAGGTTTTTGGGCTTAGTAAACGCTATTTGAGATAAGGGTAATAATGGTCGGCCACACGGTGGCCAGTCACACGCGTCAGAAAAGGAAAGTTGACTCTAAAAATGGAAATAATCACATTTTCTCCCTAGGATTTATGTTTCCTAATTGGGGTGTATTTCCATTTTCAAAACTTATATTACTATTTTTAGCTTGTGTGGTCGGCCACAGTGTGGCCAAATATCACTACCCTTGAGATAATTACCCCTAAACTCCTTAATTGTATTCCCTAAATACGGCTCATGGATCGGGACAAAAGCTTATACTCCCTGTGTTCCACCCCAATTATCCTAATTTTTTTGGGCACGGAAATTAAGGAGAAAATAATTAAGGGTAGAAAATATATTTACTGAAATTATTAAAGTGAAATAAAGTAGTTAGAGAGAGAGTGAATAGTGAAATAAAGTGGAACAAAGTGAGTAGAGAGAGAAGGATAATACTGAATGACATAGAAAATGAGGAGAAAAGTAGGTTGAAAGATGTAAAATGAGTGTAATTAACCAAACTAATTATTTCCAGAAAAAGAAGTAGGACAACTGGAATGGGATACCCGAAATAAAAAGTAGGATAAGTGAAGTGGGACGGAGGGAGTAGTTTTTTGCCAAAAAGTGTGGACTCTCATATGGGATAAATTTCCCTTATATTAACTACTCCCTTCGTAATTGATCAAATGTCATACTTACCACATTTCACTATAATTGATTAAATGCTCTGTTTCACTTCATGGACTTATATACCCTTAAAAATACTACAATTATTTACACCCTTTACCATTACTTTTACCAAACTCATTTAAATTAACCCACACTAGTTAACACCCTAATCCAACACTAATAACCCAACCCAAAATTTAAAAAATAATTTTTTTTATTCCTGTGTCAATTTTTTTTTGTTATTCTTTTTTTTTTAATCTGGAATTGAAACATTACTCCTCAGGATCGTGGGGTAATTCTAAGGCATTAAAATGCATGAAACAAAATAAACATCTCAAAAACACAAATTTAATTTTTGTTCTAAGGCACTAAAAAAAGACTTCAAGAATCACACTCTCAATTTAATTGTAAGTGATGCACATTGTTTTAAATAAGAGGAGAGAGAGTTTGAATACACAAGTGTTAATTACAATTAAAAGTCAAGATTAACACTACCTTTTAAGTCTTTTTACACCATTTTATTCAACTTTACTAGCTTTCTTAAACTCCGCGAAGAATAATAATTAGGGCATTATATCAATTACGGAGGGAGTAATTAATTCAAATTAAAGATTAATAATTTTAAGTGAAATCAATATATCTTAATTACTGCTGACACTTAACCATATAAGACTACTCCTAGCAGAATTCTCAAATATTATCTTTTAAAGTTTTCTCTATTATTTGTAATCCCTATTTTACAAATACATACACTAAATCTCTTAGTAGTATTTTTCATTATCTTATAAAAATATGGGCCCCATTAAATTTGTGAAGTAGAAGAATATTAGGAAGATATAAATTTAAAGAAAAATATAGGAAGTTATAATTTTTTTTGTGAGGACCACCCAATTTAAAATATGTGATGGATGATTTCAGCGTACTTTATGTTATGTCAACCTAAATTTAAATTTAAAATTGATTTTAAGTAATTTGCTATGAGTGATCTAAAATATTCAATTTCTTTTTTATTTTTTTTGGACATAGTGAAGGGGAGCAATTTTGACATCTCTTAATATAAAAAATTCAGAGGAAAATCAAATACTCGTCAACAGGGCTCCTCCATTTTCTTGATTTTGATTTTTGATGTTAATCGTGGTAAAAACCAATTAATTAGTTATAATTTTTGATATTAAGTCTTAAACCATTAATTTCTTCTGAGTCAAAGTAATCGAATTCGAACATAACTTTAAAATCCTAATCATAATTTTCTTCAATCTATCTATTAAGGTCGGATTCTACAACCTAATTTATTAAACAAATGGGCTTGGGTGTTTAACCTCTACGGATACAGCTCCGGCCGCCACTGCATTGGGAGTATACGGCAGGCTGTTCACGCGGTGCTTTAGCTCTAAATTATTCCGGCGATTCATAGTGGTCATGATCGCCCCACCGCAAAATTCAAATTTACAGCTTCATTCTCTCACTAAAACTTCGATCTGCCCTGCAACTATTCTCGATTTTGAGCTGATTCAATTCTTGTTTCCCTCTTCTACTCTTTACAATGTAAGGTTTTTACTTTGGCTGAGGTTTCTGAGCACAGCACCAACAAGGATTGTTGGCTCCTAATTGGCGGCAAGGTAATCGAATTATCATCGTTTCTGTCGAAAAGCTTGAACCTTCTTACGATTCATTATGTGGGTCGGGTCGGTTTGTGGATTGTGGATCTTGTTATTGGTGTGTGTGTCTGTGTGTGTGTTTATGAGTTATATGCATTGCATATTCATAGGAATCAGGTATTCGAGAGGTAAGAACGAAGATTGATTGAGCTTGCCGAGTACTAATTGCTTAGCGAAAGAGCTAATATTTCATACATAATCAAGTATTTGTCAAGGGGTTGTGGAGTTGAAAGCTATTTTGTTAATGTGAAAAAAAAAATAGTGCACACTTATTAGAATGTTGATTTATTGTTGCAAATGAACACAGATGGATTCAGAGGTCAAAACAGTTGAACAGAGATTGAAGTCTTTCACCGGTCAGCTTCAGACCGAGTGTGGGATTCTGGAGAGACTTGTGTACAAACACAAGAATCAACATCGGAGATGCTCGTATTTTCAGTACATTCTCAAGGTTTGTAGTCTTGATCATGCTTAGTTTTTTTTCATCATAAATATAGGTATATGTCCTGATATGCTTGCTGATGCATGATAGGTAAGAAGTGATTTGCAGCTTCTGAAATTAGCTAACCTGGAGGAGGTATTTGAGTCGGCTTTTCTCGTGATAAATGGCAATAGACCAAAGCAAAAGGTTCAGCTTTTGGAAGGGTATTATACCTCATCTTACTCTCTCCTTTTTGTTTTTACCTTCCTATTATCAGTCTTTGGCAATTTAATTCATCAAAATCCTCATCTGGAAGTGTTGTTGGACCCCTTTTATCTAGAAATTTGAAGCTATAGAACAAAACCAAGCTATTATTGGATCATTTGAATTTGTATGTGTACTGAATAGTGACACACTTGATTGGCCTATGCAAATTTCCGGTGAATATAGATATTCGCGTCCTGCCACAAGAAACGAGCTTGGATTAGTTTATAAGTGATCTGTGCAACAGTCCACCAGTAGCGGAAGAGAGGGTTATCCTCTGGTGTTTCTTGAAATTAATCATTTGTTACTTCTCCGAGACCTGTGTATTGTTTGGTATTCAGACTCATAATTTTCATACCGATCTTAGGTAGGCCAATAAGTGGCCTTTTTGTTGATGTCATACTTAGTAAATTTATGTTGTGCTCTAAGGTTCAAATAAATATGGCCGGTGGCTTTATGTTGCCGGTATGGTGCTGAGGGATATATTGATATTGGTAGCTGAAGTGAAATATCTAAGTGGATGAAATTCCAAAATGATTTCTTTTGTATGTAATTTTTTTTTTTTTCTGGGTATTATTGTTAATGTTATTGCCTGTCGTCTTTGTGGTTGCAGTTTGAAGAGGAGAAAAACTAGTGGTGGAAAATATAATTTCTTGGAAAGACTTTTGGGAGTTACCCGTTTATTGTCGCAGGTGGTTTCCTTTCGTTCTCAACTTTAACATTACATGAAGTGAACGGACAATTCTAATTCCCGGCTTCTTTGTCATGCTTTTGCAGATTGTTGAGCCTTTGCTGAAGGCAGCTATGTATCCTTATATTTCTTGGCTGATGATTGTGTTTCTCTTGTGTAGTATAGTTTCTAAACATAGTTGAAGCACATATAAAATACGTTATATATGTCATGAGCGATTGTTTGGACATCTATTTTTGCATCGATGGCCCGCAGGTTATTAACTGTACTTTTCAATTTCCGTCATCATCAGTTCTTGATTGTTAGTCCTCTTGTGCAATTTCTCTGTGTTGTTGCTTACCAAAAAAAAAAAAAAATGATGCCATCTATTCTATCTGGATTTTATTACTATTTATTGCTGTGACGGATTTTGCATGAACCAAATCTTTTTGCACAAAGTGAAGTTGAGAAAATCAACTGTTATTTAGAAATACAGTTATAAATTTGCTGGGAATATGCAAAATCTAACCCTTTCTTAACTAGACAAAGAGAGATATCCATGCTTCTCGCTCGGTCATTTTTTATGAAGTTTTCACTGGCAATATTGGCTGTGCTTGCACGTATTCGAGTACTGGTTCAACAAGTAAGCAACATTTTCTACAAATAACTCGTGTTTACTATCATGAAGCTATTCCTTAGATTGGAGTTTAGACTTTCCTGAGCTCTGTAACATAACTATCTCCCAATTCTAAGTAAGTATTTGATGTGCTTTTCGTTTATATACAATATCCTTATTTCCAGATGCTTCTTGATGCTGTTCTTCTATACAACATTGTTTCTTCTCTTTCTCAAAGGGAACAAAGTATAAAACTAAAGCAAGAAGGATTCGAGGTCAGCGCACTCTTGATTGTGTTTGTTGGTTTCTTTTTTTTTCTTTGTTTGCCTATACTTATCTGCATTTTGCTTACATAACTCTCTTTTCATTTACTTAATATTTAGGTCTTTAGAGAATATTTTCCAAGAAAGGAAGAAGCCAGAATATTGCTCGAATGCATTTGGCAGAAGGACAAGTTCGTCTTAGTCGAGAGGACCCACAAAAGCGATACTACTAGTCAAGAGAAGGATGACCCTGGAGATATCTCACGTAGCACTCCACAAATACTATATGACAACATTGAGGTTATACTTGGAGGTACAATCAAGTCCTCTTTTGATTTTTTATTTTTTTCACTTTATGATGATGTCAATGTAATAATCTACTTAAGATTCAGTGGAATTGAGCTTCTAAAATGGCTGGATCATGTTCTTTTCATTTTTTCTTGTACCCAAATCTATTTGGCGCACTTCATTTTGAAGGATCTTACTTGAATGTGTAGATCACTTTTCGTAATCTATAACACGAAAATACTCGTTGATTGAATATATAAAAGTAGATCAGCAATGCTTTTCTCAGGACTTTGTGTTGTCCTTTTGATATATGGTTTGAATCATGCTTCAGAAGACTATGTATTCCTCTAATCAGCTAATTGCATTTCTTCTCAGTTCTCTTCCTCGTTTATTCGTTTTTGTACATTCTAGTGCTGCATGATAGCTTGGTCGTTTGCTGATAACTTTTTCCCTTTGGTATTTTGTTCGTGTAGTTGATGAATCTGAGGCTGCAGCATCTCAACATCCGGCAACAGATACAATCAATGTTGAAGAAAACTGCAGTAATGCTGGGTTGAAGAACGACGAGAAGAGTGTTCCTGAAGCTTCAGATATCGTTCAATCTTCAACTGCAGATTTAGCTTCCTCAAACAGAAATAACTTGGATGGAGACGAGCCGTGCTGCATGAGAACCTCCAAAGCCAAAGGCGCTTGCGTAGAAACTGTCCCACCTGCTAGTTCAAGCACGTCGACCCTTTCGTATCCGGTCAGAAAGGAAACAAGTAAGAAGGTTGCTTTCGTAGCTGTTAAACCACCGGCGCCATCGACTACAGATCAATCGAGGTGTCATTTGAAAGGCACAGAGAGGAACGATAAAGAATCATTGTTCAATCTCCTTAGTGGTGTGAATAAGAGTAGTCTACTGTAATCGAACCAAGTTGAGCCAAAATGAATATTTTCATGCTGAAGTTTTGTTTGTTTGTTTACAAGTAAAGCTTGAGCTGGACAATATTTCGTTCGACTCAACTCGATACTTTACATATCTGGATTTTTTTATTTAATAATTTAAAATATTGTTTAAATGTCTTATGTTTCCTTGCATAATATTAAATATTTTGTTTTAATTAATTTATACAATAAAATTGAAGATGGAATTAAGACATTAATTTTCATTTTAATATATTTAAATTTAGAGACAACATTAATTTTGATAAATATAATAAATGTGATGCAAAACTTTTAGTGGAAAAAATGAAAGAAAAATATATTTATACTAATCATGACATAACTTAAGTGAAGAATATAAGAGTGCATAAAATATAGTTAAACTCTTTAGATTAATCAAAATATCTAACCGAATAAGTCTATTTTCACATAATTAAATAAATTCATGGGTAGCTACATAATGGCTAAATATATAGCATCGGTCATGAATGAGAAGGTAGTGAAAAACAGAAATCAAAGTATACATACATGCAATCAATATCGATAGTAACACGTTATTCTAAAGTGAATAAGATGTTCAAATTTGTAATGAATGGCTAAGCTATTTGAACATGCCTTGGTCGGCTCTTGGTAAACCCATTATTGGCTTCTAATTCTTTAGTTGTGTCCATCTTTTTCTCTTGTAACATCAACAACTTAGTACTAAATGATACGATTCTAAAGCACAACACAAATACACAAAAATAGTATGTATTTGTATCCTATCTTTTGTCCTATCACGTTGATAATATAAGGGCTTGATAATTTCACATCATGTAATTCATGACAAACTGATACACCAAAAAAATTACTACTATGTATTACTATAATTTATTAATTTTTTATTTACTAGTTAGGATTTGAATACACAGTATTGCATCGTTATCGTATTATATCAACACCAATGATATCACCTTCGTGTTCCTGTTCGGTCTTGGACAATGATATCACCTTCGTGTTCCTGTTCGGTCTTATCCACGTCATGATACGAAACACACGAATTGCCAGCCCCTATTCACTACTAACAGATCAGAGCACGTGATTCAATATTGTTGAAAACACCTCCAGTTTTTTAGTTCAAATCTACAAGCTGCTCTTTGCCGGCGCTCTAATACTGCATAAATATGTTTGCCTTTGCTTTGATATCATTCAACCAAAAACTGAACAACAAAAAACTTAAGTCCAAAAACAAAAGTAAAATAACTTGTGACTAAGACACTACCAACTGATTTAACTAAGACTTTCCAGATTCAAACCAAATTAAAACAGAAAGGCATTTCATCAATTTAAAGATGTGTGCAACGAAACCCGAGTTAGACCAAGTGCAAAATTCCAGATAATTTACAACTTAATAAACACCTCAATTTATAATGTCAACACGAACGGGAACATACATGAGCAAAATTGCTGTCAATTGTTCTCTTCATCCTACAGATGACTTGGTATAGCAGAACGGGAACTTCTAAAAGCTTCCGGCCACAAACATATAGGAATCGGTAGCATCATCAAGCAGAATTTTCATGGAGCAGAACATACTCACGGCTGCAGCACCAAAAGTAAGAGAATTTTAAGAATGGAGAAATATTATACTTCCAGTCGTGTAGTAACAGCATTGAACCAATTGCAATCACATAAGTAGGGTTGGTTATAAAAGGATTCAATGAGAAACTAACAACAAAGATGATTTGCTAAACTAAAACAACTCAAGTGCAGCATAAAATTATCTTCAAGAGAACAGAGGGGGAAATGAGTAAGCTCCGAATGTATATACATATCTTGACGTGTTTTAAGCATCTAAGTAGTAGTATTCAGTATAAGTCGCTTGCCTGCTATTGCCAAATTTGATAGTGTCTTTCTCAAACAGTTCATAGTATCGCTGAGGTTCCATCCGCTCATCCTGAAAAGGGGAAAACAACGGTATGAAGCAGAGAACTCCTAAGATAATCGTTATATGAAGCAGTGAAAAAATTTAATTCAAAAAATATTCCGACATGCTGCTCACATTGATAAAGGTCCCATTGGTGCTTCCGAGATCCATCAAATAAGGCCTAGCAGATTGGAACAGAACCTATTAGTGAGACGGAAATCAACAATGCGCAGTGACATATTATTGGTGTCAAAAAACAAAGATTTCTAGTCACACCTCACATTTTTTGACATGGTACCGTCTGGCATTTCCTCCTCCACTTGCCTTCAACCAATAAAAAAAGTAAGTATACATTACATAAGAAAACAAGAAAATACTAATATGTCCAAACTACAATCCTACCTATACTGTAGAACAGAATGTTGTTTACTGCAGGATGGGTGGTCCGTTGGGATGTCGGCAACCCTTCTCTCTCTACCAAAAAGATAGGAGCTTTGACGATGTACGTAAAGAGGTTCTGCATGTGAAAAAGTATAATAATCAATAGCTCCCTAATGTAGTCATAAGTTCAAACAAATAGCCAAATATAAGGAACACCGGGGAAGTTGATAAGCAAAATCAGGCAACTATCAATCAGGACAGGCAACATATATGAACAATTTATTGAAACAACAGCTTAAAGCATCATAGAGCCAACTGGAAAATAATGAGCAAAGATGGTACTAAGCCGGAAATGAAGAATCGGGGCTGATTGAGGAATCACACATGAATGAAGAAGTCTTTATATTAAATCAGAAAGTTTAGAGGTCAATTCAACGAAGAACAGAGATCTTTATTACATGAAATTATATCCAAAGTTTACCTTTCAGTGGTTCACCTCCCTTGAAAACATACAACCGCCACCTTGTCTCTGGTTTTCGAGCGTCAGGCGGCTCATTAAATAGCAGTGTTACACCTGATGAAACCTCAAATCAGGAGAAACAACAAAGTAAAAGAAAAACGAACAAAAGAAGAGTAGAAGAAATAAGATTTAACAAATTAGAAGTCACACCAAAGCAACATCAAAATAGCAGAAAGGGAAAAAGGAGGGTGAGATACTCTTGATTAACAAAAAAAACACAATCCCATCATACCTTTGACTCGATTGGTTTCTGCTGCAAGTTTTCCAGACAGCTCAAATGAAGGCTTTTGCTGCTGCACGTGTCAACAAGTAAAAATGTTAACAAGCAGTCCTAGATTATAAAAAGGTAACAATTATTTTACAAAATAATGCCCATAAATAGTTCAAAGAAAAAAGTTCTGTGTTCTTTCTTCTTTTTATAAAGTGTGTTCACTTAAATGTTTGAGCAAGGGTAAGGAAAAACAATATATTATAGAAGAATAGCATCATAAAAAGTACTTCAACATGGAATGAAACATACTTTTTCCTTTGCTTCCAATGACTCTTCCACAGCCCTCATCTTAGCTAGAGCCTCACTCTCTTCATTACTGCTTAATCAAAAAATGAAATGTTATATGTCAAAATTTATTATCAAGCAGAAGTATACAGCACTTATATACAATATCTAAATAAATAAACCACAAGAGGTAGCCATAAAAGACTAGATCTGAACAGTTAGTAATTCGGGTTGGGAACAGATTTTGGTAATTTCCTTATAAAAGTTTGATAAAAGTCTCCTAAAAGACCTCACCCACCAGGACTACCAAATTTAAAAAGTTAAGGAATCTAAAACATGGTGCAGATAAGAACTCACCGCTGTTCATCGTCTCTTGAGTTTGTCAGCTGCAGGAATTTAGAAATTATCAGATGTTATATATTATCTCTTTCCAGCAAATAAATAAATAACAAAATAAAATTTGAGATTTTCCTAAAAACATCAAGAGTTGGAAACTTAGAACTTAGAACTAAAATTTTCGAAAAACAAGAAACAATAATATTTTGCCAAGGAAATCAATACATGAGAATCCAAGAACGAAATAACCTTTTAAGATTTTCAAAGACACCAGAACAAAAGTATATTATAATGGGTATTAGGTAAACAGAAAACTTTTTTGGTAAAACCATCCTTTCCAGAAAACTTATATGCATCAATCACCTCTCCGCCAAATTTTGCCATTCATGGTAAGCTTATGATGCTAAATTTTGCTACATCAAACAACCCAGAAACCAAACCAAAAAAAAAATCAGATGTCAACTGTGATGACAGTTCCTGTTCCAAGTGCATAGAGCCTATATACGCCCACTATAGACACTTCCTAAATCAATCTTTTTGATTTGTAACTTCAAGCAAGTGATAAATTTGACCATACAGTTCAACTATAGGCATTACAAAGTTTAGATGAAAGGGTAAGAACACAACTCATTTTTGTAATTCGTACAAAAACGAGTTATCACATCAATAAAACCAAATGTTAAAGAGACATGAACAAGGTACAGGGAGTGAATATCACCAGACACCTCGTTACGTCCTCTATTGTCAGCAGTAGAAGGGGATCTTGATCTTCGTTGACCCCTGTGGTGACGATCAGAAGGCGAACGTGAGCGTTCGTGTCTAGATCTAGAACCATTATCAGCAGCATCCCTTCCTGGCCTTCTCTCTTTCTTCTCAACCGGCAAATCCATGTCTAATTTCTTTTCCTCACGAGCAGCCCTGTCACTCCTGTGGTGACGATCAGAAGGCGAATGTGAGCGTTCATGTCTAGATCTAGAACCATTACCAGCAGCATCCCTTCCTGGCCTTCTCTCTTGCTTCTCAACTGGCAAATCCCTGTCTAATTCCTTTTCCTCACGAGCACCCCTGTCACTCTTTGTATTGTGGTTTTTCTCATATTCCCTCTCACTCTCTTTTCCAGTTTCCCGTTCAGATTTAGCTCTTTTTAATCTTCTACTTCGCGGTGAAAGAGGCGGTGAAGACCTTGATTTCTCATGATTTGGAGATCTCGCTCTACTTGATGTTTTTTGCCTAACAGGGGAGCGAGATGGTGATTTTCTACGGTTTGGGGATTTGGTGCGACTATGGAGTTTCTCCCTCACAGGTGAATGAGGTGCAGGCGATCTTGATCTAGCATGTTTTGGTGATCTAGTACGACTTGAAGGCCTGTCTGCATTTGAAATCCTGTGATTAACAGGAGGCTTTCCTTTATCACGAGCAGGAGATCTTTCTCTTCGGGACGGGCTCCTCCTACGAGGAGATCTATCAGCTCTGACAGGAGATACAGAGTTGTTGCGCCCCATTGAATAGGTACTGCATCAACGATACTTATCTACATAAATATAAAACAACCCAAGTAAGAAACATGCAGCATACAATAGAAATTCTACTTGCATCAAGAAATTCTACTTACACAAAATTTGACCTCTAATGGGATAAAAAATCAAACTAGATAGCTGGTAGCTGGTAGCTGATTTAGATGTAACTCACTAAGCATATGTAATAATAAATTAAAATAGGCCAACATTCTGGGGTTGAATTCATATCCAGATTAGATATAATGCATCAAACTTGATAAACTTCATAGATAACTCCAAGCACCACTTTAAATCAATTATAAATACTACGTAACTATTAGTCAATTTCAAATTTATCATAGCTAACTGCAGAGATTTATATAACGCACACTTGTAAATTCTATCAATTTAAAAAATATATATACACTCTAATCTCGAGTCAGGTTTTGAAAGGCCCTGCAAATTTTCGAGCGACTATCTTCCTCACATCCAGAATCTAGTCATGTTTCAAACAGAAACTGATAAATTAACAAACACTTAACTTAATCATCTACACTGATAACCTCTCATCAACTAAAATCAAACAAAAACCATCTTATCAAGTGAAAGGAAAATTGCTGCCAATTTTGCGAGCATAAGAAAATCCAAACAACAAAATTCGAAATATATTCCAACAAATTCACGAAGATAAAAACATTGAATGAGAGAGGAAATAAGACAATGCAGCCACAGATACAAACCAGAACGCATACCAAAAACACGATAAAGGTGGTTGCAATTTACTACATAGAGCATATCTATGACATCTATACCATCTCAATTATTAATGGAAAAAAGAAAAAATATCAAACAACATCAGTAAACGTAACGCATACGAGAATTACATTAATTAAGAGTTTTTGCTTCTTCACTGGGCATGGAGAGGACTTAGGGCTCGGAGTCGCTGAAGAAGATTACAGGGGAGAAGACGGCGTCGTTTGTGACCATTGGGCCGATCTATTTATTGGGCTTTTTTATTGGACCGGCTGCGATCATTTACTCTATTGGGCCCCTATAATATAGTTCATAGATTCATATACATAACCGATATATATAGAGCATCTCCAACATTTTTTCTATACTATAGTTATTTTTTTTTTAGGTCGTGGGAACTTGTAGCCGTTATTTTCAGTACGTATTGGTTAAATTTTCGTCCTTGTGCAATAGCTTACAAACCATATAAGAGAGGTAAATCATATTTTTTAAGTACAAATATGACAGGCTCGACCTATAAAGGCGTTTCATGGGGTTCCAACCTCTCAGGCACCCATTTTTTACCAATTTTTCATGGTTTTGTTCTATTATATAACAAATTCAACATATTGTACCATCTTCAACCATTGCTCTACCTTTATTTCAGAAAAAATAATTTCTTTAATTTTAAATACTATATAAACCTTATATTAATAATAAGATATAAATTAAAATATACACAAAATCAAATAATATTAAAATAATAATTTTAAGAAAAATAAATTACAAGTTTCAATAATTCTATAATTAAAGTTTTAAGGTACGATAATTCTATAATTAAAGTTTTAAGGTACAATCCTCATCAAAACCTCTCGTATTGAAATCATTGAGTAGGAAAAAGAGTATTCGTCTAATATTATTACAACAAACAAGCCGATTAGCTTAGGAAAAATAGTACTCGTCTAATATTATTGCGACAAACAAGCCGATTAGCTTAGGAAAAAGTGTACTCATCTAAAATTCTTCTTAAGCGAGCACATTCACAACAAGACGACTCTACAACTTAGAATATATTTACGAATTTATTTCCAGGTCTTGAAGGTGATGAAAGTGGCGGAGATGATTTTTCTAATTTTTAGGATTAGTTGTACTTTTTAATATTCGTATCTTTAATTATTTTATTAAGTGATTTTGTTGGGTTCTAATAATTTTTATGGTTTAAATTTTTCATATTTTTAATTGTTTTACTGCGTAATAATTAAGACAAAACTCTGGTACAATGTTTGTACTGGGTACAACCGGCTTTTTATACCCGGATCTGACCCGAAAGTTGTAATAATAAACTACCGGAAGATCATTAATAATTATTAGTTGTATCCTAATAGGACATTCATAGTTTATGCGGCTTGGGTTCGATTCCTTCGAGGACCAAATCCTATACTTCGTTTTTTCTGTGGGGTTCGCCTCCTTTATGGAGCAATTCCTTTTGTTTCTTTTTATTATTATTTGTTTTTCCTTTCCATTAATTATTCTCATTTCTATTTCTTAATTCCATCCTTTCTATTTCTTAATGTTTTTTCCTTTTTTTTTCTTAATTATCCTTTTCTTTAATTCCATTACTAGTTTTATTTTCAATTAACTAAGAACATATTTTTTAAGATTTATTGTTTTTCAATCAGGGGTTTAATTAATTCAATCCCTTTATGATTTATTATTTCCCAATTAAGATTTAACTGATACTACATTTGATCTGGAAAAAAAAATTGCCTATTTGCATCCTATTTGATCTGATTAACTGAAACTATATTTGATTGTGTGGGTGTTGGCTGGTGATGTCTCAATTGTTTTCTTGGGAGTTGTTGATCTTATCCTATTAATGCTAGCACTAGGATAATTTGTAACCTAGTTTTGGAGGTTGAAATAGGATAGGTAACGAGTCAAGATAAAAAAAAAACACTTGATTTTAAATAAGGTTGAGATTACAATAATTCACAAAACAAGTAATCCAAGGATAATTTACATTCCAAACAACAAAAACTGAACTATGATGTCTGTCCCTGTAAACCATAACAAAAAAACATTCTAAAAGCTTCTAATCTCTTTAAACAACTTGTTGTAGTCCATCAACAAGCTCTTCATTCTGATATATTGTCCCTTGCTCAATTCCATGCATCTTTAAGTACTCCTAACTGTCTCTTACGAGTTGTTCCTCAACTTCAAGGCATTTTGGCAGTAAACCAAGCCTAAGAAGTCTCTCCTCGCTCATGTATGGGATCTTGTAGTTGTTATTGCCCCTCATCTTCATGATCTCATGACAGCCCTGCAAAGTTAGGAATACATTGTTTAGTTTCCATGTTAGGATCTGTTCAAATACTTCCTTGACATTCTTGATCAAGTCATCTACTATGGTTGCCATCTTCTCATCCTTCAGTTATTGTATGTCTCTAAAAAAGGCAAAGTAAGCAGAAGTAGTAACATTTTTATTAGAAACTGCATTTGAAGGCTTACAAGTACGAATGTCAAGTTTGAACATGTCCTCGGAAATATGACCTTGACCGAGTATCTTGCCAAACTTGCGTATTATTACAAAATCACTACGAAGGTCTGTATCAAATTTAGCCTTAATTAATTTGATACCAGACACAAGTACTTGCGGATTGCCGGAGCATGCATCACATCCTTTAAAGTAATCTCTATGTCGGAGGTGAGTTGAAGCACAATAGTTCCAACTCCAAAACCGGAGAGGTATGATCACTCACCTCGGTGATGAAGCGATTTTCAACCTCCTTGTACGTGAAGAACAAGTCTCTATTCACACATATGTGAACAGTAGCACCTGTGTCAAAGAACCAAGTAATAGGGTTAGGGGTTATGACTTGATTTACCTCAGTGATCATGGCAACAAGGTCATCTTTATCCCAACTGTTGAAGTCCTTATTGACATGGTTCACCTTGCCCTTTTCCTTTGTTCTTCTTCGAATTCCGGCAGTGTTTTGCCATATGGTCTGGCTTATCACATTTGTAGCACATTCCGGTGAACTTCGTCGGAGCTGCCACTTCATTTCATTTGCCTTTGGTAGGGCGTGGGCACTTCTTAAAAGGTCCACCCTCACCTTCGGTCAGATTAGCCTTAGCATCCATCATAGCTTAGACCCTCAAGTCTTGGTCACAGACTTGAGCCTCGGTTTAAAACTTAGCAACCAAGGTTTCAAGGGTCATTTCATTTCACTTGTGCTTATAATCCCTTAAATTTGGCGGCAACTTATCTACCAAGAGCGCCACAGTATACGTCTTGGGCAGATGTTTTTCCTCGGAATGAACATTGTGCACTAGAGTCTAAAACTCTTGCACTTAAGGCATCATTAGACGAGTATCCACCATTTGATATTTGGTGAGCCTTGTCACAACAAACTTTTTCGTGCTAGCGGGGTTAACACGGTAGTTCAATTCAAGAGCATCCCAAATTTCTTTGGCAGTCTCCTTGACGTTAATCACATTGAACATGTCATCATGTTGCCCGTTGAGCAACATATTCCGACAGATAGTCGAAATAAACCCAAGTATTGTAATTAATACGAACTTGAACATCCACCTCATTCTCAGCAGAAACATGCGGTCTGTCTTTAGGTAGGAAGCTCGCAAGCCCATTGTGGTGATGTAGAACATCATCTTTTGAGACCATCTTTTGAAGTCAGTGCTTAAGAAAGTAGGAAGTTTCTCAGCGATTGGCATAAGCCGGGCAATAGGCTGGACGAGAGCTATAGTAGAGATCGAAGATCCAATGGTTCTAGAAGTAGTGGATTGAGTAGTGCGAGAGCCATTCTTGGGAGCAATCGACATTTTTCACTAAGGGTTTCAGAAAAGGTTTAGTTTTGACGAACATACGAACAAGTAACTTTCTGATATTCTCGTCTTGCGATTGTTAGGAACCGGTTACAGGTACGTGACTTTCAATTTATATTTAGAATTTTATTGATAAACTGAATAGGAACAAAATTGAGATTACAATGAAACTTTAACAAAAAGTTTAGAAAAACCAGAAATCGTCTGAAGTAGAACTTCTACTCGCAAGACGAGAATACGCCCCAATAGTGCTCACGGAAAGATGGCTCATCCCCAAAGGCTAAAACGATTTCACGTCTTGGCTATAGTAGCACCACAAACTAACCAAGCATCGACAAACTGGACTGGAACAAGAACTGAACTCATAAGAGGAATGATATGCTATGCTTAGAGAAGAGATGCAGATTGTATTTGTTATCTATGCAATGAACGAAATGCTTTCTATATATTGTTGCTCTCGAACCATGTGAAGGTTCTCCGCCATTAACATAACCATGAAGGCCTGGCGGTTTCAGACGCTAAAGAGACATGTACGTGGAGAGTTGTCGGTTGTTACAGAAGCCCAAGAGTCATCGGTCGGTCCAAAAGGTTAAACGAGCTAGCGAAATTGATCCAAAAAGAATAGGCCCAAATACCAATTGCCAAGATCCAAGTCTTAAGCCGCAGGCCCGAGCCCAACCCGCCTGCCCGCCCGTCCGGCGGCGGCGGCGTCCTCGTCAATCGATCGATCGTCGGCAGTGGCGAGGAGACACCCATAAAATCTAACCCAACAAGTTATTTTAAGGCCATGACAAAGTCTTAAATACAAGTCAAAACATCCACGATAAACCAATGTGGGACAACTAATATTTAGACATGTTTGTTCCTACTCCAACATCCAACCTTCGACATACAATATCGCTCACCGCAAATCGGTTTAGAGATATCGAATATACCTTGTTCATCTACTTACGACGTAGATTAAAATTCAATAAATATTTTTTTAAATAATAAATATTTAATTAACATTATTTATACTAAATAAATGGTTAAAGCTAAACCATTTCCAACAGCCACTGTGATGGTTCCGGTAACGAGTTAATTGGTGTATGGGAGGAATACACCAGTAGGGTTTTAAAACTTTTTAACTCTTTTAGACTCAGCTGGCTCGACAACTGTGAAACTCAGTTGGAGCAGTCTCTCAATTAGGATTGCAGTTGTCTTCTTGGACTCAGGGTCAATTGTATTGTCCTGACTGAGGTTTTACAGAGTGTGTGTGGAATGTGGTGGAAAATATTTTTATCTCGTTGCTTAATAGAAGAACCTTTTAAGGCGAAGGTCAGTTCGCAAAACTTAGTGCAGTTTTATAAAACTTTTGAAGATGAAGTTAGAGGGTTAGTGAAATAACAACAATAACTGAAATGTAAAAGACACAAGTATTTTTACATGGTTCGGAAAAGATCTCATACGTCCACGACCAACTTTTAGAGTTGGTAATCCACTAGAGAAGTTTTCGCATACTTCCTAAACGTTGAGTTGGTTTACGGGCACCAAAAAGCCTGAACAGTCAATTTGCGAATACTAACAAAAACCTACAATTTTTTTGCAGGCAAAAAACACAGTTTATCCTTAGTTTGCTGGTACTAAGAGACCTAGTTTCTTTGATTATGGGTTCGAAGGGACATATAACCAGGTTGGGGTTTTCTTTCCAACTTATGAAACCTTCAACACTTTGTAGTGGAGGTTTCCTTCTAAGACTTAGAGACTCTAACAATTACAGGAGTCTGCTCAGGGAAAAACAAAAATGTAAACTTCTAGACTCGATCAAGAAATACGCATGAGAGAATAGAAAGAACCAAAAGGAAGAGGAAGAGACTCTCTACTACTTTGCTTCGAACACTTAGGTTGTTTGCTTGTTGGGAGTTTGCATCGATTTTATTGCTTTGAAATCTTGTTCGCTATCAAGTATGGAAGAATGCCTCTATTTATAGAAAGGGAGGTCGAACTAGCCATTGGAAAGAGCCGTTTAACCTCTGTCATGAAAGGGATGGCTCCTCACCTACTCTGCAAACTTTCCTAAAAAAGTAACTACGAGCTTGCTTTTTAGCATGTCTTCACTGCCGGCCCAAATAAGGTCCTTGTACTTTTCCATACCAACAATTTTATTCCCAATCAGACACTAAGTTATCCTAAACCCTAAATCCAAAGTGACAAACCAAATTTATATGATCCTAATCAGGCCTTTAGTCGATGTTTTGTCCATAATTTTTAATCTAACTTCCAGAATTTGATTTTTTTTTTCAAGTGTAGTTTATGAATTGAAATAAGTTTTATAAAGAAGTATTGGTTTTTGACTTTTTGTAACGAATCATACGGAAAATTGAAATTACAGATTTGAACTATTAGAGCACTCACAACAAAGTTCTTCAAATTTTAATCCTAAATTTGATTTTAAAATTCCTAATATACTATTTCTAGCTTCTATTTTACAAATTTATACAACAGTTTTCTTATTTTGCATTGTTCATTTTATAAAAATTTTGAGCCCAACTCAAATTGTGAGATAAAAATGATTTAGGGAGGTGTAAATTTAGGGAAACATTTAGGGGAATGTAAATGTTTGATAGTACCGGCCTCTTCTTGGGCCTGATCCGAGGCCCAACCTAATTGGGCCTGTACGTTGAGCTCGGCCCAAGGACCTCGACCCAGACGAATTGTTAATTGCCTTGAAGACCAAGTAATGAAGTCTTATCCTAGAGAAGAAGGAATTCTATTATGAAGGAGATTCGGATATGTACGAAGAATCCTAGTAGGATTAGGGCTCGATTCAAGGCTTATATATAGATGCTAGATTAGAGGTGTAAATACGTTCAAATACTTATTGTACTCTCAAGCAATAAAGACTAGATATTATCTCCCGTGGACGTAGATCACATTGATCGAACCACGTAAATTCTTGTGTCGTCGCATTATTATTATTTTTTGCTCTCTCTGCAAACCCTAGATCTATCATTGGCGCCGTCTGTGGGAACTCGATCGACGGTTCTTTGGTAGCAGAACTATGATGGTAACGCGATCACAAAACGTGCGGGAGGACCAAAGCCAACGTGGGAATCCCAACGAAGCAGAAAGTCGCCCCACAAACAGGGGCAATTGCCAGAAAGGCGGTTCGGTCCCAAAGGAGGGGCACGGCAATAACCCTATAGAAGAGGATCCGTTCAAAGGGATGCCCGAGCTGGAAGACATCCCTCAGAAGGGTCCACAGAAATCAGGATCGAAGGGAGAGGATTTTCTCGACGACTTCGACCTCGTCACTACCTATGCCGCGACTGAATTTGCTAGAGCGAATAAGGAGAGCTTCAAGCGCTTCCTCACAACAGCTCGGATGCCCCCAATATCCGAAGCTAGGGAGAGTTCCACGCGGAGGTCTATACCCAAAACTCCACACCACCCCAAGACACAGGAGCCCGAGCTGAGGAGAAAGCACGACACCCGGTGAAGCCCACTCCGCCGCCGGAGCTCCAGCCCACGTCGGGGTCCCAAGCAACACCCTCTCCCAAGGCGACATCGTAGCCCAGGTAGGGACCGAAGTCCGAGCTATTCCAGAAGTTATAGCCCCGAGGCAAACCGGCACCGACATGAGGGAAGATCAGCCCGACTCGTCAGCCCGTTCACCGACGAGCTGCTTGATGCCAAGCTTCCCGCGACATACAAATTGCCCAACATACCACCCTACAACGGGTTGGAGGACCCCCTCAATTTCTTGACGCGGTTCAAGTACAGCATGCACAACCAAGGCCTCACAGAAGAACACATGTGCAAGCTGTTCCCTGAGATGCTGGTCGACTACGCCCGAGCTTGGTTCGACGGCCTGCCGACTGGTAGTATAGGGTCTTGGGTCTACCTCAAAGGAATCTTTAAACAAAGATTCCTTATGAAAGTCCAAGCTCGCCGAGACACGGCCTATCTCCTGTCCGTAAAGCAAAAAGACAAAGAGACCATAAGGGAGTACGCCTCCCGATTTATGCAAGAAAGCTTGAAAGTCGATAAAATTGACGATGTTTTCCTCATCTCGGCTTTTCGAAACGGGGTCGCTCCTGGGTCCCTGAACCAGGAGCTCGCTAAACAGAAGCCCGAGACGGCCCAGGAGATGTGGAGAATCGTATACCAGTTCGCGGACGGCCAAGATGCGGACCGGTTGAAGCGAGAGGAAACCGAGAAGAAGAGGCCTGAAGGTGATCGGGGCCGGAATGATCGTGATCGGAGAAGTGCTCACGAACGCCTTCAGCGGGGACCCATCCAATCCCGGCTCGGACCTGGACCTATTCAGTCCCGGCTCGGACCTCGGCCGGGATCAGAGCACCCTCAGCGACCTCCTTTTGTGAAAACAAATGCGGAGATCTTCGCACTTTATGAGGACTGGTTCACCAGACCACGCCCTATGTCGGGGTCAAAACCTCGAGATAAAAACAAACACTGCTCCTTCCACGACGACCACGGGCACTACACAGAAGACTGCCGCGACCTCGCTGTAGAGATAGAGAGGTTAGCCCAAGAAGGAGCTCTGAAGAAGTACGAGGCCGGGGGAAGGAAAAACAGAAGGGGGAAGCGAAAAGGCGGACAGGGTCGCTGCGCTCCCGATAATAAGCGAGCTAAAACCAATCATGATGAGGAGGATGACGACCCTCAGAGCGGCGTGCCACAGTACGACGGGGTGGTGTCAACCATCTCCGGGCTAACCCCGGGCACGACAAAAACTAAGCTGAGGTCAGAAGCTCGCAGACCACCAATTCCGTCGGAAGAAGAACAAACAAAAAAGAGGTTCAAGAAAAGCGAAACCGTCACCTTCTCCGAGGATGATCCTGTACCTACAGCAACGCCCCATAATGACGCCCTGGTAATACAGGTCGGAGTGGCCAATAAGATGGTCCACTGCGTATTTGTTGATAGTGGGGCTAGCGTCAGTATCATCTTCCAACATTGCTTGGATAGGATGGGACTCGACCCAGCTCAGGTTAACTCCGCGCCCCTGCCCCTCAAAAGTTTCACGCAGCATGAGACGCGACCTGAAGGGATCATCGCGCTTGATGTCGTCATTGGCAGCCCGCCAACCAGCGTCAACAAGCTAATCCACTTCTACGTGGTCAAAGCGAACTCCCCGTACAACATCATATTGGGTCGGGATTGGCTGAATGCGGTCCGAGCCATCATCTCGCCGTACCACTTGTTACTGAAGATCCCGACCTCGGGCGGAACCCTAACTGTCCGAGGCGACCAGAAAAAGGCCAAAGAGTGCATGCAAGTTGCCCTTCGAGGTCAACCGCAAGCATAGCAATCAAAGTATCCCGAGGAGTTGGAAGAGGCGACAACGATTTCAGACACCTCGGCGGAACAAGTCCCATTATCCGAAGAAGACCCTACCAAATTTGTCAAGGTCGGATTTGCAGGGGGACCCCAAACCCGCCTGCAGATAATCCAGCTCCTTAGGGAATATCAAGACGTCTTTGCTTGGTCACCAACGGACATGACGGGGGTGTCCTCGGACATCATTACACAGAAGCTCAACATCGACCCGAGCTCCACCCCAGTAAAGCAGAAGAGAAGAACATTTGCTGTCGAGCGGAATCAAGTCATCTACGATGAGGTGCAACAATGGCTGAAAGCAGGGCTACTGTTCGAGGTCAAATACCCAATTTGGCTATCTAACCCGGTGGTGGTCAAGAAAGAAGGAGGGGAATGGAGGATGTGTGTGGATTATACCGACCTCAATAAAGCTTGCCCAAAGGACTGCTACCCCCTCCCCAACATCGACGAGAAGATTGAATCCTTAGTGGGATACGAGGTATTCAGCTTTCTCGACCTTTACAAGGGGTACTATCAAGTCCTGATGGATGAGGAAGATGCGATCATGACAGCTTTCGCCACGAGCTTTGGGGTCTTCGCATTCAAATACATGCCATTCGGGTTGAAGAACGCCGGAGCGACTTACCAACGAATGGTCGACTCCCTCTTTCGAGATCACATTGGCGAGATCGTCGAAGTGTATATAGACGACATTGTCGTCAAAAGCAAGGAAAAAGCTTCAGCGGTGGTCGATCTACGAACGACACTTGACGTGCTAAGGCAGGCGAACCTCAAGCTGAACCCCAAGAAGTGCACTTTCAACGTGCGAACTGGGAAATTCCTATGTTTTTGTGAGATCCACCTAATTTATCTGCTGAATACAACTTTTAACTTATTTTTAGTTATTTTAACCTAAATTTTGAGTTAAAATAAATTTTAAGAGATCTGTTGGAAGTGGTCTTAGCCTTTTATAGTATTACTTAAGGAACTACTTAAAATTTGTAGTTAATATAAATAATCATATTGTGAGTAGTGCATATTTGTTAGTGGATCTCACTATAATGATTATTAGAGAATTACAAATTATATAAAGATTGTAAAATATTTTTGTAGAATAATAGATAAGATTGTGAAATATAAATTATCATAGCTGATGAGGCTTAACTTAATTGGTTAGCTAAGGTACTACAAGTCTCTCTCTAGCGAGACTTTGTGTGACGTAGAGGTCCTGTGATGGTGCAGTGATTTATTTGATTAAATATTTATAGCTCATTGTAATAGCTTAAAAAAATCATTATTTCAAAAAGAAAATGTAATGGATCATCATATAGTAGGATTGCAAAAAGTATTGGTAGAAAACTAGAAATAAATGAAACTCACCAACTTTTGAATGTATATCATTTGCATTTATTTCAATTTTCCATCTTATTAATCTTCATTTTTAGTTGAGCTTGTCATCAGTGGCGGAGCCAACATGGGGCATGGGGGGTCCATGGACCCCCTATTTTTTTTTAAATTTTATTAGTATATATATATGTATATGTATTTGATGTTTTGATTTTTTTTAAGTATATTGATATGTATTGAATTTAATCATCCTTCTTTTCTATTCTTTATCATATCAGTAAAAATCTCAATTCTAAATTCATTACTTGCCCTTTTTGTGATCCTCATGACTAGAATATTAGTATTAAAGATTAGTTATTTAGAATTTGATTACTAAGATGT
Source organism: Schizonepeta tenuifolia (assembly GCA_029490685.1). Taxonomy (NCBI): domain Eukaryota; kingdom Viridiplantae; phylum Streptophyta; class Magnoliopsida; order Lamiales; family Lamiaceae; genus Schizonepeta; species Schizonepeta tenuifolia. The sequence continues at coordinate 103,847,089 of CM055956.1, forward strand.
ATATGGAAGACACATTTATTTATACATTATCTCTATTTTTAATTATAAAATGATTAAAATATCATGATAGTTAATTAACATAATTTGTAGTTGATGCATGATTGTTAATTATATTGTTAAAAGTACAATAAGATAGTTATTTTTAAATTTTGAACAGTATTGTGTTATATATACTATTTTTATTGAACTATTATTTATTCAAAATTTTACTTCTAAACTTTTATATTTAGTTGGACCCCCACGAAAAAATTCCTGGCTCCGCCACTGCTTGTCATGCTTGAATATTCAAGTGCAGTTCACGTATTCTGATTTTTTCTTTTACCCAGTACATCAAAAACACCAAAATAGCGATATAAAAAAAAATAAAAATTGATTACAGTTACGAGTATGGTGATAAATATTTTCACATTTGAGAATTTTTTTATATACTTATTCATAAAGATAAAAGAATACGCTTTGTCAGTGAGAAAGCAAAACGAAAGCAGAGGAGGTGGTGGGTTCAGTTTACTGAATCAGAATCTACAAATATAGTATAAATATATATCTCCCCTGTTTGGCTAACGGACTAATTCCGACAAAACAAAGCCACAAATTTCCGATTTGCTATATCAAGTGGTCGCAATCCAAACATGGCATTCTCTGCTTCTTCTTCCTCCGCCGCCATAGCTCGCACCACCCAGTCCGACCTCACCTTCCGCATCCCTTCCAATCCCATCCCGCCCCCAAATTTCAACAAATTCACCCTCTTCACCCCCTCCATTTCCCGCCGCTCTCCATTCTACTGCGCGCTCCCGAAGATGGCGGCGGCGGCGACGGCGCTGGACAAGGAGCTCGACGCGGCGGCGCCGGCCCAGCTTCGGCCCGATGCTTTCGGCCGATTTGGGAGATTTGGCGGGAAGTATGTGCCCGAGACGCTTATGGCTGCTCTGACGGAGCTCGAGGCCGCGTTCAATTCCCTCGCCGGTGACCATGAATTTCAGGTTTTGGCTTCTTCTTCTTGTTCTTGCTCTTTTTTCTTTTTTTTTTTAATTATTTTATCGGAAGATTGAATTTTTTGAAAAATGTTGTATGCTTGAATCTAGGTTTTGATACGACCTGTAATGGAGCTTTGTGGAGAATCTTACTTTTTTAACAAATTGCATTGCTCTGTTGAGTCTTTCTATGGAGTGATTTGACTAACTCATATTGATTTGATGCATTTGATTGCTTGAAAAGGACATGCATGCGATTATAACATCTAAAATATGTGGTTTTCTTATGCTATATGATTTTTCAAATGAATGGTCAGTTTTTAGTTCTCTTGCTGCTTCCGATTTCTCAACTATTCAAGACGATCTTTTTGGAGCTCGAATCAGTATTAAACCTCCCAATAAAGCAATTAACAGATCTTTCACAAATACTCAAAACTTGGACTTAATTTCTAACATTTTATTAAAAACAACAGAGGCATTTCATCCGAATTTGATTTCTTACTTTGCATATATGTCTATCAATCTGGGAGGTGCTTGTTCGTGTCTGTGCATTTGTGAGACAAAGAGGGATTGACTTCGTGACAGATGGCGTAGGATGAAGGGATTAACAGCCGCAGCAGGACTGGCGTTTTTTAGTCGAGTATGTTATGCTGTTGCTAGGAAACTCATTTTTTGTATGTGGCTTGGATGATGTTTTTGGGTAATGTGGGAACAAAGTAGTCAAGATGTAGTTGAGAATATGATAAGCAATCTTAATGCATCGATTAAACTAACATTAAGCCAGCTGTATAGTGGTGGAACATATCTTAAGTTCCTCCTCGCGAAATAAATAATTGTACAGTTAGTTGACTGTGAACCTCATGGAACCGCTAACAAAATATTTGACAGATTGTGCTTTATAGTTCTGATAAGAGTGTTGTTTTTCCAGTATTTTGTTATTGAATGATAGTTGGATTGATTGCAGAAAGAGCTTAAGGCAATATTGAAAGACTATGTTGGACGAGAAAGCCCACTTTATTTTGCCGAACGACTCACGGAGCACTACAAGCGCCAAGATGGCACAGGGCCTCATGTATACCTCAAAAGGGAAGACCTGAATCATACTGGTGCTCACAAAATCAACAATGCTGTTGCCCAAGCTTTGCTTGCCAAGCGTATTGGTAAGAAGCGTATCATCGCTGAAACTGGAGCTGGTCAGCACGGTGTCGCCACTGCTACTGTTTGTGCTCGATTTGGATTGCAATGCATTATCTACATGGGTGCTAATGATATGGAGAGGCAGGCTCTTAATGTATTCAGAATGCGACTTCTTGGTGCTGAGGTCTGTTTCTTCTGAGATCTTTCACTAGTTCTTGAATAGTGAAATTATCCTATTTGTGCTAGGCTTTGTACGCGATATGTATGCGATTTTCACCCACGTGTACCTTCAACATTAGTAATTTGTTTTTGTTGGAAGACTATTGCAAAGCACGTGCATTTACAATTTCATTATGATTGAATCTTGTGGACAGCTTGAAATTGTCTACAAGAGGATGAATATTCTGCATGTGAAGTTGATCTTTGCATTGGTTTGATGCTGGCAACATGTGAAATTATTCATACACCTCTTAATGTGATAAGAAGATCCGATTCCTTTGTTCCATTGTTACACGTTTCTGCTTCTTCTAGACCTGTCTAGGTTATTTCCATCAGTACTAATTATTTTAAGTTTTTTAATTCCACATGTAGGTTAGACCAGTTCATTCTGGGACTGCCACTTTGAAGGATGCAACATCTGAAGCTATTCGAGATTGGGTGACTAACGTGGAAACTACTCATTACATTTTGGGATCTGTTGCTGGCCCACATCCGTATCCTATGATGGTACGGGAATTTCATGCGGTGATTGGCCAAGAAACCAGAAAGCAAGCCTTGGAAAAATGGGGTGGCACTCCTGATGTGATTGTTGCTTGCGTTGGCGGGGGTTCAAATGCAATGGGAATCTTTCACGAATTTGTTGATGACGAAAATGTCAGACTGATTGGTGTGGAGGCGGCTGGTTTTGGCTTAGACAGTGGCAAACATGCTGCCACTTTGTCTAAAGGTGAGATTGGGGTTTTGCATGGAGCCATGAGTTACTTGTTGCAAGACGAAGACGGGCAGATAATCGAGCCACACTCTATAAGCGCTGGGTATAGCCTCCTTTCTTTCATATTTATAAAATTTGTATGTAGATGAAATTTTATACCAACACCTTAACGTTTTAACTAACAATTTGTCATGGTTATCTAGCCTTGACTACCCTGGAGTCGGGCCGGAGCACAGCTTTCTGAAAGATATTGGACGGGCCGAGTATTATAGCATCACTGACGAGGAGGCTTTAGAAGGTAATCTGCATTTAATTAAAGATTTGCCGATTCTTGCTAGTTAACAAAACGAGCGAGTAATACTAGTATGCTTCTTGTTGTGTTCTTCGCCTTTTATATGCCCCAATATGCTTGCATTCTTGCATTCTTGCATCTTCTGTGCACGTTTAATGAATCAAAGGCTTGAGCTCGTTCACGAATTCATTCACTTGTTGCTCTGTACACGCAGCTTTTCAGAGATTATCGAGGCTAGAGGGGATTATCCCGGCACTGGAGACCTCTCACGCGCTAGCGTATCTGGAGAAGCTATGCCCGACGCTCCCGGATGGTACGAAGGTCGTACTCAACTGCAGTGGAAGAGGAGATAAGGATGTTAATACGGCCATTAACTATCTGAAGCTTTGAGGCTACTGCAATTCTGATGTCAGTATACAGAAACTTGTTTTGGTTGGGTTACTTTTAGCTCAAATTTTCTCTACTATAAACTCTTAGTAATATATATCTGGGCAGATGAAACTTCTTTAATAAAGAAAAGATTGCTGATAGCTTATTTTCTTTAGAGTTGTCATCTGTTGTATGAGAAAATTATCATTTTGCCTGAAATAATAAATGTAGCCCTCAGTTTCATCTCAAGAGTCTCGTGAAGAGAGAAGATACGGAGGAGTACGCGTTCTTTCTCTCTCTAGACCTTTTCAATGTGCATCAATTCTATCATTATAGTTGTTCGTTTTAATGTCAAACTCAAAATTGATCTAGAGCTTTCGAAGTATATGGTGTGGGGCATTTGGGTTATCTATCCATGTTTTTAATTTTGTCGTTAAGATATTTTGTGGCAGAGTAATCCAATGAAAATATACTATTTGTATCACTTTTTTTTTTTCTTTCTTTTTTTTCACTGCCACAGAACATCCAATTACAAAACTGGAAGCATAGACGTATAATCTTGGGCTTTATCCTCTTATCGCTTTTCAATTTTGATTTTGGCGACTTAATTGATACTCATTAAAAATAACGGGTGAATTTGATTCAAGAAGAAAGCTCGAGAATCTCGAAGCATAAAATTAAGTCTTTTAGTTTGTTTGAGTCATGAATCATGATTTGATTTTGAAACATTAAATTAGACATAAATCAAGTACAGAGGATGAGAAGGAATATTTTGTTTCAGTTGAAAATAAAAATAAAGTAGATAACGTATATTTATTCAACTTAAGTGGGTAGAGAATAATCAAATAAGTAACTGTAAAGAAAATATCTAGCTCAACTTCGTATCCAAATTGAATTTGGTCAGTTTACAAAAATTATGACAATTCAATTATCATTATTTAAAACCATAGTTAATTTTCAAATAGATATTCAAAATTGTTCTAAAAAACATATTCAATAGTATTAGAAAATATGTAACTTTAGCAAAACTATTCAAACTTTCACAATTGTATTGCAAAATTATTAAAAATATCAACTAAATAGCTAAACTATTGAAATTTTCAAGTATTGTGGGTCAAAATTTCGGTGACAAAATTCAAGGTTCACGCCAGAAACTTATTTGAAATTTTAAAACAAAACAAAATAAAAAGGTTAAAAAGACACCGTTTAGACATCCCCCGAAGAGACAAGGGACATAAGTTGGATAATGTATAAATATGGTGTTATTAATCCTCGACCACAAATGCAAGATTCTCATTCATCCATACAGATAAGCCTAAACAAATCAACAGTTGATGAAATCAAGCCATTGCTGCTTATTACCAACTATCTTCTCAAAGCAAAACAAGATCCTCCCACTAATCAAAACTATATAAATTGCTCATTATTACTATATACAAGTAAAGCCGCTGCTGCTCCACTTGGTTACCGTGGTTCGTTTCCGCCCTCAGCCACCGTATTTTATCCGTTTATGCTACAGATTTCCAGCTCCCGTCACGTCTTCACTGCTTGGCCTGCAAATTTAAGCAGCCGTGAGATTTCTTGACTACTGAATCCTTTTCAGTTCCAAAGTGAAGATAATGGATACATGCAGCAGTAGGAATTATAGCTCACAAGCATCAGAAAATCGAGATAATGGAAAACGTGTTGATGAAGAGGACGTTGAGAATGAAGGCGTATACTCTCGCCTACAGGTGAACTTGATATCCACAATTCAAAATGCTAATCGTAGATACAAATTCAGACACCTCTGGTAACATGAGACATAGACCAAGGGGAAGAGCGTCTATAAGAATTTCGACGAATATTTTCCCATAAAAGGATCCACTATTTCCTAATGAGTTCCTATCATGACACGTATGACATTACTACTATTACACATGCTGCATATACCAGTAAAAATGAAGAACGAGATTGAAACTCGATAGGAGAGAGAGGAACTCCTATGATGGAACTAATGAGTTCCTATCATGACACGTATGACATTACTACTATTACACATGCGGCATATACCAGTAAAAATGAAGAACAAGATTGAAACTCGATAGGAGAGAGAGGAACTCCTATGATGGAAACTGACGCAATCAGAACAAGAAGGCAACAAACTACTTAAAGTCACTGTCGTTTCTATAGTGGAAGCACACGGATTTTCTGACAGATATCATACTACAAAAATACCATAAAAGGGAAAAAAAAAAACAGTAAATTACCTGAGAATACAAGAAAGTTCCAAGAATTGCAATTGCAGCGCCAAGAGCATTGACGGGTTGTACAGGTGTCTGGAAAATAATTATCGAGGAGACAATGACCGAAATACGTTTCATTGTATTTCCAATGCTAAACGTCAAGGGAGAAATCTCATCCAGCGACATGTATGACACCTGGTTGTAGAGATGGTAAAATACACTCTGGGCCGCCATCCACCTACATCCAAATATCATCCACAAAGAGACATAACCAACTCAGAACAATACAAAACAAAATTGGCTCAACAAAGAAACAAAGCTTCCTAGACTGCTCCCTCAAATACAACAGATATAGTCCAGAAAGCTACGTTACTACAAGCTTTAAATCGTCCGACACATAAAATTGCAAGCACATAACTTGGACATAATTTGTATTATAATGATCAAATGTTCAATTTGTAGGCAAGCATCAATCAATCACAAATCTACATAAATGTTCATATATAAGCATTAGAATCATGAACATTAGCATATTCTCAAAAGAAAAACATATTAGCTTCATAATTAAGAACAAGAACACCACTTTATCACCTTAAAATCATGTAATGTCTGAAAAATTATCCAAAAATAAAAAAATAAAAAAAATTAGAGTGGCAGTATCGTGATTACCAGACGATCTGGGGTCCGATTTCAGACAAGGCTTGCTGAAACCCTGCAGCCCACATCTGTGGTCCCTCCACAGCAATTGCAAAGGGAGTAAGAATAACAAGAGAGAGGATTGACAAGCAAGCATAATAGTTCATTCCGCTGACTGATTTCCCCTTCATCCCCTTCTTCGAAAATATATTCCGAAAAACAAACGCCAAATTCGAAATCATGGCCCCCATAAACCCTGATATTGAAACAAAACAAACAAACAAACCACATGAACCCTAGGTCATCAAGAAAGTGACATTTTTTAACCATAAAAAATTCAAAACCCCTCTCAATCCATCAACACTACCTACTTCAACCAGAAATCACATGATTTAATCATCCAACTAATTAAACATACATCAAATACCATAACAGATAATCGATTTCTTCAGCAAAAAAAACAGTAGGAATTGATAGTGAAAGGTTACCAATCATGTTGAAGTTGAGCTCAGTGAGAGCAGATAAACCGCAACCGCCGATGATCGGAAGAAGCGACAGGTAAACCGCCGGCGGGAAGGTTTCCCCCAAAATGAATCTCGAAACTAGAACACTGAAAGCAGGCTCGCCGCTCTTGATTATGTGAGTGAAGGAAACTGCCACCTTTGACATACTCACAGTCGCCGCAACATGCCCAATTGTGTGCGCAACAGCTACCTAACCATCATTATCACCGTAAAGTTGCAAGTTAAAAATCCAAACATTCAGATCGCGGAATCTCAACAAAATTAGGTTTCGAATTTCAAACTTACTGGGAAGAGAGATTTCCAGAAATCGAGATCAGTCTTGGGGGCCTCCGCGATCCGTAGGGCCCACGAGACGAGCATGATGAGGGAGCCGGCGGCGAGCGAGAGAGTCGACGTCAGCCATGGATACGGGTAGGCGTTCAGCACCTTCTTATTGTATATGTTGAAGACGACGTTCAGCCCCCACCACGTGGCGAAGTAGATTCCGATCTTCACCTTCCTCTTCGACTCGGACGGCGGCGCCGCCGCCTCCTCCGATCGGTCGGCCTCGAACGCCGCGCAGGTGATCGGAGACCGCCGCTTCCTCTCGAACGACAAAATATGCAGCGGTCTAGAGAGAGAAACGACGGAGGAGGAGGAGCGGAGAGCCCTCGCCGGCCCCAGCGACGGCAGACACTGGACGGCGGCGAATTTAGTGCGGGAACCGAGAAAATCGGAGCCATGGAGTATCGAGGACGACGACAAAGAGGTCGCTGGCTGCTTGAGGGAGGAGATCATAGTAGAATTGGGAACAAGAAATTGGAGAAAGGCGAAATGTTTGATGGGATTTGACTAGAGAGATGAAATTTATAGGTATTTATATGTGGAAAAAGGCGAAAGATGAGAATTTTTGAAGCTTTGGTAGCTCCGAAAGGACAGAATAGAGAAGAGTTGTTCACGGCTTTTGTATGAAATATGTATGTATGTATTATGTATATCAGTATATGGAGAGAGAGAGAGAGAGAGAGTAGGTGCGACCGTGCGAGGAGTAGAGCAGTAATATTGAGTTACCAAAATCGAATGAGAAAACAAAACCCCAACAAAAGTAAAAGTCCGAACCAACAACCATTCTAAGTCTAAGGCTATATGTAATCGTAGCCGGGTGGGTCGAGTCGGGTCGGATCGGATCTTGTCCCAACCTCGTAAATGTCGGGCGGATCGGGCCAACATGTGATGTCAGCGATTCCATGTAAATCTAAACCAAGTTTAAAAGTTGACTCTCTCTATTTACTACGAGTCTACGACTTGGGGACGAGCTTCCAAAATAGTGATGTTATTAATCAAGTCTAAAATTGAAGGTTTTTTTTTCTATAAATAAATTGAAAAATGAGAGCTGGAGTAGGAATTTTATAGCTAAAATAAAATTCAATCCGACCAATATCTAGTATTTGTTTGGTTCAAGTGGAGAAATAAAAAATGAATGAAATTAATTAAATGAGAGGAATGATAATAATAATCGATATTTTTATTGGGTGTTTAGATTAACACTTGTAACGGAAATGAATTAGGAGGAAAAAATTTTGTTACTCCTATATGTGAATGGTAATATTTTGAGGGTTTGGTTTAGCCTCAAGTAAGACTCAAGTAAGAGTAGATTATTTCCAGCCAAACATAAACTAAATTGAAAATAGTTCGAACCTAATAACTCAAAATCAAGTGGATTAGCTCTATCAGCATCCTTATTTGAAAGTAGTGATGTATATTTTATTTTATTTTTATTTATACCGTGTCAATCTGCAAACGTAATATTTACTCCCTCCGTTCGCGAAAACAAGTCTCATTATGTGCTGGGCATGGAGATTAAGAAAGATGATAAAGTTGTTGTGAGTGGAGTTAAGGTCCCACTTATTGAGAGTGGAAGAAGTGGATTGGAAGTTAAAATTATTGTGAGTGGAATAAGGATCCCACTTGTTGTGAGTGAAAAAGATAAAATAGAGTTAAAATTATTATGAGTGGAATGAGGGTCCCACATATTGTGAGTGGAAACAGTTAAATGAGAGTAGAAGTTGTTGTGAGTCCCACTTAATGTGAGTGGAAAAAGGTAAGTAAGACTTATTTTGGTGAACAAAAAGGAATAAAGGTCCCACATATTGTGAGTATTATTTAGTGACGCAAAATGACGATTGAATTACTTTATCTTTAATAACTGTAACTAGTAATATATTCCCTTTATCTCATAATAAGTTTTTCATTTTGAAATTAATAATGTCCTGATTAAATTCAAGTTTTTGAATTTCAGACTAATTTTGTGTTAAGCTTCTCATTTTACCCTGGCATTATTACTGCGAATTTTTACTAAAATCATTTCCGCACTTTTGTGCTCTTTTATGATGTCGTGTGATTTGTATAGTTTTTCTTTCAATATTTGTTTGGCCCACGCCTTCACCTACCGAGTAACAAATAGTCTTCCATCCGGCTCATTATATTTACCATTTGGTAATTACACGTTCTACTTAAATTTTTTTTTGGGTAGTGATATTTGGCCACACTGTGGCCGACCACACAAGCTAAAAATAGTAATATAAATTTTGAAAATGGAAATACACCCCAATTAGGAAACATAAACCCTAGGGGAAAAATGTGATTATTTCCATTTTTAGAGTCAACTTTCATTTTCTGACGCGTGTGGCTGGTCACCGTGTGGCCGACCATCATTACCCTTTTTTTTATGTTCAAATAAGAAAAAACAATTTACCTTTTAAAATATTTTAATAATAATATGATCGATCCATTTTCTATCTTTTTACTTGTTATTCTTCATTTTCATGTGTAACACCATATAAATATAATGAGTGTGACAGAAGAGCAACAACATCGTGTAAAGTGTAAACACAAACGCTAGTTAAGCAAAATTTATGTACTAAATAATATGGTCTGAATTATGTCTCTTACGATCTGCGAGAAAAATTAGTTGACTGTAGATTTATAGATGCGATTGTTAGAATGAAATAAAATACTAGGAATTTTATGGCTCGTCATCATTACACCTTAGCACGTATGATTGGTAGAATAGAATGGAGGGTGGAATGGAATGGTCATTCCTACCACCATTTCATTATTTTGCTTGGTATATTTTACGAGGAGAAATTGTCATTCCATCCGGAATAATCATTCCATTCTTCAAGGGTTTAGTCGTTCCTTAATCAAACCATGATATTAGCCACTCCTAATACTCCTATTTTTATAATTTGACTATTTTACCCTTATATATTTTATAATTTTGTCAGTTTTACCTCAAAAAGTCAAGGAATTATTTTCATCAATTTTAACTTATATACACACACTGCACACACACATACATACACACACTGCACACATATACACACACTTCACACACACACACACACGCACACACACTGCACACATATACACACATTGCACACATCACACATACACACACTGCACACACACATATATATACACACACTTCATACATGCACACACCCACACATCACACATATGCACACACTACACACATGCACATGGGCAGAGCCAAGCTTGGGCTAGGGTTTGCTCAAGCCCACGCCAAACTTTTTTTTTTTCAATGCTGATTTTAGCAATTACTGAAAATAGTTTGTGTCAGCCCATGCTAATTCCGGCGACGGGAAGGACAGAAGGAGTGATTCCACGAAGATAAGAGTTCATAAAAAAGAATTGCAGAGATGAGATACAGAAGTATTGATTAAAAGTAGTTGTGGGCCCTAAGTCTAGGTAAAGCAGATGAAATTTTAAAAGTAAATATCACATAGCAAATTAATAAAGTTATAAGGCTAACTTTTCTTTAATTAGTCTAAATTTTTAATTGAATCACGTCATTAGACTATTAATTTTTCACAAAAACTTTAGATTTCTTCGATAATTGTATTTTTACTACAGTAGTCAATTTACACGATAGCATAGAGTTCTAGTATTGAAGTTTCATGTTCTATTCCCAATCATATATAATTACACATTACAAAATCAATTACTATTATTAATTGAATTCAATTCGTATTTTTTAAATCAGCTTAAAATATATTTTTTGTAATAAAATAAATCATTTCAAAATTTTGAAATGAAAAATAAGTTTAACGTTTTCCAAATAATATTAGAAGACCAGAATTATGTTAAAAGCTCGAATCACCAATATAATTTGTCGAAAAAGTGAAAATGTCATCTTCAAACTTTTAAAGACAAAGAAAGAAGTAAAACAGTGGAGCCCCCGCCAATGAAATTTTCTAGCTACGCCCCTGCACACGCACATATACACACACTGCACACACACACATTCACACACTACACATATACACGAATATACACACACAACACAAACATAAAAAAAAATATCGATTCCATTCTTTTACTTATTTTCTATGCATACCAAGCATAGGAATTAACTTACACATTCCATTCCATTCTTAGCCTCATTCAATTCCTACCTCATTTCATTCATAACTTACACATTCCATTCCATTCCATTCCTAGCTCCAATTACCTCCTTATGGTTTACACAATCTGCTGCACTGTTAAAGTGGAAAAAAATATTACGAATTCAATATTAGTAATACGTATTCTTGTTAGGAGACATCTAATTAGATGACCATGAAAGAAAAGTTGCTTGGTTGTATAGTATATGAAGAATATTCTATTATTCCTTTTAGAATTTGAGCGTGTCATTTATGACCTACCTATGCATGCACTGCACTTCGAAAATATCGTGTTTTATATCTGTAAATTAATTTATTGATTGTTACTATAAATTTTGGGGGTTAATGTTCACTCCAGCAATATTGTTCAAATCTAAAGATTAAAATAAAAACAATTATTCAAATTGTGAGGACATCACCTACAAAAATTGTATCGAATCTTCTTTTTTATTCGCATCTGCTTTCTAATTTTCTTTGATGCAATGAACCCTCATTTGACATTTATACGAAATTACAACTCTATTATGGAATAATTAATCATAGTTATTAGTAAATTGTTAATAAAAAACTGCAACTGAAAACTTATAAAAATAGTTACGATTCTAAATGGATATAATTAATGAATTTCAAATAAAATAGTTATAAAACTAAACTAAAACAAAAAGTAAAATTAAAGAAAATGAAACAACATAGTAGTACATAAAAATTAATAGTGGACTAGAAGAGGATCCCAAACACGACTGAAGAGAGTTGTACAAAATAAATGTTCAACAAATTATTCCATTTGTACAAAACAAACCACGAACATATATAGCCAATTACTAACACCTTATATCTCTGAAGGAATCACACCTTATTCCTCACTAGGATGAAACAAATAATAATGAATCTACCACCAATCAAAATAAATAAAACCAACAACTTCAAGTGTTCAATACACCAAAACACACACACACACACAATTAAAGCAGCCATATTCAGCTAGCTCGAAACCAAAACATCAAAGAGCTAAAAGAAATGATGAACCAACGAAAACCACAATGGTTCCCACAACAGTAGAAGCAATAGAAGAGACAGCATTCTTGGGCGGAGAAGAGTCCTCGGAGGGAGGCGGAGTCGGGTAGCCCTCCTCCGGTGGCGAGTCTTCTCCGGCAGGCGCCGGAGATGGAGGCGAGGGCGAGGGCGAGGGAGAAGGGACTCCCGCTTTGGTCCTATGAGCCATCACAACAACTAGCAACTTCTCATTTTTGTGGCAATTGACAGCCACTCCGCTTATGAAGTAATGTGGGCCAGATTGGTTGAATTTGTACACACTGTGCCCATCTTTGAACTCATCAAGAGGATTCTCAGTCTCAGTGTTGCAGTTTTCGTAGGCTTCCTTGGTCACGCGTAGAACAGAGTCGTTATCGGAGGAATACACGAACACTGCACAACAAATCCAACAATTAATTCCTTACAGAAAAGTGACATGACAACTTCAAATCCAATAAAATTAAATAAATATTTTTACTTTTGTTTAATTAAAACGCGACATATATAGAATTGTGAAACTTACGCAACGAATCCCCGATTTGAAACCGATTTTTTTCAGCCCAGTGATTGTAGGTGGCAGCATTAGGGTCGGTAGGACATGTCCAACCTTGTGAGCCTCCTACTTTGAATTCAAATGCATGGCATCTCTGCAACAAGAAGCAAATGCTAAGAAGCCCGAGGACACGTGTAACTCGTTGATTTGTGGCAGCAGCCATTGCAGAACAGAAGAGCTCCAAGGATTTAATTATGATATGGCTTTGTGGGGTAATTAATGTTGAATGATTGAGAGCTAGGGGAGGTTTTTGTAGACCAACTTTTGGAAAATGTGGGAGTGAAGCCTTGCCTTCTTTTTTTGTTATATTATTCTCTTTGGATTTCTTGGGTTGAAGTGCAAAGCATAATGCCACCCCTTTTCTAATTTTACTTGTTTACCTAGTTTATGCTTTGCTTCATTAAGATCAAGAAGCCAGCTTGCACTTTGCAAAATGGTATCTACCTGCATTCCATAACCGACCCTCATTGTTACGTCAACGGCCGATATTATTTATAGCCAGCTTATATGTCACACTACATTTTTTTTCCCCAAACAAATATGCATGCTTGTTCGATCTTTGTAAAAATACTTCTTAATAGTCTAATTACGATACAACCCATAATACAAATTTCCCACGTATTTTTCTAAGTATATAAAACATTTGGGGGGAACCTCCCCAAATAGTGTAATGTATATATTTTTCCACCCAAATGTTTTATATACTTAGAAAAATACGTAAGTATATATTTTTCTAAATACGTATTTTTCCAAATACTGATATATTATCACAAAAGTATTTATCACAAAATATATACGTATTCTGGCTAACCTCCCAAATTTTCCTCTAGACTTGCTCTATAGGAACTGTATGTAATGTATATATTTTGTGATAATATATCAGTATAGTTTAAATCCCTTAATGGGCTTACGTGCAGCCCAATAAAAGCCCAAATAGTATAATTAAATGGACCGGATCCAGACCCGGCATGTTTGAACGATCCCCCGCCATTCTCGTTGGGAGAGAAGGAATACATACAAATGAAAGGTATTAAAATTAAAGGCAAAAAATGGGGCAGAGTTAGTGGAGGAGGGTGTACGGGTCGGGTCGACCCGCCTTCTTCACTAACCTTCCTTTGTTAAAAGGAACCAGTCATTTTTTTCTTCAACTTTTGATCTCCCTTCTTCCCACATTATCTTCGTTTTGAAGAAAACTTTGTTTTCAGTTGTTTTTCTTTCCTTTTATCTGTTTTTGCTTCCTTCCCCCCCCCCCCCCTTTTCAAGGAAAGGAATTTTTATCTTTCCTTTTTTTTTTTTGAGATTATTGAAACAATGATGTGGAGGGACCCTGGAACTCCAGCTGATTCTTATTATGAGGTGCGCCCAGAATGCGCTGCTAGTGTTCCAGAAAGCAAGTTCAGAATCAAGGTTTGCTTTTTTTTGTCGGGCTAAATAGTCGAATATATCACAAACTATCATACTTTATTTATTTTTAATTCTATCATGAACCGCAGAAATTTAAACGATTATATCCAAAATTATGATAAACTATGCAAATCAATTCTCAAACAAAAATTTCAGTACCTAAAACTTGGAAATTAAAAAAAAAAAAAAAAAAAACAACAACAACAACAACAACGTAATTTTCAGGTTGAAAATTAAGAAAAATACGATGCATTTCCATGTGAAGCAATGTCAAATTTCCTGACCAAAAACTTGTTTGGGGATAATTTGCACACTTTTTCGTAATTTGAGATAAAATTGATCAAAGTAAAAAAATTGATGATAAAATATGACAATATTGGTATGTATATACATCTGTCTCTAGGTCTAGGTGTGTGCGTGATTTGGTTGTGATCAATTTGATTTTCTGCATATGTATTAGGCTGGAAAAACATTAAGCGCGAGAAAATGGAATGCTGCTTTCTCTCCAGAAGGTGCGCTCGATATAAGCAAAATACTTGGGCGAATCCAACGTGGGGTACGCCTTATGATGAATGAATTAATTAATGTATTTTTGTATTTCAATTTATCTCTGACACTTTCCGTGATTTTTGTGTTATCGAAAAATAAAGGGGGTGCACCCGTCAATTAGAGGTGAAGTATGGGAATTCTTATTAGGTTCTTTTGATCCCTTTAGCTCCTATGAGGAAAGGCAACAAACACGAGAGAGTCGAAGGTTCATCTTTCCTCTTCGATCCTCTATCCCAATTTTGTGTTCCGTCCTATTGCACTTTCATATGTTTTACTTTTGTTTCCTTCAACTTCAATTTCATTTTCATGTGTTTTAGTTTAATTTTGTAGATATTTATTAGGATTGATTTATATCCAATTAGATACTCCCCCTGTCCGCTCATTTTCTCTCCCTTTCTTTAAATGGATGTCCCACTCATTTTGTCTCATTTTCTTCAAATATAGACATAATGAGTGGTTGTAATAATTTCTCTCTCATCCCCTTCCAATCTCATACACTAGTATATTAAACAAACAATTTTCCTTAAATGAGCAGGACGGAGGGAGTATATAATTATTTTTATTATTTAATTTCAATATTTGAATTTAATAATTGATTATTAACATCAATTATTTCATAAATAGGGTATATAATTTTCATGCATCAATTTTTAGTAATAATAATAATTTTATTTCTGCATAAAATTTAATAATAAGATACATATCTTGCAATGTTTCCATGACTTGTCATAAGTGTGTTGTGTCCCATCCCAGAGTAAAGTATGAAATCTTGAAAGAAGTGTGCAAAAAAATGTTTTCCCTAATTGGAAGTGGAAAGTTTATCACTGCACCAATCATATCAGAAACCGGCGAACCTACTCAAGATCCTATTGTACTTCAACAAATTTATGGTACTACAAATTCTAACTTCTGTCCTTATTTAATCCCAATTTAGGTACTAATTAATTTCTCAAATATTGCAAAATAAATAGGTGATTCCCCTCCCGACATGCAACAACAAGCCTATGACGGCCCTATGGACAAGAGAGAAATTGCTTGGAAACTTACATTGCATCAAATAGGTTTGTGTCTTAACAAATTTAATATCTACCCTTATCCTTTCTATAATTTGTTCAGAAAATCTTGATCTACTACTGTTAGGTCGCACCACATAACAAAAACATATTAAGATATATTGTGATAGTGGTCGACTTAGCATGAATCTTGCCGCACCTTTCATACTTACTTCTAATCCCTTGTCGGATATCCATGGTAGGTCTTGATGTAGTCCGTACTGACCGGACACTGACATTTTACGAGAAGCAGGAAAATCTTGCAAAACTTTGGGACATCCTCTCCGTCTACTCATGGCTTGATGCAGATGTCGGATATTGTCAAGGTGAGGTTGCAGTGTTGCTCGACCTTTTTCTCTCTTCTTCTTTCGTCGAGCACGATCGAGACAGAATTATCAGAGAATCACAATTCACATCATAGTAATACTTGATAAGTGAAGAGAGAAAATATTGGAAATATTGACATCATTTTCCCATGAATTCTAAAATAAAAAAAAAAAACTTACTGCATTACAAATTTTATTTCAAAATGGGATACTTATTTGAAAACAGAGTCTTATTCGGAAGATTCCCAAGCAGGTATGAGTGATCTTTGCTCTCCCATGATTATGCTCCTTGATAATGAAGCAGATGCATTTTGGTGCTTCGAGCGTTTGATGAAGAAATTGGTACCCATAATTTGACCTTTTGACTTGAAATTTTGCTTTTTTGTTTATATTTAATTTAATTTAATGTGCTTATGGTATTTGTCAAAAATTATAATAATTCCTCTAAAGAGAGGAAATTTCAGATGCACCGAGAGATCTGTAGGCGTGGAGTCGCAGCTGTGTAATCTTGCTACCGTCATACAAGTTATTGATCCTAAACTACATCAGCACTTAGGTACGATCATTTGTGTCTGACAACGTTGTTCCTCCGCCTGGTTTTCCATGGATACATAAGATTTTCTGTCTGTTTCTCTTGAGAACAGAAACACTAGGTGGGGGTGATTATCTGTTTGCTGTCCGAATGCTTATGGTTTTGTTTCGTCGAGAATTCTCATTTGCTGATTCATTATACCTTTGGGAGGTAAGTTTTTCTCACGTCCAACATTCCCGCTCTGTTCGTTTGTGATTTGCTCTTTAAGCTTGTGTCCTGTCCTGTGTCGTTCTCGTTCCACAGATGATGTGGGCCCTCGAGTACGATCCGGATCTGTTCGCGACGTACGAGGACGAAGGCACCAAAGGGAAGCCCAAGTCCAAGAAGCAGTGTGGCAAATTTGAGAGAGAGAACTTGCGCAACGGAGCAGCTGCACCTCTCCCCATTTCGGTTTTCCTTGTTGCCAGTGTGCTCAAGGACAAGAGTACCAAGTTACAGACGGAAGCCCGCGGTCTAGACGATGTCGTAAAGGTTCGTTACCTCGAATCACTTCACACATTTCACAAACAAACTCCAAACATTCATCGTTCCGTGTGCATCTCAATTCTCAGATACTCAACGACATCACTGGCAACATCGATGCTAAGAAGGCTTGCGCAGGTGCAATGAAGCTACACAAGAAGTATCTAAAGAAGGTACTTCACCAACTAACTTATTTATCAATAAAGATTTGCAACAGTGCCTCCATTGCTCACTTCAGTACGATTTCTTCATAGGCGAAAACCGGGTGACAGGTGCGAAAAAATCCAGCATATGTGACAACTCTCGAGGAGCAGACATACCTGGATAGGATACCATTGCCTGTATGTGGATTATAATGATAAAAGTTTTATGTATACTAGCACCACCAAAGCACCACTATTGTGGAGGTGATGATCCACTAATTCCTGTATCAAAATATTGACTATATATATATACATGTAACAAAATTATACGGAAAAAAAAATTAAAAATAACAAGGAACTATTATTTGAATCCATTAGTAATTGGAAACGTTGATTCAACATCAAACATGACACTTGAAACAAACAAAGAGAGTATAGGTATCAAAAGGACTTAAGCATCATACAACAAAGTTCACTTATAATAATAGCTTCACATATCGTAGATCATACAGATAAAAGGTTGATATGAGTAGGATTGCTGCACTTCAGAAACCATGAATCTTGATGTAGTCCTTCTTCACAATTCCAGCCTGCATTCGAGACCAACAATTACATAAAGAAAAGCCAAGAATGCATTAATGTTCGTTTTCAGAAGTATTGAGACAAAAATCCTGTTGAACGATGCCACATTCATAACGATTTGAGTTTTATTTTCGTTTCATTGAGTGCGAGAGCAGTGATTCTCAAAACTAGTGCTTTTGTGCTCCGAACACAACATTTAATCATTTTCGTTTTCTTTTATATTCTGACAGATTGATTCACTTTCCACATGATATTATCACATCATCTCAAATAACAAAAGATCAATGAGGTATTAACCTGAACAAGAAAAGTAGAAACGTTCTTTCGCTGATCCCCTTGGAGTTGAATAACCTTTCAAAAAACAAGGAAGTTAATTCTTACAAAGAATGAACGGTAAAGGAACTGTAGCAAGGAGAAAATGTTAACACAAACCTGTCCTAATTCTGGATCCTGGACAACAGTTCCATTGCAGCAAAACTCTTTCTTAAGATCCTTCAAGATCTTGTTGTAGCTAAACTCTTTCTTCAATCCCTGCACAGTCGTCAGGCTTTTCCGACCATTCCTCTGCTGAATCCTAATGTGTACGTAGTCTTTTGACCCAGCACCAGAGTTATCAGCATTTGCATCCGTGAAAGGATCTGTGTTTACAAAAACCAAAGGTCAGCCAATGCAATGTAACAGGTAATTTGCTTCAGATAAGGCATCCAAGACAGGCCAATTTTTAAGTCTAGTCTGTTAAATTGTAAGCTTGCTCCAGTCTCTCCTAAGATGAACTAAAGCAACACATGCTCAAAGAAACAAGAATTATAAATATAACCATACCAAAAGTAGTAGGAATCTGGATATCAAGATCAGACATGAAAGTCGGTTGATGCAGCAAACGTGACTGATAGAACAAGATTTCCTGAAACTAGATTTGAATGCTCGGACGGTCGAACCTGAACAGAAAGCACAAAGGTTAATGATATTGTAAAAGTACATCAAATCCAAGTACATATATTTGTTTGGCTTTTCCATGGAACGCAAAATCCAATAAATGGAATAGCAATAGTGTTCCCAGAAAAATAGCACCCTTCCTTTCTTTGTCAGATATTTATAAGGAAGTCTCACTCTCACTGTAGTGTGATTTGCTTTAGAATGGATATTTGAGATGAGCAACAACCGCATGCAACAGAGGACCAAACACCAACTATTTTCAAACAACATCAACATCAACATCAACATGCTGGCAACCACACAAGGCAACCGCAAGTAACAGTATCCTTATGTGACAAAAACAAAAGTCAATTTTGCATCGACAGCTCAAAATTCAACACAACAAATACACGAGTACCTAACCGCCTCAACTGATATCACATTGACAATAACACACAAACCCTGAAAACACTGGAATCATGTACGAGCATAAACACAGATCAGTAAAGCATTAATCTTCAGCTTTTACACAAAAAAAATATTTTCATGATATCTCACGGGCAAAGGAAGAATTCAGCAGATAAAAGACGACATGTTAGCAACAAATATCTATCTTTAGACACAATCGTTACCCTAAACTCTAACTTAAAAATAAAATTAAAAAAAGCACAAATCTTTAGACTATCAATGGAATCCCTAAACCCTAATTCCGAAAAAAGGATAAATCTGGCATGCAGAAATCATATGAGATTGTTTAAAATTACCGGGCCTAAATCAAATCTAATTAATCGATAAAGCAGAACGCAATAACGTATTTGATCAACAATGAAAACTTAAGTGTTGTAATCTGTAGTCTGCAGACCAACAATTAGTAGAAAAATAAGGGCCAAAAAAAAAAGGAGAAATCAAAAAGCCGCATCTTTAGAATCATACGAGAATTAGCAACAACAGATCCGATAATAATACTCGAAATTGAGTGATAAATCGGGCCGGAATACCTGAGTGGCTGATTCGGTTGAGAAGAGAGAGAAGGAGAGCTCCAAATGGATATTTATGAAGAGAGGAGAAAGCGAATCAGTGAAGATAGAAGAAGGCGAAAGAGTCTTGTAGATTTATAGACACGAGTCACGCGACTTTTAAAGTCGTTTGTGAATTTCTTTTCTATATTTAGGAGAAGTGTTTTGAAGTTTAATGCTTCCTCTATCCAATTTATAACAATCAGTATTTATTTACAGGATGTCCTACCCTACACAAGTTTGGTCAATTTTCTTTCCTGTATCAAATAACTTTTTCTAATTATACTTAACTGATCAGTTTTCTTTTTGCCTAATTTATTTTTCACTTAATACTCGTATCGAGAAGAAAGTGATCATTGTGAATGAAGCAGAGCTACGGAAAGACTAATTTTGATTTTAGGGTTGTGAATGGTTTCGGAGTGTGACAATAAAAATCTTTTATTCAATTTTGGACAACAATAATTTAGTCCAATCTGACCCAATCATTTTGTTCTAAAATTAATTTTGTTTTTAGAGTTGTGAACGTGGAGTGTGACAATAAAAGTCTTTTATTCAATTTTGGACAACACTAATTTAGCCCAATCTGACCTAATCATTTTGTTCTAAAACTACCATTAGGATTAGGATATGGGTTTCGGCTTTAAGTGACCAAACTGATATTTAATCTTTTCGGCCCGACCCGCTTTTTATGACGTAAATTGAAATACTTCATCAAACCCACAATTAGATTGGTGTAAATTTCGATCATACTCATCTTTAGCTAATATATTGTGTTAAATTCAATATTGAATATTTAATTTTACACAAGAAGTACAATACGTATATGTTTCACATACAAGATGTTAATTTACTAAAATTGAGTGATTTGATAATAATGGGCCATAAATAGTTAAGTTTCAGAAAATTTTAAATAGTGAGCTCTAAAATTATCAACAATGGCGATCACGGTAATTGCAACATTATTTTAATATTATTAGTGGGTTCGTAGTGATCCCTTCATTTTTCCCACTGTCACCAAACATATTGGTTTACTTCCTTTTGTTTGTCTTTTTTATTTTACAATTTTTTAATTTCATATATGAATAATAATATTTTTAAAATGTAAATTAATGATTTCAAATGAAAAACGTTACGTTAAACATTACATAAAATTAAAATTACATAATAAAAAATTAATTATCTCAAATTAATAATTTGACAACAATAATTTTTAAAATACAAATTTTATTAGTATCATTTTAATTAAATTCAAATTATTTTATTTTACTACCACTAATCTAATGCTAGATTTACATAAATAAATTAATTAGAATTAAAAAAATAATACAAATTCTAATTAAAAAAAATACAACAGTTAGGCCATCAGACAATCAAAATCGGCCACATCAGCATCAGTTCCAAGCGATCTTCACCATCGTCGTGTTTGGAGTTGCGATCTTGAGCAAGCGATCGCCGAAATCGACAACGGATAGTGACTCTTCCTCCACGATTGCAAACGCAGCGATCGACCCACCACGAACGCCGTTGTGGATAGTCTAAGAACATCAACATTGATTGAGTTTCAAGTTGGCTCAATCATACTTTGGGCACACTTAAAAGCCAGCTGTGGTATTTATCTGGCTCATCCTGCTGACTTATATGAATAAGTTTTGAAATTGTGAATTTTTATTTAATTTAAATTGAAAAATTAGACCACTTCAAAATTAAAAAAATTATACTCTGTCTGTCCCCACTTAGTATGATGCGGGGGTCGTGCACAAGTTTTAAGAAAAAGTAGATAATTAATATTTGGTATAAATATTTTAAATTGAGAAATAGACTCATTTAGGATGTATTGTTAACTTCTTAGTGGATGAAGAAACTTCATAGGGATAAATATATTGAACTTTTAAGGGTAAAAAGGTAAAAGACATGTCCTAAAAAGGAAACACTATACTAAGTTGGGACGACTAAAAAAGAAAAGTAGTCTTACTAACCTGGGACGGAAGGAGTAACTAAGAAAATTACACAACTCAAATAAAAAAGTATTTTAATAGAAAAAAGAAAATTTGACATTTCAAACTCCCCATCGTGCGAGGGTTTATGGCTGCATTGCCACTTCGCTTGAGCTTCAATCCATGCAACCTTCCAAAGCTTCACTTTGCTGGTGACACGCCCCCACTTTTGACCTGTCGGAGTGTGAACCTCTCGGGCATCAGAACATTGATCCGATCCATGACCCTCCCCTTCAATATGTTTCATTTTTTTGGTCGACACCACAGATGGCATCATTCGTTTCCTCCATCCAAATTCGAGCGAAGAGGTTGGTTTCTTTGCCTATGTACGAATGGTGCTTTTGTCGTTCCTTTCGCTCCCATATCACTTTTTTTCCCCTTCTCCTTCGCCACCTCCCTCCCTTGCGCTGCCGACGGGTGAGGTTCGGATGAGGCAACGTCTCACGAAGCGGCATTGCCGGCATGGTCAGGGAAATCTTCATTCAAATTGATTTGGTCAAGGCCCATTAGGTATTACAACCCCGAGAGATTGTCACAACAATTTGACGAGTAATAATCCAAGTTGTTCTGATCCATTTGGAGAGAATTTGTGGATGAATTGAAGTGAGAAATTTGAGAAGATTGAGAAGAGTGAGAAGGAAATTGAGAGGAATTGGATAGAAATGGTGTAGAAATTGTGAAGGAAATGAGTGTATTTATAGTTGAATTAAAGAATAAAAAGAAAATAGTAGTTGTCAGCTTCCGACAAACTGTTGCAGTAGCGACGAGCTGTTGGTGGCGAAATTCGGTGAGAAACAGTCGTTGGGTTGCAGAATTCGCATATTATTATTATTTTTATTCCGACGCGTGCACACGTCATACACTTTTGCTTCTTGAGCCCGACACAATGAGATGAATTGCGGCTCATCGAGGGTCGACCCATTATCGACAAGCTCATTGCATCAACCGGCTCAAGCCAACGGATGAGTCTCCCGATGCTCTAAGATTTCTTCTTACTATTTTTATTTTTATTTTAAACGCAAACTATATATTGTTTTTATCTCAATTTCTTTGGCGCAAATTATTGTTGTTTAAGGAGTTGTCAATTTGTAATACAAAGAAAATTGACAAACTCATCTATTGAAAAAATGTACGGTCGGTAGTCGGTACGATCTATTCTATTTTAAAAACTAATCAATTAAGGGCGATGAGGCTTAGCTTAATTGGCTAGGTGAGGCACCGCAAGTCTCCCAATAGCGAGAGGTTTTGGGTTAATTCTGCTCGAGCGCGATGTAGATTTCTCACCTTATTTGGTGGTGTAGTAGTCCCACCCTGTGTAATGCTGTAGTGATCCTACATTTGTGTGGTGTAAAGTATCTACCTATATGGTAATGTAGTGATTTATTCGATTAAATATTCATACTTAATTGCAATACCTAAAAAAAATATTCAATTAAGATTAATTATCAAATGTTCTTCTATTATATCAATAAATTAACTATTAAAATACGATTAACTATAAATTAAATATTGTTCAAGGTAAATCAAATTATCGAATAGTTGTATATAAAGAAACACATGTGATAATAAATATACATTGGATAGGATTGACTACCTGAAAAATGTTAAATCATTATTCAAATGGGCCTATCCCTATAATTGTGTTGGTTCTTTTTAAAATTTGGGCTGACCGATGGCGCATTATTAAACATGACTTTATTTAAGGGTTTCAATTTATATACTAGTACATTTTAATTTTGGGTAATTCTGAATGTAGCTCCATTTTACTTTTTATAGCCTCTAAATTAAATAATTAATTTATTATATTAATGGTACTATTTTACCTTATAGTCCTAAAATTATAATGAATGAATAACTTTAATCCTAAATAATAATGATATAATAAAATGTGAATTATTTACATGACCCCATAAAACACATGATGGTTTTAAAAACATAAAACCCAAACCAGAATTTTGAAGATAATAAAATGAAAAAATAGAGATTTTTTGCACTATATTTATTGACTAACATATTTGCTACCTTTATTGTGTTAAAAATATAATCATCAATTACTTTATTTTGGAGAAATAAGAAATACAATCAGAAATTGTGTATCTCTAAAATCCATTAGAGATTCTTCACTTCCAACAATCACAATGAATATTCCAAGAGAGAAAAAAATCCCAATTCAAAATCAATTTTATCCATTTTTTGCCGAGATAGAGAGGGACCGCGGCGGCGGCGGCGGGGAAAGGGGCTTAGAATGATAAGATTCATAAGAAAGCCAATTTTCTCCAGTTTTTCATAGCTAAACTGCCATAGGCGAATGCAAATATGAATTTGAAAGAAAATTCTCTCAAAAATAATTTTGAATATGAAAGAAGTCCACGATTGCTCGAACTTACCGATGCCAATGCGTTGGGGGCTACAGTGTATTGATGGAATATTACTATTATTAGTTTAGGGTTTATTTTGTAGTTAAGTTCATTGCTATTTTTTGGTGTTATAGGGGTAAAATAGTACGTTTAAAATAATTTAAATTATTTATTTAATTTGAGGGTTATAAAGAGTAAAATGGAGACTAAGTTTAGAATTACCCTTTAATTTTTTGGGAATGTAAATAGAGAATTGTTTAATAATTCTGGACGTTTTTTTAAAGTATTTAATTATTTATCAAATAGGACTCTCTATTATAAAGTCAACAAGGTACATTCCGGTAGCGGCTGCGGGTTCCCACGATATCAAAAAAAGAAAAAGAAAAAAAAGGTACATTCCGAATTTGGGCTGACAATGGCCCATTATTAATTACTAGTAATATTTTTTTGATGATTTTTTTTGGTAATACTATATACTTCCTTCGTTCACAAAATGGTTGCCAATTTTGCTACTTAAGTTTGTCAACGAAATGATTATCACTTTTGTTACTCCACTCATATTTATTGTGGGACCTTACTCCATTCACAACAATACTCACTATAATTCACTACTACCTACCATTTTCTTAAAACTCGTGTCGTCCACAATGCGGCAATCATTTCGTGGACTGAGAGAGTATATCAAATAAACAGTTGATGACTATCAAATTTGAAACCCATAAACGATGACATTATCAAGATTTACGCTAACAACTTTTAAGAGACAGAAGAACAATACAAATACTTATATAATTTCTAACAAATAGAAATTAACCACCACAATTAAGTTTCATTACATTACAAACCAATAGCATACTCATACTAGAATTTGAAGTGATCAGATAAAGTGTAGAGAGTGAAGAGATTTTAGGTTAAGGGAGAAGTAGTCTAGAGAGGGAAGATGAACAATAGAAATAGTGAATACTAGGTAGATGATATCGTACGTGACATTTTTCATAATGATGTGAATACTGTTTGGTACTCCCAGAGATCGTTGCTGTTGTTTTTAAGCTAGGTATCCACTTTGATGGTTCCCTTCTAATCGGGCTTTTCTCGGAGCAGAATCTCCAAATTCAACGCATCTTTCTCCGCTTTAAGTGTGATTGAATTTAGTTTGGAAGCATTTTCCAAATGTGCCCTATATTCACGCTCGTATTGAATGGCCTTAGCTTGTTGTTCCTCAGTATCTCTGTGGTCTTCATGGCTATCTCTATGAGGTCTGCATCCGATGTTTAAGATATAATATAGTTGTCACATTAATTTTATTAGTTAAAGTAATTATAATATAGAAATACTAAAGATATACTACTATATAATCATGCACGTACCGAATCATAGGCCAAGTGGGATCTTGCAGGAGGGAAAGCCATGAAGAAATTGATTGTGGAAATATAAAAGCTTTTTTTTTTTTTTTTTTTTCACACACACAAGTATCAACACATCACACATGCATATACAATAGAACCTTCATAAAAGAATATTTTATTTAGGAATAAACTCTCATTTTGCCATATATTTTCATAGTCACAACTTGAGACCAGTTATAAATAGGAATAAACTCTATATTTGTCATAATTCAAATTTTTTTTGTCCCATATTAAGTACACCTCCATTTAGGAGTAAATCACACTATATATATATATATATAAAGCTTTTATATATCATTATAATAGATTTAGATTGATTTAAATATTTTTCTAAAGTTGCTTGTGACAATGACTTATCTTTTTTGTCGTAACCATATCTTTTAACTTGCGTGTATTCAATAGCTCGTCCATATGACCACTTTCTTGTTGAACCCAAAATATTTCCAACTTGTCGAGTAGTTAAATGCATATTTTTAAGTCATAAACTCTACATATTTTAGGTGAAATAAATCAATACA
The DNA here is from genome assembly GCA_029490685.1 of Schizonepeta tenuifolia. Taxonomy (NCBI): domain Eukaryota; kingdom Viridiplantae; phylum Streptophyta; class Magnoliopsida; order Lamiales; family Lamiaceae; genus Schizonepeta; species Schizonepeta tenuifolia. The sequence goes on from CM055956.1 coordinate 103,873,520, forward strand.
TGTATTGCACATAATACATTATACAATACATGCATTTAGTAATTATAATATTTAATTATTATTTATGTACATTAAAATTAAAAAAAATTAAAAATTCTTTTTTCGAACTCTATTTAGGAATAACCTCCCATATTGTCATATTTTTCTACAGTCCCAAAAGTATTCCTTAATAAAGATTTTACTGTATATAATAAATAAGAAAAGGGTGGGATGAGGTCTTCTACGGTGGACCGCACCATGCATCTCTCTCTCTCTCTCTCTCTCTCTCTCTCTCTCTTCAATAATCGTAGCTGCAAAATTTTCTAAATAGATACTTGTTCACAATCCTATATTTACTTTCCTGTGACATTAATAATAACTTCAAAGAGAAAGTACAATAATTTTCTGAACCCTCCAAGTACAATAATTAAAGAGAGATGGTATTATTCAATAAAATCACGAATATACAAGTACAAAAAAGAAAAGATTTTGTCAAATTTCCGAACTTGTTAGATGCAATCAAGTTAGATGCAACATCATATATATATTTGATATTAAATTCTCATTACCAACATCGAATAGTAGTTTTTTTTTTTGTTCAATCAAGAATTAATAAAAATAAGACTAAACGAATATTAATGAAAGCGATTAAAGGGCAAAAATTAGAAGAAAAAATAACGGTATAAAGGAACAAAAGGAAAATAAGCAGACATATTCATACTTTGATGGATGGATTTCAATTATATTTTAGGGTTTTATATCTATAAGTTAAATTATGCCATGATATTTGTATGTAGGCTATTCTCTTTCAGATTTGTTGTTTTGCTGCTTCAACTTATTTTCCCTTTTTTCTTTTCCATTCGATCTTACCTTATCAACTGATATTTATGTTCTTGGTAGAAATTTTTTGAAGTGAATTAGATTTAAAAGGTGTCTTTCTTATTGTCGTTTAGAAATGGCATATTTTCTTAGATTGTGTAAGTTTCAGTGCAGTAAATTTATCTTGAAACATTCAGATAATTGATACTACTTCCACACATGATTGATATGTAAAACATGAAAGCATAATTTTTTAAATTTACTTAACTCTCGTCAAGAACTAATGAATTCTAATTATGTAATTAATCACAATTAGGCATTACTAATTACTAATTGAGATATTTAAAAAGTACTGAACTCTAATCGAGATTAATAAATCCTAATTACCCCTTAATTAGATTAGACCTCACGGTGAGTCCCGACTCACCCAAGTTTTCAGGTTAATTAATAACAAAACCACGCCTTTAACTCCCACTCTACTCCTTATATACTGCTGCTCCAAATATCCTTACGTACAAAACTATCACTCTAATAAGAAACACCAGAAGAATTATACAGAGAGTGCCATTGTTCCTCCACAGCAAGATGACGACACTGGGGGTTCACGGTTCTTTCAATTTCAACCGAGGAACGATGTTCATCGACTGGAACTCCTGAGCCACACACAAACCCATTCAACAGTCATGACACATTCTAAACAGGGCATGATCACAATAATGACTTTCATACTTCATATTTATAAAATTTTCAACAATTGAAAACTGAAAATAGGAGTAGCATTCAAATCTAAGAATATTAATATGAATTGCAAAAACCAAAGAGCATTACCTGAAATAAAAGTTTGCATGCATAGGGTAATTTCATGGTAATAACCTAAGAGCCCACACTTCCGGCATACCTGATACGTTTCAGACACGATATCTTGATCTAATTGTGGATGCCACTATCACCTACCTTATGTAGATTGAAATGATCAGTCTCATTCTTTGATATTTCTTTGGATATCAAAAAATTCGGGCAAGAAATTGCAATATTAAACATTCTCAAGCGCAATATGTGTGCTTACCTGAACCTCAAAAGGATCACTGGAGATCATCATGCGCTCATGTGTCAACATGCTGGCTCCATACGCAATTAAGCAATCACGTTCCATCTCTCCAACCCGCAAGCCTGTTAAAATTTTCAACACTCTGATAATAGCATCTGTGAGAAACTGAGAATTGACCAAAGTAGAATTATTTATCAGACGTTCTGACCTCCATTTTTACTCTTCCCTTCTGTAGGCTGTCTAGTCATCATAACTCGGGGGCCATTACCTCGTGTATGCATTTTATCCAAGACCTTTCAAATAAATTCAAACCACAATGAGCGTAAAATACAAATCTAAATCTTCGATCTAGTTTAACAAAACAGCAGTTATAAGAAAAAGCCAGATTGAGGGTTGTATGATGCTTCTTGTTCTAAACTATGGGGCGGATATGGATATGTTCGCCTCTTCAGAGAAGAAACACAAAGGATTATGTATAGTTTGCAGCAAGTGTAGTTTATTCTAATATTCTATTCAAGTAAAGAGAAGGCATATGTTAAGACATAATTTCCATGATGGATACTTATATATGCCAAAGTCGTTGGCATGAAACCTAGAGCCATAATCCACCATAATCAATCATGAGGGAGAGGTCTCGGGTTCAATATCCGGACTTCTCCTTGGCATCCCAGACTCTCATTCACCCTTTTTACACACAACATCGCCACATGTCATCTCCCATCCCTTTTGTGAAACTCACCAATGCCATTTCCTCCTATTTTACAATTTAGATATTAATGATCTATTTGGTCATCTGCTATCGTTGATAATCTTTTGCTATGTACACTAATTCATAAGAAAAAAAGCCTACCATGTGTTTCAACTTTTGGTAGTAGATGGGACCCATGAAAATATATGCTTGCAGCGGCTCGCCAGTGATGCCTGCAAAAATGTTATATAGCAGCCATTAAGAATTAAGTGCAAGTATGAGAACTAGTTGATGTGGAAAGTACTTGAAGTATGCAGAAAGAGTTGTTGGCCTCATTTCCTTTCTTATACTCATAAATAAGACTGAATCTAACAGAACTTTAATCCATAAGCAAACAACCTTCATAGTAACAATGTGCTTACTTGAGACCTAAAATCTAATAATGGCAAGTACAACATTCATCCTACACTGTACAAAACCTTAATAGCTCGTATTCTCTTCTTTTTTTAACTTTGATTTTAGCAATCAGTCTTTAACAGAAGATATTATCAAACGCAAACATACATTCAAATATTGATTTTGTAAACTACTATATATATATATATATATATCCAAGTTTAATGGCTAAATAAATCGGTTGAATTAATATTAAGGCTTGAATTGTAATTTTCTTATGTTGTAACCGTCTACTACCTTATATCATGGGATTTGGTAATGTGTTGTTTATGGTAGATGACATGTATCTAATAACATCTAGGAAACGTGGCTGACATATCCCATGAGTTATAAAGAATGAAATGTATTAAAAAATAAAAACTTATGATATATACAATGCAAAATAATGAATATGAATAATGCATTCGTCTAAAACATTTTATGCATTATAATATAAGAAATAGTGCATTAAAAAAACTTAAGGGATTAATAAATCAATTACGGCAAAATCAATTAACACCAAACATATTATAATCTATCTTCATGTATGTGAATTACAAAAATCAATTCAAAGTCCAGACATATTTCGTTCTATTTATTGCATTATTTTATGCTTATTAATGCATCAATTCATTTCCACTAGATGTTTTATGATTATAACATCTCAGTTTTAAATGATTTAAATTTATTTTGTAGATGTGTAAAAGCAGTATATAATATAATCATTTATGCATCCGAATTTATTTGTATGGAGCACCAACTTGGTTTATTTACCACAAATAGGATTTATTTCTTAGTTAATTGATTTATTAATCCCTTAAGTTGATTTAATGCACTATTTATTATATTATAATGCATAAGTATTTTAGACAAATACATTATTCATATTCATTATTTTGCATTGTATATATAATAAGTTTTTGTTAATGCATTTCATTCTTTATAATAATGCACAAACACACTATAATGCATCATTAAATAATGAAACAAAAAGTTATTAACTTAATGCATCAATTCTAATAAAATGTGTAAACTAAAGCTACACAACTTAGATGAATAATATTATAGAAACAATGCAAATCATTATGTACAAAACATATTAACAACAAGAAACATTATTCCAATAAATATGTAATAACTATCTACTGCACAATTAAAAGAAGCTTACGGGGTAATAAGATTGCTAAACAAAAAAAAAAGTTGATTACAAAAGGTGAAATTTGATAGATAATTGAGAAATACATCACACTAATTGACAAATATACTTATGATTTGTTCGACTTGTGCATAATGAGAAAAACATAATATCAATATAAACAAATTTATCGGATTTTTCATAATGCATTTTCTTTATTATAATAATGCACAAACAACATTACAGTAATTAATGCATCAACACATAATGCATAAACAATACTCAATGCATCAATTCTAACAACTTAATGCATATTTAATCTATTACAAGTAAAATTGCGTATATGGCTCAATTGATTAACTTAATAATAAGAATTCCCAATAAATATTGTAATTTGCATTTACTTAGAACTAATTAAAATAAAAATGATTTTTCTAAAAGGAAAAAGAAGAAAAAATTTACTAGTAATAAGATTAAATTAATTGTTGGAAAAGAAGAAAAAACCTACTAATAATAAAATTAAATTATATATTGTTGAAGGCGACAATGAAAAACATTATTAATAATGTTATTATCAAGAGCGATATGTAATTAACTTGCAAAAATAACATAATTTGAATAAATGTCAATCAATTCATCAATCCCATAAATGGTGTGGTATAATAATATGCTAATTTTATTTGTTTTACTTGTTTACCCCCTCTTCAGCCTAAGTTGTTATTATGGACGGTTTTATGTGAAATTGGTGAAAATCAAATCGGTCCATTGATTTAGTGATAATCTATGGCTATGAATTGTTCTTATTTCTCATTTAAGAAGGTGTTCTCACATGATCCACACCCTATATATATATATATATATATATATATATACCGTGTTGCAAATAGCTTGTCTTAATCAGGCATGCAAGTTCATGATTGCAAAAATCTACGGTGTGGCCATGCATTGTAAAGTAAGTGTTCTTCTGCCTCTAAAGAAGTTGGAAATGTTAGAATGAGTGTGTTATATATAATATGATAGAATAGGGTTTTAATTCTTTCCTTAATTATCATGATATCTCTTGTATATATATGTGCCTCTATTAGTTGAATAATATACTGATAATTAGTCCCTACATTATGTTTTTCGTCTGTTTCGTAACATGGTATCACAGCAAGGTTTAGGAGTTGGGAAATAAAAAAAATAAAAAATAAAAAAATAAAAAATTCGTTCAGCCGCCACCCATTTCCGTTCTACTTCTTTCCGGTCTACACCTCCACCACAGGGAGCCGCGCCACCCTCCGGCGAACCTTTGCACCAAGTTTCGTCGTCGAAATCCGCGCGTGTGGGTCACACGCGCCGCCTCTGTCCGCCGCCGTCAGCCTCTCCGCCGGCGCATGAGGGCGCGTTCGTGGCCGGAATTCTTCCCGGTCGGTTTCGTTGGGCTCGTCTCGACGTTTCCTCTCGATCTGTGTGCCTGTTTGGATCAATACCGGATTGGTGTTGGATCCGTTTTGGTACAGATTCTCGCTTTTGTTTTGGTGTTCATCTCCATTTCTATTTTCTGCTTGTTTGCTGCTGTGGTTTGTTCTAGTACGAGATGTCTGCCGCTGATTCTAAGACGGTTGATATCGTGCCTGTGATGACTAGAATTACCGAACACAAACTCAATTCTCACAATTACATGGATTGGCGCCAAACTATTGAGCTTTATCTCTTGAGTACGTCCATGGATAAACATTTGACTGATGATCCACCATCCTCTGAAACTTCCAAACTTTCATGGCTTCGAGAGGATGCTCGGTTGTTTTTGCAGATTCGTAACTCTATCAGTAGCGATGTTGTTGGGATGGTCACTCACTGCAGGACGGTCAAAACTCTCATATCATATCTTAACCTCTTGTATTCGGGAAAAGAAAATATTTCTCGTATCTATAATGTGTGTCAAGCATTCTACAAGCCGGACAAAGGAGATCGATCGCTTACAGAGTATTTCATGGCATTTAAGAAGACTTATGAAGAATTGAATTCATTACTTTCTTTCAGTGATGATATCAGTGTACAACGTACCCAACGAGAGAATATGGCGGTGATGAGTTTCTTGGCGGGTCTTCCAGATAAGTTTGAGACCGCTAAATCACAGATTTTGTCCGACTCTACGATTTCCTCTCTACAAGAGGCCTTTAGTAGGATTCTTCGGACTGAGCGCTCACCCTCTGTCCCCGTCTCTCACCTTGGGAGTGCTTTTGTTAGCCGTGCTTCGACCTATGAGTCTGGAAAGCCCAGTACAAGCACACTGGGACCAAAAGACAATTCAGCATCTCAGGAGTAGTGGACATCATCTGTGGAGTGTCGTTAGTGTCACGAATTTGGCCATATCAAGAGGGATTGTCCGAAGCTGCGTAATAAAAAGCCTCCATCTGCGCATGTGGCTGAACGCAACCCTCGTAGCAGCTCCTCTAGTGACTCCATCACTATTTCAGCCAATGAATATGCCAAGTTGTTACAGCAACAAGAGTTAAGTCAATCGCAATCAACTTCTGTCAGTGCTTTTGTCGAGTCAGGTAAACCTAATGCTTGTCTAGTTTCCTCACCTTCCAAATGGGTGATAGATTCTGGAGCTACCGATCACATGACAGGTAATTCCAAATTCTTTTCTACCTTTGAGACAAGTAATACTCATTTTCCCGTTACTTTAGCTGATGGTTCTAAGTCATGTGCCGTTGGATCGGGAACGGTCAATCCTACACCGTTTCTGTCCCTATCTTCTGTCCTTAATCTCCCTAACCTTTCGTTCAATTTGGTTTGTGTGAGTAAGCTTACTCGCAATCTTAATTGTAGTGTCTCATTCTTTCCTGATCATTGTTTATTTCGGGATCTTGCGACGAAGAAGATTATTGGTAAGGGACACGAATCCGAAGGTCTCTACATTCTTGATGAACAACCACCTTCATCAGTAGCATGCACTGGAATCATTACTCCTATGGAAGCACACTGTCGGTTGGGGCACCCCTCTCTATTGTCTTTGAAGAAGAAGTGTCCACAACTTTCTTAGTTTTCTTCTTTAGATTGTGAGTCTTGTCAGTTTGCAAAATTTCATCGAGTTAGTTTAAGTCCTAGAGTCAATAAGCGAGCTAGTGCTCCCTTTGAGTTAGTCCATTCTGATGTTTGGGGTCCTTGTTCCATTACAGCTAAACCCGATTTTCGTTATTTTGTCACTTTTGTTGATGACTATTCTCGTATGACATGGTTATATTTGATGAAGAGCCGTTCTGAGTTATTTACTCATTTTTCTTCCTTCTATGCTGAAATTAAGACTCAATTTATGTGCCAGTGAAAATTTTGCGAAGTGATAATGCTAAGGAATATCTATCTGATACATTTCGTGAAACATTTCGTAATTATATGATGCACAATGGTATTCTTCATCAAACTTGTGTGGACACACCATCTCAAAATGGTGTTGCTGAAAGGAAGAATATGCATCTCCTTGAGACTGCTAGAGCTTTATTATTTACTCGGCAAGTTCCTAAATATTTTTGGGCCGATGCTGTCTCTACTGCATGTTTTCTTATCAATCGCATGCCTTCTTCTATTCTTCGTGGTGAGTCTCCTTTTCATGTTCTTTTTCCATCTCAACCTTCGTTTCCTGTTGAGCCCAAGATATTTGGTAGTATGTGCTTTGTTAGAGATGTTCGACCCCAGGTTACAAAATTGGATCCGAAATCTCTAAAGTGTATATTTTTGGGTTACTCTAGGGTTCAAAAGGGTTATCGGTGTTTTTGTCCTAGTCTAAACATATATCTCGTGTCCATTGATGTCTCATTTTCTGAACATATTCCGTTCAGTCCTAACTCTACTCTTTCTCCTTCTGAGGATGAGGATCTAGCGTTTCTCCGGTATACAGTTTACACTCCAGTTGTTCCTCAATCCGAGTCTGCTATGCCACCCATCGTCCATACATACTCTCGTCGTCGCCCACCTTCCGTGCCTGTTACTGCTGAGGTGGCTCGTAATGCACCTTCTACGTGTCCCGATGAGCTAATAACTTCGTCGTCAGATCTAACTCCGAGTGATGATCTTCCCATTGCTCTTCATAAAGGTAAACGCTCTTGTACCTATCCCATTGCTGCTTTTGTCTCTTATGCTCATTTGTCTCTGGCCACTCGTGCTCTTGTTGCTTCTTTTGTTCGTATTCCTAAAACTGTTGTTGAATCCTTGGCTCATTCTTGTTGGACTGCTGCTATGGTTGAGGAGATGAATGCTTTAATAGCTAATGGGACTTGGGTTCTTGTTGAGCTTCCTCCTGGTAAACGATCCATTGGCTGTAAGTGGGTGTTTACGATTAAAGTTAATTTTGATGGAACAATTTCTCGCTTAAAAGCTCGTCTTGAGGTGAAAGGTTTTGCTCAGATTCATGGTGTTGATTATTCTGAGACATTCTCTCCTGTTGCTAAGTTCACTTCTATTCGGCTCTTGATTTCCCTAGCTGCCTCAAATAATTGGCCGTTGCATCAGTTGGATATCAAAAATGCCTTTCTTCATGGTGATCTCCTCGATAACATCTATATGGAGCAACCGCCTGGCTTTGTTGCTTAGGGGGAGTCTCATAAGATTTGTTATTTTCGTAAATCATTGTATGGCTTGAAGCAGATTCCCCGTGCATGGTTTGGCACATTCACTCGTGTTCTTGAGGAGTTCGGCATGAAGCAGAGTAAATCTGATGACTCTGTTTTTTACAAACACTCCGATTCTGGTATTATATTGTAAGTTGTTTATGTGGATGATATTGTGATCACGGGTAGTGACTTTGAAGGCATTGCATCACTGAAAGCAATTTTTGCCACTCGATTTGATACTAAAGATTTGGGAGAGCTTAAGTATTTCTTAGGGGTTGAAGTAATCAGAAGTAAGAAAGGAAGAATTTTCCTATCTCAAAGGAAGTATGTGCTTGATTTACTATCAGAAACTGGAAAGTTGGGAGCTAAACCATGCAGCACTCCGATGACTCCTAATTTACAACTTACAACACACGGTGTTTTGTTTGATGATCCTGAGAGATACAGAAGAGTTGTTGGAAAGTTGAATTATTTGCGAGTGACGCGTCCTGATATTGCTTATTCAGTTAGCGTGGTAAGTCAACATATGTCCTCACCAACAGTTGATCATTGGAAAACACTGGAACAGATTTTATGTTATTTAAAGGGGGCACCCGGACGTGGTATTGTGTATGGTGATCATGGCCATGACAAGATTGAATGCTTTTCCGATGCTGATTGGGCTGGAGCTAGAGAAGATCGAAGGTCTACCTCAGGATATTGTGTGTTCTTTGGAGGGAATTTGATTTCGTGGCAAAGCAAGAAACAAAAGGTGGTGTCACGCTCAAGTGCAGAGTCTGAATATAGAGTTATGGCCAAGTCTACATGTGAGATTATGTGGGTGCGTCAGTTTTTGATTGAAGTGGGCTTGAAAGTCTCAACGCATGCTAAGTTGTGGTGTGATAATCAAGCTGCACGTCATATTGCTTCTAATCGAGTCTTTCATGAAAGGACGAAGCACATTGAAATTGATTCACTTTATCCATGAGAAGATTCAGCAAGGGTTGATTGTTACTGGATATATGAAAAGTGGAGACCAGTTGAGAGATATCTTCACCAATGCTCTTAATGGTGTTAGGGTTAATTATCTATGTAAGAAGCTGGGCATGATTAATATCTATGCGCCGCTTGAAGGGGAGTGTTAGAATGAGTGTGTTATATATAGTATGACAGAATAGGGTTTTAATTCTTTCCTTAATTATCCTGATATCTCTTGTATATATATGCAGTGTTTTAAAAGGCGTTTTCGAGGCTCGCCTTGAGGCGCGCCTTTTGCCGAGGCGGAAATTTTTAGCCTCTGAGGCTTCGGCCTCTGTCTGCTATGAAAAGGCTTAAGCCTCGAGGCGCACGAGGCGCAGGCGAGGCGCAAGCCTCAATTTCTGCGATTAAAATCTGTCTTTACTTTTCAATTTTGGGCTTCAATTGGCCCAATAACAACATGGGCTAATGAAAATAACAATTAAACCCTATGGGCTTGTAAAATAGGAGTCCAATTTAGGTTATAAAATAATAAAAAAAACAAACCCTAATCAGATTCCAACAATCCCGCTGCGCTGCTTCTCCAGTTTCCATCTCCTTCCACTCCTCCACTCCTCCTCCACATTCAACTTCGCCGGCGGTCTTCAAGGTGACCGGCGACGGCGACGGCTCCGGCAGGCGGCAGCTCCGGCGAGTCCCTTGGGCGACAAAACTAAGGTGAGACTTGAGAGCTAATTATTTATCTTATTCTTGTCTGTTCCATACATGGCATCAGATATTCTAATTATTTAATATAGTCCAAGATGAAGCTGCAGTTGTTATATATGGAACATGGCATCTTAAGTGTTTTTTTTTTTTATTATGATGAGGAAGCTGCATTCACTTATTCACACCCAATATTGCAAAACATAATTGGTTGTTGAAACTTGCTATAAAGAAGACCTCTTTATATGCTATTCTTATTATGTTTTCTATTCCATAAATCAGTAATTCAGTTACGGGCAGCTTATTATGTTTTTTTTTTGTGTTGTTAGCATTAAAATGAAGACTGGCTTGGGAATATGCTGAAGAAGTTGAAGTGCCCGAAGCTGAAGATGGTTCGAAAAAAGCGTACAAATATGTAATGTGTAAGTTTTGTGACCAAACTATCAAGGGAGGGATAAAGAGGATGAAAGAACACATTGTTGGCTCGCATTCAAATGTTAGACCATGCCCACGTGCTAGTGATGAAGCAAAAGAGAAGATTAACACGTATCTAAAGGCATTTAGAACTAAGAAACATTTGGCTCAGATAATGTTTACGGAGAGGATGGATACTGGATCATCAAAATATACGGAAAGTGGCAGCGGTTCTTGTCCTAGTGGATCTAAAACCACTAAGGGGAGGCAGACTCAAATAGATCGGTTTATGAGAGTTGGTGATGTTGAAAATGAAATTGAGGATGGGCAGCGGACTTCTAAAATGACTCCTGAACTTGCTAAAGAGCAACGGAGAGATGTTTGTATAGACATTGGGAGATTCTTTTATGAGAATGCGATCCCATTTAATGCTGCAACGAGTCCATCATATTTCAATATGATACGATCTATCGGTAATTACGGTAGAGGATTGAAGGCTCCAACTATGCATGAGTTGAGGACTTGGGTACTTGACGAGGAAGAGAAATCAACCACTGAATTAGTTGCTGAAATCAAACAAACATGGAAGAAAACAAGGGTTTCAATAATGTCAGATGGTTGGTCAGATAAGAGGAATCGAAGTCTGATCAATTTCCTTGTGAACAATCAACATGGTACTGTTCATTGCTCGATGAAGTTGTTGAAGAAGTTGGCGAAGAGATCGTTGTTCAAGTAGTGACTGATAATGCAGCTGCATACAAGTTGGCCGGGAAAATGTTAATGGACAAGAGGCCTACTTTGTATTGGACTCCATGTGCTGCACATTGCATCGATTTGATACTTGAGAAGATTGGTGATTTGTCACAGCATAAGAATGCTTTGTCTAAAGCAAAGCAAGTTAGCAACTTCATCTACAACCATCAATGGGTGTTGAGTCTGTTTAGAAAGTTTGCCGGCAAGGATCTTCTTAGGCCAGCAGCAACACGATTCGCCACTGCATTTCTGACATTGAACAACATGCTTGAGCTAAAGCAAGCATTGCAACAAATGTTTGTATCTAGTGATTGGTCAGATTGTGCTTGGGCAAAGAAAGAAGATGGGAAAGCTATCAAAACAATTGTCATGAATGACAACACCTTTTGGCCGAGTGTGGTTTATGCTATTAAAACCACACAACCTCTTGTACAAGTTCTAAGAATGGTTGATGGTGAGAAGATGCCAGCCATGGGATTTCTGTATGGTGCTATAGATGAGGCAAAAGAGAAGATATCTTCAAATCTAGATGGACAAGTGGCCTCCTACAAAGAGATTTGGGATATAATTGACAACAAGTGGGATAATCAGTTGCATAGAGAATTGCATGCTATTGCATATTATCTGAATCCGAGGTTCAGATATGATGAGAATGTCTCCGAGCATCCAAAGATCAAAATGGGCTTATATAAGTGTATGGAGCGGCTCATTCCAGATCCCGACACTTTTGCAAAGGTTGATAAACAGCTCGATGTCTTCAAATATCAACAAGGATTGTTTGGTATTAAGGCAGCTAAGGCGTCTTACATGACACGTCCTCCAGGTATTTATTAAATATTAATACCTTATATTAGTTTATGATTTATTTCAATTTATAATAATTTATAACAGATATTTGTTCTTTTTATTTTAGTTTCATGGTGGGTTAACTTTGGGGATGAAGTTCCAGAATTGAAATCCTTTGCAATGAAAGTCCTTGGTCTTACTTGCTCAGCTTCTACATGTGAACGTAATTGGAGTACGTTCGATCAAGTGCACACGAAGAGAAGAAATCGCCTAAAAGTATCAAGAATGAACTCTCTAGTGTACATTATGTACAATAGAAAATTGAAGCACAAATATCACAAGAAACAATCAAGAAAAGATGATGAGGATCCTTTGATTCTTGAAAATGTAACTTCTGATGATGAGTGGACGGTAGGCGAAGAAGATGAAGCAAGGACCTCGCATATTGAGGATGAGAATGAGGGAAGTAGTAGTCGTGCTCGTGCAAAGAAAAAGAGAAAAACGATTCAACCATCCAAATCCAAGAAAGGTTAATTTAATTATTTTCTAGTTATATATTGATGAATATCAAATACATATTTTTATGCATTTAAATGTTTTTTTTTTTTTTTTTTTTTTGATATCGTGGGAACCCGCAGCCGCTACCTTTGGTGCGCACTGGGATGCTCGTTGATGAGGAAGGCAAAGCTTCTCGCGTGATGCTCGTTGATGAGGAAGATGATCTTGATGACGATGAGAGTGGAAAAGGAGATGGAGATGAAGATGCCGATGGAGATGGTGATGGGGATGAAGATGGGGGGGACGATGAATCTTTTGAAATGCCCCCAAAATTTATAGACTTCATCTAAATTTTAGCTTATTTAAGTCATTTAAGAAGGATTATGGTTATTTTGAACTTGCATTAGACTTGATTTGGGACCTAATTTATGTGCTTATGGTTGTTTATGTGTTTATGTGATTGAATGTTAGGCTTTCTTGTGATAATTATGTGTTTTTCTTGTCATATTTATATGTTTTGATGTTATTTTATATATTTTTAGGTATTATTATATATTTTATATACTTAAATTTTGAGGCTTACGCCTCGCCTCGCTATGACAAAACGCCTCGAGGCTTAAAAACGCCTTTTAAAACCTTGTATATATGTGCCTCTATTAGTTGAATAATATACTGATAATTAGTCCCTACATTATGTTTTTCGTCTGTTTCGTAATAGAAATTATAAATTCAGAATATGATACCTATATTAATAAGATAAGTCATATGACTTGTTCTTTACTTCGTTGAAAACGTAGAATAAAAAAAAAAAAAAATTTAAAACCTGAGTAGATGAAGTCCTTCCCATCATAGCAGAAACCATGCTTCACAAGGGTTTCACTGATAAATTGGAAAAGGTGAGTGAAACGAGAGAAATAAGAAAGGAGGTGCAGAAAAAATATTTTAACTTATAAGTAAGCAACATTTTTTGTACCTTATAGCCTCAACTTTATCAGCGTGACCACTAGGCTCTCCAAATGCACTGCCGTAGTGAAACCTACCACACGAAACGCCAGCTTTGCTACCAAGAAGTTCTATCATCTTCCCGACAGTCATACGGCTGAAGGTACACAACATATAAATGTGGATAACTATAGGGTAAGAGATACTGGTTTTCTATCACTAAGACATCTTCAAAGAAGATTATCACAATATAAAGATATAGGATAAGGATTCAGCATCGATATTTACTTATTTTCTGACTCTAATAGTAGACCAATATTTCTTTCAGGAAATGCAAAAAAATTAGCAACTATCACCTCGGATTAGAAGATTAAAATATAAAACCACCCTCACCCCACGCGCACATGTCAAAAATAGATCAGAGTGAAATATCTCTTTCTCTCTCTCTCTCTCCCTCTCGCTCACACATAACATATCCTACCAGAACTTCTATCATTCCAATGGCAACCATATGCTTAATTTATTTATTTTTTAACCATCTTGGCTTCTATTTGAGGATTGAAGCAGGTGTATAGCAAGCTGAACTTCAGCATTCGAGACCCTTGAATCCAAGATTTAAAATTTCAAGCATATATTAATTTATTACCTCGGAAATCCATGAGGATTCATGATTAAATCAGGACATGATCCACGTTCAGAGAATGGGAAGTCTTCCTGTGGAACAACGGTGCCACAAACTCCTTTTTGCCCATGCCGGCTACTAAACTTGTCACCAACCTATTTAAAAGATTTTTATCCAATCAAGATTTCTGAAGACACTTGAAATTTAAAGAGTCTCAAGCTAAACAGTTTTACTACATCTGGTCTACGTGTATGACGAATCATATATTTGATACATAAGTTGCTATCCTTGTCAGAGCATAGCGCCACTCTATCCACAACAGTTGTCTCCCCTTCAGGACCTTTGTATGGCTGTTTACTTGGCTTATATTGAACCTGTCATTCAGAGTGTTACTGGTATTCATTTGGGTTTTTGTGTCTCTGGGGGTTTGCTTGTTGAGATAGAAATCATAGGGTCGAATAATTTCTCCGGGAGCTGCTATTCCATCATCATCCAAAATCTGCACACAGAAGAACATTCAGATTCAAGGTACTGGATGGTGACTGAAAAAAAAAAAAAAAAAAAAACACCATTCGATTAGATATTCTAGCGGTTTATAGTCAGTTGAACTGAGGCAGACAAAATCTTAAGAACTGCTACTGAACCATGATCGATAAGATATGGATCAGATAGTCAGATAGTGCATGACTAATTTACTAAATTTCAGGATTATTTAACGTCTTAAAAAGCAAGTTCAGTTACCTGCTTTTAGACCACATATATTCACGGTACCTCCTAAATTATCATTTTCCCAGGGATACCAATAAACTAGAGAGCATATAGCTTTAACCAACTTATATATTTTGCAGTTCAGTTTGCAGAAAAATCATCAATTGACACAATACCTGCATTTGGTCAGCATCAGGTCCGTCTCTTTGTGGTTTAACAATACGATCAGATGTGTTATTTTCATTCTTCTGGATAATCGATGCCATTCTGTTGATCAGAACACATTCCGAACAGATTCAGAATTGTGAAGCATAGGTAAATCATTTTGAACTGATAATTTAAAGCTAATTAAGAAAATAGGCATGTACTTTTTCATTACAATGCAACGGCCAAATCCACGATCCAGGGATGATTTATTCATTACTATAGCATCCTCTATGTCGTATCCACTATAACTCATAACCGCAACACTAGCATTCTGTCCAGCTCCTAGTTTATCATAGCGGACCTGAGATTGACATAATTAGTTTTCCGCTCCAACTTGCATACAAAGGGAAAAGGATCCACTAACCAGCTCAATTGTTCGTGTAGTTGGCAACGGTCATTGTGGATAAACTAAGAGGTACATCAAACTGTCCATCCTACACAACTGACAAGACAAAAACATTTTCAAGAAAAGATAACATATAAATTAGGAAGAGGTTTGCTCAGCAAAAACTTAGAATTATATCTTGTTAAACAACATATTATGATGTAGTAAGTGTGCATCCTTTAAATACAGAATTTGAGGATATGAATTAGAAAATTGGATAACACGAGTCCTCGAGCACAGTTGAGCATGAAAATTTTCAAGTGAACCAACAACAATCATCACGATATATGGTCATTATGTGTCAAAATATGATGACAACAAAGAAAGCCTTATAGTTTCATGTCACAATCAGTTAACAGAAATTTACAGCTTAATGAGATAGGCCATATCAAATAACTTGCCTGATTATATGCAATGTTGCCCATAGCTTGCTTCCCCATAGCACACTTCAAATGGAAACAATAACACAATTATAAGATAACAACTCCAGAGCTTCCAAGTTTAAGGTACACCAAGTCCCACCCAAACGACAAAAAATGAAAGAAGAAAGAAAGAAAGAAATAAAGAAAAATGTGGTACCTGATATGTATTTCTTGTTGACTGGTTATGATGAGGATAAGGAATCAGCCCAGCACACACACCCAATATGGTAAACGGCTCTATTTCAATATGGGTTGTTCCTTCTTTAGCATTCTCTTCATATAAGGCAATCTAACAATGATATATATGGTAAGACATGCTACAAATAGGTATCTAGTAGCGAAAAAGAATTCTAGTTGTAAAAGACAGAAGCAGACCAAAGCATTGTTCTCCTCATTGACATCAAGATATTCAATCAAGCCTTCTTTTAGGAAAGATTGAAAGGTGCGCACTCCATCCTTCAAGCAAACAAATTTTTTAGCACTGTGGTCGAAGTGAAAATTAGAAATATACAAAGCATCTGTGATGGTTACCCTCAGCTCCTTCATATGGTGCTTCTTAATTCTTGATACACCTTTGTCAGCAATTACAAGTGGACGACAAACTCGACCACCGTCGGAAGCAATGTAAAGACAACGCTGCAAGAGAGAATATTTTGATGATCATACAGTAGTAACCACAAAAATTCAGAACAGTCACAAGTTTCAGAACACCATACAAAGGTTATGTGAACACAATCAGAAATCTTCTGTGGCACGTTTGGGGAGCACAGAAAGAAAAAAAGAAAAAAAGGTGAAACAGAAAGCAAAAACTGACCGTGAGGATTAACAACTCATAATTTGGAAACTCTTTCAGAGACAATATATGTATTAAATGCGTCTAGTAGCTCTTAAGTATTTCTAATAAATTTAGTAATTTAGAGAAAATTCAAAAATGCCAAAAGCATTTACATTTCATTCTTACGCATTCACAGCAAAGGCTTCTTACGTTTTAAGACAAACACCACCATAAGTAATTAAGGTAGACCAGGGCTCAATGGTAAAATACAATGACAGCCTAGCATCTGCATCAGGATGGTGAGTTGTTGTGCATATTGACTTGTGCTCGGAAGTTTAAGACTTACCTGCTTTTCATTCATCAAAATGCTTACAAACTCGCCGATTTTACCAGCCCTTCGCAGTTTTCTCATTGAGTCGGCAAAACTCTGAAAAAGAGAGTGAACCACAAAACTTAACATCAAAAAGCGAGAGAAGCTTCTAACGACATGCACAAGTGAAAATAACAAAAGAAGACATTTGGCTTGTAGAATCATACTTGTGGCCTCCTGTGCTTGCCAAGAATAAGTCCATTGAATATAATCAAATACGAATTTGGCATATGAAGTTCTTGAGCAGAGAGCAATTCCAAGTCTTCCACCCCAAGAGTGTAGCACTATCACATAAACATTCATGTTGTATCAAATTATAGGACTCATCAGAATAGGTTTGGATCATAAATTCAACAACAACAGTATAGCAGCAAAGTTGACATATTGCAGTGAGCTGAGTTTTTAATTTGCAGAAGAAAAAAAGAAGCAGAGATTTGGACTTAACCAACTGGTGTGTGCCTTTTACTTATCAAATCTGTGAATTTCTTTATGAGGGCAATACCACTTAGACAGAATTAGAAGCAAGGACATTTAACTCAAATTTAAAATTCAATTTAATGATTTTCTCCTTTCACTTTCAAAGTTTATTCAAGTCAGTGCAAGAATCTTTCTCCACTGCGAAAAGGAAATAAGAGAAATTTTGTAGTTAAATAGTAGCATTTCATGTGTTGGCATGTTCTTCATGAATTTAAGTAACTCTCCGTAAGTAACAAATATACCAATTCAATCTACTTATGCTAAACGAACTGTCTCAAACTGAATACTAAAGAAATGAGAGGGCCTTCATCTTCATCAGTCGTAACATGCGTCATCAGTGCCAGATTCTTCACCAATCCACAAGATTCACCTTCTGGAGTATCACAGGGGCACAACATTCCCCACTGCAGATGGAGTGGTTCAGAGAAATAAAAAATGAAACTAGATGAGCAAAGACAATAAATGTCCTAGAGAATGTTATCAGGTCACCTGGCTGGGCTGTAAAGCTCTAGGGCTGCTGACTTTTCTCGATTTTTGGAATTGCGGATTGATTTTTGTCATAAACCCTAAAGCTGATATGTATGAGAGTCTAGTCTACCTACAGCCTGTAAAGAATAGTAAGAATAAAGAAATTTATTTTTAACTGTTAAAGAACTTACAAGGACTTGAGAGGAAGAGGCAGAAAGGTGTCAAAAATACCTGTGTCATGCCTGTCCGGTCCATCTTGAATCTTCCGACTTTAAAATTTCCAGTAGAAAGGGCTTTTTCTATCTTAATAGTGATGTTATAGTTCACTATTTTCTGGACACACGAAAAACAAACTATCAAATATATAAATGAGCAAAGCAATTCAGATGTAAGCATTGTCGTAGTAAACATATTAATGATATCTATAATTTGAAGTTCACCTTAACAAAAAAGCAGGAAGAGACAGGTAAAATAAAATATAAAGAAATGGAGCAACTGGAGCATACAATCTGAAACACACAATTGGCACCAACTGGAAAATGGTCAATTGGAGGGTTAGGGTTGAATGCTAAGTCAACCAAACAGAAGAAAGTAAAACATGGAATGGAGAGCACAAGAGGGACAAAACGAGGGATTTTTATGTTTATTTTAGGAAGTAGTTGACATCTCTCTAACAGAAACAGAAACAAGTTTTCTTAGTTTGATACTTTGATTCAGGTTGTTGACCCCTTATAATTAGACCATAGGGGGAAGGGGTGGTGGATTTAACTCCAGAAAAGATATATTTAGCTTAACAAAGACTGGGATCATATACTTGAATATGGGTAATGTTGATCAGATCTCAGCCTATTTTTATTTTTAGTTATTTCGGGGCATGTCTTATTGAAAAGAATTATATGAGATCAAGCATAACTGTGTAAGTGAACACCATCAGTTCTGTGTAACTCATGCAGCTTCATACCTCCTATTAAATGGATGGATGAACATTAGATGCATATAATGGTTGGGGATTACAAAGCTTAAAACTAAACCTCTTCTCACCACCTTTCCACAATGTATTGATTTGTTAACCAAAGCCATCATGAGATCATGACAAACCTGTGAAATGTCAACCACGCCCCGGCGTGGCTTATTTAGTTCCAGTTCCATACATTTTTGGACCTCATCATTATTTTCCTTGAATGAGTCCTAAAATACAAAGCAAAGAAATAGAATTAACCAGACTTATCATAAAAGTGAAATATTTTAATGATAGGACAACATACATACCTCAAAAAGTATTGCTAGCAATTGGCCAGATAGCTCCAGTCTTTTATTGCCCACATAATCCTGAAATAATTGGCAAAAAAGCAACATAAAGTTTTTTTCTGAAAAGAAACAGAACATAATATTGAATGATGGTTACAATCAGTGATATGCACTCCAAAGTTCAAATCATAACAGAGAAAAACAGAAAAGTAAGATGGCCAGTCTCTAACAATGTCTGATACAAACAACTGAACTAGAAACACACAAACTTTGATTGCTCCTCTTGGTTGGTTGGTTCACTCTCCATTCCCTCAGAAGACTAGTGCAGAGAAATTACCCAACAAATCTCTATAAAGAATCTTTAAAGGACACGAGAAAGGTTGATAATATGAGCCTATACATCTATAGATGCGACTCTGTGATGAAATGTTTGAGCAAAGACAGAATCTCCAATCTAGCGATCAGAAAGTTAAAAATGTGATAACTGAAAACTGATAATTTGTTTGTTTCTAAACTAAGACAACAGAAAACACCAACATCTTGGTCGCTACCAAGATTTCTTCTCTTGCTGTCAATAATTCATAATGTTACGTGTTTGCTAAAGAATAACTGAATAAGATATGGCAAACCACCAAGGCAATTCACAGATAAATTACAGATATCAAATGACAGTTCAAGGGGCGAAGGGTGATTTTGATGGAGTGCAGTCATGATACTATGATAGGCACCATATGTTGGCCCTTGGCATAAACCTTTAGGGGCATTTACTTTGGGTGATAGGATAGATTGATAAAACATATGATTGAGTATATGAAGGATTAGTTGATCAAACAAGTTCAAATGTAATCAATTCATCACAGTAAATGGTGGATTTTATTTTATCTATCTATCCTATCACCCAAAGTAAACACCCCCTCGGTGGTCTCTAAAGTCCAGAAAAGTGTACATTTACTTCCAACAACAATCTTTAAGGGAATAATTAGCTTTAAGATTACAAACAAAAGGAAGTTCTGTAGGTGAAGTACCGATTGAGATTTTTATGGTTTCTCCAATGCCGTTCAACTAATGGAAAAAATACCTTTTTCACCAGAAAATAACAGGATAGATATCCATTCATCCATTTTCACTGTGTTGTATCACAGGATTATTTAAGTTACAAGGAACAAAAATGAAAGAAAGAGAAATCATATAAAAATGGATAAGATCAAACCAAACAAGACTACCTGGAGAGTGCTACTACAAAACCTAATAATATTAGACAACGAAATCATTGATAACTGAAAAGGGTTTACTTTTTTCTGAAGAAACCCATATTTTAACAAAGAAACGTGACCTAGAAAACCAGGTCATCTACAAAGAATGCACATGAATAAAAGCAACATACAGAAATCTCTGATGTGGTGAGATTCTTCATGAAAATAGCACGCAAAGAGATCATATGAACTTGAGAGTTTAAGTTAATGAAAACCATAAACTGAGCAGGTTGATGGTCATAAAGTGAAGAAAGATAAGCTCAAGTCAATAGTGATAACTTGAGTACCTTATCATCCAATGTATCCTTGTTTAAGATTGTGTCCATCATTCGCCTCAACATTACAGCAACATACAGGCATTTTGGACGAAAATTATCTCCACGTACCTGTGAGATGTTGGAGAAGCAAGGAGGTGGATGGAACAAATTTTAGTTTAATTGTATATTTATAAGTAAATAGCAACAAAACCTATAAAAGATCTTACAGGAACGTTGGCAAGAAATACTTCCCGAAGATTATATAGAGCACGCCCTTCCTGAATGGCGAAAGATGAATCCTGAGCGTACTAAGAATTAAAGACACCGAAATGTTCGCATAAGTAGAGTAAGAAATGAGTAAGCTAACCTCCTCTGATGGGTTATTATATTTGTTCTTTCGAACCTACAACAGGAAACATAATCTTCTTAGAGATCATATATACAAGAAAGGAATAAACATAACTTATCATTCATGGCATGCATACATAACAATGGAAGTAAGATACATCAAGTCCTCTGAGGTTTACCATGTCACACCTTCACACTTTAAATAATGAAAACTGATTTGCACGAAACAAATGATTGTGTATGTACAAATATCAATATAACTTATATCTATCTACAACTCTGTAATGAACCAGCAAGATGAACCGCCAAGACTAGAACCACTGAGATGTGTTAAGGCAATCGACATATTAATTTCCGTCTTTTTCTTTTTTCCAACCTTTAGTATATATTCAAAGGCTCTTCTAAAGAAAAAGAAAAGGACATTGCAACTGAATAGCTTCAAGTATAGCTTCTTCGAAAGCTAATCATTTTGCAAATAAAATTTAAATGAAATAATAATCTAGACAATAGTTTCATGCACTGCTTTGTTTAAGGTGTTTCCTCATATTTATATAGCCAGTCGATGAGTTCGGGTTTTTCTTAGTTGTTTGGGAGAAGAAAGAAAGAAATGAACACTCAGTGAAGAACCTTCTGCTAGAGGAATGCCAGGGCCTGATGTTGTGTACGTACAGGTTCATCTTGCTCCAAACAATCCTGAAAGCAAGACATCGCATTTTAAGTAAACATTCAGAAGGTACAATCAACATTATAATGCATTGATACTTAGCAGTTCAAGCTCGTCCAGCCCTTTTCCGTTGCATTAGAAAGTATCCCCGATTCTCAGTTTAGAGGTACATGAGAGTCTTATTAACCTATGAAAGACCAGACTGGAATCAAAAGTACTTCGGACTATACCTCAATTGAAGGCAATAGCAATTCACTATACTGTGTGTCACTTCCAATCATCTGGACAATCTCTTGATCACTTTCCATACCCATAGCTTTTAGTACTACCATAATAGGAATCTAGTCTAGAAATATAAAACAAGAAGTAAAACACATCATAAGATACAGAATATAAGATGGTGGCGAGGATGGACAAACAGCAAAATCATAGTTCAACCTTTCTGGTAAACTGATTCATGACGAGATATATCTTCTCTTTCTCGAATTTTATGATAGTCTTGCTTATCCGTCTCTCTGTACTGCTTGTAACAGATGCTTGCACACTGAAATGGAAAAGAGCAAACAATTCATTTAGAGTGTGCAACACTTGGGAGATGAAAATGAAAGTTATCACCAGCTTATGTAGATCTCATTTAATTATATCTCAGAACATACAACACTAAATTCTTCCCACGATAACTAAGGACATGAAATTAGTCAGTGTCATTAAACAAGAACAGAAGCGAAACCAGCGAAGAGCAGTCCGCTGCTGAGTTCTACTTCCTTTTTAAACTTGTCTATTCTTATATCTGGTGTACATTAGAAAACAATGGAACACATAGGTATCAAGTTTAATTCGAGATTCAACTAATAAGAATCTTCTTGTTTGCCCGATGGAATTGAGCATCGTGAAACATGCAACAAGATCTCATTCCATTAATTTTCAACCAATGACTCTCCCAGCTCTTATTCCTGTGCTACCTTGCTAGAGCATCTGAAACTTTATGCGTTTCTTGCTTCAAACTTTGTGTATTTTAAAAATCCGCTGGGCATAATAATGCACAGGATAGGTATTTTAAGAGATACTACTATTAAAAATCTCACCATCCTTTGTTATCAGTATCAATGATTATTCTGTTCTTTGAAAGATGTTCTTGAATCAAAATCACCTGGAAGATAGATGGAAAATAAAATTTCACAAACTGATGATGGGAAAATAATATATTGGCAGAATCATGAGAAACTAAAACTACCAGACATGAAGCGATTTTGAACATAAAAACACAGGATGCTTACTATTTTAGACAAATTAGGGAAAAAAAAAACATGGATGTTCAGTAGCGAACAAAATGTAAATAAGCAATGAAGATTGTTCACCCAAATTAAACACAACCAAGACACCTAAAGAGCACCGTTAGAAAATTTGTTCAGGTGGCTGACTCAGGATACAAAGCCACTCTATCACTCTGTGTACCAAAGTCCAACCAATAACTGTAACCGCCCCTCAGCTTCATGCCCCCACATAGACAACCCGACACATCGTTATTGGATACTATACAAGTGGTAATCAAACAATTTGAATTAATGATATTAAGTAGCCAGCCGGTTAATTACTAAATGCTAAAGGCTTGAAAACAACTTGTCATGCCACTGCATTTATTTCATGGGGGCTGCATTGCCATAGAAAAAACATGACCTCTTAGTATAAACGACTGAAATTGCTGCGCCAACTAGGAAATAAAATTGAACTTTTAGTCTCACATTTGTGTCAACGCAAGTTAATGTTTAAAGTACTCATGTGTCTCAAAAAAGCTCACAGAATTTCAGATTTGAGTGAAATCTGCATGAGTGAACCAAGAATATAAAACTACATACCAATCTTCCAATTCTCCCATCTCCTAAAGTGAATGCGGACAGCAGCATTTAGTCATCTACCTCCAGACCAGAATGGGAAGTTCAATCATCATCACAACCATTTCATTACAAATTGTTCAATGTTTACAGTTTTCAGTTTAGTTTCAGAAATTCCTATGTTAAAGAAACTAGTTCAATCCAAATACAGCATGCCTCATGAATATTTGTTATCACAGAATTTCACATCACATATCTACTCATATAAATTAAAAAAAGAAAAAAGAAAAACACAATCAAGAGTGTCATTACATGGTAGAGTCAAGGGACACAATTGCACCCAAACAAAATAACAGCTATTTCTGAAGACTGAGGAGAAAGAAACAATCAGATAGGCAACAAGCAACTGTCGACTCAAACCGAAATCTTTAAAAAAACTGAATAGCCTGACTCCTATCTGCCTAAGACTCCCGCATACCAGCCCCAAATAAATAAATAAATGAACTCCAATTAATCCATGTCCTTAGCCACAGCCGCTCAATGCTGATACACTTGAATCTGAGGATTCATATAGTTACTTTATGACTAGTTATAATCAAGAGAGAAGAGCCAGTATGTGATGAAAATATCACCTTCTCTGTCCCTTTAATTATGAAATATCCTCCAGGATCGAGCGGGCATTCACCTAAGAAAACAGATGCACACATCTATAATGAAGGGGGAAAAGCAGTACTGAAGAAATAGTTCCTGGCAAAAGCATATAGATATACCTAATTTGGAAAGCTCTTCTTCATCCTTCCCATACAATGCGCAACAACAACTTCTTAACATGATAGGCAATCCCCAATAATGACATCATTCTGGAAAATTGTGCTCAAAATACTTAGTGCTATTATAGTGGTATTAAGCTCACAAATCACATTTCTCCGCAGTTATAAAATATGAAATCAACTTCGTCCGAATCTGCTTTCCATCTCTGTTTCCAGTCATATATTCTATGTTGACGTAGATTGGAGCTGCATAGCTGGAAAAAAGAATTGAATACTGTAAAAAATTGTGGGTATTCTCCAAACTCATTTTTAAATTCTAGGAAAAAATAAAATCAAAAGAATGTCTACATTAGCTCCTTCAATTATTGAAAGATAACATAGAAGATAAACAACAGTGCAAAAAGAAACCTCGGATGCTACATTCACGTTGCATATGAGCAGTGAATGTAGTCTACATGATTATGCTGCAGCAATGAAAAGGTAGCTTCAAGTTCAAGGTATAATACTTTGAGTAGTTGAACTTGTACCCTAAACCATTCATTACATAAGGAACCTTCTATTTCAATGATAGGTTGTTCTTTGAGACTAATAATGAACCGACCCTCTCATAACTCCCCAGACTTCAGAAGGGACCTAACATTTTCTTATAAATTGCAAGAAAATACTTAAGTAATTAACTTTGAGCCGACTCAACTTAACTTTATTTATTTTTGAGAATTGAGACCTTATGTTATCAGGTATTTTTCTTAAAAAGGAAGGATATTATTAGGCTCATAGTAGCTACTCAAATGCCATGTCAGAGCTCATTCGTACAACCCTAAAAGCTTCAAATATATGCAGCACATTATTACATGAGTGACTTCCATGATTCCTTGCACCAGTAATGCATTTGAGATAGAAAACTGAGACTCACGTTGTGCTTGGAGACGGCACATGAAATTTGGAACTGAGCTCTGACATCTAGGTATCTGGAACAAAGTTCATGAAAAAGTATTGTTAAATAAGAACGTAAAGAAGGACAAATTTTAGTAAACATAATGCAAAGAAAGCTAATGAATATGACTAATGTTTTACTTCAAATATATATCTGAGTATTTGCAGGTGATGAGATTATTGGCTTGAACAATCTTCTTTATCTGCGTCCGTACAAAGTAATTAAACGAGTCCAAATGTTCTTTGATGAGACCTCTAACCTGCATATGCACATAAACCAGCAAGTTAACAAATAAAATCCTTCACTATTAATCAAAGGAATCCAAATGTTGTTTCACGGGGCCCCTCACTAGCTTATGCACATAAACCAGCAGACAAGTTTTTTGGCGAACAAACAGAGTTCTTCACAATTAGCAGCAGCATTCTAGTTCTACTGCATTCTTATGCTCAGCTAGTACTATAGCGCTAGTTTTAGACGAAACAAGTGATCATTTGTGAGGGGCAAATGCAAAAAATTTGATATTCAGAAACGGGAGAGATTATCAACAATTGAAGCTATCAGGGGAACACTTCTCCACCTATAGTTTCCATGAATATTATTTTCTGATCACGAATTTACCAACAATTGAAAAACAGATAAATATCAGCTAAACACTTCTTCACCCATTTTCCATTAATATTACACTCTTCAACAATCGAAAAAATAGATAGCTATTACTCCCTCCGTCCAATTTATATGTACCTCTGACCACAAATTTTTTGTCCAATTTATACATACCTACTTTAACATTTTTACCCATCTACCCTCATTCCTTCACCCTATTTTCTATCATTTGCCACTATGGACCCACCCTTAATAACTAACATATCTAATTAACATCCTAATTAAGCAGGCTAATTAACCCAACCTAAAACACCCACCCAGCCCAAAATCGAGACCCACTATTCTCTCATTCTCTCATTGTCTGCAAACAACTCTCTCTATTCTCCCATTTCCCCCAAACTGCAACCCTAGATCTATCTCTCCCTCTTCTTCCCCGCCGTTGTTCCCCCAAAATCTCAGCTGCAACCCTAGATCTATCTCTCCCTCTTCTTCACTGCCGTTGTTTCCCCAAAATCTCAGCTACTACTCTTCTTCGATTTGCCCCCGCTTCGCTATGAAGTTTCACTTCCCTGATTCCCCTAATTTTCATCAAAACATTCATGGGTTCTGGTTCTGAATCTGAAGGTGATTCGCCTCCTTCCATGGACGATATACCCCATCCACCAGGGTACGAAACCTCCCCAGATGATGAAATTTGTGTCAGAGTCTGATCTCATCGGCGATTCTGAGAAAGAGGTCGTTGCCCAGGAATCTGTTGTTGCCCTACGTGGATCTGACGAGGTTGTCGTTGCCCTTGGTGGATCTGAGGAATCTAAATCCATGGCAAAGGGCTTGGATCCATATCAACTCTACCGCCTAGCCGCGATGAACTATGAATATGAATCGGACACTACTCAGGTTCTTCCTTTCTTATTTCTCGTTTATGGCTGGTGATGCATGGTTAATGTGGGTATATGGGCTGGTGATGCCTTTTATGTGGTTTATGGTTGGTGATGATTTGATGTTTATGTTTGATGGCTTCAATTCTGCATATGTGATGGAAATGATGCAAAGATCTTGCTGATTATGCTACTGATTATGATACACATACTACAATTGATCTTATGTTACAATTCAGTTGATCTTTGAGGTCTTTTATGTGGTTTATGGTGATGCATATTCTGTGATTTAAGGGTGGTGATGGTATGATGATTATGTTTGATGGCTTAATCTGATTTATGCCTTGAATGCTGCAAAGATCCTGTTAATGCATGCTACTGATTATGATACAGATACTACAATTGATCTTATGCTGCAATTCAGTTGATCTTTGAGGTCTTTTATGTGGTTTATGGTGATGCCTATTCTGTGATTTAAGGGTGGTGATGATACGATGATTATGTTTGATGGCTTAATCTGATTTATGCGTTGAATTGTTGCCTTGAATGCTGTAAATGTGATGCAAATGATGCAAAGATCCTGCTAATGCATGCTACTGATTATGATCTGAATGTCTCAAAAAACCAAAAACCATTTCTGATTCACTTCACAGTTTAGTTTACATTCCAAACAACTCAAAAAATAAAAACTTTCACATTGTTTGTTCATGTAAACCATCAAAAAACACCTGCCTTCGACTTCCCTCCATTAATCTTCTAATACCACCTGCTCCATTGCCTCTGTTATGTCATCTAGATTGTAGAATCTGTCTTTTACATTTCCATGGCAGTTTAAGTGATCCAAGCTTTCTCTGACAAGTTGTTCATCAACTTCAATACAGTCAGGTAAGCTGTCTTGCCTAAGCATATGGTCCTTTCCCATATGAGGAATCTTGTAATTGTTCCCTCCTTTCTGCCTCGTGATTTCTTGATAGTAGTTCTGTAGTGTTAAGAAAATCTTGTTTAACTTCTGTGGTGGGTAATTCTCAAATGCCTCTTTGACATTATGCAACAACTCATCAACATTGTGGGCAGGTTTCTGATCTTTCAGTGACTGTATGCTCCTAAAAAACCCTAGGTCATTCACATTAGTGTTTGGACTATTGGCAGGTTGGTTTATCAGTTGGATATGGAATCCATCTGATCTTGCAATTGCTTGAAAGTTGGATCACTGTCTAAAATGTAGGGTTTGGCATTATCTTGTTGGATGTAAATGTGTTTGCCTAGAATCTCAGCTGGCCACTTGGCTTTAATTGTTGGCACCATCTGCATGATTGAATGATAAGTATACACATACTACTCTTGTTCTTATGGTGCTGCAAATGATGCAAAGATCTTGCTGACGCAATATGTGAGTTCTATTTCTGCAATAAATGGTAAGTGTGTGATTGAATGACAAGTATACAGATATTATTGCTATGATAATTCTGACCTCAATGAGTAGTTGATCTTTCATGACTGGTCTTGTAACTGTATGCATTGCTTTGGTTTCAAGGGTACCCTTCTCTCTGTTCTTTGAATTCCTTTTAACTGCCTCCTATGTGATGAATGAAAATATTTCAAATTTGCCATCAAAGATCACATTTCCCTCTGTATCTATGATTGGCCTTGAAACTGCACAGCTGAACATGATTTTGTGGATGAATCTCTTTAACTTGCATGACCTATGTAGCTCTATCTCACGTGCACAAAGGTAGTATCTATCTTTGGTCTTTGTAAGGTAAAACCATTTCTCATCTACATGCACTGTGTTGTGCATTTTCTGAAACTTTATTTTCCCACCCTCAATGATGCTTTCAAACTGTTTAAGGCTCCAATTCAATCTGCACAACTGATTTTCTGGGATAAGGAATGGTTTTATAGCATTGGTATGTGCCTTGAACTTGTTATCTTTGTACCAGAGGTAAACCAAACTCTTACTAACTCTTAGATTTGCACCCATAAGCCTTAATGATGTTCTTTGTAAAACTGAGAAGTTTTTCACTTTATTCTCATCAAACTCCTTATCACTGACCCAAACTTGTTGCTTTTGATACTTATAGGAATTCCAAGGAGTTGTTGAGCTGCTGCCTTTTTCCAAATCTTCCAAATAGTCTTCAAACAAACATCAAACTCCTCTGCAGCAGCTTTCTTTGCTCCCCAATGAAGTTTTCCATGACTACTGTGTTGGAGAAGCTATTGGGCTATGGTGTTTTGCTCGGTGGTTGTTAAATCTTTTTTTCCTTTTATTGGTTGCACCATCTCGGCTTAGTATTTGTAGTTTTTGGCAGTTGTAATCTGCTGATTTCTGCCATTAATGGTTGTATTTATAAGTCTTTTAGGTGAGGCACAACTTTCAAATTTCCCTCCTTTGTGTTTTGGTCACATCATTGTACTTCTATCATTTGTTTATTCAATGAAATCTTAATTTTGCCTCCAATAATTTCATCTTTGCCTCCAAAATAAATGAATCTGCTCCTTTATTCATGTGAATATGAATGTGCTGATTTATTCAATTTATAGTGATTTAATCGAGCACAAAAAAAATTAATGAAAAAAAAATCGAGAAAACCCTTTAATCTACTCTTTTATTCAGTATTGCAAGCACAAAAAAAAATCGAGACATTGGTGAATAAAATGAGCAACTCAGTAAAGTGTATACATACAAGGCAAGACTTGTTTTTGTTAATGAAAAATTAACAAACTAATTGTATCCATTAACACTACCCCTCAATTACACTTTTATTCCACCAACTATCACTTTATCAGCTTTATTAAAATCCGTGCCAACACCCAAATGGGTACATATAAATTGGACGGAGGGAGTACTAAATAAAAACTTCTTCACATATATTTTCCATTAATATTATTTTCTGATTATAAACAGAGGAATAAAAAAACAAACAAACTGTAAATCAGTAATGTTCATACAAACCTAGAAAACAAAATTCCTGAGAGAAGAGGGGGAAATGGCGGGAAGATATGCAATTTAATTAGGAAAGAGAGAAAAAAACATGAATCACGAAGAGATCATAGAAACTATAATTTTTTTGTTTAAAAAAAAACTGTACCTTCAAATATTCAGGAACTAGCTGGTACTTGTCGACGGAATTCTTCACCGGAGTGGCGAGAGCTTGCTTGTCGATTTCCAACCTATATATAGAAACGCAAATTGCCTGTT
Organism: Schizonepeta tenuifolia; assembly: GCA_029490685.1. Classification (NCBI taxonomy): domain Eukaryota; kingdom Viridiplantae; phylum Streptophyta; class Magnoliopsida; order Lamiales; family Lamiaceae; genus Schizonepeta; species Schizonepeta tenuifolia. The sequence continues at coordinate 103,903,697 of CM055956.1, forward strand.
TCAATATCAATTGCTTACATAAGTTAAATATCTACACACATATTAACTGAAAACTTACCCTTTCTCCGGCAAATCACCGAACAAAATCGGAGCGCTGTCTTCTCAGGCTGCCATTTAGTATGCAAAGAGAGAGAGAGAAGGAGCCTTAAACCCAAACGCAAAACCCTGTGAAGAAAACTTTTGTAGTATTATTCATTTATAGTAACTAGTATAAGGACGACGATAGCAGTTTTGGCAACATTTTTGCGCCAATGCAGTCTAAGGTTATTTTCGTCATTTTCTTTATTGAAAGGTTTCTTTCGTCATTTTAATTGCACTAAATTTTCCTAGAATAAGGGACATTTGATGTTGCCTCTCCGTGCATATGCTTCCGCCATCCGATCAGCTGACATGTGGAAAATATTATTCTTTAGCTTTACTTTTTTAGTTCTCGGTTTTACTCTTCATTTAAAATATTGAGAATTGTTTAGAAGGGTATAGGTGTACTACACCCATCCCTCACAATGTAATATTTTAATAATAATAAAATAATATTATGTGAGAGATGAGTGTAGTTACTTACAACCTTTTAAGAATGTCTCTAAAATATGTGTAACTTTTGTTGAGTTAAAATCCTAGGCATTGTCAATTAGTATAATATATGTGGGACATTATCCTTTTCATTATTCCTATCTTGAAATACTTAATTATCTATGGTGGCCAACCTTATAAAACAGACTCAAATTTACTTGCGGCTCGGCTTGAGCCCACCCCCTCTCCTTCCACAATACACCACACTTTCCATTTTCATTTTTTTATAAAGATCAAGTTTGCGATGAACACAGGAGCAATATTTAACATTCCTAATTAATCTGATATTTTATAAATACAAAATTTAGCCGACAACGACATGAATAGGTTACTGTACATTACTTGAACACAAAATTAAACATTAATTTTAATGGCTGCATGGAGTAAGGGATTAGGGAACACATAAGGATGTTATAAAACCTGCAATTTGGAGAAGATGAGGTTTTCGAGAGTAGAGAAGAAGATGAACAAGTGTTGAGGCGTGAGAAGAATGATTGGGGTTGCTGGTGTCAGATTGATGGCATGAAGGATTTTTTTTTTTTTACTTTCTGATTGGGATTGCATGTCGTAGATGGAGGGAATTAGAATAAAGATTTATTTTGGTAATAGAATAATTTATACTCTCTCCGTCCCGCCGAATACGGCCTAGTTCATATGGGCACGGAGACTAAGAAAAAGGGTATTGGGTATAAAAAAAGTGTTTAGTGTAGTGTGAATGCAATATTATATAATGCTAATAAAGTTATAGATGAGATGGTTGAGTGTGTAGTGGGAGTAAGTTAATGGAGTTTAGATGGGATGGTGGGTCATGTATATAAACTAATTGTTTCTTTTAAAGGAAACAGGGCAAGTATAGTGGGACGTCCCAAAATGAAAAACAGGCCGTATTCAGTGGGACGGAGGGAGTACTACAATATTATTTTTATATACTAATATAGATGTATTTCAGTATTATAGGAACTAATTATTATACGTACTTTTAACTAGTTACAATAAATGTTTAAAATATTATATTATGGTCCAATAACGATTGCTAACAGGCCAGTAATTATGAAGGAATGGGTAGCAAACTTCTGTTTTGAAAAGGAGATACTGAGAATTGTACCTCTGTGGGTTCAATTTCCGAATTTACCTCTAAGCTATTAGGGTGCAAGCTCGTTGTGTAGGATAGCGAGCTTATTGGGGGAACCTATTTGTGCGGATGAGTGTACATCTTCGCAAAATATGATTTTTTATGCCAGAGTAATGCTGGAGGTGGATATTACACAACCGATCAAACACTTCATAATGATTGAGGGAGAGGGTGTGGGCACTGCGTTGAGCAAAAAGTAAGCTATGATTGGATTTCACAATATTGTAAGAGCTGTAATGCAGCGGGCCATGACTGTCAAGCCAAGCCAAGGATAAGCAACAATGGCAAGTTAAGAAATATGAGGTCATAGAGAAAGATAAGGGAGGAGAAAAGGAAGAACACACTTAGGAAACAACAAAAGATAAAGGGAAAACATATGCTGAGGTGGTGGAAGTATGGTCTAAACCAAGGAAAACTACTGCCAACAAAGTGATGCTTCCAAACACAGCAGATGAACTTCAAGATTGGAAATGTCTATACAGTGATAAGAAAGGGGGAAGAGCAGCTATAGGATATAGATAAGGGCGGGGACCTTCTCCTCTTTGTGGGAAAATGAAACTCATGTTTTGGAATATGAGGGGTTGTAACAAACCCTTCAAACAAAAAGAGATTAAACTATTTTTGCAGAAAAATAAATGTGATGTTGCTGCTTTACTGGAAACTAGAGTGAAAAAGAAAAATTACAAAAAGATTACTGAGAAGATTTTCAGACATTGGGACAGTATATATAATTATAGTAGTGCCACAAATGGAAGGATATGGGTGGGATGGAATCCAAAGTCAGTGGATGTAAAGGTTGTAGAGGAAAATGCTCAAGCTATTTGGTGTGAAGTGATAAATCTTAGGTCAAGGGTAAAACATGATGTGGTGGCAGTTTATGCACACAACACTATTGTAATACCCCGAATTTCTATACCTTTAAGAGAGCGTTTTAAATTAATCGAGTAAGTTTAAATGATGAGATTTGAGGAATAAAAATTTTTGTTTCTAAATAAATAGAAATGAGTAAAACAACTGGAATGACTTATGTGTTTCTGTGTGAGATTATCTCTTCTATTTCTTGAAGTGATGATGTGATGCATATATTGAGCTTGTATGTATGAGAATGAGTACGAGTTTAATTTTCAGAAAAACCCCGAAGATTTTGTTTGATTGAAAAAAGAATAATGTTGATCACTGAGAAATTTCTATGCGCTGAAGAACTTAGAATAGAGTTGAATTAAGATCTTTGAACCTAGAATTTCTTCTAAGGTCATTTAGATAAGAAAGAAACTTATCCGAGATAATTTGAGAAGAGTTACGAGAATTTAATCTCTAAAGGATTAATAAGCGGATTAATAAGCCGACTAATTTCTTAATAGAGATCTAAAAGAATTAGACGATCGGAATCGTTAATCTTTTAATTAAAATATGAATTAGCTTTGAGATGTTTTAGTGTCGGAAACGAGACGAGGAGAGATTAGACCCGTTTATAGCATAAATGAATTAATACGGATCGTTTTATCCGGAAAACCTTTACGACCGGGTAATTAATACCCGTAACGAAACGACGAGGACAAGTGTCGCTCTCTCTCTCCCTCTCACCGCCACCTCTCTCTCTATCTCTCTCCCTAAATCTCTCTCTCCAATTCCCTATGTAACTTTAATCATGATGTTTTCACCACAATCTTAACCAAAGATTGCATGCAAATGCAATCACATCAATTGTCCATCACACTTAAGCATACCAATTTCCAACACTAATTGTCATCATGTTTATTCCCTTTGTTGGACACCAAATGCATGCATTTCATCTCTCTCTCTCTCACAAAAGGAAAATTTATTCATTCAAGCCATTTCATCTCTCTCTCTTTCGAAATCTAGCAAGAAACAAGAAAAAGAAAAATCCTCTCCCTACTCTCCCTCCCTCTCGGCAATGCACACACACAACACACACACTTAAATTTCTTCCATGCAAGCTTAACATTCAAGCTCAAAATCCATGGAAATGAAGTGAAGATCATCATCCTTCATCTATTTCATCTATACCTTCAAGAAAAAGGTAAAAATTCATCAAGTTCTTGAGTTAAAATCCAATAATCATCCCCCATTTTCCTTCATTTTTGGCTCTTAAGCCCTAAAAAAATGGATGATTAATTATTGTATTGTATTTTCTTTGAGGATTCAAGAGGAGTTCTTCCATACATCCAAGCTAAAGTTTGAAGCCCTATTTTCCCTTCAATTCGATCCCAATAAGTCAAGGAGAGGAGATTCAATTTTAATTTTCAAAGTAGGTTAATTCATTTGATTAATTGTATATACGTATATCTCTAAGCCCTAAAAAGAAAGAAAACATGCATGCATGGTATTTATTTTATGTTTAGGCAAACTTAGGTAATCGATGTAAGAATTAAATGAGAAGAAATCGATAGGAGAATCGAACGCTAGGATTTAATCGATGAATTAAGAGAAGAAAAAGAAATTAAAACCCTAAAAATTTAGCTAATACCGAAAATAGGAGGAAAAAATAAGAAAATGTGGATTTCTTGAGTTATTGTTATTTTTATGCTTGATTTATGATTTTTATCATGTTATGAATGAGTATATATGCATGAAAAATTGAAAAACCGATTGTCCTAAAAATTTGAGGAATGCCGTGTGTTTTTGGGAAGAAGGAATAAATTATTTTGTTGATTTTGTTGATGATCTAGTTGATGTTTTGATCATGAAATTGTTATATGATATGTTGATTTAATCTTGTATGTTGTCAAGTATAAGAAAAACAAATTGCATGTAAAGTTATTAAAGAAAAGAATTTGTGATAATTTAAAAGATTTGATGGTTTTGATGTTAATGTGTGTTAGAATGTTAATTTGATTCATTGATGAAAATAGAAATTTTTGTGAGAAAAGATTAAAGTTATAAAAGCTTTAAAAGTGTTAAAAATTGAGAAATGTATAGAAAAATAGCTAATAAATGTTCTTATAATAAAACTTAAAGATTTAGATTTTTAATAAACTAAATCAAAAAAAAAATTGTAATTAAAATTAATAAGAGAAACTAGTTTTTATAAAAATTAATTGAAGAATAAAGGAAATTGTTAAATAAGAATTGGTCTTAAGTTAAGAACAAAGAAGAAAATGAATTTATTAAGTAAATAAACAAGAATAGAGAAAGTCGAGTTGAGGAAAGAGAATAAAATAATAAGGAAATAAAGAGAAGTTTTAATCGAGTCGAAGAAAAGATGTTAGACGAATTAAGTTAAATACTCGTATAGTTTAATCAAAAAGGATAATGAAATAAAATGCGAGTAATGGTTTTGAAAGAAATTAATATAAGTTAATTAAATAAGTTGTTTTCAAACCGTGTAGATTGAAAATAACCCGAGAAGAAGTTGGCAAGATAATAATTAAAATAATAATAATTGAGTTAAGAAATGAGAATCGAGTTAGCAATGGAAAGGAAATCCCTTTTCATAAGAAACTAATATAAATTAAAGAGAATTTTTGTTAATTGAGTAAAAGTTTATAAAATATTTCATAAGATAACGAATTTGGAAAAACGTTGTTTATAAGCCGAGAAAAGACAAATTATATCGTTTGAGTTTTTATGAAAAGAAATGCATAATCGAATTAAGTTCTAAAGTATAATTGAATAAATGTTAATGTGTCTTGAAATGTGTTTGATTTATTTGGATTTGTTTTGCAATTGAATTAAATGTTTGAATGAATGATATTAATTGTGACGTGAAGAATTACTAAGTTTAATTGTATGCAAATAATTGAATTGTTGAGTGGATTAATTAAATCAAGAATTAATTTAGTTTTTAAAAGAAAGCTCGAGTAATGGAATGTAGATAGATGACGTTTCATAATTAAAGCGTGAAGTGCTAAGACGTTGGTTAGTAACATTAACCAATCATCGAGTAGAGTTAATGGTTTAAAAGACGAAAATGCGAGACCTTTTAGAAAAGATAGAGCGAAGAGAGAAACGATTCAAGTAGAAGTCCTTCAGTTGAGTCTAACGCCTTTTTACCCGTCTTTACGTATCTTATTTTTCTTTATTGATGTCGAACTGTGAAGGATCGAGCCGGACGGAACGATAAGCAAGGACGAATAGCCCTTAAACCGCCTAGCTAGAATCTTCGGAAGTCAGGTGGGCTTTTCTGAACCAAAACTATCGATGAAAGTTATTATGCTTTTGAATATTATTATATGATTTTAAATGTGATTGACTTGCCGTTTTTATTGAGTTTGGTATGTGTTATCATCTGTTTATATGAGATGTTATTATCCTGTGAAATGCGGGAAACCCACGTGTGGTATGTTGAATGTTAAGGTGACTGTGAGCCTTGCTTCGATTAGGTCGGTCACAGTGTTCGAGAAGGAGGCCTACTTCTCGGCACAGTGAGATTATTTGTGACAGATGATGCATACTATTGATATATGTTATGTTTGACTGCGCAGTCTATTTAAAAGAAAATGTTTTAGCATGCACAAGTAAAACTGTTTTTAAGTTGCTTAAGTACTTGTGATGTTTCGGCAAGGCAAGTTCAATTGTTATAACTTTTAAAAGCATCTTTTCCCAAATGTTTTGGCATGTGTTCACTGAGTACGAAGTACTCCCCTGCGTGTATTTCTAAACATGCAGGTTGACTGGATGGTGATGGCATGGACGCTTGGTGGTGTGGTATTTTTGGTTGAGTCGAGTCGAATGTCGGACTGGCATTCGTACGTCTTCATACGTGCGAGTGTTGGGTTTTGATGCAAGTTTCCGCTGCAACTCTTTGAAAAGATGTCTGTTTTTTTTTATATACTCTGATACTTGGTTTTTGATTCCGAGTAATGTGCTCGATGGTCTTGAATACTTGTTGGACTCTTAATTTCGTTGACTTGAAAAATTTATCGTATCTTTGTTGGAATGTGATTTTGAAATGCTCGGTTATGGCTTCATTATGCCTTTAAAGCCTTATTCGAATACTGTTGCGTTTTATTGATGATTTCCCCAAGCATGTTCCCCGTATTTGAGTTGATTGTTAGTTGATTAGGTTGTGTTATTATTTGTAAGTCGCACCTCGAGAGTCGGGGTGTGACAACTATGGAGCAGAGGAAAAGCTTGTGGAGCTTCATCAACCGCATAGCTCAAGAAGTAGAAGGACCATTAATGTTAGGAGGTGATTTCAATTCAGTGTTGTCCGTTGAAGATAGATGGCAATGACAACTTGTGTGAGAGACTGAAGCGAGAGACTTCAAAACCTATCTACAAGATGCAAATCTTCACACAGTTAGAATGGTGGGTGGTGACTATACTTGGAGTAATAATCAAATGGGTGATGATAGAGTGTATTATCTCATTGACAGATGCATTGCCAATTCACAGTGGTTTCAAACATTCTCTTCAATGGTGGTGGAGATTCTAGGAAAATGAGTATCTGACCATTGTCCTTTGATTCTGGATTTTGAAGATTTGGTGGTGAATAGAAAGACCCCCTTTAAATTCTTCAATGTCATAGCGGATCACCCCAAATTTAAGGAGGTACTCTCAACAGAGTGGATGGAAAGATGTCATGATAATGCACTACTGAATATCTAGTACAAATGCAAGAGGCTTAAACACCCTCTAATACAACTAAATAGAGTGTATTTCCAGAAAACTTCTGAAAGAGTTCAAGCTATAAGAGCTGAAGTAGAAGAATTACAACAGCAGTTGGCCAGTGATATGATGAATACACATCTGATGGTTAAGGAAAAAGAGAAGATGATGGAACTTGAGAAGTAGAGTGGAATTGAGGAAAAAAATTGGCAACAAAAGGCAAGGCCCGATTGGATAAAATTAGGAGATGCTAATACCAAATTTTTCCATGCATATGTGAAAGCAAGACAAGCTTGTAGTGCTATTAAGATGCTGAAGATGGGAGATGGTTCTATCTGCCACACACAACAACAGATTGCAGATGAAGTGAAGGGGTTTTATATGAGCTTGATGGGTTCAGCAGCTGCCGCTATACCAATGGTGGATAAAAATATAGTTGCTAGAGGGCCTATTCTTGATACAAACTAGCAGGTTATGTTATGCAGACCAATGAACAATCAAGAAATTAGAGATGCTCTTTTTGGAATGAATCCAAACAAAGCACCCGGAGTTGATGGTTTTAATGAGTTGTTCTTTATGAGAGCTTGGGATATTATAAGAAAAAGGTAAATGTGGTTGTCAAGCAATTTTTTAGCTCTGGTTTTTTGCCAAAAGCTATTAACATGGCACTAATTACACAAAGGTGCCAAATCCAAGTAATGTCAGAGAATATAGACCTATCTTATGTAGCACAATACTATATAAGATAATATCAAAAGTTTTGGCCAATAGATTGCAAAGGGTCTTGGGAGATATAGTTGGGGAAAGTCAGTCTGCATTCATTAAAGGAAGGGTAATTTTTTACAACATTTTGTTGAGTCAAGAAGTGATCGAGGGGTATGGAAGGAAAAATCTATCTCCAAGGTGCATGGTAAAGATAGATCTACAGAAAGCCTATGACTCTGTGCAATGGCTTTTCAATAAATATCTTATGCTTGACTTAAGCTTTCCTTATCAGTTTGTGAGGTGGATTTATGCTTGTCTCTCTACAGTCTCTTACACCATAAACATCAATGGAGAGCTAACGGAGCCATTTATAGCAAAGAGAGGATTAAGACAAGGTGATCCAATATCCCCTTCTTTGTTTGTCTTGTGTATGGAGTATCTGACTCGTTGTCTCAAAGAGCTACATGAGAGTAAGCAGTATCATTTCATCCCAAATGCTTACGATAGTGGTTTATCATGTGTAGCAAGAGAGGAATTTAAGAAGGTTTCAGCAAAAAAGAAGAAATACACAAGAGCTGCAACGACATTGCATTTTACAGATCGCGTTGAATAGCAGGAAAAACCATAGAATAGCTCGCTTACTTCCTTAATTTGCATAGAGGTGTGAGTTTTGTTAGAGTTGATGGTTTGTTTGTTGGAAGAGTTGAGCTTGTAAAGTTTACTGGTGAAATAAAACTACTTTATTTACCAAAAAAAATAAATGTTTAAAATATTAGATTCTTACTTTGTAATTAGAATTTATAATGTATAAAATATAAATTCTAATTATAAAAAATGAGTCTAATTAATTTTAATTACAATTAATTAATTGACTAGTAGTTGTTATATTTCAGATTACTTTGTTAATTCTTATACATGTCGATTAGGCATCCACGTTGTTTGAAGTCGGATATGAAATTCCTGTTTTTGACGAAGCTAAGATTTTTGTGCAATCATATACTCCTTCCATATCATTTCATTACGCTCATTTGGTCTTGAATAAATTAAAGTAACAATTAGATTGATATTTATCGGCCCATCAAATTAAAACTGGAACATATTAAAATTTGTAATTTTAAATGGAAAAATTGAGCTTGAATATCGAAATTGATCCAATAAACCTTGATAGTTATCTAATTACAAAAACTCTCGCTCATTTATCCTAGTTATCAGTAATTCCAATCGAGAAATAGGAAACTTTGATTATCAAACTTTATTCTATCATCTTTGGTGGAGATCTAATTACAATAACTACCACTTATATCTATCTAACTAGCACTCAATTGGATCATAATTCCTACTAAGAAACATGCTTGACTATCAAATTTTTTTCAATAATTGTTAGTTGAGACCTAATTACAATAATTCTCCCCCGCTTATTGAAAAACTATGCGAATAAATCATAATTTCAATTGATAATTAAACATGATTGACTATCGAATTTGATTTGATAATCCTTGGTTGGGATCTAGTTATTAACTCTGGCTCATTTACTATCCAAAGTACAGTCTTCACTATAAAAATTGATTTGATAATCCTTTGCTGTGAGAATTACAATAATCTTTCTCGTATATAGAAAAACTATTGTACAATTGAATCATAATTCCAATTGAGAAATATATTTGACCATTAAAAGTGATTCAATGATACTTATAATAACTCTCACTCAATAATGAAACTGCTTTATAATATTTTTTTGAGAAAATTATAACGAGGTATGTATGTTTATTATCAAATATATCGCTACACTACCATATATGTGTGACTTCTATACCACAAAAAGGCGAGACCACTACTCAGCACGTAGGCGGGAACACTACACTACCAAATAAGGTTGGAATATACTACACCGTATTCTGGCGGGATTGACCCCAAAACCTCTCACTAAGTAGAGACTTGTGCATCTCATTATACATGGTGCTGCATAGGAAAACAGAGTGTGATGCATCTCATTATATATGATAGTGCATATGGATACACTATGTGGTGATCTCAATATATATGGTAGTGCATCTTATTATACAGTATAGTGTATAAAAAATCACTTTATAGTGCATATAATCTGACCGTAAAAAAAAATGAAAAAACGAAAAAAAATCAACGGATTGTCCAGATCAACTTGAATTAACCCTTTAAAAAAAGTCAACAACCGGGTTAATCCTTAAAAAAATTGAAAACGTAACCCATGCTAACTCTTAATGCCCTACTCTCCTATCTAAATATTAATGCCCCTACCTATCCCCGTCCTCTCTTTTTATTCCCTAGTCTGTTGACGACACTATCTATTTATAGTGATAATTGCATTTATCTCTTTGAGAAATTTGATTATAACACCAGTTTATTGAATATTTAAATGTGTTATGCTAGTATATTTTTCAATTTTTCTTTTTCCATTTTCCGAGCATGTACATCGTACAATAGAATTTCCTCTCACTCTCCTGGAGCCACTCATGTTCGCAGCATAATATGCGAAAAGTAAATTTGGTTTTTAAGGTAGATGTGTAATCTCATATAATGTTTTTTAAGCAAAAATATTAACAAAAAAAATTATTCATATAATTATTGTAAGTGTATTATAAGATATAAATGAACATGAAAAAAATAAATACACCTTGGTTTAGTGATTAACTATGCAAAATAAATTTATGAGTTTATTAATGTTTATGGCCACCTCTAGATAAAAACAATAATTTTGTACCCCAACTTAATTTACAATAAAAAGGTAACTTTGACATGATGAAACAAAAATACTCTTACTTTTTCACCAATCATCCTATTTTCTCTCCTATTTTATACCCATACGATTTTCAGAATCTCGTAGTATCGTACCACCATCCACCACTCATTCCGCCATCATTGTTGCCACCGCCGCCGCCGCGGTGGCAACCGCCGCGACCGCGGCGGCTTTGTATGATTTCGGAATATTGTAATCATCGTACCTATTGAAATTTTGGTTCTTTATAGCATTAAATCCGTGAGAGATATGTGCAAACTAATGGTAGAAACGAAATCTACGTTTCGAGCACTATGATTTAATGTATTTATTTGTTCAATTCCATTAAGGAATGAATGAGCAATTAATACATAAACATGGCTACTTGAAACTAGAAATTGTGTGTATTCTACCTTATTTGTCCCACATCGAAAATTCAAGGATGTTTTGTGCTATATATAAGGAGCAACACTATAAGGGAGTATATCCAAGTGTGCTACCTATGGTACACCTTAGTGGCTCAAGTGTTGGCACCTTTTGTGCTTGACCATGATTCCTACGAGAACGGTGCGAAGCACCGTCCGAGTCCGAGTCCGACGGCGACGGCGACGAGCACGTGCACGTCGCAATGGGCGCTTTGAGGCGCACTTCTGACAAGAAAAATAAACAATTCGAACTCACAACAACGAGTTTGCATACATACATTTCATATATATAATCGAGTCTAGGAAGTACTCGTCCCGAGTATCAAGTTGTTCGTCGGAACTACGACACGTCGTGCAACGTCTCAAAGTTCACCCGAACCATTGTATCTTGGAGGCAATTGCCGCAGACCGCGTGCACAAGAGCAGGGCAATCTTGTCTTACGGAGATAGAGTTTAACTCTAGCCTCGGTTCCTTTCTTTCCTGTCTTTCTTTTCCGTACACACATCACACATGCTCCTATACTTTCCAACAGTACCACCGTCCGCCACCGCCGCCGCCACCGCCGCGGCGACGTTGTACGATTTTCGGAATCTCGTACCATCGTACCACCGTCCACCACCCATTCCGCCACCGCCGCGACGGCGTTGTACAATTTTCGGAAACTCGCCGCGGCAGTGGCGGAATGGGTGACGGATGGTGGTACGATGCTACGAGATTCGAAAAAATCATACATCGTCACCGCAACGGTGGCAGAATGGGTGGCGAACGGTGGTACGATGGTACGAGATTCCGAAAATCGTACAACGTCGCTGCGGTGGTGGCGGAATGGGCGGCGGACAGTGGTACGATGCTACGAGATTCTGAAAATCGTACAACGCCGCCGCGGTGGTGGCAGCGGCTGTGGCGGAATCGGTGATGAACAGTGGTACGATGCTACGAGATTCTAAAAATCGTACATCACCGACGCGGCGGTGATGGCGGCGGTGGCAGAATAGGCGGCGGACTGTGATACGATGCTACGAGATTCCGAAAATCGTATATCGCCATTGGGGTGGTGGCGACGGCGGTGGCAAAATGGGTGGCGGGCAGTGGTATGATGCTACGAGATTCTGAAAATCGCATCCCGCCTCCGCTGTGGTGGTTGCGGCGGTGGCGGAATCGGTGACGGACAATGGTACTATACTACGAGATTCGGAAAATCGTACATCGCCGTCGCGGTGGTGGCAGCGGCGGAGGTGGCGGAATGGGTGGCGGACGGTGGTACAATGCTACAAGATTCTGAAAATCGTAGAATGTCGCCGCGGTGGTGGCGGCGGCGATGGCGGAATGGGTGGCGGACGGTGGTACGATGCTACAAGATTTCGAAAATCATACAACGCCGCTGCGGTGGTGGCGGAATGGGTGGCAGACGGTGGAACGATGCTACGAGATTCTGAAAATTGTACAATGTCGCCGCAGTGGTGCCAGCTGCTGTGGCGAAATCGGTGAATGATAGTGGTACGATGCTACGAGATATTCGATAATCGTACATCACTGACGCGGCAGCGATGGCGGCGGTGGCGGAATGGGCGGCGGATAGTGATACATGCTACGAGATTCCGAAACTCGTACATCGCCATCGGGGTAGTAGCGGCGGCGGTGGCAAAATGGATGGCGGACGGTAGTACGATGCTTCGAGATTCCGAAAATTGTATCTCACCTTCGCCGTGGTGGTTGCGGTGGTGGCGGAATCGGTGACGGACAATGGTACTATGCTACGAGATTCCGAAAATCGTACAACGCCGCCGCGGTGGTGGCGGCGGCGGTGGCGGAATGGGTGGGTGACGGTGGTACGATGCTACGAGATTGCGAAAAGCGTACAACGCCGCTGCGGTGGTGGCGGAGGCGGCGGCGGCGGTGACGGAATGGGTGGCGGACGGTGGTACGATGCTACGAGATTCCGAAAATCGTACAACGTCGCCGCCACCCGGTGGCGGAATGGGTGGCGGACGGTGGTACGGTGCTACGAGATTGCGAAAATCGTACAATGCCACCGCGGTGGCGGCGGAATGGGTGGCGGACGGTGATACGATGCTACGAGATTTCGAAAATCGTACAACACCACCGCGGCGGTGGCGGAATAGGTGGCGGACGGTAGTATGATGCTACGAGATTCTGAAAATCAAGTAAAAACTGAAAATAACCACCCTTTACCCTATTAAGGGTATTTTCGTCTCTTCAAGTCAAATATGACATCTTTTATTGTAAATTAAGTTGGGGTATAAAATTATACTACTTAACTCTAAAGGAGTCTTTCTACTAGTTAACTCTAAATTTATCCAAATTTCTAAAAAAAAATGAAAGTTTATAGATTTATAAACAAAATTTAAAAGTTTATGAAAAAAATCAGAAGTTTGGAATTCTTTATGAATTTATACCTAATTAACTCTTAAATAAAAAATTACATGTCAGTAATTTCTGATGTCACATTATCGATTTGGTTAGAATTCAATTTTGGGGAAAATTACGAAATAATGAAAATTTATAATTTTAGACGTAAAATAAAAAAAATTATGAGAAAAACTGTAATTTGAATTTTTTTTATGATTTTATACCAAATTAACCAAAAAATGTATTACGTGGGAACAAGTAGTCCAAAATTTGTTTGATGCTAAGTTTAGTCTTTGAAGGTATGCGTAAAGCTTTTTTACGTCGACATTAAACAATGTCTCGAAACTTCCCTTCCATATCCTTTTCAAAAAAGAAGGCCTTTAAACTATAGATATATTATTTCATATGTGCCAAAATTGTGGCAACATCGGAATATTATAAATTTATATATTTATTAAAATAATATTGCGATATCTATCTATCTATATTTATTTATCTATATAAATTTTTGGTTTGATAAAAGTTTTACGAAAGTTATTTGGTAGAATGTGTTAATATAAGATTTTCAAAATCTAATAAATTTCGTAGCTTCAATAAAATAAATGCTCCGCAAGAAGTAATTATAATTACTTATTCGACCAATTGATAAATTGATCAATTAACTTAATGGTGCAAAAAGATTAGAAAATGCACAATAATTCTAGGTATTTATAGTTCTTTCAATAAGTGAAGTTTCATTGTGTGCGTGTGTTAGCCTAGTAGTAGAGTGGTTAATGCCCGGACTAAAGGTCACGGGTTCGAGTCCACCGTCATGCGCCCTTTAAATTTCTTGTAATATTGTTTAAAAAAGAGGAGAGGTTTCATTAAAAACCAATGTAGGACAAAATGATTTTAATAGATATTTAAAATTTATTATTTTATATTTAAAAATTTAAAAATGTGAGAATTTTGATAAATAAGAATGGAGGATTAAGAGATGTGCCATGAAGAATTTTTTTAAAGTAGGAATCGTTTTATTTTAAATAATATAATAATAATAATAATAATAATAATAATAATAATAATAATAATAATAATAATAATGATGATGATGATGATTGAGTTAATACATATATCTATAAATTAATTAAAAAATGTTATAAAGTGCTCTCGTGCATCGTACATGCTACCATACTAGAATATGGAGTAAAGAGCTTTTTTTAGGTCCGTAACTTTGGACAAGTTAAAATAAAATGACAAATTTTTATGGGTTTGCAATAGTAGGACAATATTTAGGAAATTAAAGGACAATATTTAAAATAATTGGCAGTTGAAGGATAAATTTAAGCCCGATTCAACAAATTACACATTTTTTTCACATGGCGTGATTTAAGTGTGATGGTCTCAGTAACGAGTATCTAGTGTATGGGTATACACCAATAGCAATTTTTCTTACTTTAAAATCTTTTCATTGAGTTAACTGTTCAGGTCAGTTGGCTCAACAACTGGGAAAGTCAATTGGAGCTGCTCTACAACTGAGTTGGTCAGTTGGAGCTGATCACACAGTTGGGTGCACAACTAACTTCATTGACTAAGGGTCAGCTCGGTGGACCAACTGAGGTTTTAAACAGTTTAGCGTTGAAGAAGATGATGGAATTAAAATCTCGTTACTTAAACTGAAACCTTTGTGAAAACATGGAAGGTTAAGTTCTCAAAGTTAGTGCAGTTGTGTGTGGGGATGAGCATTCGGATTACGGATCGGATTTTTGTTCAATCCGATCCGAATCCGAAATTCGAATTTTCGAAAAAAATGGATCCGATACAATCCAAAATCCGAACAAATTCGAACCGAATAAATCCGAAATCCGAACAATAATATCGGATCCAATCCGAAAATCCGAAATTCACCCAAAAAAATTAGAATATCCAAAAATTCGAAATAAGTGTAATTATTCATCTATTTAATTACTTTCTCAAAATAAAAATAAATAAATAAAACAAGAGAAAACAACAAGATAATGGGGAAAACTTCTTCATTAGTATACCAAAAAATAAGCAAACAAAAATAATTACAAAATTTAAGCAAAAAATGTGAAAATTGAAAATACATAAATTAACGGAGGCGATGAGGGGCGAAAACTGCAACATAAATGAAAATAAATTTTAGTTTTTAGGGGTTAGAAATGAGTAGATATATTAAATTATTAATAACTAATAATGAACATAATAATATATTACATATTTTCGGATTTTGGATTTGTTCCGTTTTTTAAAGTTCCGATCCGATCCGAATCTGAAATTCGAAATTATAAAAAATTTGGATCCGATTCAATCCGAAATCCAAGCAAATTCGAACCGAATTTCATATTTCGGTTTGGATTTTCGGATATCGTTTTTTTTGCTCACCCCTAGCTGTGTGCAAGTGCAGTTTGTATGTAGTTTATATGTTGGGTCAGTTAGTTAGGTAAGTGAATATAAAATACTGAATGTAAATACAGAATGTGAAGGACACAATACTTTAACGTGGTTCATAGATTGACCTCCTACGTCCACAACTTTCTTTTTGGGGAAGTAATTCACTAGATAAGTTTAGGTGTGCTTACCAACGTTTCACTTAGTTTCCGGGTACCAAGCAACCTGACTAGTTCGATTACGGTTTAAACAAGATCTTACAATACTTTTACGGGCAAGTGTACAGCCTGTGCTTAAATTACGGGTTCTAAGGGACCTAGTCTTAGATTGCGGGTTCTTAGACTTGGTATTTGATTACGGTTCAAAGGGACCTAGTGACTTTGATTGCGGGTTCAAAGTCGGACTTAAGGTTTGGGGGTTAGGGATTTTTCCAACTATAAAGCCTTCTACACAGAGAGAAGTGGAGGCTTCGTCCTAAGGCTTAGAGACTCGATCTGTTGGGAGAGAGTCTACTTGGACACAAATTTATGCAAGAACCTATACTCTAGAGTCGATCAAAGAAGGGGCTTTCTGAGAGACTTGATGAAAGAACAAGAGAAGGTTTGGACAATCGACTTCTACTGGTCTTCAACTGAGTTCTTCTTGCTGGAGAGAGTGGTGGTCTGCTGCTGCTTCTTCACTCTTGATTTTCTCTCTCTTGGTGCTCTGCCTGCTTGTGTCTGCCCCCGAGCTTTGATGAGAAAACCTCTATTTATAGAGAAAAATCTAACTAGATGTTGGAAAGAGCAGTTTGATTTCTGCCAAAAGTATGACATTCCACCTGTTTTTCTAGAAACTTTTCTAAAATGACAACTGTGATCTTCGCTTTATGTGTGTCTCTGTTGTCGATCCATTTATATTAAGTTTTTCGATTGACATGTGCTTCCAAGTAGATTTGAATCTAGACTGCAACTCTTCTGCTTCAACGTCTTCAAAGTCTTCTCTTCTCAGCTTTGCGACGTCTGACTTTGACACAACTTCTCTTCATGCTTGAGCTGCATGGGCTAGTTGATGAGTCAAGTGAGTTGTCGTCCAACTGAGTCTGCGGTTCAACTGAGCTTTGGGTCTCAACTGAGTTTTAGGGTCAGCTGAGTTTGGGTCTCAACTGAGTTCTTCACGAACTGCCTTCTTCAGTTCGGTTGTCTTCTTCTACTTAAAACCTGTAAAGATAAAATCCCTACGCTCAAACAGTGAGCTCTAGCTAAGTTCAGACTGATGGCTTTCATCTAATATGTTGGAATCAGTTGGTGTTTTGGTATCAATTGAAACCTTTACTAATTTTCCGAACAAAGCGGCCCGATGGCTATGTGACTAGATATAAATATTAACTTTTGTAGTCTCATAATCAACATAAACCAAATAATATTCTTACACCTTTAATATAGCCAACAAAAACTATTTAGCAAATACACATGTACCCAGCTTGATTAATTGGAAGTAAAATTCAAACTGTACAAAATATAATATAAAAAATTAAATATTTAAAGTAAGGTAAATGAAACTAAACTGTTACGTAACATTTCAATTTCAAAAGTAGAATATTCTTCACACTGTCTAGTTTCAAAATATGACCAAATTAATCTCATAAAATGGCTGGAAGTTTAAGCTAAATATTGCACAAAATGTGACATAAAAAATTCGATTTTATATTACGGTAATGCCTGATCAATTCATTTTATTTGCTTATGTAGAATCCACTTAGGTACGGGGCTGAGAAAAATGTGTAATTTAGCTCAATCGGGCTTAAATTTGTCCTTTAATTACCAATTTTTTTAAATTGTCCTTCAATTGCCAAATTTTTTAAATATTATCCTACAACTGCAAAACCATAAAAATTTATCCTTTTATTGCGATTTGTTTAAAGTTACAGGCCTAAAAAAACTCTCTACTCCTAAAATATGTATAAAGCTATAAAATGTTAAGAATACAATATACTTTTAAATCATTAAAATATAGAATTTACTAGTATTTACGTGGTGTAAAGGTCCCCACCATTGCCACAAAAAATGTACTTCGTTATAATTAAAAAAAAAAGTCATATTAACAATCATATGAAAAAAATCGCACACCAATATATAAATTAATTTCATTTATTTTGTGGTAAATTAATATTAATGGTCGACATGGAGGAATTTTTTTGTAGGGCGTTAGGCTACCTGCATCGCGGCTCGAAGCCGCGGTCTCGAGGGGTGCTCGAGACCCCCCCTCCCCAGCTCGAGACAGGTGCGTTAGAGGGCGCCGCATCTCGAGACCGGTTCGAGCAGCGCGTGTAGCGTGCATTGCACGCGCCAACGTTAAAAAAAAATAAAGGCAGCAACGGCTCGAAAATGGCAGAAAAAACGGTAACAATAGTTTCTTTTTATATTCCATTTATTTTGTCTATAAATACCCATTTTCATCTCCTTCATTTTCACATCTTTTTATCTCTTTCATCCCTCAAATTATTTTCATCTCCTTTATTTCTGCAACAAATTCATCCAAAAAAAATATGGATCCTAAATACATGAATTAATTTAATAAATTGAAATGAAAAATTATTTAATATGATACTGAAGATCCTTTAAAGATCGTTGGATTGCATGGATAAAAATCTTTAAAAAATCACTAGTACTCAAGACACCCTTAGAAATTACTAGTGATCTTTAGGGGAATCAGATAAACTTAAATTCTTTCGAAATTGCCGTGAAATTAGCCTATCGAAAGACTACGCGAACTATTGAAAGTCTATGCCATATCGAATTTTAAATTAAATATATATAATTTCAAAATTAAGAAAGTTCACCTAAAATTTGTTGGACCTACTCCATAGAGAGCCGTTGGAATATATCCAGCGCTCCTTGCGCGCGTGGCCATCTATCAGATCCACTATCTTTTTCTCAAAGGGTAATGATACACACGGTGGCCAGCCACACGCGTCAGAAAAGGAAAGTTGACTCTAAAAATGGAAATAATCATATTTTCCCCCTAGTGTTTATGTTTCCTAATTGGGGTGTATTTTCATTTTCAAAACTTATATTACTATTTTTAGCTTGTGTGGTCGGCCACAGTGTGACCAAATATCACTACCTTTTCTCAAATACAATCATAAATCTTGAAAAATCCCACACAAATGGAGCATATCAGGAGGGCGGCTAGTACGAACGACATCGAATACTCTACCTAATTTTTGTGGGTATTCGGCCCGAGAAATATGTCTAATAGGACAATTAGTTCTATCCTATCCAAGTTAAACGAGTACTCAAATACTAATTGGGTCGGGTATACAGATCGGGTGAATGGATATCCGTATAATCTGCTTAAGAAAAAAAAAAATGCTACCTAATAAATTAAAAATTAAAATAAAATTATACAATTAATAAGTGAAAGTTCAAAAATCAACTCAAAGTCACAGTGTCATCAATTCATCATTTATCAATAATTCAATATAATTATGAAATCACATTTTCAAACGTCAAATTCATTATCATTCATCCTCATTCATCAACATTCAAATTATCAAATGTCAAAATATTAAAGTTATTGCGTGAACGTGATAAAGAGAGACAGATGTATTTTATTATTCTTTTAATTTTAATTCTATTTTCTTTAAGTATTTAATTATTAAGTATAAAAATGATATATAATTTAAAAACGGGTAGTTCGTCGGGTATAACAGAACGGGACGGGTATACCTAATACCCATAAAATTGGGAAAAAAAAATCACAACCCGTACTAGTCCCGTTAATTCTGGGTAATTGATACCTAATTACCCACTTCAAATTTAATTATTTTGTGTTTTGTGTTAATTTTTGTTCCCTTTAATCCATACTAAGATTTATTACCTTGAATATGATATATAATTGTCTTGCATTTTATTTTAGTTCTTTTTATTAGTTAATGCTCACTTTTGTCCTGCTCATATTGTCATATTATTGTTCGACACGAAGATAAAGAATAAGGATAAAACGATAAAATATGAGTAGGTCTTATCACCTTTGAAGATTTTGAAATGTTATAACTTTTCTTATTTAGAACATGACAATATGAATTAAACACTTAATAAATAAAAAATAATGACAGAATGAACGGGGCGGAAAAAAGCAATTAGTAGTATAAAGATTGATAAATCAAATAACCAGGGTATAATTATAACTTGAATTTCTAGTAATGTTAGTCATTATTCATTATACTAGTATAACTATTTTTATGTTTACGATAAATATATATTTAATAAATAAATAATTTAATAGTAACACAAGAGTGAAAGAAATGTTGGGATATAGGATATATCTCATATAGGGATGGTAATGGAACGAGTACCCATCCATTAAGCATTTCTCAAATCTAAATTTATGAAAATTTTCCTCACTCAAACCCGTCCCAAACCCGATTAAAAAATAATTTTAAAAGTCATACCCAACACGAACCCGTTGGGTAATACCTGTTTATTACCCGTTAAAAACCCGAATACTAAAAATTAAACATCAAATAACAAAATATTATAAATATGATTAAAACATAAATGTGAAAATTTCACTAAAATTAATCTCAAAGCAAAGTATTACGAACTTACAAAATCTTAAAACATAACTAGAAGATTACGAATTATTGATGTTGTCGTTGTGTCGTCATATTTCGAAAGTAGATTTACAAAAGTAGAGGAGAAACATTAAAAACTTGACTCTTACGGAATGTGTGTGTGGGTTATGAAAATCAGATAAACCGTAAATCTACTAATATTTATACTAATATGTATAATTATATAATATATTATACATATAATAATATCATTTATCTTACGTATATATAAATGGGTTTGGGTAGCGGGTACCCGGAGGTAATTGCCCAAACCCAACCCAAACCCGTCACGGATTTGCATGTATCTACTCAAACCCGTCCTAAAACCATTTAATATTTCCCAAATCCGTTCCATTAGAGTTTGGGAAGTGCTGGTACCCACGAAAATCCGACTCATTGTCATCCCTAATCCCATACTGATTAAAATATTATCATAGGAAATAACAAAAAAAAAAAAAGACTAAAGATAGCGTAACACTTTTTTTTTTTGTTAGAATAAATACGGTCTAGCACTTAAATGGAAGTAAATGCAATGTTTACAATATTATAATACTACCATATCTTGATTTTATAATCACTTAAATCTTCCTAATTTTGAATTCGGTTAATTATAGACTGTTAATAAAATGCTTTTTTCACATCTTAAACTTATTTGTCTATAATTTAGACGAGCAAATACTAAAATACAAAGTAAATTAAATTAAATCATTTGAATACCAATCTAAAGCTACTACAACTTTGGCAATCCCTTCTAAATCTATACATAAATCATTAATCATCTAGGTTTTTTTTTTTTTAATGGAATTAATCATCTAGGGTTATGTCAATATGTTTCTGTAATATAGAACTTTAATAAGTTATTATGTTCAACTTCATATTTCAATAGAGCATCCACTACGGGTGTTTAGTTAGACCCTGGATCTATCACCGAGAAACGTAATTTCAATGATTGATGGGGTTGAGTAATACCCTGGTAAAAATTTCCACTATGATGGGGTTGAGTAAGACCCTGGGTCTATAATCATTGGCAATGATTGAATAGATTTTATTTTGTTATTTTTTATTTGTAATAAATAACATAAAAAATACTTAATTAAAATCAAAAATTAAGAAATGATAATTTTATTCAATAAAAAAAACATACACTAATTAATAAAATAAAAATAAATAATTAAGAAAATAAAATTACAATAATTAAGAAAAAAAATTAGGGCAACTCCACACCCAAATTCTTTTGCAAATTTGGCGCAGACTTTGAGGTGCGCCGCCAATTGAGAACGAGTCATTTCGTCGTGTCTCGCGTAAAAATATCGTACGCCCACTTCTCCCTGCTTTCATTTGTCCCCCCCCCTCCCTCCTTCAATTCTTCCATTACGGTAGCCAAGTTTGCCCTCCCACCTCATTCACCTTCATCTTCTCCTTCCTCCCCTTCTTGATAGCTTTCACTCATTCCCGACGAATTTGCATCGTGTTTGCATCACTCGCGGATGTCGTGGATGTGTTGCCGTTAGCATACGAAGTTTTCGCCGGCTTCATTTATCCTCGTCCGCTTTGGAGCTGTTGCCGTTGTCGGGTTGAAAAAACTCAGGATATTCTTCAAGAGATCCCATGCTGCCCTATAGGGGAAGCCTCTCTTGTAATGGTGGAGTAACTATCTTCGGTCATTGTGTACAAATCGAGGTCGTTCGCTCGCTTCCGAGTTCGTCTTCGAGTTTGATGTAGATGGCGGCGAAGTTCTAGATCTGTTTCTTGGCGCGGCCCTACGCGCACTTCATCGGACCTTTCTCCCGCGGCGCGGCAGGAGCTATGTGCTCATTGAAGCGGGCACATATTTTCATCCAGAAATAATTCTAGATTTGGTAGTTGGTGGTCATCGCGTCCAGCCCGAAATCAATGTAATCGTGCGAGGAACTCTATATCGTCAGGTGTGTAATTAGGACCTCGCAGTGACCTCGATGCAGTGCTTGATGCGGCGGACTGTTTGCCCTTGCGGCTCGCCTTTCCCTTCCTCTTGGCCGGAGAAGTGGCCGTGCTTGATGTGGCGGGAGCTTTTCCCTTGCGGCATGGCGGTGGTGCTAGCTCGCGTTCCTCCAATTCCTCTTGTTGGGAATCTTCGTACGCCTCTTCCTCTTCCTCCTCCTCCATCTCAATATCATCG
Source organism: Schizonepeta tenuifolia (assembly GCA_029490685.1). NCBI lineage: Eukaryota > Viridiplantae > Streptophyta > Magnoliopsida > Lamiales > Lamiaceae > Schizonepeta > Schizonepeta tenuifolia. Next base: position 103,926,369 of record CM055956.1, read on the forward strand.
CAGTCGTTGTTGAGGTTGATACGTCTGATTCGAGCTGTTTCCAATGGCTGCGTGTCGAATGCATGATATCCACCGAGTGGAGTGGAGAATTGGGAGAAGTCGGATGTCGGGGGGAATTGAGAGAACCCCGGAGACTGCAAGTAGTCGTAAGATGGGGGGAATTGGGAGTACCCAGAGACTGCGAGAACCCAGTCGACGGGGGGAATTGGGTGAACCCCAAAGATTGAGAGAACTCTGTTGATTGGGGGAATTGGGAGAACTCCAACGACTGCGAGAAAGGTGCAAACCCGGCACCTAGGGAATATTGGGTGAAACCGGGAGAATGAGGGAATTGAAAGTTTGGATTCGATGGATTGAGAGTTTGATTCGATGAATTTGAACCATAATATTGCTGGTACCACGAATTGAACTTGTTTTCACTCATTTTTTTGCACAAAAAAATTAGATGTGAAGATTGAAATTGAAGAAGAAAGAGATTGAGATAAAGATTGAATTGGATGTGGAGAATGAATGAGATAAAGAGAAATTTATAGTGAATATTGTGTGATGTTGCCGTTGGGATTTTAATTTATTATTATTAAAAATAATCGGACCAATAAGGACACGCCACGTGTCCCCTCCCCACTGCCCCACCGAAATCGAAGAAAGTGTCGATCCCCCTTCGACACCATTGCTCGATCCACCTATATCCAGCAACCTACAACGGGGCTCGACCTCGCGGGGTCGAGCGGTGCTCGACACCCGTTGTGGGTGCTCTTATAGAACAATTTTTTTTCCAGAATAAATATAGTAAAGTACATTAATTAAAATGAAAAATTAAGCGGTCCACGATAAAAGCGAGCGCGTGGATCGCTAGAGCTCACGTCTCTCGCAATTATTTCCGCCACACCAAAGATAAAGAACAACTTGCGGTTGCCGTAGAGAAGCAGTGCGGAACACGTCATTTGGGACACGTGGCTTCATCTTATAGGCTGCTTCTTGAGGCAATTTTCTCCTTTAAGTCGGTATCTTCTCTATATAAACCCACATCCTGCGTTAATATCTTCATTCTTATTTCTTCTTCAGCTTCAAAGCTATACAATTCTCCCTATTCTTTCTTTCTGCGACTTCCATCGTTTCATCTCTTCAAGGTGCGAATTCTTTTTCGATTATTAGATTATTTTCTGTATTTTCTTCTGTCTTACGGTTAGGCTTAATTTGTTTTTTCTTCTTTTCAATTTGATATCTGCAAATTGAGCTTAAGATCTGAATTATTCGTTTCTCGTTTTGATCTGTTTCGAGTATTTGATAATTTGTTTTAGGATCTAATTTTTTTATTTTCAATTTTGAATTATGCCCTTTGATGATTTGTTTCTGTTTTCCGAATTTGATTGAGAAGTATATTGTAATATAATATCGAGCTGTTTTCTTTTGTTGTTGACCTCGATCTTTCCGTAGAACCTTCTTTTTGTTCCGATCTGTCCATCGTTGTGCTGTTTTTGAATGCCGATCTATAATTTGTGCATCTTATCATGTTGTCAAGAGTTTTTAGGCATGGTTAATCCTTTTCTCTTGGATAATTTGTGCCTGCTAATTCTTTATGCTGGATTTGTTGTGTTATGATGTTTTGACGTGATCGCTCCATTCTGATATTATTGTTTGACACAACAGATGCAGATCTTTGTGAAAACCCTGACCGGCAAGACCATCACTCTCGAGGTCGAGAGCTCAGACACCATCGACAACGTCAAGGCTAAGATCCAGGATAAGGAAGGGATTCCCCCGGACCAGCAGAGGCTCATCTTCGCTGGAAAGCAGCTCGAGGATGGCCGCACCCTCGCTGACTACAACATCCAAAAGGAGTCAACGCTCCATTTGGTCCTCCGTCTGCGTGGTGGTATGCAGATCTTCGTCAAGACCTTGACGGGCAAAACCATCACCCTTGAGGTCGAGAGCTCCGACACCATTGACAACGTCAAGGCCAAGATCCAGGACAAGGAGGGTATTCCTCCGGATCAGCAGAGGCTCATCTTCGCCGGCAAGCAGCTCGAGGACGGCCGCACCCTCGCCGACTACAATATCCAGAAGGAGTCCACCCTCCACTTGGTCCTCCGTCTTCGTGGTGGTATGCAGATCTTTGTGAAGACTCTTACCGGCAAGACCATCACTTTGGAGGTGGAGAGCTCCGACACCATCGACAACGTGAAGGCCAAAATCCAGGACAAGGAGGGTATTCCTCCGGATCAGCAGAGGCTCATCTTCGCCGGCAAGCAGCTTGAGGACGGCCGCACCCTTGCGGACTACAATATCCAGAAGGAGTCCACCCTCCATTTGGTCCTCCGTCTGCGTGGAGGTATGCAGATCTTCGTCAAGACCTTGACGGGCAAGACCATCACCCTTGAGGTCGAGAGCTCCGACACCATCGACAACGTGAAGGCCAAGATCCAGGACAAGGAGGGTATTCCCCCGGACCAGCAGAGGCTCATCTTTGCCGGCAAGCAGCTTGAGGACGGCCGTACCCTTGCCGACTACAACATCCAGAAGGAGTCCACCCTTCACTTGGTCCTCCGTCTCCGTGGTGGTATGCAGATCTTCGTGAAGACCCTTACTGGAAAGACCATCACTTTGGAGGTCGAGAGCTCCGACACCATTGACAACGTGAAGGCCAAGATCCAGGATAAGGAGGGCATTCCCCCGGACCAGCAGAGGCTTATCTTTGCCGGCAAGCAGCTTGAGGATGGCCGTACCCTCGCGGACTACAACATTCAGAAGGAGTCCACCCTTCACTTGGTGCTGAGGCTGAGGGGAGGAATGCAGATTTTCGTCAAGACACTGACGGGGAAGACCATCACCTTGGAGGTGGAGAGCTCCGACACCATTGACAATGTGAAAGCGAAAATCCAAGACAAGGAGGGGATCCCACCAGACCAGCAGAGGTTGATCTTTGCTGGGAAGCAGTTGGAAGATGGAAGGACTCTGGCTGATTACAACATCCAGAAGGAGTCCACTCTTCACCTTGTCCTCCGTCTCCGTGGTGGCTACTAAACCTTGCCGGCGGTGTGGTGTCTATGGTACTTATGTCTGGTTCATTGGATTTGGTTTGGTCATTTGTCTATCTGGTTTGCCGTTGTGAACGGCTTGTGTCAAGTTGGATATTTTCCTGTTTTTAAGTTTCTCTATGATCTATTCAAACAATTCGCTGATGGTGGGTTTCACCTCACCACATAAATAAATGTGTCAATTGGTTCTGTTTTCATCCAATTATTCTTGAATTTCACTATATTCTACTGTGTTCCTGTCTGTATATGATCTATGATCTATCTTCTCTTTTTCGTATCCATCTCTTCTGATTTTCGTATCTATCTTCTTCTGATTTTCGAAGTATCGTTTTCTATAATGCTTCTTCTCCCTCTGCATGTCGACATTCTAGGTCTGTTCTTATTTAATTTGCCAATTTGTGATAAAAAAAAGGAAAGTTGACTCTAAAAATGGAAATAATCATATTTTTTCCGAGTTTTCTAATTGGGATGTATTTCTATTTTCAAAATTTATATTACTATTTTTAGCTTGTGTGGTCGGTCACAGTGTGACTGAATATCACTACCCTTTTAGATATGCATACAATTTTAATGTGATAAAGAATTACACGGAGTATTAAAAGAGGGGGACAAAATACTGAGATTTTAATTTTATACCTGATTTTATTTGACAATTCATCTTATGTCAATAATTGAGTTTCTCCATTATAATTTGTACATTGAGATTTTGCAATATCCTTTTTCTTGAAGTTTCTGAATTCTGACGTGAGAGGGAGGAATAACGAAATTTGATGTATGCAGTACGACAATTCTATCAAAAGCACTTGAGAAAAACTACAATGCTATTTTTATTTTGTTTGGAAAGTTAAACTTTGATACCTAACTTCTAAACATTTTACAGGAATCATTTTGATCTTAAACTATATTTGAAAATCACGGACTCTCTAACACGTAGTAATTTCAAACACAATCTTCAAACAACATTGTTCCGACTTGCATCTCCAAAAAACGATGATTAATTTTTTCAAGGCAAATTCTCCTTTGCAATCGGTCTCACTATATGAGACATGAGATCTGGTCTACGATTTGGATTCCGGTTAGATTCGATTTGACCTGGTCAAATCATTGACTGATTTTTTTTTCGATTTTTTTATGGTTGATATGCACTACAACGTGTAGCACAATGTTGTGTAATGTATTACTAAGTATATTAAGATACACTATTTTTAAATTTTATTAATACTCCCTCCGTCCTTATTTTAAAATTTCAATTGAGTGTTGGTACGAAAATTAAGAAAAGCTGAAAAAGTGAAGTTAGTGTGAGAAAAAGATAGTGTTAATGATATTGAGTTACTTTGGCTAATTATTGGATTAAGACAATACCTTTTCACCTTTATTAATTGAAATTGATTTATTTTTCATATGTATTTTCAGATATATTTAAATGTGATTAATTAAATTAATATACCAACATTATTTGAGAAAATTAAATCTGTCAACACTGTGCGTGGATTTAAATCTGCCAACACTGTGATTTCAATCATGTTTTAAAGGAATTAAACCTGCATTGTGGAATTAAATCTTCAATTGAGGAATTAAATTTTGTTTATGAAGAATTTACAATTGAGGAAGTGCATCTTGTAAAGCTGAAAAAAAAGAATGCAAGGAATTAAAGGCAATAAACAATCCTGCAGATTTTTTTTTTGATTTTGGAAGCAAAAATATTCACTTTGGAGCCAAAACAGATTTCATTGAATAAAAACAAGCTGAAATTTATTAAAATAATGCTGAAAAAGTACATTGATGTGATCAAAATGTTGTTGAGAATTTTAAAGCTAACTTAACACTCCAAACCACAATAAATACACTATTCACTCTCAAAACCTGCTCTCAACTACCATTTACAGCAGAAATTCAGAGAATTGAATACAATGTCACAGAGAGAGAGAGAAAAAAAGGCCTAAATTATCCGAAGAAGGCAAAAATCTGATCGCACAATGGTTACTTCAAAATTCCAGCAATGACAAACTTCACTATGATGCAAAACAGGAAGCTGCACACAAATTTCAGATTTGTTTGAGAACAACCTGGAGGATTTGGCAAGTCGTATTAGCTCAACAAGCTTTGGGAGTACCTGTGCATCTACAATCAAAGAGAATAGGTAAGTCTTACAAAAATAAGAAACAACTTGATGAGGAAAAAGTGAGGAATTTGCCTCTGCTACAAATAAGTAGTTTGAGAGTGATGGCAAGTAACCTGGGTGTTAGCAAATCTGTAATTCACAAGTGGGTGAAGGATCATAAGCTTAAACCACACACCAATGTCATAAAATCATTTTTAACCCCTGAAATCATTGTCTGCAAAGTGAAGATGATTTTTTCAAATTCCAGACCATGTTCAATATCATACACATTGATGAAAAGTGGTTTTACTTGTCAAAAAACAAGGATAGATACTACATTCTCCCAGGTGAAACTGATCCATGTAGGATCTTTAAATCCAAGAGATTCATTCCCAAAATAATGTTTAACTGTGCAGTGTCAAGGCTAATAATAGATTCAAGTGGTGTGGTTGTGTTTAATAGAAAGTTTGGAATCTTTCCATTCATCACAGAGAAACCAGCCCAAAGAAATTTCAAGAACAGATCAAAAGGAACAATGCAAGTGAAACTAATTGCAGCAGTCACAAAGTCAATCACAAAAGATAGCTTACTTAATCAGGTAACTGACATAATCTGCATTTCAGCAGTCACAATACCAATTTCAGCAATCACAACTTATTGCTGTCAGAATATGCATACAGACATTCATCATTTAGCACTGAATTCTTTTTTATGTAGATGATTCCAGTATTCAAAGCTAAGTGGCCAACATGTTTAAGCAAAGACATATTCATCCAACAAGATAATGTCAAACCACACATAAAACCAAATGATCCAGATTTTCTAGCAATTTCACAAGCTGATGGATTGAATTTCCAATTAGTGTGTCAACCATCAAATTCTCCAGATACCAATGTAAATGATCTAGGGTTTTTTAGAGCCATACAATTTCTTAAGGATCAGAAACCAGCCAAAAATATTGAAGAACTACTCCGAAATGTGAGGACTGCATATGAAGAGTACTCACCAGAGAAGCTAAATCATGTGTTTCTTACTCTACAAGGCTGCTATAGAGAGATAATGAAGGTTGAGGGAGACAACAAGTACATAATTCCTCACATGAACAAGGAAAAACTGAACAGGATGAGACTTCTACCAGAATGCATTGAAGTGGAAGAGGACCTTGTAAGAGAATGCTTAGAATTCATAAACACCCAAGTAATTGAAGGGAATGCAAGCTACAGGATGACTGATCTAGTTCAAGGGATGCAACAAGTGGGAATCCAAGAGAAAGATTAGAATGCATATGGTCTATTTTTTGCTCAAGTTTACAGGGACAAACATTGTGATCCATCTTTTTGTGGTGTTTGGAATGTAAACTGTTTTGATTTACTGTTTTATTTGCTCAACAAGTCTCAGCAATACCTTTTGCATCATTGACTTTTATTTAACCCTTTAAACTTCATAAATAAACCTCCAAAACTAGATGATTCTAGTGGTGGCATCATTAAGAAAAACATAGTATCAAGGCAGCAATTTGTTCATGCATCACAGTTTCAATCACACCAATTCACAGAATTCCTATTCAAGCAACATCATCATAGGAATTCTCAATCACACAATTCTCAACTCACAGAATTCTCAATTCAAGCAACATCCCTTAGAGATATAGGCATCATAAATTCATCACAGATTCAGAATTCATCATCAAACCCTCAGAATTCATCATAGTTATCTAAACCTTAAAGAGTAAATGTGATTATTTCTAATTTTATAATTAATTTTTTTTCACGTGTGTGGCCGACTGCGTACGAATAGAATTATTGGATCCAAAAAGAAATTGCAAATATACAGGAAAAGAAAATTTACCGGTTTCTTATTTGAACATGGAACCCAAATAATATTAAATACACAGAAATATCTCTCTCTCTCTCTATATATATACACAAAAGTGAGGAGAGTGAATTTTCAATGACAAATTTGTAAATAAAACTAATTTTCAGGTCACCATTTAAGGTGAATGTAATAAAAAATGAAATTAGATTTTAGCAACTGCTCCTACTACACTACACCACGTCTCCAACCATTCCCGATTCCCCCTTTCTTTCCGTAATTCAATTGTTATTTTTTCACAAACCTGCGCATTCATAAAAGAAACCTGATCTCAAAATTCAAGCTACAGGACGAATATTCGAGCAATACGGGGATATTGTGTTGGAAATGGTTTAAATATTAACCATTATTGATGATAAATATTGTTGATTAAATATTTATAATTTAATTAAAATATTTATTGGATGTTAATCTACGCCGTGAGTAGATGAACGTGGTATATTTAATATCTCTAAACCGATTTCAGGTGACTGAGATATTGTATGCTAAAGGTTGGATGTTGAAATAGTAATTAACATGTTATTAATTATAATAAATGTTAGTTGTCCCACATCGGTTATATGTGGATTATTTAACTAGTATTTAAGGCTATGTCTGTATGGGCTTAATAACTTGTTAGGTTGGTGTGTATGGGTGCCTACGCGCGTGCGCACACACACGCGCCGTCACCGCCGTCCGTCCGGACGGGCTCGGGCTCGGGCCGGGCCTGGGACTTGGACTTGGATCTTGGCAATTGGTGTTTGGGCCTTATCTTTTTGGACCAACTCCACAAGCCCAATTCGATTAATTGTTGAGCCCAATCCAGCAGCCCATCCGTGTGAAGCCCATCGGCCCAAGACCTTTGTCATCTGTAACAGCCAAGACTGTTCACATCCGACCACCTCTTCACGTCCAGAAACCGCCGGTCATGAATGGCTGCGTTAATGAGACGAGCCCCTCCACATGTCTTGAGCTGCTATATAAGGGAGGCATCTTCATTTGCATTCCACACTCAACGAAAGCAATCTGCATTCTCTCCTTTCATAGCATATCATTCACTTCCAGTTCAATCTTCGTTCCAGTTCAGTTCGCCGGAGCTCGGTTCTGTTTGTGGTGCTACTACAGCCAAGACGTTCAGATCGTTTTAACCTTTGGGGATGAGCCGCCTTACCGTGAGCACTACTGGGGCGTATTCTCGTCTTGCGGGCAGAAGTCTAACTTCGGACGATCTGGTTTTCCTAATCTCTGTTCTTCAGTTTCCATTGTAATTCTTACAAGTTCTGTTTCTGTTCAAAGTTCATCAATAAAAAGAAGTATTGTTCATTGAAATCTACACGAGTAAGTACCCGATTTCTAACCATCGCAAGACGAGAAAACGAAATTTACTTGTTCGTGTTGCTTCCTCAAAACTGAAGTTCAACCTGAAACTCTGCTGAAAAAATGTCTACCAATTCGAGCACCGACGCTTCCACTCTTTCTTCCCACCACTTCTGGAACCATTGGCTCCTCGAGCTCAACCATGGCTCTTGTTCAACCTGCTGCTCGGTTCATGCCTATCGCCGAGAAACCTCCCAGTTTTTCGGGAACTGACTTCAAAAGATGGTCCCAAAAGATGATGTTCTACATCACCACTATGGGGCTTGCCAGCTTCCTGCGTGAAGAAAGACCTCCTGTCCCAGCCGAGGACGAGGAAAATGTGCAAGTTCGTATTGACTACGATACTTGGGTGCATTCTGACTATCTGTGTCGGAATATGTTGTTGAATGGGCTTGATGATGACCTGTTCAATATGTTCAACATCAAGGAGACCGCCAAAGAAATTTGGGATGCTCTTGAGTTGAAGTACCGTGTTAATCCTGCTAGTACGAAGAAGTTCGTAGTGACGAGGCTCACCGAATTCCAAATGGTGGACAGTCGTCCTATGATGCCCCAAGTACAAGAGTTCTAAACTCTTATACACGATGTTCATTCCGAGGGGATGCCTCTGCCCGAGGCGTATACTGTGGCGCTCTTGGTTGACAAGTTGCCGCCAAGTTGGAAGGAGTTCAAGGGATACCTTAAGCACAAGCGAAAGGAGATGACCCTTGAGACGTTGGTGGCTAGGCTTCAAATCGAAGCTCAAGTCCGTGATCAAGACATGAAGACTAAGGCTCCAATGGAGGCTAAGGCGAACTTGACCGATGGTAGGGGCAGACCTTCTAAGAAGCGTCCTTATCCTGCCAAAGGCAAAGGGAAAGAAGTGGCACCTCCGACCAAGTTCACCGGGACGTGCTACAATTGTGATAAGCCCGGACATATGGCGAAGAACTGCCGTCTGCCGAAGAAGAAGGGAAAGGGCAAGGTCAACCATGTCCAAAATGACTTCGACACTTGGGACAAAGACGACCTTGTTGCCATGATCACCGAGGTAAACCATGTCTCGGACCCTAATCCTGTTACCTGGTTTCTTGACACAGGTGCAACTGTTCATATCTGCATGAACCGAGACTTGTTCTATACCTAAAAGGAAGTTCAAGACCGCTTTGTCACCGGGGCGAGTGACCGTACCTCACATGTTCTTGGAATTGGGACTGTTGTACTCCAACTCACTTCCGGTGTGGAGATAACTTTGAAGGATGTGCTGCATGCCCCGACAATCCGCAAGAATTTGGTGTCATGCGTCAAACTAGTTAGGGCGAAGTTTGATATAGATCTTCGTAGTGATTTTATAATCATACGTAAGTTTGATAAGACTCTTGGAAAAGGTCACATTGTTGATGATATGTTCAAGTTGAGTGTTCGTACTTGTAAGCCTTCTCAGGCAGTTGCTAATGATAATAAAGCTACTACTTCTGCTTACTTGCTTGAGTGTTGTGATTTATGGCATTGTAGACTTGGTCACGTAAATCTAAATGCTATAAAAAGACTTGCGAACATGGACATGTTAAAAATTGATTTATCTAAGACACAAGACAAGTGTGAAGTTTGTGTTGAAGCAAAAATGACTAAGTTACCGTTTAAGCCGGTTGAACGAAGCACTAAACCTCTAGAACTTGTTCACACCGATGTGTATGACTTAAAGTTTGTGCAAACTAGAGATGGTAAAAGGTATTTTATTACCTTTATTGACGATTGCACAAGGTATTGTTACCTTTACTTGTTAAGAAGTAAAGATGAGGCTATTGAAGCTTTTAGAAACTTCAAGAATGAAGCCGAAAATCAGCTTGGTTGCCGAATCAAAATGGTTCGAAGTGATAGAGGTGGAGAGTATGTTGCTCCGTTTGCTAAATTATGCAACGAAAGTGGTATAATCCATCAAATGACTGCTCCTTATTCACCATAATCAAATGGCGTTGCTGAACGTAAGAATCGTACTCTTAAAGAGATGATGAACGCCTTGTTGATTAGTTCAGGATTACCCCATAACATGTGGGGGGAAGCTGTTTTGACAGCTAACTATCTTGAATAAGATTCCACTCAAAGGGAAGGACGTGACTCCTTATGAACTTTGGAAAGGGAGGAAACCTTCGTATAAATACCTCAAAGTGTGGGGGTGTTTAGGTAAGGTTGAAGTGCCTTTACCAAAACAAGTTACAATTGGACCTAAAACGGTAGATTGTATCTTTATTGGTTATGCACTCAACAGCAGCGCGTATCGGTTTGTTGTACACAAATCCAATATACCCGACATTCATGTGGGTACGACGATGGAATCAAGGAATGCTGTATTCTTTGAGAACATCTATCCTAATAAGGATAAGGTTGATCCTAACTCTAGTAAGAGAGTTGAGGATGAAGCTACGAGTTCTAAACTTGTAGATGAGTCTATGAGTTCTGAACCCATAGATGAATATATTGCATCGAGTTCTAATCCGGTGTTCTATAGACCGCCGAATAGAAAACGACTTAGGTCTATGCCTGTGAATGAGCCTAGACGTGGTACTAGAGTACGGAAAACAAAAATTTATGGACCGGACTACGTCGTTTTAATGCTAAACGGTGAACCGGTATCCGTAAAAGAAGCCTTATATGGTTCGGATGCGGCTTTGTGGAAAGAAGCTATAGACATCGAGATTGAGTCTATTATGCTTAATCACACTTGGGTGTTAGTTGAACTACCACCAGGCTGTAAGGCATTAGGATGCAAGTGGATCCTAAAGAAGAAGTACAAGTCTGACGGTACTATTGATAAATATAAGGCCAAACTTGTAGTTCAAGGCTTTAGACAAAAAGCCGGTTATGATTTCTTTGACACATATTCGCCCGTGACGAGACTTACTTCTATTAGGGTGCTTCTCGCTATTGCTGCTTTGCGCAATCTTGAGATTCATCAAATGGATGTTAAGACTGCATTCTTGTATGGGGAGTTAGATAATGAAATCTATATGAAGCAACCAGAAAAGTTTGTTGTACCTGGAAAAGAGCACATGGTATGCAAACTACAACGGTCTTTATATGGATTGAAATAAGCGCCTTTGCGTTGGCACTTGAAGTTTGACGAAGTGATGTTGTCAAATGGTTTCAAGATCAACGAGAGTGACAAAAGTGTCTATATTAAGAAAACGGGTGATGATTATGTTATCGTTTGTCTTTATGTAGATGACATGTTAATCATGGGTAGTAACTCGCGTGTGATTGGTGAAACCAAGAGGATGCTAAGTATGAATTTTAACATGAAAGATATGGGTTTAGCTGACGTTATTCTTGGAATTAAGATTCTAAGAACGCCCAATGGAATTGCATTGTCGCAATCTCACTATGTTGAGAAAGTGTTGAGGAGATTCAACGCTTATGAGAAACCTATTGCTAAGATTCCTTGGGAACTGAATGTTCATCTAAGTGAGTACAAGGGGGAACCTGTGGGTCAAGATGAATATGCTAAGATCATTGGGAGTTTGATGTATTTGTCAAACTGTACCCGACCTGATATAGTATGCTCGGTTCACAAGTTGAGTAGTTATACTGCTAATTCAAGTAAAGAACATTGGAGAGCCCTAGAGCGTGTACTGGGTTATTTAAAATATACTCAGAACTTTGCGATTCACTATTCAAGAGAGCCTGCTGTACTTGAAGGGTATAGTGATGCTAATTGGATATCTGACTCCAAAGACTCATTTTCTACGAGTGAATACGTGTTCACTATTGGGGGTGGTGCAGTATCTTGGAAGTCTAAGAAACAGACTTGTATTGCCAAGTCTACCATGGAATCTGAATTCATAGCTTTGGATAAAGCTGGTGAAGAAGCCGAATGGCTTAAAAATTTCCTCGAGGATATTCCATGTTGGACGAGGCCTGTGTCGTCCGTGTTGATACACTGTGATAGCCAATCTGCTATTGGACGAACACAAAATATGTTTTATAACGGTAAGTCTCGATATATTCGTCGATGACATAATACCGTAAGACATTTGATCTTGAGTGGGATTATCTCAATTGACTATGTAAGGTCAATAGATAATCTAGTGGATCTGCTGACTAAGAGCATTAATCGAGATCAAATGTATAAACTGTTAGAGGGAATGGGTGTTAAATCCACATCTTAAGGATGATTATAGCGGATACCCAACCTTGCAGATTGGAGGATCCCAAGAGCTTGGTTCAATGGGACAACGAAGTTATAAGAATCCGTGTGTTAAACACTCGAACATACCTATTCTTTGAGAACAGTGAGTGTTTATTTACCTACAAGTGGTGAGGTTAAGTCTTATGACTTTTAATGATTCTTGGATACCTCGGAGAGGTCAAGTATAGTAGGATACTTGGGAATAAGAATCACCTATATAAGTGTGAAGTGAGGGCCGCTTCAATTGATACGCTTATGAATCCAAAGGGGTGTCCAAGGCCGAAAAGGACACAAAACGTTAGAACGAACGGAATTGAGATAATATTGTGTCAATATTATTGTCTCGGTATACACCATGGAGGACTAGTTCAAGGTTTTCATAACCACTATGCCGCCGGTATACTCGATAATGTTGACTATGGATTGGTTCAAGGTCACAAGCCACCTAGCCAAATGCAGTATTGTCTCTTGAGGACTGAACTTTGCATTTGCATTCATTTTGCATTGGCATTCTCACTCATGTGGGGGATTGTTGGAAATGGTTTAAATACTAACCATTATTGAGGATAAATATTGTTGATTAAATATTTATTATTTAATTAAAATATTTATTGGATGTTAATCTACGCCGTGAGTAGATGAACGCGGTATATTTAATATCTCTAAACCGATTTCAGGTGAGTGAGATATTGTATGCTAAAGGTCGGATGTTGAAATAGTAATTAACATGTTATTAATTATAATAAATGTTAGTTGTCCCACATCGGTTATATGTGGATGATTTGACTAGTATTTAAGACTATGTCTGTATGGGCTTAATAACTTGTTGGGTTGGTGTGTATGGGTGCCTACGCACGCGCGCGCACACACGCGCCGCCGCGCGCACCGTGAGCACTACCGGGGCGTATTCTCGTCTTGCGGGCAGAAGTCTAACTTCGGACGATCTGGTTTTCCTAATCTCTGTTCTTCAGTTTCCATTGTAATTCTTACAAGTTCTGTTTCTGTTCAAAGTTCATCAATAAAAAGAAGTATTGTTCATTGAAATCTACACGAGCAAATACCCGATTTCTAACATATTGTAATTCCAAAGTGGCAAGCGGAAGACTACAATTGGAAGGAAATTCAACAAAGTCGATGGCTAGATGTAACACCTCTTCGAGCAACCAATTCCACCTCCTCAAGTTCAGGAAACTTTATCAATTCACGCTGGCTTCAAAATTCTCTCTCTGTCTCTGTCTCTGTCTCTACGTGAGAGTGAAGTTTTTTCTGTCTTTTTATCCTTATATATATCATATGAGGATTTATTTGAGGATTTACGGATTTTCTGTATATAAGCTATGGAGGCTCACAATGGAAAATCAATTATTTGGTATTTCTTTTTCTTCAACTTCAGTTGCATACTTCTCCTCTCTCTCTCTCTCTTTTTCCTTTTGTTTTGCAACTTTGTTCAGTGGTTTTTGATGAAAGATTTTGATTTTGGTTTATGGTTTTGTAGGAAAATATACAGATACACGAAGTGTTTGAGAGAGGTGCATGAAGGTGAGACTTTCATTGGACGATGTTAATTGGAGGCTGGGAATTCTTTCCAAAAAACTTGAGGAGAAGATGTCGAGGTAAAACATTCTTCAGTCGTGTTTCTTTAATTTTTCCATCTTAGAATCTTCTGTGCTTGATTTTTGTTATTTTGTTTTCTCTCGACTTGGCTACGAAATATTATTTTTTCGAGTATTTCTTTTTGTGCTTGATTTTGCCGTTTCTGGTATTTGTTTAGGAGTGCCAACACCCTGATGAAAAGCAAACATAAGAACTTATATAGCAACGCCTTTGTTTGGAGTCCAGTTAATGTTGGTTAGTGGTTACAAATCGAAGATCGCAGATAAAAGAACAATTCATGAGCAACATCTTTGTGTATTGGTGCTTGGAGCAAACAAAATGAGATTTGCATTTCCACATAGATGCATTCTAACTAACAAACACTTCTCCTTTGTTGATTAGGCTTTCATAACTAACATATTCTTGCAGACCAGTTTCAGTAATTTCTCAAGCTTTGTCATTTCATCACTTCTCCTAAAATTTCTACTGACAAGCTGCTAACCTTAAGTGCTTTTGTATTGAAGGGGAAAAAATCGAATAAAACAAAAAAGCGCCGCCGTCAAGTGTAGTGTTCTCCTCATATTTTTCTTACAACTTTTAACCATTTTTTACTTATTTTTGCCAAGGAAGTGATATAAAAAAGTGCATTTTCTCATTTTCTTATCTCATGAGTGATGACCATTACCTATTATGTATCTGTCGTTATCCTTCTTTCTTGATATTATGCCAATACAAGTGATATTTCTTATGATGAGCTGCATGCTTCTACATTATATCATGCTTTGCTAAGAGTTTGTGGGCTACTGTATATTAGGCTCTCTACAGCGGCGATCGTGCGAGAGCGCTCGCACCCCTAGCGAGCGTGCTCGCACCAAGCACGAGCGTCGAGCTCGCTTGCTCTGCCTATCGCCAAACAAGGCGCTCGATGTCAGTCTTTTTTACACGTGGCGATCGCACAACGATCGCCAGACGACCGTTGGCGATAGCAACGGCACAAATTCAAAATTTTTTTTAATCATACATTTTACCCTATAAATACCCCCTCCTCTCTCTCAAACATCACACCTCTCTCATTCTCCTCTCTTTCAAAATTTCTCTTTCGGCAATCATCCGACGATGGTTCCTCATCCCTACACCGATGGCGAAACCCTAGAATTGGCACGGGCGTAGTTGTACGTCCACAATGGCGGCGGCGGCAACGGAGCCATGTGGTAGAATCGAGACTCGCTACAACACGAATCGCTTACAGTACTCGGCGGAGCGCAACTCGACGCAGTTGCGCCACCACTGGTCCCGAGTCAAGATCACTTGCGGGGTCTTCAACGCGATGTATCGGCAAACCCGCAATCAAGCTCCGACAGGCGTCACTGAAGAGACGGTGCTAAACTCGACGCTCAATGAATGGGCGGCCATGAACGCCGAGGCATTTAGGCATTTGGCGGTTTGGCAACTCGTGAAGGATGTGCTCGGTTTTTTTAGTCAGTAGGGTTTTTTTTTATATGTATTAGGGTGTTTTTTTTTAATTATGTGATTGTATTAGAGATTTTTTTATAATTAATGTTATGTTTGTTTTAATTTATTTATTAAATTATTATAATTTAATCTTCCAAAAAAAAATTAGAAAAAAAAAAAAAATTATTACGGCGAGCTCGCCGCTGCAACCGTTGCGTGCGCGCGAGCTCGCACTGACGTGGTATGTGAGCGCGCGCGATCTTGACGATCGCCGCTGCTCACAGCCTTACACTCTCTCTTTCTGATGTGATGCATGTTACTACCTTTTTAATTGTGATTTGGTTGTTTGAAGTATACTTACTCTCAATTTGCTTTGTTAATATTTGTTCTACTTTTCGTGTTCCTTAAATCCATGTTGCCTGATTCCGTTCCATTTTGTTAATTAATACTACTACATGTATAGAATTTATAATGAGCTACTCTCTAGTGCAACAGCTCTCACAGCTAGGGGTGAGCATACGGTTATTCGGTCACCGAACCGAACCGAATTACAAAAATTAAATTAAAATCGAATTATATAATAAATAACCGAATCCGAACCGAACATGGCTAAAACCGAACAAAACCGAACCGAAATATTTCGGTTCGGTTTCGGTTAAAACCAAATAAACCGAAATAAATACACAATATATTTTCTACATTTTAAATAAGTAATTAACATTCAATATTCAAGATTCCAAATCCGCAAAAAGTAATAATCCAAATTCTAAAACATCTTTAACCAAACATAAATAAATCAATGATGTTTGTTGATGTTGCGGGTCCAAAATTCCAAACATCTTAACCAAAACATAACCAAAATTCCTTTGAGAAGAAATGAAAAGTTATTTTATTTCTTTTTAAGAGTATTGACTATTTTATTGAAAAGTAATAATAATCATTTTTATTTTTAAAGATATATAAAAATTAATATATTATTAAATTAATTATTAATTCGGTTCGGTTTTCGGTTAACCAAATGTTTTTTTTCAAATACCATATCCAAACCGAAAAACCGAAAAGTTCAAAATTCAAAACCAAAACCAAACCGAAAACCAAATTAACCGAACCGAATTAGTATTTCGGTTAGGTTCGGCTCGATTTTTCGGTTTTAACCGAATTTTGCTCACTCCTACTCACAGCGTGAGACAAGCGCATGGCGCGTGCACTGCACGCGAGCGCCTCTCATATGCACACGTCCTATTTTTATTTTTATTTTTTTATTTTTTTGCAATAATTCCATATGCAATTCAACATATATTCATATGCACAACACTTTATGTTGATATGCACATCGAAAAGTATTGATATGCACCAACTTTTTCGATTTTTTTTTTGCAATAAGCCCATATGCACTTCACTATATATTC
This sequence comes from Schizonepeta tenuifolia, assembly GCA_029490685.1. Taxonomy (NCBI): domain Eukaryota; kingdom Viridiplantae; phylum Streptophyta; class Magnoliopsida; order Lamiales; family Lamiaceae; genus Schizonepeta; species Schizonepeta tenuifolia. The sequence continues at coordinate 103,943,355 of CM055956.1, forward strand.
ATATGCACTGCACTTTATGTTGATATGCTCACCGAAGAGTATTGATATGCAACTTTTTCCAATTTTTTTTTATTTACAAGTTTTCTTTTCTTTTCTTTTTTTTTTCGGCGGAGCCTTCGACTGCGATTTTACGGCTCCGTCTTTGCTCGAATTACTAATATAAGGATAATCGTCGGGCAACAATTTGGATTTTTCGGCTCGCTCCGAGGCCTTCGGCTCCCCTCACTCGAATCTTGACCAAAGAAGAAGCGGCAAACAAAACAACAAAGAGGCAAAAAAAAAAAGAGTACAAAATAAATTTGGAAATTTAAAAGACAAAAATCGAAAAAAACTAGAAAAAGTTGGTGCATATCAATACTTTTCGGTGTGCATATAAACATTAAGTGGTGTGCGTATGAATATATGGTGGTGTGCATATGAGCCTACTGCAAAAAAAAAAAAAAAAAAAAAAAACCGAATAAAAAGGCCCATGGGAAGCGAGGGCGTGGAGTGCACGCGCTATGCGCGGTCTAACATTATGAGACGCGTCTCACGCAAGAATTTGCCATTTATAATATATGGATAACTATTGTTTGGTCAGTAAATATTAGGAATTCAAAGTGAAGTAAAGTTCTTAATTAAGAGCGTCTTTTTAAGAAAGCTAAGAGATATTAACTACAAACCATACTCTACACTCTACAGAGTTTCATTTCTACAAATTGCTCCTATGGAAGATCGTTCCATTAAATTCGTAATTAGGAACCTATACAACATACTATTAACCGTTGATTTCTCTTGCCAATCTACATAATAAAACCTAATAGAAAAAAATTTGCTGAAATTTGATTGCAATTTTTCCAACTATTTCTAAATCACCAAGAACACATTGAGATTTTTTTTTTTTCCTTCTTCATTTTTTTTTACAAAGAATTCTCAAATCACCAAATACAACAGAAAGAAAAAAGATTACATTTTTCAATAATACTTATAAGATCCTCTAAATCACCTCACATTCTCGATTAAATCTCAGGATTCAACATCAGAGCACAAAATCAAGAACAAAGCCTTAGAGTATCCACTGCGGTGGGCGAGCGGAGGCGTCGAAGCCTGTGTTGATAAACATCTATTTTGTAGCAACTAAATATGTTATCATAGCACAATTTGCCTTGTTTTGTCATTAATTGTGATTGGTTTAGTATCGTTTTCACTATTTTGGATCATTTTCACGTTTTGGTAGTGCTTGTGCATGTGTGTAGGTTGAGCATAGGAGCCTAAGTCGAAAGGGAAAGGTCATAGAAGAGCGGAGACGAAGAAACGGGATGAAAAGGTGGAAAATGGGACGGAACAGAACGAACCAGTGAAAACCGGCGGTCCAAAAGAGAAAATCGGCGGTTTGGACCCAAACCGCCGAAAATCAAGGCCAAACCGCCGGTCCGCCCTCCGGAAGTTACTAGAATGCAAGCTTTGTAGAAACTCGAAACCGGCGGTCAAACCGGCGGTCCAGCCCTGGACCACCGAAAACCGGTCCAGACCGCCGATAAAACAGGGGCAAACTGCCGAGTTTTACTGTTTTTGCCCAAAATCGTGTTTTTCTTCCCTCTTCGCGATTTTAACATGTAATAGCACTTTCTACCTCCTATATAAACCCCTTGGCAGCCCCAAAACGTATACAACACATCTCTTACTCTAAATTCAATTTTAAATAGTTTTCAATTAGGGTTCTAAACACTTTGTAATAGTGATTAAGCTTGGATTTGAAGATTTTGTGAAGATTTCAACATTGGGTTCCTAGTTTTTCATCTATGCTATCATTTCTCTTTTGTTTATTGTTGATTTTCATTATGTCTAGCTAGATTTCTTGTTGGTTTTAGGGATTTTTGATGATTTGTTGATGGATTGATCATTTCTTGTTGAATCTACTATCCTTCTTCTCTTAGTTGTGAATTTGGTGCTTTGATTCATGTGGGAATTGTTGATCACCTTTCTTGCATGCTTAGTGTTTGTGAAAACTCCTAATAGGTTTTTGCTTGCATGGAAACCTATTTTCACTTCATGCTTTGGCTTGAGACTTAGTAGGTGATTGTTCAATGCATGGTAGCTTATGATCCTTGAGCTTTTGGGAGTTGTTTGATTGACTTGAGTCTTAATAAGAGATAGTTGATTAATCGATCCTCTTTTACTAATTGTCGAGAGAGAGTAGTGGATAATTGTGTGGATTGCTTCCTAAGTTGAAGATTAAATATGGTTTGTATGATTTAGCAAGTGTTGATCAAGCTATCTAGAATCAAAATGAATCCCTAGAACTAACTCCTTCCCTTATTTGTTCCTTATTTGTTTGTTTGATCTTTTATTTGACATTTTTGCATGTTCTTGTCTCTTAATTGCTCATTTAGCTTTGATTTCTTGTTTAAGAGTTTGTATGAAGCCCAATCCAATTTGTCTATAAGCTTGAATAGTAGGAATGTGCACGAATTTCATTTTCACTAAAAACTCGGCTAATAGTCCTTGAGGATACGATAACTCGTTAATTTATACTACAATAACCCGATAAAGTGCGGTTAATATTGCTTGGTAGAAATTTAGCGATCACTTTTTGGCGCCGTTGCCGGGGACTATTTAGAGTTTATAGTGTTAATGATCTTTTCATTTAAAGTACTAGTTCAAGCATACTTTACCTATTTTTGTAGTTTGAATCTAAGTGTGTTCTTGGTGGGTTTGTGTAGGTGAATTGGTGCATGATCACAAGGAAAAAGGGAGGCAAAATCATTCCTTTGGACTTGGAGATTGAAATCACTCACAAGCGGGCTAGCCGAGAACGAAGAAGGAAGGCAATGGAGCACCAAAGGCCTAATAATATGGCCGACTTGGAGCGCCAAATGCAAGAGCTTCGCCGTCAAATGGTGGAGCAACAAGCTCAACGAGATAGAGCACCACCGCCTCCAATCAACCAAATGTTTGAACCTCAAGTGAACATGTTCCACGATGGAGGTTGGGGCAATCGGTGCAACGCCAACAATTTTGAGCTAAAGCCGGGATTGATTAATATGGTGCAAGAGGAGTCATTTGGAGGAGGGTTCAATGAAGATGCAAATGCTCATTTGAGTGCCTTTTTGGACGTGTGTGAAACTATCAAGATTCAAGGGGTTTCAAATGACGTTATTCGATTGAGACTCTTTGGATTTTCTCTACGAGACAAGGCCAAAGCTTGGTACAAGACCCTCGACCGTTCGGAAATAACCACTTGGGAGCAATTGTGTCGACTTTTCCTAGCCAAGTATTTCCCGCCTTCACGTGCTCAAAAGCTTATTTCGGACATCTCCCATTTTTCTCAATCGGGAGATGAATCCATCTATGAAGCATGGAAAAGATACAAAGAGATATTGAGGAGATGCCCTCAACACGGATTTTCAAAGGAGCAACAAATCTTGAACTTTTATCGAGGGCTTACTAGTCATACACGGGAGGTCGTGAATGCCACCGCCGGTGGTGGTTTGACTAACCGACCTTATGAAGAGGCGGTTCGGATTTAGGAGGAAATGGCGGCCAATAGTTGCCATTGGCCTCAAGAGATAAGCTCGTCGAAGAAAGTTGCCTCTATTTCGGATGAGAGATATGATGATTTATTAGAGCAATTTACCATGCTCAAGAGAGACTACGAGGCCGAAAGAAAAGGAAGATTGGATGTGAAGATGGTGACTCAACCAATGCATCAAGGAGGTGAAGAGTATTCACAAGTTGAGGATGCCAACTTTGTCAATCAACGGGGGTATAGTAACTACAACCGTTCGAGGTATCCTCCGGGGAATCAAGTCTATAATCACAATTATAGGAATCCAAATTTGTCGTATGCTAATCCGAACAATGCTATCATTCCACCACCCGGATTCTCGGTTTCTCAAGGGATGATCAATGAGCCGAAGAAGCCCATGCCGACCATGGAAGAAATGATGCAACAACTTCTCCAAAACCAAAATGCTTTTATGGGAGCGACCGGGCAAAAGGTTACTAGTTTGGAAGGAACCGTCAGGGCTTTGACTAAGCAAATGAAGATGTTGGAAGGGCAAGTGAGTCAAATGGCTAATCAAGCGGCTTTTCAACATAAGCCGGGTTAATTTCCAAGCAATACGGAGGTGAATCCGAAGAATCAATACAATGCCATTCAATTGAGGAGTGGAACTACTTACAAGAATTACCCGGAGTTGAAAGAGCAAGAAGGGGTGGTGAATGAAGAATTGGAAGTGGAAGAGCCCGTTCCTCTAGAGAAGAAGCTTCAAGAGCCGATCAAGGAGCCTCCAATCCCAAAAGAGGTGACTCTCAAAGTTGTTCAACCAAGCAAGGAGGTGGTTCTTAAAGCCCCTTATCCTCAAAGATTGGCTAAAGCAAAGATGGATGAAAAGCTTGCTAAATTCATGGAGATGTTCCAAAAGGTACAAATCAACATTCCCTTACTTGATTCTTTACGAGACATGCCCGATTATGCAAAACTTTTTAAAGATGCGGACTAGAGAAAGAGGAAACTTGGGAGATTTGAGACCATAAATTTGTTGGAGGAATGTAGTGCCGTGTTGCAAAGGAAATTGCCTTTGAAGCAAAAGGATCCGGGGAGTTTTGTTATTGCATGCGTTATAGGAGGTGAAACATTTGGAAAAGTATTATGTGACTTGGGGGCTAGCATAAATCTCATGCCCCTCTCGATCTTTAGAAGGTTGGAAATCGGGGAGATGAAGCCTACGTCGATTGCCTTGCAAATGGCCGACCGCTCTATTTCTTATCCGAGGGGAATAGTGGAAGATGTGCTCGTCAAGGTGGAAGAATTTATATTCCCTGCGGATTTTGTGGTACTTGACATGCCCGAATACGACAATACTCCACTTATTCTTGGCCGTCCATTCTTAGCAACCGGGAGGGCATTGATTGATGTTCAAGATGGGGAGCTAACATTCCGTTATAATGATGAGAAGATGACTATTTCGATCTATGAAGCCATGAAGAAACCTCAAGAGTTGGAGCTTGAAGAGTGTAAGTTCATTGACTCTATTTCATCTTATTCTCAAGATCCATTGGAGCATTGCATTGTTGATTCTATTCACTCATATTCGGAATTGGATTAGGCGTGTGATGAATTGTTGGAGTCTACTGCCTATTTAGATGCTAATCAAGGAATTCATTTGGAGGATTTGGCTTATCTAGATCTCTATACACCTATTGAAGGAAGAGTTCCGGAAGGAGCACCCAAGCCGAGTTCTTCTCAGACTTTGGAGTTGAAGCCACTACCCGATCACCTCAAGTATGCATTCTTGGGAAAGGAAGAGACTTTTCCGGTTATTGTGTCTTCATTTCTTAATGACGAGGAGTTAGATAAGTTGTTAAGGGTGTTGAGAAAGTATAAGTCGTCTATTGGATGGTCTATTGCCAATATTAAAGGAATTAGCCCTTCTATTTGTATGCACCGAATCTTATTGGAGGATGATGCAAAGCCGAAGGTCCAACCGCAACGTCGTTTGAATTTGATTATGCAAGAGGTTGTGAGGAAAGATGTCTTGAAGTTATTTGATGCCGGAATCATCTATGCCATTTCCGATAGTGAGTGGGTTAGCCCGACTCAAGTGGTTGCCAAGAAAGGAGGTATCACTGTTGTAGAAGACGAGAGGGGTGAACAAATAGCCACTAGTTTGCAAACGGGTTGGAGAGTGTGCATCGACTATAGGGCGTTGAATGTGGCCACAAGAAAAGATCACTTCCCTCTTCCTTTCATCGATCAAATGCTTGATAGGCTAGCCAGTTATGAGTATTATTGCTTCTTGGATGGGTATTTCGGCTACAACCAAATTGCCATAACTCTGGAGGATCAACACAAAACGGCCTTCACTTGTCCTTATGGAATATTTGCTTGTCGACGGATGTCGTTTGGTCTTTGCAATGCACCGGCCACTTTTCAAAGGTGTATGATGGCGATATTTCATGGGCTTATCGAGAACATTATGGAGGTTTTTATGGATGATTTTTCGGTTTTCGGGTCTTCTTTTGATGATTGTTTGAAGAACCTTTCTCAAGTCTTGCAAAGGTGTGAAGAGACTTCCCTTTGTCTTAATTGGGAAAAATGTCATTTCATGGTGAAGGAAGGCATTGTCTTGGGCCACAAAGTCTCAAGAAATGGGCTAGAGGTTGATCGAGCCAAGATAGTTGCCATTGAAAAGCTTCCCCCGCCGACAAACGTGAAGTCCATTCGGAGTTTCCTTGGTCATGCGAGATTCTATAGGCGTTTCATCAAAGATTTTTCCAAGGTATCAAAGCCTCTTTGCTCATTGTTGGAAAAAGATTCTAAGTTTGACTTTATTGATGCATGCCTTGAGTCGTTTGAAAAATTGAAGAAGGCCCTCGTTTCTACCCCCGTATTGATTTCACCCGATTGGAATGAATCTTTTGTGCTAATGTATGATGCAAGTGATTGGGCCGTAGGGGCCGTTTTGGGCCAAAAGAGGGATAAATTGTTTCGGGTCATATATTATGCAAGTAAGACCCTTGATTCGGCGCAAATGAATTATACCACCACCGAAAAGGAGCTTTTGGCGGTCTTCTATGCTTTTGATAAGTTTAGACCATATCTCGTGGGCACACATTCGATTGTCTATACGGATCATGCGGCTATTAGATATTTGTTTGCCAATAAGGATTCTAAACCTCGTCTTATTCGGTGGATTCTCCTTCTTCAAGAATTTAATATGGAAATCCGAGATAGAAAAGGATGTGAAAATGTTGTTGTCGATCACCTATCCCGTCTTGAACATTCGGTTGAAGGAGAAGATCCGAAGGTGCGGATAAATGAGTATTTTCCCGATGAACAAGTCTTGAAGTTGGTGGATTATACTCCTTGGTTTGCGGACTATGTGAATTTTCTAGTTATTGGTGAAGTGCCGGGTGATCTTACCCACTATCAAAAGAAGAAATTATTGCATGATGTGAAGTTTTACTATTAGGAGAACCCAAATCTTTATCGTCGGTGTGCCGATGGCATCATTCAGAAGTGTGTGAAGCAAACGTATTGGGTGCGAATTATGGAGGAATGTCATAGCTCTCCAAGTGGAGGTCATTTTGGTGCCCATCGGACCGCTATCAAGGTTTTCCATTCCGAGTTTTATTGGCCAACTATCTTCAAGGATTGCGTTGCTTTTGTGAAATCGTGTGATAGGTGTCAAAGAATGAGGAACATTTCCAAGAGAGACGAGATGCCACAAAATATTTTGGTGGAAGTTGAATTGTTTGATGTGTGGGGCATAGACTTCATGGGACCCTTTCCCAAGTCTCAAGGGCATACTTATATCTTGCTTGCGGTTGAGTACGTGTCTCGTTGGGTGGAAGCAATTCCAACAGTCAAGAATGATTCAAAGGCGGTGCTTAAATTCTTGCAAAAGAATATCCTCACTCGTTTTGGCACCCCAAGGGCATTGATAAGTGATGGAGGGTCGTATTTCAACAACAAGTGGCTTGGAAGCTTGCTTGCTAAATATGGGGTGAAGCACAAAGTGGCTACTCCATACCATCCTCAAGGGAATGGCCAAGCCGAGTTGGCCAATCGAGAGATTAAGCAAATCCTGGAAAAATCGGTGGCACGTCGAAAAGATTGGGCAAGTCACTTGGATAATGCATTGTGGGCATATCGAATCGCCTACAAGACTCCTATAGGTATGTCGCCATTTCAACTTGTCTTTGGGAAGTCATGTCATTTGCCGGTTGAGCTTGAGCACAAGGCGTATTGGGCCACGAGACAGATTAATCTTGAGTTTAAGGAGGCCGGGTATACAAGGCTTGAAAAGCTCCTTGAGCTTGATGAGTGGAGGAATGAAGCATTTGAGAGCTCTCAGATTTACAAGGAGAGGGCGAAGAAATTCCATGATCGGGCTATTCGTTCCAAAGATTTTGCCCTCGGAGATGAGGTTCTTCTCTATAACTCTCGTCTCCGTCTCTTCCCGGGCAAATTGAATTCAAGGTGGACGGGTCCCTATGTCATCTATAAGAGCAATGGAAATGACACATATCATCTTCTCAAAGCCGATGGAGAGACCTTTTTGGTGAATGGGCATCGTCTCAAGCCGTATATCAATTGTGAGCCGGACCGGAATGTGACGGTCACACTTCTAAACGACCCTTGAAAGTTGAGGTATCATCTAGCTTTAGACGTTAAACAAAGCGCTCGTTGGGAGGCACCCCAACATTTTACTTGCTCTTGGTTTTCTTTTCGTTTTTGGCTTTTGTTGCTTGTTTCGGTGGTGTGTTTGATCTTGGATGTGAATATGTGTTGTTTTGGTTTGATTTGGCTTGGCTTGGTTGGTTGAGTTTGTGGTTGTGTTGGTTTGGTAGTTTTTGATTTGTTGGTTTGGTAGTATCATTTGTTTTAAGTTGAGCTTGCCTTCTCGTTTCTTTTGCCTTGGTGTTTGATCTTTGAGTTGTGCTTGGGTTGGTTGCGAAATGTGTCGGCATGCTCGTTTGGTTGAAGTGTTTGTTTCGTTTTCAACTTTCTCTTTTGTTAAAAAAAAATCAAATTTGCGTGTAAAAGGCAAATCGGCGGTCTGGACCGGCGGTTTACGACTGGACTGCCGAAAAATGAGACCGGACCGCCGAAACGTAGCCTGAAAGTTACTAGAATTTTGGGGCGTGTTTAAACTTTAAATCAGCGGTCGGACCGGCGGTTCAAGGCCGAACCGCCGGGTAGCCCTCCGGAAGTTACTGGACTCGACATCCCTTTACAAATCCAAAACCGGCGGTCGGACCGGCGGTTTAAGCCTAAACCGCCGATTTTTGCTCCAGACAGCCGAAATCGCAATTCAATCCACCGATTCGTGCGGTTTCTCTCTTTTCTTCCCTTTTTCTTTCTTCTCTTTTCACCTATTCTTTTTTTCCCTCTTTCAAACACACGAAAATTTCATACCTACTACCTCAAATTCCTCCCTCAATTCTCCATAACTCCCAAAATCCTTCCACACACCTCATATCCATCTCCATCCAAGAATTTGTGGTTTTCATCCATCCAAATCCTCACACCCAAGTTTTGGAGTTCTTGCCCTCTTCTTGTTTAAATTTTCAAATTTAAGGTATTTTGCTTCTTTATTTCTTGTTATTATGGTTTCTTATGCTTAGTTTTTGTTGTTAGTTTGTGTAATTTTCGTTTTTGGGTTTGTGTAATTTTCGTTTTTGGGTTTGGGTAATTTTTCTAGGGCTTTAATTTCGGAATTTTTAGGGATTTTGTGCTTAATTGTCTAATTAATCATGCTACATTGTGAATTGGCTACGAATTGAGCATGTTAGTGAATTACTTGAGGATGTTTATTGATTGTGATGGTATTATGGTGCCTTTACGTGATTTCTAGCATAGTTTGTGGAGGTTTTGGTGCACATATTGCATGATTATTTGTCTAGGAGGTTTGGTGGTGGTGAATGCATGCTTTAGGGTCTAAATTTTGGATTGATAGTTGTACTTGAACGTGAATTGATTGATTTTAATGATTTGGGTGATGTTATATTGTTGGTGTGTGCTTCATTTGTTTAAGATATACATAGATGGAAGGATTGTTGTTATGTATTCATTACTTAGAACTTGTTTTGATATTTGGTTGTGGTTGAGCTAATTTTGATGTTGTTTTGGAGATTGGAAACTAAACCACATTGATTGAGTATAGGTACAATGGGTCGAAGCAAGGCGGATAAGCGTCCACGTATTGAAGATTCTCCTCCCAAGGGTAGGGGCAAAGGAAAGGAGAAGGAGAAGCAAAAGCCCTTTTCATCCCGTAGGCAAGCGGATGATGGTCCATACCACCCCCCCGTCTTTGGGGTGTCCAACCTTCAAGACGAGCACAAAAGGCTATTTATTCATTTAGCTCGACGAGGAGCTCAAAAAGGCCTCGCCTCTTGCAAGTACCCGGATGAGCGAGTCCTCAGGGATCTTGGCTTATGGGAAAATGTAAAAGAGATGTTCGACCGGATTGGTTGGGGTTCAATCTTGATGGGGATGTGGCCTACATGTCCACGGGCTTCATACGAGCTTCTCTCTACCTTGGTCATCCCAACCGCTCAAGTGAAGCGTCCTCAAACGGTATATTTCCGGTTGGGAGATGTGACACACTCCTTGTCCATGAGGCAAGTCAATGAAATTTTCAATTGCCCGGATGGAGGAGATTGTGAGAAGCCACATGGGTTTAAACCGAAGGTGCTATGGAAAGAGATGACTTATGCAACTCAAGTTTACTCTTCGGGGAAGTCAAAGGCCACCCTACTCCGCAACCCCATCTTTCAGGTTATTCAACGAATACTTGCCCATACGGTGTTCCAAAGGGGCGAGAATAGCTCATGCCGGAGCGTTGAGCTTCAAGTTATATGGTGCATGCTCAACTACACAAGGCTCAACTTGGGGCAATTCCTCTTCCGCCAACTTTGGGCCCAAAAGCATCAACAGTCGGGCGTCCTTTGTTGTGGTGGATTCATCTCGGCTATAGCTCAATTTCTTTGTCCCGAATATGACCAGTGGGAGAAGCTCAATGACAATTTAGTCATGGACCTCAACATTTTGAAGAATATGAGGGTTCTTGTCTCCGCCTCTCGACCTTATCTTTTCCGCCTAAGCAAGGAGTACCGGCCTAAGAAGGGAGAGAAAGAGGTAGTGGAGATCTTCCCATTGTCCGATCCCATCCTCACCGAGATTACCACTTTCAACCAACGAACAAATTGGAAGATGGATACGCCACTTCATGAGATGGCTATCCTAGCGGCCGGCAATCCAAGGGTCTAAGTGAAGGCTAGTGGTAGTAGTGGGGAAGAAGACGGAGAAGATGGTGAAGGAGAAGATGGCGACACCAATGATGATGATGATGCGGGGGAGCAAGCAAGACGGGAAGCCCGTCTTGAACGACGAAGGCAAGAGTTGCAAAGACGCCGAGGGCATCAAGGCTTTGAGCAAGGTCAAAATTCCCAAGGAGGCTCTCAGGGGGGTTTCAAGGTGGCTCTCAAGGGGGATTCCAAGGTGGTTTCCAAGGCTTTGGGGGGTCCTTCGGACCCTATAACATGTATAGCGGACCAGCGGGACCCGAAAACTTCTATGGTGAAGAATTTGCGAGTATGCAGGAGCAAGTGGCGCATATCGACAACTATTGCACTCAATGGGATAGTGAGTTTGCCGTCATGCGCCACGATATCCAAGCCAACCGTCTTCGACAACAAGACATGCTCAAAGCCCAACAGATGCAACTTGGGAACCAAAGAGCCTTCCAAGATGAGATGTATGCTCGTTACGACTAATTTCGGGACGATCTTTATGCTCGGCAAGACACCTTTCATCAAGAGCAAAGGGCCGATTGGCAAAATTACCAACAACAACACCAAGCCAATTTTCAAAGCTTCCAACAAGATCTCTATGATCGTCAGGAGCGGTTCCAACAAGAGCAACAGCCGGATCAACAAGCTTTTCAACAACAATGGTTCGATCGGCATGACGCATTCCGTCAAGAATTATTTGACCGCCAAGATCGATACCATCAAGAGGACCTCGTTAACGAACAAGAGTTGTTGGATCTTGTTCACCGCTTTGAAGCAGCTCAGCTTGAGGAAGGCCATGCATGGCCCCCGCTTCCGCCCCCTAGTGAAGAAAAGAGGTATCCCCGTCTTTGTATTTATTTCTTTCCTTCAAACTTCTTCGGTTTCGAATAAATTTGGGGGAGGGGGGAGATGAATACAAAGACTTTTGTAAATATGTGTGTGTTTTTCTTGGGTTGTTGAGTTTGGTTTGCTTTGAATAAGTAGTTGTGTGCTTGGTTGTGTTAGAATATTTGGAAATTTGTGGAAATGTGAGAAAAATTTGAGAATTTGGAGTGTTGGTTGCTATGATTTTGATTGTGTATTGCTCATGTAACTATGGTGAGATGCCTATGATGATAATGTTTTGTTATTGAGAAAAATGGGTTGGAATTGAGCATGCTTGATTGGTTTTGCATGGGTTGATGGTTTGATGATTTTGATTCTTCAATTTTTGAACAAAACCCGTGAGTCTTGAGCTTTGTTGTGCCAAATGGTGCACCTTTGTTCTAGTGAGTTTGATCATGCATGCATTTTTACTCCTAGAACTTGCATTGGATCTATGTTGAGAATGCTAGGTTGTGCAAGAGCTTGGAAATGACCTTAGGCCATCTTTGTTAGCCACTTCATATCCTAAACACCTCCTTGTACTTTATATTGTCCATTGTTAACCCACTTGAGCTTGATTTGGCCCTTCTTTGATGAACCGGAGTAGAGGGGGTTGTGGTTGTGTAAGGGTATCCGGGGTGGGTTGTATAATGTTGATTTAATGATGGTTTGAGTAGTTGTAATGGACTTGTTACATTAAAAAGAAGAAAATTTTTCCCATAAGCTCCATGGGAAAGAAAGAAAAAATGATGAGTGAAAAAGAGAAAAGAATGTGGAAGTGAAGCAAAAATGTGTCTCATTGTGTATTAAAATGTCTTCCACTTGAAAATTGAGATTTGTAAAAGGAAGAAAATGTGAGCATAAGGGAATTAAATTGTGTTGAAGTCCATTGAATTGGTAGTGCATGATAGGGGAGGAAGATAGAATGATTCTATGAATGTGTTGAAGTAGAAATAAGGTTGGTGAATGAACTTGTAAAGTTACTTAGCCAAAATTCCCCTCCTAAACCAACGTGCCTACATTACAACCTAAGAAAAAGCCATTTGTGATCCTTGTTCTTGCATGACACGTGTCGCAATGGAGATATTAGATGATATGCAAGCCTATGGTGAGTAGAGTGCATTGCATGAATTAGATGAGTGCATAACCATACATTTTGAGGGTTGAGAGATACACTTCCATGTGAGGTTCTTTAATTGAAGAGTTGAGATTGATATGCCCGTGACTTGTGTGGAATCATGACGGTTTGCTTGGTTTTGGCTTTCAAGTTGTTTTGCGTAATCTGAGGCATCTAGGATCCAAAGTTGCTACTCCATGCGATGTTATTGTTCTTTATTTGAATATATTGTTCGGGACGAACAATGCCTAAGTTTGGGGGAGTGATAAACATCTATTTTGTAGCAACTAAACATGTTATCATAGCACAATTTGCCTTGTTTTGTCATTAATCGTGATTGGTTTGGTATCATTTTCACTATTTTGGATCATTTTCACGTTTTGGTAGTGCTTGTGCATGTGTGTAGGTTGAGCATAGGAGGCTAAGTCGAAAGGGAAAGGTCATAGAAGAGCGGATACAAAGAAACGGGACGAAAAGGTGGAAAACGGGACGGAACGGAACGAACCAGTGAAAACCGGCGGTCCAAAAGAGAAAACCGGCGGTTTGGACCTAAACCGCCGAAAATCAAGGACAAATCGCCGGTCCGCCCTCCGGAAGTTACTGGAATGCAAGCTTTGTAGAAACTCGAAACCGGCGGTCCAGCCCTGGACTGCCGAAAACTGGTCCAGACCGCCGCCGATAAAATAGAGGCAAATCGCCGAGTTTTACTGTTTTTGCCCAAAATCGTGTTTTTTTTTCCTCTTCGCGATTTTAACATGTAATAACACTTTCTACCTCCTATATAAACCCCTTGGCAGCCCCAAAACGTGTACAACACATCTCCTACTCTAAATTCCATTTTAAATAGTTTTCAATTAGGGTTCTAAACACTTTGTAATAGTGATTAAGCTTGGATTTGAAGATTTTGTGAAGATTTCAACATTGGGTTCCTAGTTTTTCATCTATGCTATCATTTCTCTTTTGTTTATTGTTGATTTTCATTATGTCTAGCTAGATTTCTTGTTGGTTTTAGGGATTTTTGATGATTTGTTGATGGATTGATCATTTCTTGTTGAATCTACTATCCTTCTTTTTCTTAGTTGTGAATTTGGTGCTTTGATTCATGTGGGAATTGTTGATCACCTTTCTTGCATGCTTAGTGTTTGTGAAAACTCCTATTAGGTTTTTGCTTGCATGGAATCCTATTTTTACTTCATGCTTTGGCTTGAGACTTAGTAGGTGATTGTTCAATGCATGGTAGCTTATGATCCTTGAGCTTTTGGGAGTTGTTTGATTGACTTGAATCTTAATAAGAGATAGTTGATTGATCGATCCTCTTTTACTAATTGTCGAGAGAGATTAGTGGATAATTGTGTAGATTGCTTCCTAAGTTGAAGATTAAATATGGTTTGTATGATTTAGCAAGTGTTGATCAAGCTATCTAGAATCAAAATGAATCCCTAGAACCAACTCCTTCCCTTATTTGTTCCTTATTTGTTTGTTTGATCTTTTATTTGACATTTTTGCATGTTCTTGTCTCTTAATTGCTCATTTAGCTTTGATTTCTTATTTAAGAGTTTGTATGAAGCCCAATCCAATTTGTCTAAAAGCTTGAATAGTAGGAATGTGCACGAATTTCATTTTCACTAAAAACTCGGCTAATAGTCATTGAGGATACGATAACTCGTTAATTTATACTACAATAACCCAATAAAGTGCGGTTAATATTGCTTGGTAGAAATGTAGCGATCAGACGTATGCAGTTGGCTCAGTGAGCCACATAGCTTTATCAACTAGCGATTGGGTCCGATTCGTCGAACGACGAATCGGATACGAGGACGTACCTGCACCGGAATCGTGAGGAGGCCGAACAACGTCTCCGACGAGATTATTTTGTCGACCACCCTTTATGGGGTGATGTTGTCTTCCGCCGGCGGTTTCGAATGAGCAAGGGCTTGTTCTTGAGAATTGCTCAAACTCTTGAGGCTGGGGAGCATTTTTTTTAGCAACACCCGGATACCACTGGAAGATTGGGGTTTCACGTGTGGGTGAAGTGCACCGTTGCTCTGAGACAACTCGCCAATGGTGGAGCAGCCGATCAGTACGACGCATATCTGCACTGTGGAGATACAACGGGCAATAACATCCTCAAGAATTTCTGTCGGGCCATCAGATCTGCTTTCGGCGATTACTATTTGAGGCGGCCAAACGAGGCTGACATCATCAGGATCACTGCATTGCACGAGAGGACACACGACTTTCCGGGGATGCTTGGAAGTATCGACTGTATGCACTGGCAATGGAAGAATTGTCCATCGGGTTGGAGAGGAATGTACACTGGACGAAAGGGTTATCCAACACTCATCCTTGAAGTTGCCGCCTCCCAAGATTTGTGGATTTGACATGTTTTTTTCGGTTTCGCCGGCTCTCTGAACGACATCAATGTGCTCAATCAGTCCCCCTTCTTCAGCGACGTCCTCACTGGTAGAGCGTCGTCAACTGCTTTCACTGCAAACGGCTGCCCGCACCACATGGGATACTGTCTCGCCGACGACATCTATCCGAAGTGGACATCTTTCGTGAAGACGCTCAATGCGCCAACAGGTCCGATGAGAGCCCGATTTGCTCGGATGCAAGAAGTTGCCGTAAATACGTTGAAAGGACTTTCGGCGTTCTCCAAGTTCGTTGGGCAATCATAAAGGGCCTTGCTCGCATGTAGTTTCGAGAACATTTATGCGACGTCATGTATGCCTGCATCATTCTGCATAACATGATTATTGAAGATGAAGGACCCAGAGCAACTGAATTCAGTGCTGAATCGAGCGCAAGGGGCGAAAGAAACGTGAACAGGGCACCAGTCCATCAGGGTATGCCAGTGCCACTCCAACAATATATTGAGAGACAAACTCGGATTCAGGATGTACGTGCCCACGACCGCCTTGTGGAGGATATGATTGAAGAGATTTTGGTACGTTGCGGTCCACTCCGTGAGTAGTTGTTGTGTTTTTTTTTAATTTCTTAATTATTATATTTTTTTAGTTATTGTATTTTTTTTTAAAATTCAATAAAATTATCATTTATTAATTTTTGAATTTAATTAAGTAATTTTTTATAATATTTATTACAAATAAAAAAAATAACAACAAAATAAAATCTATTCAGTCATTAAAATCACGCTTCCCGGCGCTTCAACCTAGGTCTTACTCAACACCACCATAGTGGAAAAATCAACATAGGTCTTACTCAACACCACCAATCATTAAAATCACGCTTCCCGATGTTTCAACCTAGGTCTTACTAAACCACCATAGTGGATACTCTTATAAGTCAAGAACAAATGAATTAAGGCATATCAGTACAAATTATTTGAGATGCTATATTTTTCAATGTACTTTTTTTAAAAATCATACAATTATACATTTACATATACTATATTATTTATACTTTAATTATTCTTATCTTTCACTATTTTATTTTAAGTACACTTACGGCGCATTGTGCATACGGGTGTTCGTGATATGGTTTGATGCGGTTTGATACTAAATCCAAACTAAATCGTAAAATACGGTTTGATAATTTTTTGGAACCAAACCAAACTGATTAAGTAGTAAAACCAAATCAAACCAAACTGTAATAATACAGTTTGGTGCGGTTTGGTTTGCGGTTTATCAATATTTTTTCATTTTCTTCGTAATAGAAATAAAATGAATTAAATAAAATTGTTGTCATGACCATATAAATTTTTCCCTTTTGCTAGAATAAATATATTAGGAGTCTAGGATAACATTATTTAGCTAAATAGTAAATTATAGTAAAATAATTTCACATTCTCTACTTTTTTTTTATCGAAAACAACTTGAATTTGAAAAGTATATAAAAGAAAAAAAAAACAAATAGAAATTCGTACCTTGTATTCAAAAGTGAAGATAAGCCGTTGTAGCAATTAATTGAAAATGTATAGTAGATTGTAGGGTTTAATGATTCTAAATTGCACGATTTCATTAATTAAATTTGTATAGCACTCAGATATGACATGCAATTAAGAAAATCTCTATTTTCTCACATAATAAATAAAATGATAATATTAAGAGAATATCATGTGATATAGCCATAATGAACATTAAAATATAAATTTTGGCCCACCTTCTTCATAAATATAAATTATAGCCATTTTTTTGAACTTAGAACCTAAATACTCCTTTCCCTCTTCTATTTTTGATCCATCAATCTTTGATCCATTTTATTGACACTTGTTTTTCTTTCCAAGTTTTATTTCTTTTTTTTTCCTGTTTTTTTTTTTATTTTCCAGCTTTTTTCTTCTTTTTTCTGTTTTTTTTCTTATTTTCCAGATTTTTTTTCTGTTTTTTTTTTTCAGATTTCTTTTGTTTTTTTTATTTTCCAATTTTTTCCTTGTTATTTCAATTTTTTTCCAATTTTTTTCTGTTTTTTTTTTTCTATTTCTTTTTAATTGCCAAATTTTTGTTTGCCTTATTATTTTTTGTTTGCCTATTCATTTTTTTGTTGGCCGCTTCTTCTTTGGTTAAAATTCGAGCGAGCGGAGCCGAAGGCCTCGGAGCGAGCCGAAGAAATCTAAATTGTTGTCCGACGATTATTCTTATATTAGTAATCGAAGCGAAGGCGGAGCCGTATAATCGGAGCCGAAGGCGGAGCCGCAAAATCGGAGCGGTATAACTTGAAATAATTGGAATTTTCGTCCCAAGAGTACCATATCATAACTTGGAACATCTGGAACTAATTCGACAATTCGTCCCAATTGTACCAAATTTGGAACTATTGACACTAATAAGGCTAAATTCGTACCAGAAGTACTAGAACTATTGGTACTAATATAACTAAATTTGTACCAGAAGTACCAAACGCCTTATATCTGCCCGACCCGACCCGCGCCCGCCCGCGTCCGACCCGACCCGTTCCGCGTCTTATTAAGGGTATTTTCGTCCCAAATTGAAAAAAATGGCCAAAATTTATATTTTTGAAGAAGGTGGGCCAAAATTTATATTTTAATGGTCATTATGGCTATTTCAAAATATGTCTCTAATATTAATATCATTATATCAAAGACGGTTTTTCGGTTTACGGTTTGGTTTGATTTGAATTTTCTTAAAAACCAAACCTAAAGCATAAACCATAATTTTTAAAAAATCTAAATCAAACCATATTTTTTAAATCAAAAAATCGAACCAAATCGTAAATTACGATTTGGTTCAATTTAATTTACGGTTTAAACCAAACTTTGAACACCCTTAAATTTGTGCGGGTTAGCGTACTAGTTATAAAATGATAAAACAGGAAAAGATAGCCAAAATTTGATTTAACAGAAATATAAAAAGAGAAGGAGAATAAAAATAGAGTTTATTAATGTTTTTGGTCCCTTTAGAGATAAGAACAATAAAGTTGTACCCCAACTTTATTTACAATAAAAGAGGCCAACTTTCACATGATGAGACAAAAATACCCTTAATTATCACCAACTACCCATTTTTCTCTCTCTTACTTTATTTCTCTCTCATAAACCCACAACTCCTTTTCTCTCTCTTCTTCTCTGGTTTTTTTCCCTTTCTTCTCGGTTTGGTGCTGCTGCATTTTTTTGCAGCTTCTGCTGCGTTTTCTCTTCTTCGCCGGCCTTTAAATTCTTGCTTCGTTTAAATTCTTGCTTCGTTTTTCCTCTGCATTTCATTGGTCGTTCGTTCTCTCTCTTGTTTTCTGAATTTTTTTCCTCTCTCTTCGTTTTTCCTCGCTGCTTTCTCTCTCTTTTTTTCTGAATTATTTTCCTTCGCCGTTGATTTTTCTCTCTTCTATTCGGTTTTCGCGGGTTGCCGGCTGTATTACTTTTTTGTCCGGTGGAGAGGACGATGGAGGTACTGAATACGCTCCTTGTTGTTTGTTTTTGTTATTTGATGGTGGATTTCGGTTAGATATGATGTTTTAGATCGTAAAAACTGTTGTTCGTCGCAGCTGTACAGTCATGCCTGATCTGATTTTTATTTAAGTCGTACAGTCGTAGCAGGACTCTATGCATGTTACGATATATATATATCGTAACATGATAGCACCATTTCTTTTGCGAGATTAGTACTTTTATGAATCGCATGTTACGGTATATAGGAATATTTTAGGAATACTGTGGCTACTATTATTTCATAAGGAATTATGTATGATATGATATATGTATATCGTAACATCTTATCACCATTTTCTTTACTATGATGTTACGATATAGTACTATTATAACAAGTTTTATCGTGGGATGTTACGATGTATGAATATCGTAGCAATAGCGTGGTACAATTATTTCATAAGTAATTATGTTTTTTATGTTTCATTTTACGAGTTTGGTATGTCGTAACTGTTTTGTGTTACGATATATATATATATATATATATATATATATATATATATATATATATCGTAACTTCTATTCCATGCAGAAAAGGCATTCTTGTTTAATTGTTGCTCATGGTGGTGTATGGAATGACAATATGTATAAGGGTGGAAGGAAAGAGTATATACCTATACCACCTTGTGGTATAACGTATCAAGATTTATTGAGTAAGCTTGAGATTCGATTGAAGAAGGACAAGGCATTCTTTATTTATGATGTTGAGGCTCTAGTAAAATCTCCTACCGGTGAAATAATGAGGATGAAAGTAACTGATGACTTTGAGTTGAATAGTTTAATGGAAATGTTGGAGGTTCCTACTATTCATGTATGTGTTTGCCCAAGAGATATCGAAGCCTTACCGAAGGTCTCTCATGGGAATCGTCTAAAAGCGCGTGCGGAGATGCCGTCTTTTGATCACATTGTTTTTAATGAAGATTCTTCAGTTGTGGGGTTAGGAGTCGGTGATGATGTTGCTATTTTACGTATATGCTAGACTCTAAAAATAAGTTATCGTACTATGTTTTGACCCTCGACCAGGACTTTATAATATTCAACAACAATGAAGTACGATATTCTTAATATCGTACAAAGTGACAATATTTTTTTTCATCTATTATCTACACGTGTTCCTATATTATAGTGTGTTAATGCAGGTGCTTTAGAGCATGCGACGCTCCCAACATCAGATTTTATTGTAGTAGATCATTTGGCTAGTGAAGAACTTGTTGTGGGTGGTTTGTTTGTGAATAAGCGGCGTATGAAAGAAGTTATTGGCATCTTTCATTTGAAAAATAATTTGGAGTATGTTACAAAGAAGTCAAATAAGCGGAAGTATCATGTTCGATGTAAGTATGAAGATAGATGTGATTTTATTATGCGAGCGAAAGGAATTGGGCAAGCATGGAGAATCTACAAATGGTCACTTCATACATGTGAGACTGATTTGAGGTATCACCCTCCACCAAGAGTGTCTGCTAAAGTCATAGCTTCATACTTTAGTCCTAAGTTGGATGATCTCGTTGAGCTTAGACCTAGAGAAATTCAAGGACAGCTGCTGAGGGAACATGGTGTTCATGTGAAGTATCATGCAGCTTTGTCTGGGAAGAACCAGGCAATTAGCTCGAGATATGGTGGTGCAGAGGAGTCGTTTCAGGTACTATTTTTGCAACTGTTTTTCCTTGCATGTTGTTACGATTTATTAATCTCGTAACGTCTGTGTCAATGTTACTTATCTCGTAACATCTATTCAACTCGTAACGTAGTACGATATTAAATAGATCGTAACATCATCTGTGTCAATGCAGATGCTAGGGAAGTATTTTAATATGCTGGAGCGTGCAAATCCTGGTTCTGTGGTCGAGTTACAGACGTTTGCGGATGGTTGATTTGAATATTGTTTTTTTGTTCTATCCGCATGTATCAGAGCATTTCGTTCATGTCGGCCTGTAATTGTGATTGATGCGACTCATTTAAAGGGGAAATACAAAGGCGTGTTGTTTGTTGCAGCGACAAAGGACGGTAATGAACAGATAGTTCCTTTAGCTTTTGGAATCGGAGACAAAGAGAACGATTCCTCATGGGCTTGGTTCCTTAGGCGTGTTAAACTATCATTTGGATCTCCGAAGAACTTATTGATTGTGTCTGATCAGCACCTTAGTATTAAGAATGCCGTGTCTTCCGTCTTTCCAGGGGCACATCATGGTCTTTGCACGTTTCATATTCAGCAAAATTTGAGGATTTGGGGTACTGACGTTATTGACTTGTTCAAGCTCGCTGCTAGTAGCTATAAGATTGTTGATTTTGAGGAGCATATGAAGAATTTGAAGGCCATGGAACCTCGTATTTATCAAAAAACTATTGAACTTGGATCCTTGTAGATGGGCTCATTCGAAATGTCCGGTGCGACGTTATAAATATGGAACTTCGAATGGATGCGAGGTGTTGAATGCTCGATTGAGGTGGGCTAGAAAATTGCCTGTTTGTCCTCTTTTGGAGAGTGTTCGTACGTTGCTCCAGAAGTGGTTTTACGAGCGCCGCACTATAGCTGGAGATTCAACCACGGAGTTGACTCCGTGGGCTGCTACGATATTGAGTACAGCAATTGAAGCTGGCCGATCAATGAGTGTTGAACCAATTTCTTCTGTGTTGTTTAAGGTTTTTTCTGGACAGAAGAGTTACGTTGTTGATGTTGCTGCTAAGGAATGCTCATGTCTCGTGTTTCAGTTCGACTTAATTCCATGCTCACATGCTTCAGCAGCTATAAGGTGAATTTTGATACGATAGTAATTATAGTCGTACTTGAAGTGATCATGTATGTTACGATGTACATACATCGTAACATGATGGAACTATTTCTCCTGTTGAGTTTAGCACGTTTTAGAATCGTATGTTACGAGATATGGAAATCTCGTAGAAGTAGCCTGGCTATAATTATTTCATAAGTGATTATGTACGACACGATATAAATATTTCGTAACATGCTGGCAGAATTTTCTTTTACGAGAATTGCACGTCATTCCATCGCATGTTACGAGATATATGAATATCGTAGCACATTAACATTGATGCGTTTGCTTTTTTTGATAATTTTGTAGTTATAAGAGGCAATCATGCTTGTCTTACGTGGACCCCTTCTATAGCACTCAGACGTGGCGAGATGTGTATGCTGGTGAGGTGATGCATGTTCCTGATAAAGAAGATTGGCAAGTCCTGTCTGAGGTCGAAGAAAGGGTAATCTTAACCCCGGGAAATCCAAGGCAAGCTGGACGTCCACGTACTAGAAGAATACCGTCCGGAGCTAGCAAAACAGGGAAAAGGGTGTGCTCGAGATGTCATCAGAAGGGTCACTACATGAATACGTGCAAAACTGTTTTGGAAAGCATTGTAGAAGAAGAAGTGAATAGCAGCAAATTTGATATATCGTAACAAATTTGGCAGCTAAAATCATCTTCTCACATAAATTGTAACATATTACTCACATTCATCGGTTGCGTAGATGTACGAGTTTATAAAAGCGTAAGACACTAAGTACGATATAGGTAATATCTTAACACGCAGAGTACGATATTTGATACTCCCTCCGTTCACCAAGTCTTGAACCATTTGGGAGTCGGCACGGAGATTAAGAAAAGTGATAAAGTAGTTGTGGGTAGGGTAAAAGTTGAAAAGTAGGGGTATTGTTAATTAGTGGGTTAGTTTGCTAATCTATTTCCACCTTTCTCTCTCCTCTTAGATTGCATTTTTTAATTGTGAACACTTTCTCCTCAATCAATTTTTGCTTTTTTTTTTTTTTTTTTTTTTCTGTTCTTGGCTGCTGCCTTAATCAATTTTTTTTTTCCTGTCCTTAATCAATTTTCCTGTTTTTTCTCCTCAATCAATTTTCGTGTATTTTTTTCTGCTTAATTATTTGGGAATCTTATTTGCCTTAAAAAAAACTACAAAACCATTTTGTTGCTTGATTTCTGTACAGTAAAACAAAATAGAGGGAAATACAAAAGCTGACAAGATTGCAAACTTGGAATAAAAAAAACAGAGCCATCTCATTCATTCCCTGGACAGAAATCTCAAAATATTCACAGTGTTGGGGGGAAATTTTGGGGGGAAGGTTTGGAGGGAAATAAAAAGATCACCTAACACTATAAATAGAGGACAGACTCCTCATATTCATTAATGTTATCATAAATACAGCCTCTTACAAAATGTCATCTAGCAGCTTCAGGGCAGATTTGAGTGACATTGAAAGAAATAATGTTGCTTTTTGGCTTCTTTAAAATTCCAGCCACTCGAAGCTTCGATATGGTGCCAAAAAGGAAGCTGCGGAGCGTTTCAACGTAAGCCTCTCCACTGTTTGGCGAATCTGGAAAGCAGCTACTGCACAAGAAGCCCTGGGACAACATGTTAACCTGGTAAGTATGAAAAAGGGTGCAGTGCATAAAGACAGGAAAGTTATAGATGAAGAAAAGCTGAAAAATTTGTCCGTACTTGAGAGAAGTAGCATAAGAAGGGTTTCAACACATCTTGGTGTTAGCACAGGTTTGGTGCATAAGTGGATTAAGCAAAAAAAAATAAAACCACATACCAATGCCATCAAGCCCTACTTAACAACTGCCAACATGATTCAAAGGCTCAAATGGAGCCTAAGTCAACTTTCTTGCATAAGTAGCAATGGAAAAATACAATTTCAGCCAATGTTCAATGTCATTCACATTGATGAGAAGTGGTTCTATCTCACAAAAAGCTCACAGAGATATTACATCATGCATGATGAAGAGGAGTTACATAGAACATGCAAATCCAAAAGTCACATTGAGAAAATTATGTTTATGTGCCTAGTTGGAAGGCCTCTTACTGACTATGAAGGCAATATTGTATTTGATGGGAAATTTGGAATTTTTCCCTTCACATTTGAAGAACCAGCAACTAGGAATTCCAAAAACAGACCCAAGGGCAGCCTGATCACAAAGCCTGTTGTGGCTATAACAAAATCAGTGATGAAAGAATGCTTCATTAAGCTAGTAAGTATGATAATTCATGCATTTCATGGTGTTATTTTACTATCAGAATGTGTGAAAATATTCATCATTTAGCATTCATTACAGATGGTTCCAATTATCAAGGCAAAATGGCCCAAAGGCATCAGCAAAAACATAATAATTCAGCAAGATAATGCACGGCCACATATCGCAAATGATGATCCAGATTTCCGAGCCATAGCACAATCTGATGGATTCAATATCAAATTGGTACAACAACCACTCAACTCACCTGACACAAATGTCAATGACTTGGGTTTTTTTAGAGCCTTATAAACAATCAAGGACAGAAAGATGGCAACTACAGTGGAATGGCTGATTAAGAATGTGCAGGATGCTTATGAAGAATTTCCAGCCTACAAGTTGAATGATGTCTTCCTAACACTTCAAAGCTGCTACATGGAGATAATCAAAGGGAAGGGAACCAACCACTACAAAATACCACATATAGGTAAGGAAGCACTAAGAAGGCAGGGGAAGCTACCTGAAACACTAGAAATTGAGGAGCAGGTTGTAATTGATGCATATGAGTATCTAAAGCTGCATGATAATGCAGAAAGTTCAATCTACCACATGGAGAATCTAGTTGAAGGAATGCAGCAGGTGGAATTGCAAGAGTAAGAGCCTGTAAAACTGCTTTTTGGACAGCTTTTTGGTCATGTAAATAGGGCTTAGGAGTAGCAGGGCAGGTAGTTTACATGGACAAACAGATAATGGTGGCTTTTTTATTGTTTGGGATGTAAACTACTATTGTTTCCAGCCTATTTTGTCTCAGCATTTTCAGTGAAATACAAATTTGCATCATTGACTGTGTTACTTCTTATGTCAACCTCCGAAACTAGGTTTTAAAAAACCTAGTGGTGGCATCAATAAGAATTTGGGTGTAGTATCTGTTCTATCAGATTAAAGCTGTGGGTGGCATCACAAAATGCATCTTATTGTAGTATCTGTTCACAAAAATTCAGGAATTCACATCGAATTTCATCATCATTTCATCAATCAGTGAAAACAGCATGTCATCAATAGCAGGGCAACAAATTCTCAGCACATAGAATTCAAGCATAAGAACAGGAATTCATCACACAAATCACACCGATAATGGCATCACCAGCCAACACCAACCAATTAAATGACATAATGAATGGCATCACCAGCCAACACCCCCCAGAGAAGATGAATTGCATAACCTGATTCAGAGGTGGGGCAGCACAGTAGGGCAGAAAATTGCCAACAACTCAGAATCATATACATTGGGTCGAGGTCTTTTACGTCGTGACTGCTCCATGCCTTCTTTATCGGCAATGCTGGGAGGGTGGGCAGCAAGCCAATCAGCGATTTCCTCATTCCTTGCAGCATATAAGGCCTGTTCGGACATCAAATAGGAGTGGGGATCCAGCACCATCGCCTCATGATGGAGGTCAGAAGCCTCTGCCAAAGCAGAGGGTGCCAAGGAAGCTCCGGCAGCCGTGAAGTCTGAACCAGAGGGTGGCGATGAACCAACGGCCGCCGACAATTGTTTGACCGATGGCGAGAGGTCGGTCAACTCTGAACCAGAGGGTGGCGAGGAAGCTTCGGCCGCCGGCGTAGAGGAGAGATCAGAAGGTGGCGCGTCGCCTCCCGCCGCCGTCTCTGGTTTGACCGGAGAGGGTCTGAACTCCAAATCGACGGGCGTGAAGCAGGTGTCGGGCACCACAGTATCCGGAAGGAGCGCCGCCTCTGAATTTGCGACCATGAGAACCAAATCGGAACTCGGTGGCGAGGAGATAGCAGAGGGTGGCGCGACGCCTCGATCCGTCGTCTCTGGTTTGACCGGAGAGGGTCTGAACTCTTCATCGACGGGCGTGAAGCAGGTGTCGGGCACCACCGTGTCCGGATGGAGCGCCGTCTCTGAATCTGCCACCATGAGACCCAAATCGGAACTCGGTGGCGAGGAGATAGCATAGGGTGGCGTGTCGCCTCGAGCTGCCGTCAACGGAGAGGGAGGAAACTCGGAATCGACGGCGGCGAAGCATGTTTCAGAGAGAGAATCGGAATTCATGGCTGAAATAAAAGGATTTTCGACGGAGATGGAGAGGGAGAGGAGATGGATCCAGTGATGGTGAGATGAAATCGAAGGAGGACGGAGAGAAGACTGATACAGAGATGGAGATCCAGCTCGAAGAGATGAGAGAGAGCGGCGTAGATCTAGGGTTTGTGAGAGTGGGAGAGGAGTGATAATAGAGGGTGCATAATGGCCCATACCCAATAATGTGTGGATCGAAGTAATGAGAGGGTGTGTGAGTGATTAAGAAAAGTAATTAGTGTTGTTAGATTAATTAGTGAATTTAATTTATGGAAGGGTGGGTTGATAATGGTAAAGGGTAGTAATAAAACAAAAGTAATGAGGGTACAATGGTAAAATAACAGAACGGTTCAACATTTGGTGAACAAAATAAAAGGGTGAAACGGTTCAAAACTTGGTGAACGGAGGGAGTATATCGTAACAAATTTGGCAGCTAAAATCATCTTCTCACATAAATCGTAACATTATTTTTCAAACAAGGCATGCCTCAAATATCAAATAAATCATGCTCAATGGTGCAAGAAACAAATTTCAAACAATAAAAATGAGTACGATATTCGCAATATCGTAATAATAAAAATGGATATTGTACTATGCCGATGAATATCGTACCAAAAACAAGTTATTATACAAGAAATCGTTTCAAATTTTGAAGATCAACTACAATACAACCGCCAAACCAGATTTCATGTACGATTTATCGAGAAACAAATAGCAACAAACCCGCGAAATTCAAAATTTTTAAATATTCACAGATTCTTCAAATTTTGTGTAGAATTACCAGCATTTCGCCGAATGGGTCTTCGCCCATCTCCTGTTGAGCTTCATCAACCGGTTGTTTGTCGACGGCGGCGGTGGCTTCTCTTTGTTTGCTGGCGGAGCCGGTTTTTGGGCGCTTCGCCGCCTTCTTTAGTCGTGCCATTGTACAACAGTTTTGTGGCGGTTGGTGGCGGTGGTTGCGCTAGAGAGAGAAACTAGGGCAGAGCGGCGGAGAAGACGTTGGAGGCGCAGAAGACGGTGGCGTTGTGGAAGACGGCGGTGGTGGAGGAAACTAGGGCTGGTGGCGGCGGTGGTGGAGGAAAATAGGGCAGACGCGAGAGAGAGAAAAAGGGGAGGCGGCGGAGAAAGGTGGCGTTGTCGGTGGCGGCGGGGAGTAGGTGGAGGCGGAGACGGTTGAACGGTTGCAGACGAGGGAAAGAGAGAAGGGTTGAAGGCGTGGTGATTGCAGACGAGGAAGATGAAGGGCGGTTGGTTGCAGACGAGAGAGAGAGAGAAAAGTAGTGAGAGAAAGTGGAGAAGAAAAAGTGGGAAAAAAGTGGTAAATATATTATATATATGGATGTAAAAATTCAAAAAATCACCCTTTACCCTACTAAGGATATTTTTGTCTCATTACATCAAAATTGACCTCTTTTATTAAAAATTAAGTAAGGGTATAAAATTATACCCCTTAACTCTAAACTAGCTTCTCTACTAGTTGACTCATAAAAATACGTGTTGTCAAAACTCAAAAGGGTGAAAAACCTGTCTTCGAAGTTCGAAGATCTGAGCAAGAGACAATCATTTCACGAATCGCTTCAAAGACCCCTCTCTCTCTCTCTCTCTCTCTCTCTCATGGCTCCCGCAGCGCCCAAGTCAGGCGATGTGATATTCGCCAGTGTAGATCGCGTTGTAAGTGTTATCCTACCAGAAAACTTTACCGTTTAATTTTAATTATATTCTCCTGAATACTTCAATTGATTCAATTTGATCAATTTTGTTTTTGTTATCGCGGTTGATTGCGGAACTCGATCTCCGTAGAACGCGGAGCTTTTTACTCTGACTTACGGTGCTATCGTACGTCAGCTGATCACCGATCTGGAGGAAGTGGAGGAGGTTAACAAGCAGCTCGATCAGATGTAATTGCTTTTACTTCCATTCTTCATTTACTTTTCGAGATATCTTAGAGTAACTCTTTAGATTAATTGAAGATTTTGCGCTGTAGCATTTTATTTTTCGAATTTAAGCTGAGTTTTACAGTAATTTAATTTGTTCAATTTCAGGGGTTACAATATCGGGGTCCGTCTGGTTGATGAATTTCTCGCCAAATCAAATGTGTCAAGGTGTGTTGATTTCAGGGAAACAGCTGAAGTCATTGCCAAGGTCTTATCTCGTATTCTCTTCTTTATGCTATTTAGTTGAAGGAATTTGTGCTTTTTGGAAGTTATGATAAGGATTACATCTAAGATTTACTTAAATCCTTTTGTTAATATCACTAAAACATAATTAGAAAACGAAAATCGAATTTTTCCTACTCATAGACATGGTTTAACTGCTAGAGTAATAGGAAAATTTGAGATTGAGCTCTTGTGCGTTGTTCTCTTTTTTGAACCTACTTGGACACTAATAGCCAGAATATTCTGTTACTGAATTGCAAGTGTAATAGAATGTTTCTAACGTGGAAAAAGTGCCCAACATGTCCTTTGTTGAGTAAAAACCATAGGATAGCAGTTATCTAAAATAATCTTCACTAAATTCAAAATAGAAGTCATATACATTTATACGTATAACTAATGGCAAACAAGTAACATCTGCAAAGATGAATAACAAAGAGCTGTCACCAAGTAGGACATTAATGTTCTAATCGTTTTTTGGAATCAGGTGTCTTCAAATTTAGTTCTTTCTTTGTCTATTTTTTACAGCATTCCCCACAACACCCTTCTTAACCAAGCTCCTTATGTAACCCACTAGAACCCTGTAGTTCTCATCTGTTTGTGAGTAAATATGATGATTTAGAAACACAAAATGCCAATCAGAATTTACTTTCATGTTCTGAATGTCTTCTTAGAGTTTTAGGTTGATGTTTTTTGAATTCATAAGATATACAGGTAGTGTCTTTGGAGGTATGAAGTTATACTTTTTACTCTCCATTTTTTTCTGTCATGGCAGCTAATTGTAACTCCTTTGGCTCCTTACACAATGACTGAGACTAAACAGGCTTCGACAAAGGCCAATGGAACCTATCTTATACTAAGCCTAAGGCTATTATGTTATCTCATCTGAACTGCCCTGCTAAATCCGCGATATGCAACTTCACAAACTATCCTGCTCAGTCTTATCTAGAACTTCCAGGCAGTGACCATAATGTGAACTTAATCCACACTTTGGGACAAATACTCAAATAGGGGTACAATTATTATTGTTAGATACTTGATTTACTGATGGACAAATGTAGGTGGCGTCATTTTGTTGTGAATTTTTGGGTCATTAATTTTGGCCTAACAAGTGGTACTCCCATGTATAAACTCCATTATCTATTTGCCTGCTTCACACTGAATGGCAAATCACTCTAAGCTTGTAAAATTAGTGCTAGAGGCTTATACTTAGCTATTATCAGAAGTATAACTCATATATTTCCTTGAAGCTCTCCATGTGAACTGAATGCTGAAAATATGGTGTTCTTTGTGGGCGTTTACTTGGGCAATAGATTAGATTCACAATACATATGATTGGGTATTTGAAAAATTAGACGATCAAACAACTTTAAAATTATTCCATGTATCAAAGTATGTGATTGATTAGCCTATATTATTTTTATCTATCTAAGCTAACACCCAGAGTGAAAACCCCCTCAGTGTAGAGTCTTATTCATTTAAATCCTAGAGTGATGGTTTCTACTGTCAATATTTTCATCTACAGGTTGGATTCAAAATGTTCCTAGGAGTCACTGCATCTGTCACTAACTGGGATGCAGAAGGGACAACCTGTAGTCTTATTTTGGAAGACAATCCTTTGGTAGACTTTGTCGAGCTGCCTGATACCTGCCAAGGTCTTCACTACTGCAATATTTTGAGTGGAGTTGTCAGAGGGGCTCTTGAGATGGTGAGCATTTTCCCTTCTATAGATATCCTATCTTTCATAGATATCTAATCTTTTAAAATAATTGTATGAGTCTATGAGTTCTGTTTTCTTGAAGTACGACTAACCGAGTGCTTGATTTTTATGCATATTCTGTGAGTACTGCTTGACATATTGGCTGTACTTATTTTTCAAAAATCTTAGATTTTTAGTATATTTGGGAAACGATTAAGTTGTGAGCTTATAAGCAGTTGACTATTTGCTAAAGCTGAACTAGCACTTCTCAAGTGTTTTGCCCTAATTGCAACTATTTTAAGCAACTAAGCTCTAATAAGCACAAAGGAAGTAAAAAGAACCATGTTCAAACTAAAGGGGACACAGTGATCTGTTATAATATGCTCAGTCCCTTTTTCATTTCCCTTTTGTGTTTCCTTTCCCTTTTTCTTCTGTCTCTTTATTATGGTACGTCATTTATAGGTTTGTTTGGATGAACTAACAAGTTGTGCACCATAAACTTATTGTCATCTCTATTTTTTTGTTTAGGTCTCAATGAAAACAGAGGTGACATGGCTCCGGGACATGCTTAGAGGAGATGATATTTTTGAGTTGCAAGTCAAACTTCTGAAGCAAGTTCCTGAGGAGTACCCGTACAAAGATGACGAGTAACTTGCTTCTTTTGCTCTTAAGTAGATATACTCTATAATCTTCGTACCTTCACTCTTCCTTTGGATATTTTGCACCTTTAGCTAATACCATTTGCTAGTAATACTAGAACAAGATTACCTGAATTTTTACTTAAAAACAAGAAAAGGAATTTATCAAATTACCATAATTTCCTCATGTAGCGCCAAGTGGTTAGATATTTGTTGTTCTTGTGTGTGGTTCTGCTCTCTCAGATGCATAACTAAATATCTTAGTTGGGTCCCAGATTATGATGTTTGCCCTACCCTTGTTTATACTTCATCAAATTTATTCATGTTCAGATCTGAAACACTTCATATATTATTATAATTATTTTCTCCCCCTTCCAATAATGTGCCTTGATTTCATCAGCTCATCTTCATTAGGAAGAGATGAAGCAATAGGGTTAGTATCATATTCTATCGCCACTTTAGGGATTTTAACAAATCTATCCCCAACTTTATAAAGTAAACAGAGTTGGTCTCCAACGGTTGGAAAGTGACATGGCACGCTGTAAGATTTCACATTTTGAAGATGACATATACTATATAGGAGTTAGGAAATAGTGTAAAATAGAAATGATAATTTATATGGAGGTTGAGATAATCCAACTATTTTTCAACGTTCAGTCAAGGATTGGTACTTTATACGTCGTATTTGCTTGCTCACCACAATTTAAATAATTGTTGAGATCTATTCAGTGAATTTTATGAGTTACTAATGGCAAATCAAGATGAAATGATAAATTAATTAGTGCGATCTATATAGTGATTTTTTCCCGAGTTACGAGTCTCTAATGGTGCACTAAATTTAGTGCAATTTGTATGCTAGTATTTAACTTAGTTGTAACATTATCCACATGCATTAAATTTAGTGTGGGTTAATGGTTCATATGATAATTATATCAGATCCAACAGGTCCTGTTTTTTGTTTTTTTCTTATCGGGATATCAGATCCAACAGTTAAAAAAAAAAAAAAAAAAAAAAAAACAAACACGACAAAATATCTTAGTGTATGTTGTTCATGTATTGTGACATTTAAGTGCATTATTGTAGTAGCTGTATTAGTGCATTCATAAGGAAAATGAGAAGGAAGTTGAAATACTATATTTTTCAGTAGAATAATCTAATAAGGGCATCTGCAGCCGCCCTAGCGAGTGAGCTCGGAATGGGCTTGCAACGGTGCTGGCGAGCTCAGCTTGCTATATAAATGAACTACAGTATATCTAAAAATGCTTAAAAAAAAGATATGCAAAGAGCTATATTAGCTTAGTGGTTGGGTAGGTGTTCCGCGCAAGTTTGACTCTCCTAAGCAACAATCTTTAAGGCCATTAGGCTAATTAAATACTTCTTTGCATTATTTTTTGATAAATTTTATATATTAGTAGTAGTTTATTAGAAATGCATCATCTATGTAGACCACATTTGACATGACAAAGGTAAATTACAAGTTGATGCTCCACGGTGTCAACAAAGTGTCTCCAGCACTACTTTTCCACTAGAGGCAGTTTAGAGACACCTAATCCTGCAACTCAACTGTCTCTAAACTGTTTCTAACTTAATATTAAATAATTCTAATATTCCATTAAATAAATACAAATTGAAAGTTAACATTCATTAAAAATTAAAATTCACTAATTCAAATTTTTCATTAATTTTTTAAAATTGAAAAATTACATTAGCCGATAAAAAAATAGTGACGTCTAATTAATAAAAATTTAAAAATTAAAAATAATCACGCCCCGTCGACATATTGTTTTCGCTAATTTCGCTAATTAAAAACAATCACGCCCCTTTTGGATAATTTTCATGTCAATGGTATATTGTTTCGCTAATTAAGCCCCGTCGGCGTGTAGACATAAATATCATCGGACATGTCGGGAAATCACGCTGATAAAAAGAAATTATTGGGATTCATTTTCACAAGAAAGGAACTATAAGATAAAAATAGTGGTATTTATTATAATAAATCAGATTAATATATATATATATATGGAGTGATTCCCATGCAAAGGATCTTAAAGTGAGAATTAGGAATTAATCTTAACCATTGATTATATTTACATGGAGGGTCAAGATTTGGCCTGGTCAAAGCGGGTCAAATTCGGGTCAACCCGGTGACTTTTTTTTTCAATTTTTTTTTTCGATTTTTTTTTAACGTTCAACTTACATGCACCAATTCACATATTCGGATGCACCACTAAGTGCATTGAGATGCACAAGATTTTAAGTTTTTTTATTTCGTTTTTTTTTTCGTCTTTTTTTTCTTCTTATAGTCAGGTCATATGCACCAAATCATGTATTCATATGCACCACACTATATAATGAGATGCACCACTAAGTGCATTAAAATGCACTAGTTTTGTTTTAGTTTTTTTTTTTTTTCGTAAAACATTGTGTATATAGTTACACTATGTGGTGCATCTAGTTACACTGTGTGATGCATCTGGTTACACATTGTGGTGCATCCGATTTTTTTTCAGTTTTTTTTTTCATTTTTTTACAGATTTTACAAATTTGGTGCATCTAAATGCATTTAGTGGTGCATCCGAATATGTGAAGTGGTGCATTAGAATATGCGAAGTGGTGCATCTTGGGTGACCCGTTAAAAAAATATTGAAAAAAAAAAACTTAAAATCTTGTGCATCTAAATGCACTTAGTGGTGCATCTAGTTATATAGAGTGGTGCGTCCGAATATGTGAAGTTGTGCATCTTGGGTAACCGTTTATTAAAAAAAAAGTCAACGGGTTGATCCGGATTGACCCGGGTTTGACCCGCTTTGACTAGGCCACCCTCCATCACCCATAGATCTATGGTAGAGATCTATTCTCATTTCTTAGGATAATATTTATTCTCATATGATCTCTTTCATATATATACATACATATATATATATATATATATATAAAGAAAAAGAAAAAGAAAAAAAAAAGGGCTCGAGACCGGCTCGAAAAATTGAGACCAGGCTTAAGACATCATATGCTGCAACACATGATCTCCAAGGGAAGGATGTCTCGAAACCCCTTGGAGACCACCATTGAAGATGCAATGCAGATAGTCTTAGACTAGCCGCAGAGGCTGTCTTGTGGGCTGTCTCGAGACAGCCCCGGCGACGAGACACGTCGCTGCGGTGACCACTGTCTCAAGCCCGTCCCGAGTCGACGAGACTGTCTCGAGCAGGCGCGTGTTTTACACGCGCCGGAATTTATTTTTTTTAAATCAACGCGTGCACTGCACGTGCCATACATAAAAATAAAAATTACAGCAGCAACAACCATGTTCAACGGGCAAAAACGGCTATTTTTTGCCGATTTAATTTTTTTTTATTACACCACATTTTTACCTATAAATATCACATATCATCACACCACATTTAGGGGTGAGCATTCTGTTATTCGGTCACCGAACCGAACCGAATTGCAAAAACCAAATTAAAACCGAATTATATAATAAATAATCGAATTCGAACTGAACATGGCTAAAACCGAACAAAACCGAACCGAAATATTTCGGTTCGGTTTTGGTTAAAACCAAATAAACCGAAATAAATACACAGTATATTTTCTACATTTTAAATAAGTAATTAACAATCAATATTCAAGATTCCAAATCCGCAAAATGTAATAATCCAAATTCCAAAACATCTTTAACCAAATATAAATAAATCAGTGATGTTTGTTGATATTGCGGGTCCAAAATTCCAAACATCTTATTTTATTTCTTTTTAAGAGTCGGAGAGAGAGTTGAGACTAATTGAGAAGAAATGAAAAGTTATTTTATTTCTTTTTAAGAGTATTGACTATTTTATTAAAAAGTAATAATAATCATTTTAATTTTTAAATATATATAAAAATTAATAAATTATTAAATTAATTATTAATTCGGTTCAGTTTTCGGTTAACCAAATATTTTTTTTCATAAACCATATCCAAACCGAAAAATCGAAAAGTTCAAAATTCAAAACCAAAACCAAACCGAAAACCAAATTAACCGAACCGAATTAGTATTTCGGTTAGGTTCGGTTCGGTTTTTCGGTTTTAACCGAATTTTGCTCACTCCTAACCACATTCACACCATATTCACACCTCAAATCTCCATTTTTCTTCTACAATTCCATTTTTTTTTTCACATCTATTTCACATAATCATCTCTCAAATGGATCCTAACAATCCATGATCGTCGTCATGGTGTCCCCATGAAATGGCGGACGACAGTGCATACGGAGGATATACGCTGACGGGGCTTGATTCTATCAACCTCAACTCGTTCGTCGGCGAGTCCTTCCATACTGTGATGGGCGATGAGGATAGTCCCTCGTCCGAGGCGGCACAAGCCAAACGAAAGGGAAAGGCACGGGCCAAAGGCAAGGACAAGGCACGGGCCGATCTCACCGTCGCAAATGTCCCTCCTCTTCCTCCTCTGGCCGCCGGCGCCAAACCAAAGAGGCGCAGTTACACGGTGGAACAAGGCACCGCCGTCGCCCAAATCTGGAAAGAGGAGACGTGCAACTCCATCCTCGACAGAGATCAAGGTGGCGACAAGTACTGGGGGAAAGTGGCGGAGAGGTACAATGCCATGTTCGACGACGACCTCAACTCAAAGACAGTGAAGAGTTTCTTCGGGCGGATCTCCCACTGGGTGAAAGAGTGGATGATCGCTTACGATAAGGCGACGAAGAAAAGGTCCAGCGGCGCCTCCGACGACATGGTCATCGAGCAAGCCCAGCAGATATTCCAGGCCCATGAAGGGAGCCGCTTCAAGCATTTTGGTGCATGGAAAATTTTGCAAGACTACCCCAAATTCCTCCATCTAAAATTTTCCGACGTTCCGTCCATGAAGTGGACGAAGACTACGACAGAAGACGCCTACACCTCATCTGGAACGCCGCACGGATCGAGCGAGGCAACAGAAGAGGAAAGCACGGCTCCCCCCTACCCATAGGGACGAGACGCAGCAAAGGCGGAGGCAAGGGCGGCCAGAGGAAAGGGGAAAAAGAAGGTGAGCGAGGACGCGAAGTTCGGGTCGATGGTCGTAGTTATTTTTTTTCCCTACAACGGCTATATTTTTTTTATATTTCTAGTAATTTTTTTTATTTATTTCTAGCAATGTAATTTTTTATTTATAG
Source organism: Schizonepeta tenuifolia (assembly GCA_029490685.1). Taxonomy (NCBI): domain Eukaryota; kingdom Viridiplantae; phylum Streptophyta; class Magnoliopsida; order Lamiales; family Lamiaceae; genus Schizonepeta; species Schizonepeta tenuifolia. The sequence goes on from CM055956.1 coordinate 103,978,737, forward strand.
TAATGTATTTTTTTATTTGTAGTAATGTATTTTTATTTAAATTAATGAAATTAGAATTTTAATATTAAAATTAATGCAAAATACAAATTCATAAATTCTTTAGAGACACCTCTTAGAGACAACTCCACTGTAGCTCACTATCTCTATCTTCAAAAAACTCTTAGAAACATCTCTTAGAGACATTACCAGTACAGATAGTCTTATAAATTATGCTTAACAAATCAGACTAAAAAGAAAAATTCTTACAAGGATATTGGTGTTACACTCACTCTTCATATGATATTATTTTATTATAAAATATTACATTGTGAAGAGTGAATTTACACACTTGCAAGAATTTCTGACTAAGGATGGTTCCAACGGTAGGTTGCAATTTTTTGGAACCCAACTTCAACCACTGTCACAACTTCTGAAAAATGGAAACTTGGAACTGGGTGCATATTTGAGCAGTTGGATTCCAAAGAAAAAAAGGAGAGTCGCACGCGTTAACTCTTCAAGGCGTGAAGCCACCTGCCTCCATTATGGGCAAGTACTGTCACACACTCGCGCGTGGAAGATGTTTGGCCAAAAAGTTGCCACTCTCGAGTCTTTTTGTTTATTTTTTTTTCTTTTCATTTTTATTAACATTTGAGTTTTTATTAATTTTGATATTTAAAATTCCATCGAAATATATCACACATATATCTTATATTGAAGATCACAAAGAAAGCTTTTATTCGGCATATAAATTATAAAAATCAGAGTTCATGTTATAAAGTTATGACATTTTAAAGAAAATATCAAATTAATTTAAATATTAAATAAATATTAAAAATTAAGTTAATATATTCAACTACAATAAAACGGTAGCTAAGATCAAAGCTGCACGCGGGTGACAGTAATTCAATAACTTTTGAGTTCTGATTTTTATTTATGTATTTCTAGTGTAATTTTTATTTTAGTTCTGTAATTTCAATTTCAGTAATGTAAGTTTGATTTTATTAGTGCAATTTTAATTATTATTTATAATTACAGAAATTTATTTTAATTTATTTTGTTAATTTATTATATTTAAATTTTACTTTAAATATATAATCGAACATATATACAAAAAATATAAAAATAGTTATGTAAATAAAATTAATTGAAAAATATATATAGAAATATAAAGTAATATGTATTGAAATGAGGTTCTATTTTTATTGAAAATCGGGTTCAGTATTATAGAAAATTTATAGAAAAAAGTCGTTGGATTTCAAAAAGTGATGTGGAGCTAATGTGACCGGTTGGAAGTTCAAGTGCCAACTATTGGAACCACCCTAGGAAGAGATAACTTTAGTAAATAAAGTACGACTCCAAGTGATCCATCCACCACACCGCACAGTCGCTCACTCCATCATTTCTTTCTTTCTTTCTTTGTTTCTTTCTCAATCATCTCTCCACCACCGCCCCCATGGCGGACGACGGCGACTGCACCGACTGCGCCCGTTGCTGCTGCAGCTTCGTCCTCACCTCCGGCCTCACCGCCCTCTTCCTATGGCTCAGCCTCCGCACCTACAAACCCGCCCTCCTCATCCAAGACTTTTACCTTCCTGCCCTCAACCTTTCCAATAAATCAACCGCCGCCCGGAACAACCACACCATCTTCTTCAAGCTCACGCTCCAGAACAAGATGAAAGATAAAGGCGTAGGATATGCTAATATAAGCCTCATCTTTCTCTACAACTCCACGCTCGTTGTCGCCAACCACACCGTGCCGGCTTTCTACCAGGGCCACGGCAAGACCGCTCACCGGAAAGAGGCGGTCGACGCCGCAGGCCTGCCGTGGGCGGCGGCGCTTGCGGCGGCAACCTCCAACGGAACCGTGAGGTTTACAGTGAGAGCGGCGACGAGGGTGAGATCAAAGATTATGCTGTGGTTCACGAAAAGCCACAGCTTGGTCGTCGCCGGCGACGTGGAGGTGAACAGCTCCGGCGGGAAGGTGAAGAAGAAGCAAATCAAGTTGAAGTCCGGCGGAGCTGATCGGGCGTGTAATAATTGGGTGAGAATAAGACTTGTTATTCTTTTTACATTATTCGTTATTTTAATGTGGTAATTATTACTCACTTTATCGCTCCAAATACGAGCCACTTTCCTTTTTGAATTGTCCACAAAAAATGAGCCCTTTCTGTTTGAAAAATAATTAATTGTATTCATTTTATTTTTTCATTTGCATTCACTGTTTTTACATTTTTTATCATTTATTCATACTATTTTTACATTCTTTATTAATAAAATATTTCACTAAATATATCTATTACTATTTTTTCTTAATTTTCATGACCAAATCAAAGTGTTCATTTTTTGTAGGATGGAAAGAGTATTATTATTATTATTATTATTATTATTATTATTATTTGATGTCGTGGGAATCCGCAGCCGTTATCTTTGGTACGCACTAGGTAAACCTCCGTCTTTTTTACAGTAGCCTGCAAACCACATAAAATAGGTAAACTACACTTTACAAGTACAAGTGTGACATGCTCGATCTATAGAGGCGATATTATTATTATTATTTGTTGGTGAAGGTGAGAATGACATAAATTGAAAAATAGTGCTATTTAGACACATAAATATAGGTTTTGAGAAAACATAAATATACTTTAATTAAAAAATTTAAATAAGAGAATGTGATTATTTTTATTTTATAATTAACTTTTTATTTTTTATGTTTGTGGACGGTTATAGTGTGTCTAGATAGATTTTTAAAAAAATATGTATTATAATTAAGAATCTAAATCTTTATGAAAAATATGATTATTCTATTTTTATAATTAACTTTCTTTTTTTATTTACATGTGTTTATGGTTGGCCATAATGTGTTCGGATAGAATTATTGAAAATTGAATTCAAATCTTACTTTTCTCCTCTTAAATTAAATGCATAATCTTATTACCACTCGAAAGTTTTCAAAAGAATTAATTATTATTATTATTATTATTAATGAAGCTCAATCGTTTCAAGTTGTTTGTATTCTATTTATAACTCCCTCTGTCCCGGATTAATATGACTATTTTTATTTTTTTGTTGTCACAATTTAGTATGGTGTTTACTTTTTAAAATATGTTTTTTACTTTTGTGTCCTTAAAAGTTCAATATATTTACATATATAAAGTTTTTTTTATCCATTAAGAAATTAATAACACATCATAAATGAATCTCTTTCTCCATTTAAAATATTCTTATCAAACATTTATCTACTTTTTCTTAAAATTTGTGTACGCCCCGCATCATATTAAGTGGGAAGATGGAGTATTACTTTTAGTTATTTATTTTCATTATATATATTTCAAATTTTAAATTCAAGTAAGTTTAATTATTTTTATTAGAGTTTATAATAGATTTTAGTATTTTTAGTTTTGATTCTTAGGGTTGGTTATTATATAATTAGACTATATAATTTTTTAAAATTTAATTTAATAATACGATTCATTATATTATAATATTATATTTATAATAATAATAATTATTATTATGATTAAGATAATAAATTTAGTAGAAAGACTGGAGCGTGATCTATAGTCTATAGAAAATAAAGATCCGAATCGTTCGAAGACTTTTGCAGCCTTTGGAGGAGAAGTTTGGTAAGAAAACATGATGTGTGTTTTTACAAAAATGACTTTAGACTGCCGACAACGTATGGATAGAATGCGTTATTGATTGGAAAAATATTATTTTCATGAGAATGTATGGAGCCAATAAAGTAAAATTTCGTGTCTATAACGCAACAAATATAGAGAATGTTATTGAAAAAGCAAATACATAAAAGTAAAATTTAATTTAGTTCCTAGCAGGAGACAAAAATTGCTACAAATGTCAAAGGTTTGGGCTTTCCAACTACAATAATAAGGAGCAAAAATCTCCTATGTATCAAACTTTTATGTGGTTTTAACGGAGTCCTCAAAATTTGCATTATTTAATGATCAAGTCCAATTTGATGATATAACAATAATTTTTTAATAAATCATAATTAATTAACCAAACAAAATTAAAGTATGCAAAACTCCACATACTTCTTTAATTTTTTTTAAATGAACAAGAGAAGAAGAAAGTACAAAATATTTAGAATGATTAGATTAGATAGAATTAAGATATAATTAACTTGGTTGAAATCAAGTAAAGCCATAATTCCATTAGACCACATTCTTCCTTTCTACACATTTTTAATTTATAGCCACAATTTACATAGTAATCCATGTGAAGCACTCTCCAAGGCCACTCAAATCTACATAGTAGGTGACATAGTGTGAGTATACCAACTTCTCAGTCTAAAATTACAACAAAGTTGATGTGATAATTTGAAAGAAACTAACAACCACCAACTGACAAAAGATGTATCCTAACTTGAACTATTCACCAAGGAAGAGTATGCACTATTTCTCCCCATTGCCAGTAGATCAGAATGGGAGCCTTGTTCCACAAGCCTCCCATCCTTGATCACAGCAATGGAGTTGGACTTATGTATAGTCGACAAGCGATGAGCTACGACTATACACGTCCGACCTACCATCATCTTGTCTAGTGCCTCTTGAACCAGGCTCTCTGATACGCTGTCAAGAGCGCTCGTTGCTTCGTCTAGCAAAAGGATCGCGGGGTCCTTCAAGATCGCACGAGCTAGTGCTATTCTCTGTTTCTGACCCCCTGATAGCTGTGCTCCTCTCTCTCCACAGTATGTTTCATATCCATCCTTCATTCCACTGCAATCAAGATAAACCTAATTTGTTGTTGTGTTTCTTTATTAGATATGAAGAAATGAGGTGTTGCGTGAAATGTTTACCTTATGAACTCATGGGCATTGGCCTTCATTGCAGCGTCTCTGATATCCGATTCTCTTGCATTCTTTTCTCCGTAGGCTATGTTTTCGTATATGGTTCCTGCAAAGAGAGTAGGCTCTTGACTAACTAAGGCAATGTGTGATCTCAATGCTCGTAGATTGTAATCTTTTATATCCTTCTCATCGATCCACACTGATCCATTGATTGGATCGTAGAATCTTTCCACGAGAGAGATGATTGTTGATTTCCCCGAGCCACTCTGGCCTACTAATGCAACAGTAGTTCCTGCACTGATCTTAAGGCTTAGGCCTTTCAAGATGAACTGCTCCGGCCTTGAAGGGTAGGCGAAGACGACCTTTCTTAGCTCCACACGCCCTCTTATGCCTCTTCGAATATCATCTTTATTGTATGTATTGTCTGGCTCGATCTCACTTCTTCTGTCAAGGATTGCGAAGACTGATCCAACGGCACTGCTCCCTCGTGATATGTCGTTGGTCATGCTTCCTGCTTCTGCAATGGTGTATGCAGTGAAGAGGAGAGCTAGAAATGCTTGGAACAGTTTCTCGGGTGTGATCTCGTGCCTCGACAGTAGCTTCCCACCATACCAATAGGCTAAAGCCGTTGAAGCTGCTGCAAGAAACTGGGAGCTGAAAAGGCCGACTCCTGCAAACCAAGACTGTCGAATGCTTTCCTTTCGCGGCCCGTCTAGTGTGGCTCTGAATAGCCCCACGATCCGTTTTTGGGACGAGAAGGCCGTTATGGTTCTATGGTTTAGCACTGCTTCACTTGCTAGCTGGCTTCCTTCCTTCTGTGCAGTCTGTGTTTTTGCTGACATTGTCTTGGTTAGGACACTTCTTGCATAGAAGCTTCCGATCAGCAACGGTTGAGCCGCCATCATCACGAGGGCGAGCTTCCACGTTAAATAGAGACCTAGAATGTAGGCGAATGTGGCTCCGAAGACGGCTTGGGACAGTAGTGACATACGGTCTCCTACAAGGGATCGAACCATGTTAGCTTCCGTTGATAGCCGCGTAGATATGGCTGCGCTCGTGTTCTCTTCTTGATCGAACCATCCGATCTCGAATGTCATAAGCTTCTTCAGCAACATCTCCCTGATCCTCTTTGTGAGCCTCTCTCCCATTACTGCAAAGTTGTAGTGTTGGAGGATGTTGGTGAAGAAGTTGAAGAATCCTAAGGCTACAAATATGAATGAATAGGTTCTTGCATGAGGTGTGATTGTTGATTTGTCTGTTCTGAAGTAGACTGCTATTAGTCCTCCCACACAGTACGCGTTGATGGGCTGAACTGCTCCGGAGCCTATGGCTCCCAAGCACCCGAGCAGGGCTCGTCCCCACTCGGGCTCGTTCAGCTTCATTAGACGCAGTTGTGTGGGAGCAACGTAAGATGGCTTGTTGGTGTCTTCGTCATCGGAGTCGTATGCGCCCTCGTATTGGATAGAGTAAGGTGCACTCATGGAGAAAGGGCTAATCGGGTGGTTCATGGAGAAAGGGCTAATCGGGTTCATAGATGGAGTGCGCGGGCTTGACACCACGCTCCTCGGGCTAGGAGGAATCATCGTCGTCTTACGTTGATTATGATTCCTCGCACTCTGAGGATTTGAGGTTGCTTCATTCTCTGTGGCAACTCCCTGCATCTCCACCATATTCGCGTACTCTCCACCATTGATCTGCATTAGCTCATCGTGTGAACCGGATTCAACGACTCGTCCCACCTTGAGAACCATGATTAGGTTAGCCGTTTTGATGGTGGAGAGACGGTGAGCTACGACAATGGTTGTTCTTCCCTCGGATGCCTTCTCTATGGCCTTCTGGACTATCCTCTCGGACTCTGTATCGAGTGCACTTGTAGCCTCGTCGAGGAGCAATATCTTGGGGTCTCGTATCAGAGCTCTTGCTATCGCTATCCGTTGCTTCTGCCCTCCTGATAGCTGGATTCCAAACTGACCAACCTATGAATGGATGGATACATACATTATTTTCACAACTCAACTTATAGTTTCTTTCTGATCAACCAAATCATTTCTTAGAAGAAGCATATTCTTACTTGAGTTTCGTACGCAGCAGGTAGCTTCACGATGAAATCATGCGCGTTTGCAGCGACTGCTGCTTTCTGCACGTCCTCCATCGATGCTCCTTCCTCCCCTAACAAAATGTTCTCTCTGATTGAGGTCGCAAACAGGACCGGTTCTTGATTGACCAGTCCCATTTGCGATCTCAACCACTTGAGATGCAGCCGGTTTATCTTGTAACCGTCTAACAAAATCTCGCCTTCTATTGGATCGTAGAATCGTTGAAGCAGTGAGATAACGGTGGACTTCCCCGAGCCACTCCCACCAACGAGCCCCACAGTTCCTCCTGCAGGAACCGTGAGGTCTAGTCCCTGCAAGACCGGTGTATCCGGTCTTGAAGGGTAGTTGAAATGCACGCCTTTGAATTGAATCTCGCCTCTAACATACGATAGAGCTTTCCCCTTCTTGTCGTCTGTGTCTATAGCCGGTTCGCGGTCTATCATCTCCGTTATCCGTGTGGCTGCAGATTTTGCCTCTGCTATTGCTGTGAGATTTGGAAGAGCTGTCAAAATATTCCTGCAAAGATATTAATGAGTTAGTATGTGAAGCTGGTATGTACGATATACTAATAGACAAATGCATGAACTCACAATCCTCCCATGAGCACATTGAAGCCAGCTACGAAGATATCGCCACCCTTTTCGCCTCTTTTTGTAACGAGGATTGAGCCGATCCAAGCTTGAAATCCCCAGCTGATGTATATGACTCCCATGCTTCCCATCATGAGTCCTCTTGCAAAGCCTTGCTTAATTCCCAACTCCATTGTGTTGTGAAGGGCGCTGCTGAACTTTTCGACAGTTTGTTGCTCTGCAACGTACGAGTAGACCGTTCTGATCGAGGAGATAGCCTGTTCTGCTATTCCTCCGGCTACCGCATACGAACCTATGGTCTGCATAGCCACATCCATCATCATCTTCCCAAATCCAAGCCCCGGGACGATGAACATTATGGTGAATGGTATGGCGGCTAGGGTGAGCCTCCACGAGAGGGTGAAGGCGAAGACGAAGCAGAAGAAGAAGGATGAGACGTAGGCGAGGCAGTCTGGTATCTGCATCAAATTCAACATTCACTTATTACTTATTAGTGAGAAATCTTGTATAAAGATGATGATAATTTTTTCTACTCGTTTAAATAAAATACCTTCTCTCCAATGGTGATCTGGATTGTGTTGGAGTCGGATGAGATGGTGGTGACAACTTGGAACGTAGTCGAAGAATCAGCGTCGTTGGAATCGAAGAAGGCTACTTCTTGCTTGAGGACGGATTTGAGGTACTCTAATCTCATCCGCGAACTCTGTCTCTCTGCAGTTCTTGCCCAACATAGTCCTTCTGTGTGAAGCATAATACGTTGCAAAGTTGTTTCTTAGAAATAACATTCACTACTAGAAAAACGCACATACATAACAATATAGTACATGCAACGAACCTACGAAAGCGGAGAGCCCGACTCCAATGGCGACGTAGAAGAGCCTCAATGCTTGCTATCAACGGTAAAATCTTTAGGTACAAACATAATAGTGCAACAACATCGATTGATCAATTAATGATCATAAAATCTTAATGTGTACCTTGTCTACGGAAGTGGCAGAGATTTGAACGCCGTTGTCTTTGCTAACGACGCCGTATTGATTGATGACATCACTGAGGATGAACATCATGAGAGGGACTTGGAGTCCATCTCCTATGCTGCCTAAAGCCCCAAAAAACATGAGCAGTTTGTCTGATCTGTCTGCATATCGAAAGATGCCACCATTGTTTTTCACCATTTTAATTTGTTATTGTTATTGCATAACTGATGAAATGAACTACTTGTGTTTGATAACTAGTTAGTCTTGGTTATATATGCAAGACAAGATTGTCTTGATAAATTGTGCAGGCCAGCCTAAATTTGCTACTATTTGCAGTTGTTTTCAAGAATGAATATAAAATGGTTTTTGCCGGCCGTTTGTTGTCAATATTTTCCAAATGTTTTGTGTTTGTCGCTCATTTGTTACTATTTCTTTCTTTAAATATTAATTATTAGACTTAAGGTAAAGTTAATTTTGTGAGTTTTATGGTAGTGGAAAAAGAATCTGCATGCGGCATTTGCATTGTAACAATGCTTAGTTAATTCTTGTTCTTTTATATCTAACTTTGTGATCTATCACCTGTTGGGATTATGAAAGCTGTACTAATGAAGAGAAAAAGGGAATGATGACTTTAAAGTATATACAAAGTTTTACACCTATATGAAATGGAGGTTTTACAAACGAACCATCTTAAAAATTGTCCAAACTTAATTGTGCAACAAAATTTAATATACCTCTAATTTTCTTACTTATCTCCATTTTAAGAGATAGTTTAGCAATGTTATAAAAAGTTAAAATTAAATCTGTATCTTAAATTCTTCAAAATTGTGATAAAAATTAGTACATACTTTTCATATGCTAGGATATGATTGGTTTTTTATGGAACGAATAATTTATTTTTTATTTTTTATTTTTGCTTTTTGTGTATAATTTTTTACAGTAAAATCATATATGATCAATAATGCATATATTATAAATTCATAAATTTTATATGAATCACACTTACATGTTACTTTGTAAAATAATTTTTTTCTAAAAAAATCATAACCTCATCAGACCTTTCCCTCTTTGTATCTGTTGATCTTTTGTCTCCAACAAAATATTAAAAAGGAATTGCTATACAGCGAGTCAAAAGATGCTACTTGTTAGAGCATTCACAGCAGCGCCCACCATCGAATTTTGAGAAATTATACTATCGGAGCAAAATTCTCACATCGGCACCAGCAGCAAGCTCTTAATTTTTTTGTTTTTTTTTTGTTTAATTTGTTTATTTTTAACATTTCAATTAATAAAATTTGGCGATAATTTGGCGAGCTCGGATCGCCACTAGCTCCAGAAGAAGGGAACCAAGTGGAATTATCACTGGGATCCATTTTTAGCAAAACAGGAAGATTGAGAAAATGAAATAAGATGGAAAGAGAGGAGAAATGAGAAGTTTGGGGTGAAAAAAATGAGAAGAAAGTGTAGCATATGTAGGTGAAAAAATAGGATTAAATTTAAAAAAAAATTAAAAAGGTATATAGGTTGAAAAAAATTCAAAAGAAAACTAAAAAAAAAAAAAAAATTAAAAAAAAAGGATTGAATGGCCAACGGCTACCTCATTGGCCAATGAGGAGCCGCCACGTCAGCCACTCTTGGCACATGAAAATGGCGCTCCAGTAGAGACTAGGGTTGGGTAGGTATACCATACTTACCGTGCCAGAAAATACCGTAAATTACCAAATTTAAGATATACCGTGATTTTTAGTAAGGTATGATACCGTACCGAAAGTATTCGGTAAGATAAAAGTATGAGTATTTTAGATATCGAGGTATACTAGTGTATATCGTACCGCTGTATATGCCGGAAAAATTAATATAATATATATATGTACCGTAGTAAAGGTATATATCGGTCTACATCAAAACACAAAAATGTACCATCAAAATGGATTGATTAATGTAATTGACTAATGTATGGTCTATATTAATATTATTAGTATAAAAGAAAGAGTTAATATATAAAACTAATTTATTTTGATAGAAGAAAGATAAAAATAGCTACAACTGTAAAAATATATTCTAGTATAAAATATGTTAGTTGAAAATAATTATAAAGTACAAATATACAAGTGTATGTAAGGTATACCGTGGAAGTACGGTATACCGGAATAAAAGTAGGTAACGTACTGGATAAACCTATATCGAAATAGGTATACCGAACTAAGGTAGAGACTGCTAGTGCATGGGTTGCAGCGGACTTATCAGCAAGTTCATTGGCACTAGCAGCGAGTGTGAGCAGCTCGCATCCGCACTTGTTGCAGAAGGAGAAAAAAAAGTTCAGAGTTTTGTTAAATAATTGGGGTCCAAACCAAAATCCCTATATGAGATTGTGACGAAGAGGATATACAAACTTATTTAGACTATTCACTTTCTAATCTGATATAATTATAATCTGCATAATTAACTTTATTTGATACTCAATAAAATTATTATCTGAAAATTTTTGTTAATGTTTTTGTTTTTCTTTTAGATTTTTTTTCTTCCGTTATTGTTAAATTCAAATACTTGGATTAAGAACTGAAAAGAAAATTTGGAAGTTTTTCAATAGAAAATTCCAAAATGATAGATGATAAATGAGCAGCTTATTCATTCTATAGGGAATCTTTATTTTGGTATTATAATATTTCGAATATAACTCTTTAATTTTGTCTTCACATTTGTCAGCTGGAATTGCAATTTTTCGGTTTAGATTTTTCTCTGAATTTTTTTTGACTGTTTGACTTATGCTTTGCCAAATGCATTTTCGCCTTCATTTTTTCTTCTAATGTACTTGGTAATAACTAATATGTAATTTTTTAAATTCACATGCATTTAATGTATAATTAAACTTTTTATGGAGATCTTCTTACTTGATTATATTTATAGTGATTTGGAATCTGAATAAGCAATATAAAGTTTATAGTTCCAAATTAAAAACCACCAACTATTTGTCGAGAAAAATAAAATAAAATGGTATACATATATTCTAAAAGAATCTTGATTGCTTTTTTTTTTTTTTTATATAGATAAAAATCTTTATTATACTATACGGGTAGTGACAACATCAGATACTGTAGTAATAAAAATACATATCGCCTTCATCACTCGTTGTTGCCTCTCTTCTCGCGTGAACCGCTTCAATCACAAAACCTAAGTTTCTTTTAATCGATTTTTTTTTGTTAACTTGTAAAAATGGGTTTCCGATGTGAATCATAATGATCTCGTGATAATAAAATTGTTCGTTTTGTGAAGGCTCTCTTTGTATTAATTCGAAGCTAGTTAGTTATCTCTCCTTTTTTTTGAAGCCATAAACGCATAAAATAAGTATTTGATGCTATACGATCTTTGTAACACAAACAAATAAGTTGAATATTATCATTATAAATTCGTAACTAAATATAAGAAAGGATCCCAGCGTTAAATTAATTATTGAGTTGCGGGCCTCTTGTTGTAGAATGGTGGTATGTGATAGCTTCCCTCATTAAATTTTTGCTTCTGTTGATTATGCCTCTGCTGAATTCTGATCAAAGGTAAATATTTGGTTATTGTAAGTCTTAATGAATTAAAAAACGTCAAAATACCGGCGAAAATATCAGCGGAAAACTTTCTGTTGGTAAAAACGTGGGTCGGCCAAAAAAATATTCCGAGGAAACACCGACAGATCACCGACGAAAAAATGACGGAATTTTTCGCGCCGACATTACCGATGGAAATTCCGTTGGTGTTTTTTTCTTCAAAATACCGATGAAATTATTTCCGTCGGTATTTCTAAGTGAGTATCATCCCACATCGAAAATTTACAAGCAAAATGACTTGTATATACAAGCCATTGTTGCTTAACTCTTCAAGAGATATGACAAAGCGTGATCGAGCCATGGCGCACCCGTCAGACTTTGTGACTGAGTCCATGGCGCACCCGTTCAGCTCGGCGATCGAGCGTGATTAACCGCACCCAAGTGGCTCGGTGATGAACCCATATTTATGTCCATCTTTTCTTGTGTTTTTCTTGTTCTTTTTAGTCTTTATCGAGTCAAAGTGTGTCTGGGAGGACACAAAGTCGAGAGATGGTGTGCAGGGAAGAACAGGTGGGATCTTGGGCAAATCCGGTGAAAATCTGTTGTTGAGATGCTGAGATGGCGATACGATGTAAATGGGCATAGGGCTGGAAGCTTGTAGCTGGGCAACAACGTTCTATTCAATCTACAAGTCAGGAAGTACCTCCCCATATCCTTGAAGCCAACAGATAGAGTACCCGGAGGAGCCAGGATCTTGGTCAGCATGGGAAGCAATACAGGATGCAGATATCGAAGTCAAGATGTAAGTCAGAGCAGCTGCAGATTTCTTTTTCTCCAAGAAATAGGATAAGGATCGAAGATTTCTTTCCTTATCTTAGCTAAACCTAATCAATGAAGATATCTACCATGAAAGGGAAGTAAAATCGCAGCCGGATAGACAAGGAAAGAGGCGGATAAGGATGGAAAGAGTCCTTAACCAACAAGGATTCTATTCTAACCATGGCTTACTTCATTGTGTACCGTGTGAGTTTTGGTGCGAGTTTTAGTTCGAGTTTAGAGAGTTCTTTTAGCTTAGTTTTGCATTTTAGATCGAGTGAAAGTGAGGAAGAAATAAGTCCTACGGGCGAATTACTTTTATATTTCGTTTCCAGTTTTTCTGCATTAGTTTTCAGTTGTTGACTTGAAGTCAAGACCTTAGTTGCTGACTTACGCTTTTGAGCAGCAACCGTTTCCAGTTCAGTTTCAGTTATGATTTCCCTTTTATGTTTTGTGTTTTCGTTTAATATTATGTCTAGCTAAATTTATTGTTTGGTTGGATGTAGATGATGTGATCGTAAATTACTCGATCTAAACTCGTGAGGTCTAATTGTGTGAGTTCGTTATTTGATTTTATTCCCGAAACACTTAGGATTAATTTTAAACTTAATTTATATTGACATATGATTGATCACCATCTAGATATTGATATTAAGTCATTCACAGGAATTGGGATTTAACTCAAGAGTGTCTCTCGTGCCCAAGAAGGTAAAGAGTGTTGGAGAGCAGTCAGTATTGACCTACCCCTTGGCTGTCTTGGGTCTATTTATTCTTAATGCCTTTTAGGCAACATCGTTACTAAAGTGTCTTCGTGACTTTGCTGATCAAGAGAGGAGATCTTGCCTTCTGGTCAAGATCTGTAAAATTGGATAGACATAGGCTAAGTGTGTTTATATCGTGACTTCGTGACCTTTAGGGTATAAACTAATTTTTGTTTTAAATCAAGTAATGAGATCAGTTAATTGAATATCTTTGCACCAATGAACGAGTGATGAGTAATTAAGATCACTGATTCGAAACCCAATCCAAACTCTTTTGTTATTTGATATTTTACTTGTTGAGTTACAGGATACATTGCAGTCAAAACCCCTTTTGTTGAGCACTACCTGAAAAGCAGACCTACGCCAAGTCCCTTGGGTTCGACCCCACTTGCCATTAACTACTACCTTGTTGGGCAAGAGGTGTTTTATAAATTCATTTGTGCGAAGAGTGTGACAACAACCCTTCGTCACTCGGTGGTTATAAAAAATAAAAATAATAATAAAAAAATTTAAAAACATTAAAAATCATTGACGGAATTTTCAGTCGGTGATTTCTGACCTCACTCGCCGTGGAGATCGCCTGACGAATTTCCCGAAAAAAAATACCAAAAAAAATTTAAAAACATCCGAAAAAAATGCTGAAAAAAGTAAAAAACATTACAAATCACCGACGGAATTTTCTGTCGGTGATTTCTGACCTCACTCGCCATGGAGATCGCTCGGCGACTTTCCCGACAAAAATATCAATGATTTTTCCGTCGGTGATCACCGATGAAATATTTTTCCGTTGGTGATTTCATCACCGATGCGCGTTTTACCGAAGGAATCATTTCGTTGGTGATTCCATTGGTGATCCATTTACCGACGAAATTCATGGGATTACCAACGGATTTTCCGTCGGTGATTTTGCATTTTTTTTTGTAGTGCCAACTCTCCAACATTTGAATATGTTTCATTATTTTGTTTTATGTATGTACTACTATGTTTTAGGAAAAGTAAAGATGAAGAAAGGGATTCACCCTCAAATGGAATGAATATCATATGTGACCACGAGCATGACCAAGATTTACGAGACAAGTAAAGTTTATCATTTTCGATCCAAGCGCCAGATGTCTTAAAGTGTAGGCAAGATCGCCTAGTTTTAGCGTAGATATGGAGGAAAACAACAACAAGAAGAAATAGAATAAGGAAAAAAATGAGGTAGAGTGTAGACACTTCTGTTTTTGGGGTTTTAGGAGAGTTCTTTGTTACAATTGTTCTTTTGACCGGTCCATTATATTTTGGTCTTGTGGGCTATGAGAAATCATAGCTCATTATATTTTTCTTGGAATTGATTGGTTGAATTTAAACCTAGATTTCACTGCATTCTAAAACCTGCATTGTTTTGATGTGTCACCTTAATTAGAAGTGGTTATTGGTTCTTGTAAATACAGTTTTCCTATCAGGAACTTTTATCTAAAGGTTTTGATGAGACCTGAGTCCCTTGCATATTCTTTTCTATTTCTTGGTGGTTTTTTTATCCTTTCTTATTCACCTCCTCCTCTTCCTCCTCTTCCTTTTTCATTTCCTACATACATACATCTCATTGGTGACTTAATAGAACATTACTACCAATATTCATTACAATTCAAAATGAAAAACCTTGCAAAATAGAACATTAGTCATACAACATGTTGTTCTTTTATTAATGCAATAGGAGAAGAAATACAGAAAAGCCATAGAGAATCTCATTTGCTAAATTTGTGGAGTCTTACTACACCGAACATGAAAACAAGGTACTTAATAATAATAATAATAATAATAATAATAATAATAATAATAAGTTTTATAGATGAAATAAAAATAATGTCATGAAATACTAAAGAGCGTATCGAAACACATTCAAGGAGCCTAGCAGTTTTGGTGGTGCTAACACGAAATGAAACAAATACAGGTACAAGATTATTAAAATTTACTTTGCGTGGTTTATGGATTATTATACAATGTTAAGAAAAAGGATGATTTTAACTTTCCCCATTTTCTCATCAATGTAACATATTCATGATTATCAAGTAATGAAACCACTCAGTGGTGATTGGTTTGATGGAATGAAATGAGGTAGGAATGGAATGAGGTTAGGAATGAAATGTGGGTCATATGATTCATATGCTTGGTATGCACAACGACAGAGTATAGGAATGGAATCGATATTCCTTCATATATTGTGTATATGTGTGTGTGTGTGTAATGTGTATATATATGTGTGTGTGTGTCTCTAGTGTGTGTGTGTGTGTGTGTGTGTGTGTGTGTGTGTGTGTCTAGTGTGTGTGTGTGTGTGTGTGTGTGTAGTGTGTGTGCAGTGTGTGTATATGTGTGTGTGCGTGTGCAGTGTGTGTATATATATGTGTGTGTGTGATACAGACGGAGGACCTGTTGGATAAAAGATCCAAGAACCCTTCGTATATAAGATAGGCAGCGGTCTCCCTAGATCGAGAATCCAGTTTGATCACCTCCTAGAGCGAAGAAAACCTCGACCCGTTGATTATATAATCAGCCAAGAACCTCGGTATGGTTGAACGCCATAAGACCTTGCTCAATTGTCTTGATCAGTTCGAAATAAGTGAAATACTCAACAAGGAGAATTCAACTCACAAGGCTAAGCCAATTTTCATTTTTAATCAAAGGTGTCTATGTTATTCGATTACAAATGATATCACGCCTATTTATAGGCTAGAAAATGACTCCTCGATGCCTACCAATGATGACACTACTTATGAAACTAATTAAACTCATGAATAGACATATTAGATAATTATTACATCATTTATTTAACTACTAATGATTACTTATGACTCTAGACTTCAAAAATTTCTTATTTAACTCATAATAAATAAATTAAAATAGACTCTTTATGAAGCCTAATCATGATGCACGAAAATAGCATCTTTATTCTTCATCTCGGGCCTCCAAAATCTGCTAGCTAACGAGCCCACACTTCATGTCGAGTTCAGCCCACCAACTCGATTAAAATTCACCATTTGACCCAATATAGATTGGTCTTGGACTAGTAATTGGCCCATTTTATTTAATTCTTGAAATATGACTTGTAGTATGTAGGCTGCTCGGTCGTGCTCACATCATTCCCTACTTCTTCAAGAAGATTCATCACGAATCTTATTTTCAAAAGAAATGAGAGTGTGTAGAAATGGATCCATTCCTCCCGGCTTGAAGACGTGATTTTCATCCTTGATTTTGATATTTGAACTTGGTACCACATTAACAATAACAACCTGCAAAATAAATACAAACGCAATACCATGGGTTATTTCATAAGCCCTCATCTTTTGAGAGTACACTTTTGTACTGCCATGATCATTCCACAGCATCCAAGTAGATGATTTATGGCTAAACAGATAAATTTCCAATTGTGCCACCAAGGAAGAACTAAGCACATCCGCGCAACTTCTTTTAACAATGGGTTTGCTCTTCACTATTTTCTTGTCACACGCAGACACGCTGTTTTCACGTTGCTTGGTGTCAACAACTTGCTCTTCAACGATATTTGCAGCAACCTTGTCGAAAATCTTTGGATCAATCACCTTATCCGATCTTCCTCTTCATTAGGTTGAGCAATTGATTGCGGTGCAAAATTAAGACTTGGAACTGGCTTGTGAGAAACGATCTTCCTTGTCATTGATTCCGCAAGCTTCGTCAACTCTTCGTTGGCAGCCTTATTCTCTGCAAACATTAACTTGGATTCCATTTGAAGACGATGAATTGCACGTCGTCGATGCTGTGTTTGATGATGATAATTAGCATAACTCCGATGCTCCAATCTCTCCAAACGATCTTCTATTCATTTTTATAGAATCTTTTTTTTTAGATATTTTTGTGATTTTTTTTTGGATAAGAAATATAAAGATAGAGGATAAGATCAATACCAGATTGCTCTGATACCAATTGATACGGACGAAGGCCCCGTTGGATAAAAGATCCAAGAACCCTTCGTATATGAGATAGGCAGCGGTCTCCCTAGATCGAGAATCCAGTTTGATCACCTCCTAGAGCGAAGAAAACCTCGACCCGTTGGCTATATAATCAGCTAAGAACCTTGGTATGGTTGAACGCCACAAGACCTTGCTCAATTGTCTTGATAAGTTCGAAATAAGTGAAACACTCAACAACGAGAATTCAACTCACAAGGCTAAGCCAATTTTCATTTTTAATCAAAGGTGTATATGTTATTCGATTACAAATGATATCACGCTTATTTATAGGCTAGAAAATGACTCCTAGATGCCTACCAATGATGATACTACTTATGACACTAATTAAACTCATAAATAGACATATTAGATTACTATTACATCATTTATTTAACTACTAATGATTACTTATGACTCTAGACTTCAAAAGTCTCTTATTTAACTCATAATAAATAAAGTAAAATAGACTCTTTATGAAGCCTAATCATGATGCACGAAAATAGCATCTTTATTCTTAATCTCGGACCTCCAGAATCTGCTAGCTAACGAGCCCACACTTCATGTCGAGTTCAGCCCACCAGCTCGATTAAAATTCACCATTTGGCCCCATATAGATTAGTCATGAACTTGTAATTGGCTCATTTTATTTAATTCTTGAAATGTGACTTGTAGAATGTAGGCTGCTCGGTCGTGCTCACATCATTCCCTACTTCTTCAAGAAGATTCGTCACGAATCTTATTTATAAAAGAAATGAGAGTGTGTATAAATGGATCCATTCCTCCCGGCTTGAAGACGTGATTTTCATCCTTGATTTTGATATTTGAACTTGGTACCACATTAACAATAACAACCTGCAGAATAAATACAAACGCAATACCATGGGTTATTTCATAAGCCCTTATCTTTTGAGAGTACACTTTTGTACTGCTATGATCATTCCACGGCATCCAAGTAGATGATTTATGGCTCAACAAATGAATTTCCAGTTGTGCCACCAAGGAAGAACTAAGCACATCCGCACAACTTCTTTCAACAATGGGTTTGCTCTTCACTATTTTCTTGTCACACGCAGACACGCTGTTTTCACGTTGCTTGGTGTCAACAACTTGCTCTTCAACGATATTTGCAGCAACCTTGTCGAAAATCTTTGGATCAATCACCTTATCCGATTTTCCTCTTCATTAGGTTGAGCAATTGATTGTGGTGCAAAATTAAGACTTGGAACCGGCTTGTGAGAAATGATCTTCCTTGTCATTGATTCCGCAAGCTTCTTCAACTCTTCGTTGGCAGCCTTAATCTCCGCTAACATTAACTTGGATTCCATTTGAAGACGATGAATTGCACGTCGTCGATGCTGTGTTTGATGATGATAATTAGCATAACTTCGACGCTCCAATCTCTCCAAATGATCATCTATTCATTTCCATAGAATCTTTTTTTTTACATATTTTTATAATTTTTTTTGGACAAGAAATATAAAGATAGAGGATAAGATCAATACCAGATTGCTCTGATACCAAATGATACGGACGAAGGACCCGTTGGATAAAAGATCCAAGAACCCTTCGTATATGAGATAGGCAGCGGTCTCTCTAGATCGAGAATCTAGTTTGATCACCTCCTAGAGCGAAGAAAACCTCGACCCGTTGGCTATATAATCAGCCAAGAACCTTGGTATGGTTGAACGCCACAAGACCTTGCTCAATTATTTTGATAAGTTCGAAATAAGTGAAACACTCAACAAGGAGAATTCAACTCACAAGGCTAAGCCAATTTTCATTTTTAATCAAAGGTGTATATGTTATTCGATTACAAATGATATCACGCTTATTTATAGGCTAGAAAATGACTCTTAGATGCCTACCAATGATGACACTACTTATGACACTAATTAAACTCATAAATAGACATATTAGATTACTATTACATTATTTATTTCACTACTAATGATTACTTATGACTCTAGACTTCAAAAGTCTCTTATTTAACTCATAATAAATAAAGTAAAATAGACTCTATTTGAAGCCTAATCATGATGCACGAAAATAGCATCTTTATTCTTAATCTCGGACCTCCAGAATCTGCTAGCTAACGAGCCCACACTTCATGTCGAGTTCAGCCCACCAACTCGATTAAAATTCACCATTTGGCCCCATATAGATTGGTCTTGAACTTGTAATTGGCTCATTTTATTTAATTCTTGAAATGTGACTTGTAGTATGTAGGCTGCTTGGTCGTACTCACATCATTTCCTACTTCTTCAAGAAGATTCGTCACGATTCTTATTTTCAAAAGAAAGGAGAGTGTGTAGAAATGGATCCACTCCTCCCGGCTTGAAGAGTGATTTTTTCATCCTTGATTTTGATATTTGAACTTGGTACCATATTAACAATAATAACCTGCAAAATAAATACAAACGCAATACCATAGGTTATTTTATAAGCCCTCATCTTTTGAGAGTACACTTTTGTACTGCCATGATCATTCCACGACATCCAAGTAGATGATTTATGGCTCAACAGATGAATTTCAAATTGTGCCACCAAGGAAGGACTAGGCACATCCAGTCTTTCAACAATGAGTTTGCTCCTCACTATTTTCTTGTCACACGCAGACACACTGTTTTCACGTTGCTTGGTGTCAACAACTTGCTTTTCAACGATATTCGCAGCAACCTTGTCGAAAATCTTTGGATCAATCACCTTATCTGATCTTCCTCTTCATTAGGTTGAGCAATTGATTGCGGTGCAAAATCAAGACTTGGAACCGGCTTGTGAGAAACGATCTTCCTTGTCATTGATTCGGCAAGCTTCTTCAACTCTTCGTTGGTAGCCTTAATCTCCGCCAACATTAACTTGGATTCCATTTGAAGACGATGAATTGCACGTCGTCGATGCTGTGTTTGATGATGATGATTAGGGTAACTCCGACGCTCCAATCTCTCCAAACTATCATCTATTCATTCCATATAATCTTTTTTTTAGATATTTTTGTGGTTTTTTTTTGGACAAGAAATATAAAGATAGAGGATAAGATCAATACCAGTTTGCTCTGATACCAAATGATACAGACGAGGGACCCGTTGGATAAAAGATCCAAGAACCCTTCGTATATGAGATAGGCAGCGGTCTCCCTAGATCGAGAATCCAATTTGATCACCTCCTAGAGTGAAGAAAACCTCGACCCGTTGGCTATATAATCAGCCAAGAACCTTGGTATGGTTGAACGCCACAAGACCTTGCTCAATTGTCTTGATAAGTTCGAAATAAGTGAAACACTCAACAAGGAGAATTCAACTCACAATGCTAAGCCAATTTTCGTTTTTAATCAAAGGTGTATATGTTATTCAAATACAAATTATATCACGCCTATTTATAGGCTAGAAAATGACTCCTCGATGCCTACCAATGATGACACTACTTATGACACTAATTAAACTCATAAATAGACATATTAGATTACTATTACATCATTTATTTAAAAACTAATGATTACTTATGACTCTAGACTTCAAAAGTCTCTTATTTAACTCATAATAAATAAAGTAAAATGGACTCTTTATGAAGCCTAATCATGATGCACGAAAATAGCATCTTTATTCTTAATCTCGGGCCTCCAGAATCTGCTAGCTAACGAGCCCACACTTCATGTCGAGTTCAGCCTACCAACTCGATTAAAATTCACCATTTGGCTTAATATAGATTGGTCTTGAACTTGTAACTGGACCATTTTATTATGTGTTAAATTAGTGACTTTTGAAGTCTTGATTCATAAGTAGTTATTAGTAGTTATTAAGTGGTTTAATTAGTGTTAAATAAGTTTATTTATGAGTTTAATTAGTATCATAAGTACTATCATTACTGGTAGGCTAAGAAGAGTCATTTTCCAGCCTATAAATAGGCTTGATATTATTTCTAATCGATTAACATATACACCTTGAGTTATAAACAAATTGGCTTTGCCTTTGTGAGTTGAATTTCTCTTTTGTAGAGTTTTTCACTTGTTTCGAACTTATCAAGACAATTGAGTAAGGTCTTGTGGCGTTAAACCATACCGAGGTTCTTGGCTGATTATATAGCCAACGGGTCGAGGTTTTTCTTCGCTCTAGGAGGTGATCAAACTGGATTCTCGATCTAAGGAGACTGCTGCCTATCTCATATACGAAGGGTTCTTGGATCTTTTATCCAACGAGTCCTCCGTCCGTTTCAGTTTGTGTGTGTAGTGTGTGTATGATGGTCCCGATACGAGTTCTGGTGTATAGAGGGGGGGAATACACCAGATAGGAATTTTAAAAATAACCCCCGAAAAATACCACAACTGTGAACTTCTGCTTTCCTTCTGAGACAACCTTGTGTTGGGCCAAATGAGGTTATGACAGAACGTCAAACCTTCACGTGACTTCCTATTTGAAATTCAAATTTTAACATTTGTCTTTCAACATTGGTTAGTCGGTTGAGACGTTTGATCTTCATCCGAGTGGTCTTCAGCTGATGTTCCATCTGATCGCTACCTTCATCTGACATTCTGTCTGAAGAGGAACAGTTGAACCCTCAGCTGCCTTGAACTTCATGTTGTCGATTTATCAGATTGAGTCCTGCAAATCTGATGTTCCACATCCGAGTTTCCATCTGTAGTTCTATCCGAGTATAGCCATGTTGCCGTCTTCAGCTGGAGTCCTGTAAAGATAAAATCTGAACATTTCTCAAACAACGAGCCTAAATACTAACATTAGAATATGGCAACATCTACTCGGTTGGGGTCAGTTGGTTTTGGAATCAATCAAAACTTTACTAAATTTCCCAACAATTTCCCCCTTTTTTATGATGCCAAAACCCTACTGATCTAAACCCCACTGACCTATCTATAATCTCAGCTGAAATTCTAGACAGTCTATAAGGTTAAACATCAAAGGGTTAGCACAATTATAACATGGTATTGAAATAACTTTGCGATTCAGAGCTTGGACAACTGGAAAATTGTACGTCAAGATGAATCGGATATATGATGAAAGTTTTCATTACAACTGATGTGTTTACACAGATATGCATAGAAATTAATTACATCAGTGGCTCAAAAACTCTATCTCAGCTAATACTTCAGCCCATACTTGTCGAAAATCCTGACAAAAATTTCTCTCTTGGCATCTGATTCCTTCGAGATATCCACTCCATGTTCCTGACAAACTTTTCTGGCTTCAGCTGCG
Source organism: Schizonepeta tenuifolia (assembly GCA_029490685.1). Classification (NCBI taxonomy): domain Eukaryota; kingdom Viridiplantae; phylum Streptophyta; class Magnoliopsida; order Lamiales; family Lamiaceae; genus Schizonepeta; species Schizonepeta tenuifolia. The sequence goes on from CM055956.1 coordinate 104,001,468, forward strand.
ATCTTCTGTCTGTTAGGATTTCTTGTATCTGGAATGAATGGAGGAATATATGTAACCTTCTGAGGGACAGAGACGGTATTCATGTCCAGCTTTGCATCAATCATAGCTCGTCTGAACTGGTTGAACATGCCCGGATCCCCAGAGTGAAGCTCGGTTAGGGCTTCTTTGAATGCTCTTCTTGAATCCTCAGTTGCGAACACCTTCCTGTAGTAGAAATCATTCACAAATTCTTGTTTGAATGATTCCCAATCATCATTCCATTCTTCCGGCATCCATTTATCAACATGCTTGAAGCGTCGCTGGAGCTTGATCTTTCCCGGCAGTCTTTGCTGCTTCATTTTTGCTTCAGCCTTCACTTGATGTTTCTCAATGCGTCGTCGGCTTCGGGAGGCAACATTTCTATCCAAGTTTTTGGTAGCCTTGGCAAGCTCTTCCTCAAACTTGTTAACTCTTGTTGCTTGGTTGGCCGTGAATCTCTTCACCCATTCCGGATTCATCTAATCCTTCTCCGGGACATCCATAGCTTTAGCAGCAACAATACACTCTTCGGTTGTAATACCGTCGAGTTCAGCATCGATCTCGGCTGCAATCTCGGCTATGGAGTTGTAGGAAGCTCCATACTTCTTCGCCTGCTCCATGTCCTTAGCCATTTCTTCTCCTCCGACAACAATAGATTTCAGCTGTTCTTGTTTCTTGTCGGTTGGCTTCTTCGGAGCGGACGTCTTTGGAGTTGTCTTCTTCAGCTTGGTCTTCTTCAGCTGAGATTCCTTTCCGGCTGGCATACCTTCTTTAGCTTGCGTCTCATCTTCCCCCTTTTTGGCATCAGCAATAAGGCTTGTGACTGAGCCATCCAGAGAAGTGAGGTTTTGTTCAGCCTGCTGGATCCAGTTGAAGAGTTCATCTACAGCACATTCCACATCAACCTTCTTCGCCAATTCCTTATCACGACGCTCTTGATCAGCTTTCTTTATCGCAACGAAGGTTTCAGTGACTTCTGTTTGAAAAGCGACGAACTCAGCCCATTTTTGTTTGAACCGATAATCCCATTCTTTGTCTTGCGTCTGTTGAGATTTTGCAAGATTGGATTCTGAGTTGGACTTGAACACATTCAGGTCTGATCTGATTCCAAGAACTATTGTCTTCAGGTCATTAATGTCTTTGCTGGTGGATGTTGAGAAGTCATCCAGCTTCATCTTTATCGCATCATGTTCTTCCAGCAGCTTCCTATGTTTCTCATCCTGAGCTTCTATCATCCTCTGCTATTCTTCGCGGTTGAGCTGGATGTTGGCTATCATCTCCTTCCTCAGCTGATTGACTCTCTCAGCGATCAGCTCGCATATTTCATCCGAGGAGGGTGCTGGCTGATCAGATGGTGCTGGCTGTTCAACAACAACCATGACTTGGCGATTGGCTAGGTACTGTTGAAGTTCTTCTTCCTCCTGCTTTGCTGCTGCTGCAGCTGCGTCAATATCATCCACGAATTCTGCAGACTTGGCCAGCATGTTGTCAAGGAAGGTGACAAATTCTCGATCTGCTGTCAACTCCCTTGTGTCTCTTCCTTCTGCCTTGCTGATATCCAGACGGCGAGTCAGTAGTGCGATCTTGTTGTTGTACGCAACCTCGAGGCTGGTATAATTAAAGTATTCCCTCAGACGGGACTCATCTGCCTTGAGTTGGTTCCAGCTGTGTATCTGAACGGTATCTTCCTTGACATACTAATGGTTGAAAATGATGTTGAATTGATACAATAGCTCAGTTCCGAGCGTGGCAAAGGTGGGCATGTCGCGCGCCTCGGGGAACATACCAATCAGCTTCTGAAAGAAATATACCAACTTGCCTTCATGTTCTAATGTGATAGCTCGACGATCAGCTTCTTCGTCAATGGGGGAAGGAGAGAGATTTTCATAGGGAATAGGTTCAAGAGTTTCCTCAACATTGGCCAAAGAAGAGGTTGTAATGTTGGCATCAAGTGGGGAACTCGGAATTTCTGACTGATGATCAGTTGTGAGAACCTGTCTGTGCTGTACAGTATCAGCTCCTGCCGTGGGGGAGGATAGAACATCTTCGGATTCCTCGGATGAAGAAGCTGCATCCGAGGTCATGTTCGGCTCATCTTCCGGATCGGTTTCCAGCCCTTCTATCCCATCTTGATGGGGAAACCTCACCTTCCTTGTTCCACTTACGTGAGGAACAATTACGAAAGCAGCCGCGTCAACTGAGTGACTTGACTCAGATGGTACGTCCTCAGCTGGTTTTGCAACTGACTGTTTCATATGAACCTTCAACTTCTTCTTAAGCGGCTCTTCCTCTTTATCCTTATCTGACTCATCTCTGAGTCGGCGTGCAGCTGTCGATTTTGAAGAGTAGCCGACAGCTGGAGGCAGCTGAGATTCCATCTACTCCTCAGCTGTATCTTTCTCCAGAGCTGATTTCATAGCTTCCCTTTTGTCTTTTGGAGTGTAGACACTTCGAATCACATCAAGAGCTTTCTTGGCTGTTGGGAACAACATCTGCCTTTTAACTAGTGTCTCCTCACAATCTTCCCACACCATGTTCTGATTCTTCGTGGCGAGAAGTATCAGGGCAGAGATTTTGACTCCAAAATTGAGAGTTCCCTTAACACTCAACAATTTTGCCCCGGAATCATTTGTAGTTTCTGAAATCTTCTGCTTCTCCATCGTCAACTAGTGTTCGAAGTACTTGAACCAGTTGATGTTGTGCTTGTGCTCCAAAGCTATCTGCTGCTTGAGCTTGGGTCGGCTGATATCTCCCAAAGCTCCGCTGTATCCAAAGATAACCTTGGATATAACATCGAACAGAAGTCGATGCTCGGGTTTCAACTTTGTTCGTTGCAGGTTGCTCCTCAATAGGTGTCCCCTCGAATGCCTTCTTCCCTTAATAGCAAAAAAGAAAGGGCAAAGAAGAAGAGCTCCATAGCTACCACTAAGTCCGGCGGACCTCGCCTGGTCGTGTGCTTGGACATCGTACCGGTTAATGGCGTGATTGGGGCGTGTTAAAGAAGCTCGTTTGTTGAAGCTTTGGCCAGGGAAAAGGCAAGGGTTGGGGCACTGGTTGGGGTAAGCCTTGTCTTGGGTAGAGAGCGGTACCGGGAAGCAGAAGAGATTTTTGAGGTGATAAGAGCATTCTCAAGAAATAGATCTGCATCTGCATCTGAGATGTTCTCGACGGTTTCTGTGGCAGTCAGATTCGGTGGAATGATGGAGCTTAGCATCTCGGAAATCGGTAGGGAGATGGTGACACGGCGGATAGTTCTGGCAGGGACGTCGCGCTATCGACAGGAGATTTTTGAAACGAGGCCTACTCCCTCTTCGTGTTTCAGGTTCATGTAAAATTCTCTGACCTGTCGCCTGAGTAAGTGGGTGGGAAAGAGCGTTGCCCACTCAAGAAGATGATTATCCCTGAGAAGATCGGCGAGAGGGGATAACACCGGTGAGTCCAGTGCTTCTTTTGACAGAATCTGCTCAAAGTGGATTCTGGATATCATCATATCATAAGATTCCTCGTACGTCGAAGGGACAAGTGCTGGTCCTGATGATGCCATCTTCTTTCCTTGCGATGAAGCTTTCGGTGCCATTTTGTATTCCAGTGAAGTTTATATATAGAGAGAAGAAAAAAAGAACTTAGCCGAAAATGGTGATACAAAAACAGAGACGAAGATGAACAGTTACTCAGATAAACACAAGTATAGAAGGTAAGAAATCACTTCCTGATTTTCCGCCTTTTATAGGTTAGTAGGTCGTTTGAAATAGATGGCCAAGATTGAATGGCACGAATCCATCAATGGCTGAGATCTCGCGACTGTTGACTAACTCTGACTGACGTCACATTCCGAGTTCCAACACGCGCGCGTGAGAAGGTGAACTGTTTTTGTGTCAGCCCACTCGCACTATAAAGTAAGGCTATTGATGTTCAGCCGTACTTTATATTAAATGCGCTATGATGGATATTTTAATCTATCTGACATGCTCAGGAATGTTTGAATTTATTTCAAACATTCACATTTAAAACACCTGCAGCCATAAATGATACCTGCTAGCTGATGTCGGAATCAGCTGTGTTCCAATGTTGCGGCATGCCATCAGCTGACTCGAGTTCGTCTGTTCAGCTGACGTTTGATGTCTTCGGATGGCGATCCGCATCTGAGATTCCCCCTTCATCTGAGCTTCCCCCTTAGATGGATATCTATCTCTTCGCCTCGGCTGATTCCTCATCTGATGGATCCAACAATCCAAGGAGATCACATAACATCTTGAATCGTGCTTCGGCTAGAGGTTTGGTGAAGATATCGGCTCTCTGAATCTCAGTTGGAATCTTCTCCACAGATATATCCTTCTTCTCAATATGATCTCGGATAAAATGATGTCGGATGTCAATGTGCTTCGTCCGAGAATGGTGAACCGGATTCAAAGAGATAGCAATGGCACTTGAGCTATCACGATGGATGGGAACCTGTCCAGTTGCTACTTCATAATCTCTCAGTTGTTGCTTGAGCCACAACACTTGCATCCAACAACTACCGGCAGCCATATACTCTAACTCGGTTGTAGAAGTGACAACACATGCTTGTTTCTTGGAAAACCATGAAACTAGCTTGCTTCCCATGAACTGAGAGTGTCCAGATGTGGACTTCCTGTCCAACCGATCTCCGGCTAGATCTGCATCTGAGTATCCGGACAGTTGGATATTGTCGTCAGTTGGGTACCACAACCCAACATTAACAGTACCCTTCAGATACTTAATGATGTTCTTTGCTGCCAACATGTGTGCTTCCCTCGGCTGAACTTGGAACCGAGCACACACTCCAACCGCGTAAGATATATCTGGCCGACTGGCGATTAGATATAGCAAAAAACCAATAATCCCTCTATACTTATTGGCATCCACGAGTTTTCCCCAGATCCGGGCTCAATCTTCCAGTTAGTATTCATCGGGATCCTTGTGGTTTTACTTGTCAGTAAACCGAACTTTGCGATGAGCTCCTTTGTATATTTGGACTGATTAATAATGATCCCTTTTGGTGATTGCTTCACTTGTAGCCCAAGAAAATAATTCATCTCACCCATCATCGACATCTCGAATTTCTCCTTCATGAGAGTTGAGAATTTCTCGCACAGCTCCTCTGACTTGGAACCGAATATGATGTCATCGACATAGATTTGCACAACAAGTATGTCTTCTCCAACTTTTATGGTGAACAGTGTTTTGTCAACTGACCCTCATTTGAACCCCGAGTTTAGAAGAAAACCACAGAGAGTGTCATACCAAGCCCTAGGTGCTTGCTTCAATCCATAGATTGCTTTCTTCAACTTATACACTAGTCCATCACCAGTCTCAAAACCGGGAGGCTGTTCAACATAAACATCTTCCTTAATATCACCGTTGAGGAAAGCACACTTCACATCCATCTGATAAACCTTGAATTTGTGAAATGCGGCATAGGCTAGAAATATTCGGATGGCTTCTTACCTTGCAACAGGTGCGAAGGAATCCTCGAAATCAATTCCTTCTTGTTGGCAATATCCCTGAGCTACCAATCTTGCCTTGTTTCTCACGATGAATCCAATGGCGTCTCTCTTGTTCTTGAAAATCCACTTTAATCCAATGACTTTAACACCATTTGGTCTTTCTGCCAACTCCCATACACAGTTGAGTAGAAATTCATTAAGCTCTTCTTGCATGGCTGTTGTCCAATGAACACAGTTGAGAGCTTCCATAACATGCTTCGGCTCTGGTACATCAGCTACGAAACATGAAATCATGGCAACATCTCCAACTTGCTCGAACTCCTCAAGAACTGCCAACTCCTCAGCATATTGGGCGTAAGTGCTAGAATCGTTCTCGGCTGAATCTGGATTTTCAACTCTGCTCCTAGTACGCACATCTTTGGCTGGATCTCCGATGATGTTGTCCTTGGAATGATCTTCATACCATCTCTTGTTGCGTCTTCCTTCTTCTTCCAACAGTGGCGGTTCCGTGATTTCAAAAGATGGGATAACCTGAGCCGTGGGAGATGCTAAGATCTTCAGAACTGGTGATTTATCTGCTGTTGAGTCTGGATCCTCAACATGGATAATATCTCGAACCGGGCTAGGTTGGGCTTCGGATGCTGATGCAGTTGGAGTAACATCAGTTGAAGTTCCCCCTTGAGATGAGCTGGGGTCCTCACATTCATCTTCAGAGGAACAAGGATCATCATCCTCGGTTGCCCATAATGGTTCAGCCAGATTCTTCTGCCTTAGAACCTGCGATCTGGTGAGAGCTGGTGGAACATGTGGATCTACTTGTTGTCCTTTAGCCTGTTTCCTGCGCTCAAAAGTAGATTCATGAAAACTAACATGAGGTGTTATCTCCACAACACGAGAACTGTTGTTAAAAACTCTATAAGCCTTGATCCGAGCGGCATATCCGAGAAATATGCCCTTCGAAGACTTGGCGTCAAAAGTTTTTAACTGAGTCTTCCCATTGTTGTGAATATAACACTTAGAACCAAAAACGCGAAAATATGAAATATCAGGCTTCCTGCGTCTCCATAGTTCATATGGAGTCTTTCCCAACCGCTTGGTCAGAAGAGACCGGTTCTGGGTGTAGCATGCTGTGTTGATTGCCTCGGCCCAAAATCTCTTTGGCAGAGCTGAGCTTGTCAACATGGATGTAGCAGCATCCTTCAGCGTTCGGTTTCTTCGCTCGGCTACTCCATTATGTTGTGGAGTACGAGCAGCCGATGTTTGATGAGTGATTCCGTGCTTCTCACAGTATTCGATGATGGTTTCATTGAGGAACTCGGTTCCACGGTCTGATCAGATAGAAATGATTTTCATCTCTTGTTGGTTAGATATCCGATCCATCAGCTTGGGTAGCTCATCTCGGGTTTCACTCTTGTGACGCATGAAAATGGTCCACGTGTACCTAGAGAAATCATCAGTAACAAAAAGTGTATATTCGTTACCATTCATGCTCTTGGGGGTAACAGGCCCGAAGAGATCCATATGGATCAGCTGTAATACTCGGTCGGTTGATGGAATCGTTTTCAACCGAAAGGAGGATCTAGCGAGCTTTTCCAGCTGACACGCACTGCAGATATGTGTTGGTGAAAACACACTGTTCGGAATACCCTTTGCATGTTCCTGTCTCGCAAGGCGGTTCATTGTCTTGAAATTCAGATGGTTGAGCCTTTTGTGCCACATCCAGCTCACATCTGAACTGCTCTTCGATAAGAGACAGGTCTCAGGAGGACTACTATTCCAATATGCATAGTAGACATTCCCGATTGGGGATCGATTTCCTAACAATATGACTTGCTTTGTTCTGACATTTTTGACCCTACATCGCTGCGCATCAAACTTGACAGAGAAACCATTATCACAGAATTGGCTGATGGAGAGCAAGTTATGCTTCAATCCATCAACATATGAAACATTGGAAATAGACACGTGATTGGTTTCAAGGGTACCGTAGCCTTTGGTGTGACCTTTTGAGTTGTCACCAAAGGTAACAGATGGTCCTTTCTTCTCTACGAAACTCCCAAGTAAATCCCTCAGATTTGTCATGTGGTTCGAGCATCCACTGTCCATCACCCACATGGTATGTGATGCTTTATTCTTCCTCAGATGTTCCTCCTGCTCCTGCACAGAGAAACACGCTTAGGTCCCCAATTTTAGTTGGGTCTTGGAGGGTTAGAACCAGTTCCCCCTTGAATTGTGGGTCGTTTTCCCTATAGATTCGGATAGATTTGTCATTCCAAATTATCTTTCTTTCTCCATCAACTATAGCAACACCTCGGTCATCCTTAGGCTTATTGTTATTATTAACGTTCTATTTCTTGGAAGGAGATTGATTTCTCCCATTGTGGGCTTTAGGAGGAGAGACGTTCCCCCTGTTTTGTTGACATTTCTGACCCTTTTGGTTTTGCCGATGAGGTCGGACGCCATTTTGGAATCTTTGTGGTTGAGTCTGATTCCATTTTTCTGGCTGTCGACGACAGCTGTTCATGCCTGGTTGTTGATTCATGTTCTGGCATGAATATCCGCAGCTGTTGGAACTGTTCCACATTGGTTGACTCTGATGGAACCTCTGGTTGTTCTGATGATGGAACCGATGTTGATTCTGATGGTTGAATCCCTGTCGGTTCTGTTGATTCCATCCCTTCTGAGGTCGGTTCTGATTGTATCTCCGATGTCTCTGGTTCCTCTTCTGAGTCCTGGAACATTCCCCCTCGGTTGTTATCCCAACCTATGGATTCTTCAGTTCTCCAACCATATCTCCTTTTCCTTTCTCAGCTGCAGTTCCCTTAGCAGGTTGTGCTGTAGGTACTTGCTATGACGTGAAGGTTGGATTAAGTTGGGGAGTTGCAGACTCAACAATATTTGGTTTGGCAACCGTGACATCCACAGCCTTGATAAAAGTTGCGGGTGGAATTCCAGTGTCCTTGACCATGTCGTAGCCGAGTCCAGACACGTCATCCATTTGTCGTCGGTAACTAATAATATTCTCGATGATTTTGGATGATTGATATAGCTTTATCAGGTTGTCTTTCTCAGTTTGTAGATCCTTGAGAAGAACAGCTATATGCTCGGTCTGTGCGTCTGACATCTTCATCAGCTGGTCGATCTGTGCCTCTTGCTTGTTCAACTGCTCATGCTGCTCCTTGATCTGCTCCTTCAAATCCTCATCGGTTGGAGCCTTAGTTTGGTTGGCCACATTCAGTTGACTTTTGAGATCATCAATCTTTTCGATTTGATTTTTGATCAGATCATCTTTTTCGGTTAAGGATTCTTCAAGTCTGGCAAACTGTTCTTGAAGATTCTTAAACTCAACTGATTGCTGATGCAATTCGTCACTGAGTTCTAGGAAGTCACCCTAAGAGGGTTCCAACTCTTCATCTAATGTTTCCTGCATGTTAGTAGCATTGGAAGAATTTAAATTAATTGGACTAGAATGTACCTCAACATCATCCTGGTCGGTTCCAAATGCCATGAGACATTGATCCTGTCCGATAGCGTTGTTGGTGGAAGTCAGCTCGTCCTCATCTTCGGTGTCGGTGAAGATGTCCATGTCATCAGCTGCTTCTTCTGCAACCATGGCCTTGTTCTTTGCATTTTGCTTGGCCCTCAACGCATCTCTATCGTTCTTCGAAAGATCTGGACAATCAACTTTGGAGTGTCCCTCTTTGCCGCATTCAAAGCAACCGTTGTTCACAGGCTTTGAGTTATCTCGAGTTCGGTTAGATTTATAGAACCGCTTGTATTTTCCGAACCGAGTATCCATGTCAGCCAGCTTCTTTGACATGGCGGTAATACTCTGTTGCAGCTCTTCTCTGCTCGGCTCCTTCGAAGCTGTGTCCGCAGATCTTTTTGCCCTTGATGTTCGCGGCTTGGTATAGTCGGCTTGAAGTGCTACTGTCTTTGTTCCGGAACCAACATCCTCATGTCGACTCATTTGCACCGAGAACTGAGTTGATCTTCATCGGTTCACCTTGTACTCATTTCCTTTCAGAATTGAGAACAGTCTGTCCGTTCCCATCTCTCCAAGATCAGCTCGGCTTTCATGAATGTTGGTGAAGATGTCCCACTCAGCTGGTAGGGCTTGTAATACTTTGAGATTGATCTCTCTCAAAGTATATTTTCCTCGTCGGATAGACTGAATCCTTCGGATGATATCCATGAACCGAAGCTCTATCTGATCAATGGTTTCATCGACTTTTAGACAGAAATTATCAAAATCTTGACAAGCGTGGGAGAACTTGTTCTCCTTGGTTTGGTCACTCCCTTCACTAAGAGATGCCAAAATGTCCCACATTTCCTTAGCTGTGTTGCACTCTTCTATCCATGAAAGATAGTCTTGTCCAACTGTGGACATGATAGTGCTCTGAGCCCAGATATCCAGCTGGCTCACTTTTGCTTCCTCATGAGTAAAATCTTCTGGCTTCTTCTCGACTATCACCTCAGTTGCATCCCCATCATTGGGATTTATAGGAGTGCGAATGACATTTTCCATGATGGTGATCGGTCCGGATGTAATCACTTGTTGCATTCGATGATGCTTGGACAGTAGAATCTTCTTCATCCGAGTTTTCCAGGATGTATAGTTCACAACTGAGAACATGACAACAATCTTATCTTTAACATCCATCTGCACACAACAAACAGACGACAAATGCAAGCAGAAATGCACTAGCGTGAAAAAGATCTATTCAGTTGACCACTGAAGAAAAATACCTTGATTCACACCTCGTGAAACAGAGACAGCGGTCTTGTGAACCACTACTCTGATACCACTTGATGGTCCCGATACGAGTTCTGGTGTATGGGGGGAATACACCAGATAGGAATTTTAAAAACAACCCCCGAAAAATACCACAACTGAGTAAGAAGACTCAGCTGGAATCACAACTGAGTAAGAAAACTCAGCTGGAAGAGTGGTGCTGTGCGGAATGTGGTGGATACAAAAATAACCCGTATAAAATAACTCACGCTCAGATGCAAGGTCGGTCAACAACCAAATCAGTTGAAATGTAAATATGCAGTTTTGAGTGCTGGTTAGTTGGACAGTTAGATATGCAGAAAGTAACTGAACAGAAAACACAAAAGCACAAAGGAATTATGTGGTTCGGAGAGAACTCCTACGTCCACAGGGAGTTGTGAGTCCACACAACTCAGTCCAAATTCTTTAGGACAGCTACCACAAAGCTTACGCGGGCTTTGCAACCGTACACATAAGTTTGCGGGTACTTATCAACCTTTCTACTCAATTTCGGGAAGAGCAGGATCCTAACAACCTTTTTAGGGGATGTGTATAAGGATGGGTTTTCCAACTACTAGCTTTAACAAAGAAGTGAGCTAGGATCCAAGCTTGAACAAAGGAAGACTCAAACTAAGATCGAAAACACCAAGACAGATTCTAACTCTCTATGAACTCTCAGCTGGTAATGTTCTTAGAAAGAGAATAATTGTAGTTTAGCTTATGCGCACTATAACGTCGTTCTTTCGCTCTTCTGTCTCTTATCTTGATGAATGAATGAATGCCTCTATTTATAGGCGGTGAGGATCAACTAGTCGTTGGAAGAGTCGTTGATCTCTGTTCTGTGAAAGCGTTGGTTTGTCTCTCATCTCTGCAAATTTTCCCGATTTGGCAACTGTGAACTTCTGCTTTCCTTCTGAGACAACCTTGTGTTGGGCCAAATGAGGTAATGACAGAACGTCAAACCTTCACGTGACTTCCTATTTGAAATTCAAATTTCAACCTTTGTCTTTCAACATTGGTTAGTCGGTTGAGACGTTTGATCTTCATCCGAGTGGTCTTCAGCTGATGTTCCATCTGATCGCTACCTTCATCTGACATTCTGTCTGAAGAGGAACAGTTGAACTCTCAGCTGCCTTGAACTTCATGTTGTCGATTTATCAGATTGAGTCCTGCAAATCTGATGTTCCACATCCGAGTTTCCATCTGTAGTTCTATCCGAGTATAGCCATGTTGCCGTCTTCAGCTGGAGTCATGTAAAGATAAAATCTGAACATTTCTCAAACAACGAGCCTAAATACTAACATTAGGATATGACAACATCTACTCGGTTGGGGTCAGTTGGTTTTGGAATCAATCAAAACTTTACTAAATTTCCAACAGTGTAGATGCATGTGTGTGTAGTGTGTATATATGTATATATGTGTGTGCACGCGCATGCTGCGTATGTATATGGTGTATATGTGTGTGTGTGCAGTGTGTGTATATAAGTTATAGTTGATGGAAATAATTTATTGATTTTTTTTTGGATAAAATTGACAAATTATAAAATATATAAGAATAGAATAGTCAAAATATAAAAATAGGAGCATTAGGAATGACTAATACCATGATTTGAGTAAGACTATCCGCAGTGGTAGTGTCTTTATGGGGTGTCTTTATGGGTTTTATGGAGATAGAGACAGTGAGCTGCAATGAGACTGTCTCTATGAGGTGTCTCTATCTAATTTCTGACTTTGTATTTTGCATTAATTTTAATAAGAAAATTTAAAAATTTCATTAATTTAAATAAATAACTAGTACAATACATTAATTGAAATAAAAAAACATTACATTAATTGAAATTTTAAAAATAAAATACATCCTACTCGGCAAGAGGTCCAAATCGGCTTCAAACATGCTACATCACATCATTGGTGAGCCGATGGTGCTTCCTTGTATCTCTTAACGCACATCTGAGATAATCTCTCCAGAACAGCGGAGTTGGGACCCAATTTACAGCACAGACCGTCGTTGTTTCTGTGTCTTCCCTCCAGTTCACAACATCCTCCCTCTCTTCTTCAATTACCATGTTGTGCAAAATGATGCAGGTAAACATGATGTTGCGGAGGTGCTTTGTGTACCAGTTCCGCACCGAGTTCCGGATAATTCCCCATCAGGCTAAAAAAAATACCGAATGCCCGTTCGATATCCTTCCTCGCCGCTTCATGTATCTTCTTAAATCGCGCCGACTTTGGGTCTGTTGCAAGCGGGGGAGCCTTGATCAGAGCCGACCAAGATGGGTAGATCCCATCGGTTAAGTAGTAACCACCGTCGTAGTGCTTTCCGTTCACCACAAATTCGCACGGCGGAGCCTTATCTTCAAGCATGTTCTCAAATAAGAGCGACTAATTGAGGACGTTGATATTGTTGTTGGAGCCGGCTACTCCAGAAAAGGTGTGCCAGATCAATAAATCTTGAGATGCCATGGCTTCAAGAATCAAGGAAGGCACGCCCACATCTCCTCATATGTAGGTAGCCGCCCACACCTTCGGGCAATTCCTCCACACCTAGTGCATGCAGTCCGGGCTACCGAGCATCCCCGAAAAGTCGTGCATCTCCTCGTGCATTTGCAACAGTCGAGCGATGTCTTGAGCATTTAGCTTCCTCAAGTACACATCACCGAAGAGCTCGATGACAGCTTTGCACAACTATCGGAGTCGAAGATGGCCCGTGCTATCTTCGATCTTCAAGTATTCATCGAATGTATTCGGCGCTCCACCGGTGGCTAGTTGGCGAATGGCCATTGTGCATTTTTGCACCGACGTAAGGCCTTATTTGCCAGTTGCATCTTGTTTCTGCTTGAAGTAGTGCACATTCTGCTCCAATGTCTCGCAAATCTTCAAGAATAGATGCTTGTGCATCCTAAAACGCCGACAGAAAAATGTAGGGCTGTATGTCAGGTTGTCGTTGATGTAGTCGGACATCAATTGTTGTAACGCGCCTCCCGATCGCGGTGTACCACCGTCCTCTTCCCCTTCTTTTTTTTCCTTGGCGGTGAAGAGTCGAGCGGCAGCAGCTTGGAGGTTCGTGACCATCTACCAAATCTCATCATCGGTGCCATGAGAAGAGTAACCGGTTGAGGATTCCGAAGAGAAAGACATTTTTTATGAAAAATAGAGAGCAAAAATAGAGAGAAAACTAGGTGAAGAAGTTGAATTTGGTGTGGAGAAAATGGTGTGAAGAAATGAGGTATCTATAGGTGAAATTATAAAAAATAAAAAAAAATTGACTTATTTCAACTATTTTTTTTAAATTTCCGTTTGGCGCGTGCAGCACGCGCTGAATTTTTCTTCTTTTCTTTTTTTTTTTATTACGAGAGCGTGTCCCGCTCACGCCGGATTGAGACCGTCTCGACACGGAGGGACCGTCTCAAGCGGGGGGAGCCTGCATCGGCCTATCTCGTTGATGCGGCTGTCTCGAGCCGGCCGACGAGACGGCCGTTGTGGATAGTCTAAGGAATGACTAATCCCTTTGAGAATGGAATGACAATTCCGGATGGAATGACGATTCCTAATCGTAAAACATACCAATCAAAGAAATGGAATGGAGGTAGGAATGACCATTCCATTCCATACTTCATTCCGTCATACCAATCACTATTTCAGTTCTTTTGCAACGAACCGGTATTTCAAATATTGTTTTTTTTCCTTTTCGAATCCACATATCATCGGCAAATACCGAATCTCAATCAAGACTAAGGGGGGTGTATTCAACAAGGAATGTGGTGGAAAAAATTTTATGGACGGAATTGACAATTCCCCTAATTCTGGAAGGGTATTGTGTGGTATTGGGTGGAATTCAAGTGGAATCCGCGAGAAAATAAGGAATTGAATTCTTCTACTCCAGCGGTCGCTGGGCTACAGCGCCCGCTGGGAATAAAAATTCCCAAATTGATAACATGCCCGTCGAGCCCTAATTCCTCACAATACATCCCTCTCATCCCTCATTATCATCCCTCCCATCCCTCACCCATCGCCGCCGGCTCCAATTTCGCCACCGCCGTCTCCGCCCCACCCTTCCCACACCTCCACACTTCCATCCAATCCCTCATTATCTTCCCTCCCATCCCTCACATTTTCCCCACCGAAGTTCCTCCCCAAATCGGTCCTCCACCTCATCTTCTTCCACCGTTCATTCTCCTTCGTCCACTTCCACACCACACCACCGCCTGCCGCCGCATTCCCTACCCGGTACGTCGCCCGTCGCCGCCGTCCACAGCAGCGCGAATCGACCAGCAGCGGTCGCGGGACTCTAGCGGACGCTGGAATTGAGGTAGTGAACTCCAAATTTCATCAGCAATCCAGGCATGACCCCCGGACGAAGAATGCAACTCCTCGAGAGGATGCTCCCGTCGATTACACTACAAGGTTACAATGTCCATTTACTCTCATGAATAAAGATGAAGCTATTATCTATAATAAGTTTCAACAACATGATGTTACGAACCCCCGTTATCTAGATTGGGATTTGATTAAGGATCTTAAGCTTGAGGAAGAAGTTACTGAATATTTGAAGGTGTTGGGGTTGTATGATTATGCAACAAAGATTGATTATTGGGGTTATGATAAATTATGTTATGAATTCTTGACTTCTTTTGAAGCAGGTGGGAATAAGAATAATCGTAAGATCACTTTTAGATTGAAGAACAACAAGTATTCTGTCACTTTGTCAACGATGAAGCAATTGTTTGGTTTTCCAATAATCAAGGATAAGCTAGCGAGGCCTTGTGAATATAATGCTAATATTGATTGGGAGAGGTTGACTGGGTTTACTAATTGGAATTCTACGGGTATGCCTGCTGGGTACCTTCAGGATCCTGCATTGTCTATTGTGCACAAATTTATTGCTTATAACGTTTCTGGAAAGGTTGAGGCAAACAAGGTGAATACTACCGAAGTATATTTGTTGGCATGTGCCAAAGATAGGGTAAAAGTGGGTATTTCTGGCTTCATTTGGAATGCAATGGCTCAGTGTCAGGCTCGTTCTACTTCTCATGCTTCTTTCGCTCCGATCATCACTGGAATTGCCCAAAAATATGGTGTTTTGCAAGGAACAACGGAGCCACAAGAAGGTTATGAATCGGTTGAGCCTTGTTGGATCAAAGAAACAGAGCTAAAGGGAGGGCAAATCATACAAGATCGTTTCAATATATTTCCTCCGGCAAAAAGACAATGTGTTGAAAACAAGGTGAACAAAGAACTTGCATGTACTTTACGTGTTGATGAGCCCGGGCCAAGTACTCAACCGGAAGGAAATGAAGATGGTGGAAATGAAGAAGAAGAAGAAGAAGAAGAAGAAGAAGAAAATGGTGGAAATGACGAAGAAGAGGGTGGAGGTGGAGGCCACCAACAATTTTAAGGGATTGACTTTCAGGGCTTCTGTGCTCATTTCGACACTTCAATGTCTTCATTCCGTGATGATGTTAGATCACAATTCACATCATTAAGGCAAGAGGTGCAAGTCGGATTCAATTACCAAAATCAAAGGTTTGCCACTTTTAGTGCCGATGTCTACTCGAGATTTGACGCGCAAAATGCGCAGATGACAGCTATGCAATCTCAGTGGAATGGTTGGAGTGCCTACAACTCGTAATCCCGCACAAGCAAGTACTAATTCGGCTTGTGTTTGAAATGGGAACGGAGGTGCGGTT
Source organism: Schizonepeta tenuifolia (assembly GCA_029490685.1). NCBI lineage: Eukaryota > Viridiplantae > Streptophyta > Magnoliopsida > Lamiales > Lamiaceae > Schizonepeta > Schizonepeta tenuifolia. Next base: position 104,017,417 of record CM055956.1, read on the forward strand.
TTAAAAATTGTGAAGCGAGACTTGAAAATACCAAATATCCGCTCAATCACATTTCTTAGTGAGGCATGTCGAAGATTGAATAGCTAACTTGCATTTCTTGGATGACGACCTTGACCACCAAAATCTTTTAGATGGTATCGAACACTACGAAACGGAGCTTAAAACTGTCGCCGATTAGCAAATCCTTTAATGATTTGGTATTGAGCAAGTCAAAGGCCTTCATACGTATGTAATTCTCCAAATTTGGGATCTCCTTTATGGCATCCCATGTAGTAAAGGTTCTTTCTCTTTCTCGTTGCTCAAGTTTCTCATCCCTTTTTTGCAAGAGCTCATGAACTCCATCCAAAGTGGTGGTTAGTTTTTTAATCTCATCCATGACTTCATTAGAGCTACCACTTGATTCAAATTGACCTCTACTTCTTTTCTTGGGTTGATTTCTTTTTTGAGTTAATACATCGGAACCGGACACTTGAGCTTCAACCGAAGGTTGTGTGGAACCAAGTGGTGTCTCATTTTGGGAGAGATCTACGAAGACCTCGTTTTCAACATCATAAGAAAGATGTTCAATTCGTGCCTCACTTTGATGATCTTCATCTAGTAATGATGTCCTTGCATCCGTAGAACCACTACCCAACCCGATAGAGTTTCTTCCCACGGCAACACCATTTCCTAGGGCAAGCTCCAAATGCTCATAATCAGGAACTTCCGCATAGCGCAAATGCCCGTCTTTTGGGTGAGCCTAACATAAAATAAAGAAAAATTAATAAATAACTACAAATTATAAGCAAACAACATATTATGGAAATTATTGCAATAGTAGAAGCATACCTTTAAGTAATCATCCCATACTTCATCCGGAGCCGTAAACCTTTTAGTATTCGTATCATACCCAAAACCCGAGCTAAACTTCTTAAGATTGCAATAAGACAACCAAGTTTTCTTGAGCGATTTGAGGTGGCCCGTGTATTTGTCATAAGTCTTATTACATTTGAGTTTCTCATTTAGTTGGGGAAGTATTCTCTCTTCCACCATTTGCTTACTAAAAATTCCACTATTGTCACGCCATCCGTTATGTGCGGCGTCGGCCATGAGCTCTAAGAGTAATTTACTTTGTTGCTTAGTCCATGATTCATAAGATGCCCTCTTTTTGGTATCTTGTTGTGAATCTCCCATTCTTACTTCTATAATAAACACAATACATACATATACAAGTATATATCACACTTCTCATGTTGAAAAATCTAACAACCAACCCAATAGCATCTAACTAATAATGTTCAAAAACAAAAACAAACCAATAGCATCTAACTAATAATGTTCAAAAATAAAAACAAATCAATAGCATCTAACCATTATCATACTTCTTCAAGTTCAAAAATCTCAACAAGAGCAATATAACAAGAGCAATAAGAGCAAGAGCAACAAAAAAATATAACAAAAACAACTAAAACAAGTGTAAAAGAGCAACCCAAGAACAATGTAATCAAGTGTGATAAGTGTGTATTACCTTTGTGATGGAGAGAATCCAAGGAAAGACCTTCTTCTTCCTCTTCTCTATTCAAGAATCGTGATTTTGGGAAAACTGTGCGAGAAAATGGTAGAGCTACTGTCTGATCTCGAATATAAATCAATTGGAAACCTTTCATATTCCAGCGCCCGCTAAGAACATTCCAGCGACCGCTGTATCCCAGCGGGCGCTGGAATGCTCAGAATTCATTTCTGATGGGTTGGAGGTCGGAATTCATCGTGTACAAATTTTGGAATGGTTTCCACCAAATTCCACCAGAATTCATTTCTTCTTAAATGTTCAATACACCAAGAATTAGATTCTATATTTCAATTATGTGTTGAATACACCTGGAATTAGATTCCTTATTCTAATTCTGTGTTGAATACATCAAGAATTCTGAATTCTTTTAAATTCCACCACATTCCTTTGAATACACCCCCTAAGTTGTAGAAGGAAGGATAATGGCTTCTGCAGATTAAGTTCAATCAAAACTATTGCTCATTATTATAAAACGACAAGGTTAATTGTCTTAAGTAACACAACACATTTATGCGAACGTGCAAATTTCAAAAAATTGTAATCGCTTTCCACCTAGTCAGATTATGAGAAACGAGGTCGATTTTCCATGTTATAACTCCCTCGTGTTTTTGTGTTTCGATTGAAAGATTCGGGAACGTCAAATTCGTTACAAATTAACGTGAAGGTGGGAATATTACTCCCACATTACTAATTTACTATAACGTTACAAATATTGTCAAACTTAGTGGCATGGATAAGTAACTTAACCCCAAAAACAATAAAAATAAGTAAACCTTACATATCGGGAGTGGTGGTGGACCAACCCGATCCAATTACCCGACTCCATTTGTAGAAAGAAAATTGGTTTCTTGTTGAACAAAAGAAACAATCTCAAAAAGAGAGGGAAATATTAGGAAACCCCCCGAATAACCATCATCTGCCTCGCTCACTCTCTCTCTCTCTCTCTCTCTCTCTCACACACACACACACGACAGAGACATGTTCATTTGCCTGCACTCCACAAATTATCGCTGATTTGTTTCATTGACAATGCATGGCACTTTACAGAGGACTTCATCGACGGCCCAAAACCTAGCCTCTCTCTTCCACTCCGCCGCCAGGCTATCATTTAGGCGCACCAAGACCTCCGCCGCCAGGAAGAGGCGTTCCGCCGCGGCACACTCGTCGCCTCCCGCCGCCGCAGCTAAGAAGAAGACTTCCTCCTCCTCATCGCCCGAGGACGCTAAATTGAAGGCGTACATCTCATCTGTCAAATCCTCCTCCTCCGCCTCTGTTTCCGTCTCCGCTGCCGCTGCCGCTGCCGCTGCCGCCGCCTCCGAAGAAACCAAACGCGAAGAGAGCAGACTCCTTCTTAGGAGCTTTAAAGCGTCGCTGTCTTCGACGGTCCCCAATCCGCCTAGTTCCTCTCTCAATTCTATTGTCAGTGGCAGCTTGGCCTCCGACTGCACAAATGAAGACGGTATGGTATATTGAGAATTTTAATTCGGATATTGAGGATTTTGATTCGGATATTTGGTGTTGGTGTTCAAATCTGTATACTAGCCTGTCATTTACTGGTGTTTTGTTTATTTGCCATAGATGAATCCGCTGAGCACCTGGCTTCAAATATTTCCGGCATGTTGTACGGTACGGATGTTCGTTTTGGGTTTTATTCAGTGGAATCATATTAGCATTAACTATGAATATGAAAATGTAAATGTATGTGGAGGTTGTGCCTATTTGTTATACACTGCTTTTTGCATGAACTGCTTTTTTCCCTCCAAACAATTTGCTACTAAATCCATTAAATTTTAAGTTCAATTTGAGAACTATCTTTTACGAGTATTGGCCAACAGTCTGACTATGAATTCGTTTTCCAACTTATGGAGTGGTCAGAAAGCTAAAATTTCTGTTAGCTGCAGATGAGATGGACTTGGATTGGGATGATGACAACCAAGAGAGTCCGAAAGATCTAAAATTCTTAAAGATGCCATGGTTGACAATAATGTCAAACAGTACTGTTTCAGCACTGAGGAAAGAATTCGCACAAGATAGGAAGCAGAAGTGGGTATTTAAGAATTCAGCAAGTACTCGCTATCAAAAGTTGATGAATCTGTGTGCTACGAAATTTGGATCAGATACCGCCGTTGATTTATTTGGGAAGCTGGGACGAGAAAATGGCCTCAAAGAATTTAATGCGTTAATCAAGATATGCGTAGAGAAGGCTAGGGCAACCATAGATGAAGATGTTTCATTACAGCAGATTTATAAGGTTTATCAACTTTTGAAATTGGTCAGAGAATTAGGTTTTCAAATACAAGAAGAAACGTATGGCCAGTTCCTGATGTATCTAATCGATTTTGGTATGTGTGAAGAGTTCTTTTTTTTTCATGAACTAATCAGAGAAGACAATCCTGATTCACTTCCACGCTTAACTTACTATGAAATGCTGCTACGGATAAGAGTCGACGATGACGAGAGCTTTCAAGAATTTTGCCTTTCTGTTGCAAAGGAAGATGATGATGATGAGAGTTTTTATCGCCGAGGTAAGCATCTTCTGTCTTGACTCTTGACAGTACAGAGTGCTTAATCTACCTGTCCGGGGTAATTTTTTTCCTTATCTATGGATGGATAATACCAAATATTTTCTTGCTATGAAAAAATTATTTTGGATAAAATTGAATGTTGAGGGGTGCATTCTTTTGCTAAACCTATATTCTAGTGGCATTTAACCTGTCCATTCAACTCTAAATTTGGGAGGTTGAGATACCAATACGCACAAATATGTTGTGTCATTGGCTTTAAAACATAGGAAACAATTTATCAGCCACATATTTTCCTCTGTTTTTAAGGTTTATGATATTTTCCTCTTCTCTGACGACCATCCATTCGTTACTGGTTATCTTGCCTTCTTTTCAAGAATTGTCATCTTTTGTTTATTTGCTCGTAACTTCGTGAACCCTAATGATTATGTTTAGACAAACAGACATTTTAAAGATTTATTGCTATTTCTGTCTAACACTTATAATGGCTTCCTGTGTTGACCGTGTTCACTCTCTTGAATTACTGCTGTCACATGCATATTCAGAGTTGGGGAAGAAATCAAAGTAGCCATTCGAGATAAGGAAAAATCTATTGTAGCTACTCAGAACAAACAAACTATTTTAGCCACTGTTACTAAATACCCCTTTCCGGGCTCTTTCCTATGACGGTGTTTTTGACTAGTTGACTGTTGTCTTTATTTACACGTTAACTTGTTCATGAGTACACGATAATGCATATACTGTCTTACATGTTAATATATTGGGTTAATGTGTGAAGACGTATTAATAAGTTAACATGTTAAGTGTTAGCTCGTTGACACATACCTGATATTGCATATATTTCGCGCGTAACTCATTGACATTTTAACAGCTAGACAATGTTGTGCATGTTTTGTGCTAACTTGTTGACTTTGTTAACCTGTTATTGGTGTTAGGTATTATTTTTTGTTATATACATCTTTACCGGTTCTTGATATTGCAAATATTCTGCTAATGTATTTACACATTAACATAAGTTTATGATTACTAGGCCCACTGTATTTTAAGATGAGGCGGCACCTTTCTGGCAAGAAGGTTTTTTTTTTTACATGTGATACCAAAAGTAGCAAGAAAAGAAGGATTATTAAGTCTAAGTTGCTAAAAAGGCTTTTTCTTTATCCAAAATGGCTGTTATCATATATTACCACTTCGAAGGTGGTACCGAACTAACTAAAATGTTTGATATCCAATATCCATGAGCTGATGGAAGTTTTGATGAACATCTTATCCATGTATGTGTATCTAACCTCGGTGCTGCAATTATCTTGCAGAGGGTTTGTTACTGGCATTGTGTGAAAGTGATCGGAAACAAGAACTTCTCATGCTATTGGAAACTCTTGACATATCTAAAGTTACGTCAGTTGCTGCTTCAGAGTGTATCTTCAGGAGTTTGGGGAAGTTTTTGCTGGAATCTTTTGCAGAAAGATTTCTGCGGGTGCTGAAAGGAAATGGTTAGTGTACCATGGATAGCGGTTGCAATTAATTATTATTATTATTATTATTATTATTATTATTATTATTATTATTATTATTATTATTATTATTATTATTATTATTATTATTATTATTATTTGGATCTATTTGTTTTAAAATGCATAGCATTTGGCAAACTGGAATTCCATCCTTATTTGGACTTCTGTCTTCGTTTTTAGCCTTGGAAATATATTTATGTATCAACCAAAAGTATAACATCATGTTCTGGTATACATCTGTACATATTATTTTAAATATACGCCTTTTGCTGATCCATCGCTACTGCTGTATCACTTTATGTTCCATTCAACTTTTCCAACTCCCCTGTACTTGGGTTATTCCTGCTGGGATATTTAAGGTTTGAGCCTGCCTAGTATGGTTTTTGATCACTGGATATGTTTATTAACTTGCAAATTTGTATTTTTTGGTCAAGTGCAGATATTGGTGCTGAAAACATCTCAAAGTTCATCCTCGAATATGCAATTAGCATACCTAATTTAGCGGTGAGGAACTTCTCATGATTGCTACTGGTAAATCCTTTAGGCCTGAATGTATTCAAGGCAGCTGAGGAAACTTGTGAAGTATAAATGTGTCAAATTCTTTCACATCTTCATAAAATTTGCCAGTCTGACTACCAGTTTTTGTCTAGTCTCATTTGCTATAGATGTGCTCTCTGTTATTTGAAGGAGCCCCTCATGAATCTAGGCCATTTGTGATTTTGCATATCTAATATGCAGTGTGTTTTATTTTGAATAAGGAGCCAACATGACCTATTTACGTGAAGCAAAAATTTGAGAGAGAACTTGCTTGGTTCATTGTAGAGAATTTATTTTGAAAGCACAGGCCAACATGATGGATAGATCGTTTCTGAAAACACCAATTTGGGGTTATTATTTTGTCATCCATGTGGTAGCTTGTGCCCTATTATACTGATCATTATTGTTGGAGCGGGGAAGAGGGGTTTGTGTTAGTGTTAATGTGCTGTGACACATAACCTTGTGAGTTTGGTTCGGAAACTGCTCTTTGTTCTTGAACTTTGTGTATTTACTCTATTTGTCATAAGACTCATAACTGAAATTTTCCTCTTTCTTTCTATTTTCTAATTGATTTTTGTTTGTTGTTAAAAGGTTGAAGGTATCATCAGAAAGTTCCAAGCTTTGCATACTAAGTTTGAGGTGTTGCCTACTTCAGCACAATATGAAAAGCTCATTAGATATAGTTGTCAGATTTTCAAGGTGTGTATGAATGAAAAAGTTAATTCTTGATTAATATGATCTATCAGGAAAGCAGTCCTAACATAACTTGACCTTACTTGTTTCTGATTTTGTCCTAATTTTGATATGTCTTACTTTTTAAACTCATATGATGTGCCATAAAATATTCTTTAGGTACATGAGGCGCTCAATGTAGTAGATAAGGCATTTGAGTCTGGTATTTCTTTACCATTGGAGGCATTCCATACTATATTGTATGCTTGTGATCAGAGCTGCGAGTTTAATCTGGTTAGTAAATGTTCTCCTCCATTTATTATTCTGGTGTCAGCATGATAATGCTCCATAATTGCCGATGGTATTGAGGTTTAATGGGAGGCATCAAACTTCATGTGTACATGTTCAATATCTATGGATGTGCTCTCTTGCGTAAATGTTTGTGCTCGTGTTCTGGCAAAGAAACACAAATCCTTTATCTATATCTATATCTATACTTATATAAAAAGAGCCTTATTTTACAAAATTTACTTTGTCTATTATATCCCTATTATACATAAATTTAAAGGCAATAATTTTTATTAGGAATTAAATAGTCTAAATTATCAGATTTTATATAGGGTAAACAATAATAGATTATGTAAGGTAGAATCAAAATTCTTCACCCTTAAGTAGTATAAATTATTATATATTATTATGGTAAATAACAGTACATGATTTAAGGTAGAATCGAAATTCTTCACAATCCCATCAAAGGACAAACATCCCATTACAAGTGTATTAAGCAAGAGCTGTCTATGGATTTTATTATTCTACACAAGTGAAGATTACAAGATAATTATTTCCAAGATCATAATATAATCTACATGCATTCATTAGCCCATTATGTGATTAACAGTGCTTCATGATTTAATTCATGATTTTTAATATCCATAAGACAATATGGTCTAATTAACTTAAGAGTAGGAAGGTAATTTGTTATAATAAAAACATGAGCTCAATATAAGATCAATATAGTTAGATGTGAAATAAAATAATGATATTTTTTTTTAGTTCGAAAGTTTATTAGCAAGCTAATGAGTCGAATATTGTCAAACTGAAGCTACTTCATACTAAACAAGCTCAAACGAGCTTATCAAATTGAAATTTGTGTAGTTCGAGTTATTTACAATGGTTCGATTAGCATAAATACTTAGGTTGTTAATTTAAGGCATAAATATTTTTTAAGTTATTACACTAGCTAAATAGTATCTGCGATCTATTTTACATAAATTTAGTAAAAATATTAAAAGTGTATCAAAAATTTTTAGAACGTACACTTTTATAAAGGATAAAATAAATAGTATAGTTTTCCATGTGGACAATTTTGCTAGATAAAAAGTGATATAGTTTTCAATTTTAGATTCGTAATGAAAACTATTGATATTTTAATTTTGATTATAACTTTTTAGGAGACTTCAAAAAATTTATATTCACTTATTTTATGTAATGACAATTTATTAACACTTTTATAATGACACTAAAGAATAATTGAATTACACTGTGAATAATAGTTATTATATTTGGCCTTGCACATTACTTGTGTAATTTTTTGAAGGTCAATAATACAAGAAAAAGGGGAGTGCTCTTTACAATTGATTTTTTTTTTCATTAATGATAGAATATATAATTATGAGAAATTGCAAAAAATTCAATCAAAAAGATAATATAAATTATAAATTAGTTTCTAATAAATTAAATACAAATTAACTCGTCAATATTTATTTAGTAAAATCATTATTTTAACGTGCGGGTGCACATTACTTATACTAGTTAATATAAAAAGAGTCTTGTTTTGCAAAATTTGTTTCGCCTATTATATCCTTAAGATTTAATTTAAGGACAATACTATATTTTAATATATAATATTTAAAAATTATATATATTTTCCTTATACACATATCAATTCAGTTTCCTAATTAGTAAATTTTAGTTTTTCAAATTAAGGTGAGATTTCATGTTAATTCTCTAACTTACACCGTGATAATGACAAAAAGATTTTGAAATTGTTTTGGTATATTTAATTCTTCCCCTTAATTCCAAACTTGATATTTTGCCTCAAGTTTGGTTACCATGTCCAGAAAGCTCGAAAGATTAATGTCTTTAAAAAATCATAAACCAATAAATCCTTATATATATGAATAATTGAGTTGTAGTAGAAATATTTTCAAAATTATTAAATTTTTATTTTAAATTTTCCAATTGCACGGTTTGATATGTACATTGTAGATATTGTCAAAACCCTCGTATCGTAGATGATAGATTATGATTATTATTGTTTTGTTTTGTTTTTGCCTTTTGCTTTTTGATGAGGGTTATGATTAGTTTTGTTGTTGTGAAGTAATAAAGTAATAGTAGATTGTGTATGTAAATCAGTAGCGAGACCCCATATATATAGGGGTAGAAACTAAGTTACAATATAGCCCTATAAGGAAAACTAGATTAACAAGGAAAAAATTAAATAAATTAGGAAACTAAATATTCAGTAATTATAACACTGATATTACTAGAAACCCTAAATACATAGTCAAGATACTCCTAACAATTGTGTTCAAAATAATTGTGAAGAAACTGAGCTCATTAGGCATCACTAATTCGGGCCCAAATTGAGGATAATGAAAGAGACCTCATCAAGTATATTATTTTAATATCCTATAATTCAATTTAATTTTCAAAAGCATAGTAAAAAAAAAGAGAATGAGATTTTTAAACTAGCAGAAAAAGAAATCTACTTTATCATTTAAACGAAAAACAAAGACTGTGATTCTTAAGAACCCAACGAGTCCTTTCCCTTCAAATCAGATAAATTAGAGAAGGGAATGTTGTTGGGTTCTTACTCCTTCATGTCTACAACTCCATTCATCCGATTACTATAATGATGAGTCCAATTCGGAAAACGAACCATAAAAGAAACTACCTACTTAACCGATCACAAGAATATCACATACTACTAAGTACTATCCAATGATGAATCTTTCCAGTAGTATATTCCACTTCCACACACTTTCTCCGTCCATGATATGGTTGTCACATTGTGGACGACACGAGTTTTAAGAAATTGGTGGGTAGTAGTGGATTGTAGTGAGTATTATTGTGAGTGGAGTAATGGTCTCACTGTAAATGTGAGAGTAGTGAGAAATATATGATTAAACATAATGTATTATGTGAACCTTATTACTATAAATGAAAGAGGCAACCATATCGTGGACGGACGTAAATGGTAAAAATGGCAACCATATCGTAGACAGAAGGAGTATTATGGTAACGTGAGAGACATCTCTAAAATAATTATTATGAGTCATAATTCAAAAACTAAAATATATGATAACAATTATAACATTATCCTAAAATCAATTACTTAAAGAATACAAACTGTATAATGGACACATCAATTTGCATGTAATATTATCACATCTTTCTACGGTGAATTGAAATTTGATTAAATAAAGATAAATTTAGAAAATTTGAGATATGCTCTTTAGAATTTAATATTTTGACTATCTTTTATTCTCTATTAATGATCAATATATAAGATTTGGCAATTGCAAATAGTTCAATAAAAAAAACTATAAAAATTGTAATTATTAATTTCAAAATAAATAAAATATTAAATACATTTGTCAAATTAATTTATTTGTTAGAATCATTCTTTTTACGTGCGAATGCATGTTTCTTATACTAGTATCTACAAACAGTTCTATGTACATCACTGCTCATTATTCCACGTATTTTTTTGTTAGTGTATGAGAGAAAGTGATTCTTTGCTATTAGGTTGGAAACTTGGAATTCATGAGGTAGAGATACTTCTAGGAGAACCATATGTTGTACGAAGATAGTTATTCCATATCCACTTCTTAATCCCAACAATAGTAGTTGCGGGCCTTGCGGTAAGACATTGATTAGCCACATTGTTGTATCAATTTCATGATGTAAAACCTTTGATTTTATTTTATTTTTAAATTTAATTAAATCATTGTAGGCGATCTTGTTAAAATTAATTGAAAACTTTTTCATGAAGATGATTAAACAATTTATTTTGCTCTTAAGTTTGATAACTGCCATTCTGGAGAGAGAAGAGTAAGGCGATCATTTCCTCAGTCAATTTATTCAGGCATATTGGTTTCTACAATCATGAAACTATTACTTTCTCTTGTGCTTTCTTTATTTCATATATTGAATTTGTGTATCATGTTAACTTGAAAGATTTTGGACGATGTTGATATGGTTTCTTTCAATTCCCAGGTCCATCAGATATATTCAAGGATATCTCAACACAATCTGGAACCAAATAATGAGACATTCAGGAGGATGATACTCCTGTGCGTGAAGATGAAAGATGTAAGTCTTTGGTTTAAGGTATTAAACTAAATCAGTTAAAGATGTTAATTTTTCATTTTAATGCAGTTTGAAGGAGCGTATCAGCTGATTGGGAAAATCTCAAAACCAACAACTGGCATGTTCAACGCGATACTAGCTGGTCATTTCCGTGAGGTAGTTTAAGTTCTTCATTGCGCTGACAATTTGTTCTTGTTCTTGCAAGGCTTTGGTTTTCTCAATAACAGACTAACTATCTAATTGATGTGTTCTTTTAATAGTAAGCATTTTATTATTGACATTCTCTGTTATTGGGCTTGCAGAAAAATGTTCACAGTGCTCTGAATGTTCTCAAACAAATGGAAGATGCAGCCGTGAAACCTGACGCTATGACTTACAGCCATCTCATAGCCAACAGCCAGCGTGAGAAAGACATAGCGAAGGTTATCTATGGCTTTTTTTGGTTCTTGACGACTAGTATAGCAATAAGCTGCACTCTAATAGAATGAAAATGCCTTTCTAGTAGCCCCTTAGAAACCATGGCTTCAAACTAAGTACTGACTTCTGGAAATCTCGAACTGAAGTTCCATGCTGTTTTCTACTGATCACATACTATGCTTTTTTCCGTGTTAAAATTTTATTTTTGTGTTGAATTCTAGGCTTTGGTCTGGCAAAAGCTGTTTGGTTGTTTATAGATTGAAACTTTCTCCCCATGTTATGCATTCAATTTCTAGTTTTGTGTTTTAATTGGGGGGAATCAATTAGAATGATAGCTCTTGCATGATTGCATCTATAGCACGAGCTAGCCTAGAAGTCCCGTATGTATGGCAAGCCTGCACGAACTCAGTCACTGAAAACTTTCACTTTATTTTAGAGTGTTACATCAAAATTTTCTACCAAGATTAAGCTAGCTCTGGTTTGGCCGGTCCTTTCTTGCGAAATTTGTTTATATATAGAAATATATATACTTCTGTTATGCTGTTATTATCATGATTTTACAACTCTGAAAAGTCCTGCCCTGATTTTCTCTGTTGATCTGATTGTAGTATTATGAGGACATGAGTAGATTGCGAATTGCACCAACAAAGCAGGTTTTCATGGCCCTTATAAATGCATATGCATCCTTTGGAAATTCTGAATATGCTAAAGAGGTACGCATATTATCTCCTCAAATCATTATGTCAGCTTTCCAGATGAAACTTCCTGCACACTTTGCTGTTCTCGCTGAAATACATCGTTTAATAAGATTTGGCCAATCTCAGTCTCTGAGCTCTATGCTACCAGTACAAGAGTGAACCTTTTGCTGCTAGAATTTAATTTTTAACTTATGTGCAGTTAATCTTGAACAAAAACATACCAGCAAAGGCCTTGAAGGAAGTCAAGAGTGCGCTTGTTGGAGCTCTTGCTTCAAATGGAAAGTTATCTGATGCCCTTGAGTTATATGAAGAAATGAAGGGAGCCAAGTGTGATCTAAATCCCAAAGATATTAAATCTCTCATTGTAAGCTAGTTCTGCCTTTTAGGATAAACCAGCAGATGTATTATGACGAAGGCTCAATTAGATGTTTCACAACCCGTACAGGAACATTTCCAGTCTGAAGGAGAATTGGACAAATCGTTGGAGTTACTTGAGCGATTAAACGATTCGCCTTATTGGATTGATGCCTGCTTCAGCGTTATATCACATTGTGTTCGACATGAGAATTTGAGGTCCTCGGTGTTTGATTGCTTTTTCATATATATATTTTTTTCCTGTAAACTATTTTTTATTAGATTTGTTTTGTTTGTTTTAGATCTACTGTTGATTTACTGAAGCAATTAAAGGATAGGTTCGTGGATGCTGAAGTTGCACTGGAAGTCCTGTTTGACGAGGTATTGTCTCGTTTGGGAAGGAACTAATAGTAGAATACATACATTGTGCTGTGACACTCATTGCTTGAACATTTAGTATAGGACAAGTCAAATAGGAGATCAACTTTCTTATATCACAAATCAAAGGAAGAACAGAGATATAAAAATTTATGTTAATTAAGGTATATATTAAACAATAGTTGATGGAAGTTGTTTTCTGGCAAATAGTTCCCGAGGAATTAAAAGTTAACGTAGGTACAATATTGACCAAACCAAGAATTCTGCTTAATGTGAACGTTCTGAGTAAGGTAGCAAATTTCCGAACACTATTCTGTTGCCCCGTTTTTGTTGGTTAACCTTTTTGAATTTGCGTTAAACTCGTAGCGATTCGATTGCATGAAGTCTTATGCTATTTAGGTTTGTCATGGAGTAGGTTTTTTGCTTACTTGTGGAGCAAGAGCCAACAGACATGCAGTTTGGTCTCGATTTGCTTGAAGCTGTCAAGGAAGAAGTCGGCGTCCGCCCTTCACGGAAAAGTCTCGATTTTCTCCTTAGTGCTTGCACTTATACAAAAGATGTAAAGAGTTCCTTCTTGATTTGGAAAGAATATGAGAGAGCTGGCCTTCCATACAATGTTCTAAGTTTTGTAAGGTAAAACTGCTTGGCTTCTTTACTTTGTCAAAAAAAAGTTATATGCCTCTCTCTATTTCTCTCTAGCAATTTCACCTGCATTTCCCAAAATACTTCATGAGGGCAATCTTTTTGTGCATTTCCTCAATAAGAAGTTAAAAGATTTTCTCTACCCCTATGCTCTTTGTGTTGTGCAGCAAATATTTAACACAAAAATGCAAAATACATCTTCTAACCGTAGCTCGTTGTTCATCTTTGTGCAGGATGTATCAGGCTCTGTTGGCTTCAGGTGACAAAAGGTTGGCAGCCAAATTACTGAACAAGATCCCGATAGCAGATGACCATGTCCGTTGTGTCATCAAAGCGTGCCAAGAAATGTATGGGACCGAGGTTGTTAAAAGGAAAGAAACAAAGAAAAAGAAGGCACTGAGGGCAACTCTTAGTCTATTAGATAGTTTAGAAGCCAAAACAGAGTAAACTATTGTAAACATGTAGGTGCTTTTTTTTTCCTTCTTCTAAATCTGCAATTATTTATTGCAAGAAGCCCTTTGTATCTAGCCAGAATTAACAGAATCTTAAATGTGCACAACACTGTAATAAATTTCCAGAAAATGTAACAATTGCTAAACTGCGTTTCTTGATATATCACGCCTTGCTACACGGATCAATTATCAAAATTGGACGCATGCAATTTTATTTTTCTGATTTATGAAATATAATTTATTTTCAAAATGAATTAGCAACAAGAATAGCCTGCCTGCAGCGTGCCTTAGCCTTTTCAAGCCTCTCTTTCAAAGTTTCTTCCTTAACAGCAGCTTTAAGCATTGCCAAGTCCATTTCCATGAGCTTCAAAACTCTTGACAATTCAGTCACCATCCTATCATCCACCTTCCCTTCATCTCTGAGCACCTCGGCCTCCTCGACGGCTCTCTCTGCCACGATCTCTCCGACTTTCATGAGCAGCATGGCCGAGCCAAAGTCCCTATCCATGAGCTCCACCAGCTTCTCCAAAAAGTCCATAATCACGTACCCGGTCGGCTTCTCCAACGGGATAGGCTTGGTCCTCTTCCACCCTATCTCGAAATTCTCTGGCTCCGGTTTCACGAGGGCTCTTCTAGCCTCGCGGTCGCGGATAATCTCCGATTTTCGACGTTTCTCGATAGGGAACTTGTCGGCGCTGATGGTTGTCTGGGAGGGGGGAACGGGGAAGTCGGCATCGGCATCAGAGGAAGAGTCCGGCTGAGGTGCTGTGTGTGAAGTGCATTTGTGTGTGAAGTGGGAATGGAATGATGGAGTTAATGGTGTATGGTTTTGGGAGGGTAGAAAGAGATGTTGATGGAGGAATTGGAAACTGGAAGCCATGCAATTTGCAGCCAAGAGGATAAGATGAGAGCTTTGGCTGTTAAAATAGTGCCTTTTTAGATTGTTTTTTGGACATCACATGTTGTCCCCTTTTTACTTTTTACTTACTTTTCTTTCAGTTTTCTCACTTTTTACCCTTCACTGCGAGAGTGGCTGAGAAAACTTGTTTCCTTTTTCTTGTTGTTTATGGGTAATTTTGGTCTTCCAAGTTAAAAATAGAGTGAATATCAGTTTTAACTTTTAAGTCCAACTTTTTTTTTTCTTGGTTGTTTATATTTTCGCAAAACTATTTACCTGATGTTAATTATGAAATTAGGGATAGTTAGCAGGTTTATTACTCTCAATGAAAATTTATTTCTGTAATTCACAATTAAAACTTATCAATCCACAATTAAATTTATTAATTCTTTGTTAGAGATAATTAAATATTAAAATAATTAATAAATTTTTCTTTGATTTTGATGTGTAAATATGCAAGAAAAATCCTCATTTCTAACTTAGAACAATGACATTTTGAGCTTATGTGATACAAAAGATTTCCAAAACAAATAGTGAACAAATAACCCAAAAACTTGCATAAACAAAATCACACGAGCATTCGTCTCTGTTGTAGCTATGCATTACAAAATTTGGTTATGACCATCGATATTTCAGATCAATTTACACTGGGCAAAATGGTTGAGACACTACAATTTTGTATGATTTACTATCTACAATAAAGAATCACCAAAACTATATGAGATGCTAAACTACTAATTGGGACCTTTTACCCAATGTCAATTACTATATTACAACAGACAACATTTTCAGTGTTGAATTCTCAATTGGTTTAGTAACTTCTGCATGTCTTCAAGTTTCTCACTCAGCTGTCTGACATTATCAAGGCAGTCAGCTGACAATTCCGAGCACGCCAACTCGGAGGCGAGAGCAGCGCATTTTGCCTTCGAATCCAAAACCGCCTCCTCAAGAGAAGCCACAGTCAACTCCATGCTTGAACCCCGACTTCCACCAGCCGCATCAGCAAATGGACTGAACCCCGACTTCAACTTGTCAGGGGTAAAAATCTGGTCAAGACTTCCACTTCCTACAAGTTACAGCAACGAACGATCAGAAACCTTGTGAAAGCGTTCAGCCACCCGAGTCCAAAAGTTGAGACATATAATGGAAGTTCAGCAAGCAAGAATATGCATGTCCCTCAACTCTCTTTAGATTATGCGCTCTATTTTATTTTAATAGAGCGAATTATTTCGAAAATTTACCACTCGAATTGCTAGCAGATACATATACATGCACACACACACACTTTAATCTCAATTGGAACTTATATTTACCTAAATTACTGAGTTGGCTGATTGCTGCTGAGCCAAGAGATCCTTCTAATTTGAGAATCCGCAGGACTCCAGCAGCTATTCTACCCAAAGAATCGACCTCAGACTTGCACAGGAGAGCCAGATGTTGCAGTTCATCCTTCTTCACAACAGCCTCGATCTACGAAACAAAATATAGCTTCATTTCACTCCAATAAAAGCAAAACAACAAAGGTGATATAAAATTTTAAAATGGAACTCTCTTACTGGCTCAGTTACAGAGAATTTCAAATTTTCCACCACCCATTCAGCCATTAGATCATCATTATCGCCTTCAGAAGCCACTACGTCAACTGCCATATTGACGCCACCTCGTCTGTCAACAGGTTGCTTCTTGCTTCCAAGAATATCATTTTGCCCATGTCCAGAAATCCCATTGGCCAGCATCCGCTCTGCAGCCATTGGCTTTAAGATCTCCAGACCTTCCATGCCAACCTGCATTCATTTTATTGTTAAAGCAGTGGAAATCGCGAGTAAGTTCCAGCACTCGTGTTTCTGCCTGGGTACAAGTGAGCTCTTAGAATCAGAAACAACAAATTGTGGTTCTAGACCTAATCAATTACCCATTTCTGTTGAAAACTTCCTATTAAAATAATATTTTTTTTCAGTGAAACAAACAGCTAATTAAAGACATCCCATATTAGTCGCTGACGAGCAAACAAGGATACACAAGAAAAACATGAAATCCTCTGCTGCAAATGGTGTTTCATTTAAATCCGACTTCAGTACAGAATTACATAAAATGCAATTGTTAATCACACACTTGGCATGTATTGCAAATGTTGGCATAGATGGAAAACCATTTGTATTAGAGGGCAGCAACTAGCAAAGATATATCGAGCAAACCACAATAAAAATCTAAGCACCAGCAAAACCAATGTACAAAATAAGATATCTCAGTTTCACTCAGTATAGATTCTATAGAAACCATTGATGAGATATGATAGCTCGCAAAATATATTAAGAAAATAAGAAACAAAACTGAAAATAGAAATGCAAATACTGATAAAAGAAGAAAAATAAGTCAGTTCTCACAGTAATCAACTCGATAGGATATTTCTGCTTTCCACTCGTTTTTGTTTTACCAACTGCTGCATCCATTGGGTTGCTTTTTGCTTTGATATGTATATTCTGAAACGTCATATGCCAGCTCCTCTCTTCTCTTTGAGGAACTTCATAATCATGAAAGTATAATCTATCTGCTATCTCCTGTGCACCTTCAAGAGCAAATAGCCAATCTTTTAGTTCAATTGATACATCCACATCATCAGGCGTGCCCAAATGCAAGATGCTGCTTTCCTTTCCATCTTCTGGAAATCCATCTGGGGAGAGACCAAGAACAGAACAGATCAACAATTTATGTTATGCATGAATAGCAGAAAAAGAAGTTAAATGTAATGGTTCATACTCTCTCTGCGGTCATCCAAAGTGAGAGGTGATGCTTCAAAAAGCTTTGATAAAGGTCCACCGGATAACTGCTCAAGTCCTCTAGTAAGACCTTCCCCTGGTCCGCCATCAGGACCAAGAATTCCAAACCTATGAAGCAAAGATTCTGCATAACTCATTCCTCCACCGAGGCGGATACCAGCAATGCAAGCAGACACATTTAAACTGTGGCACTCGATATCTTGTGCACTAAATGGAATCACATGTACCATGGATATGTCCAAAAATGGTATTGTAGTAATGCGATTTGATTGATCAGTTTTACTATTTTGAACCCAAAAGACAGCCCGTAACTGATGGCTGTTCTTTCCATTCAGATTATTGTTGTTGGGAAGCATCAAGTCAGAGCCTTTCTCACGTCTGAAATCATTGGTATCTGTGCAGTCCACCTCAACCCTTTCCCACCGTAAAGTGGATGAAATTGCCATTGCACCACCCAGAGTTCTATGACTTACCTTGACAGATAGACCATCTCCCATGAAAAGAACAAGAGGTGGGCCTTGAGTATCAGATGAAGATTCTAAAAATTTTAGCTGCAAATTCTTCAGAGAAAGAGTTACAGCTGTATCACCAGGAACTTTATCCATTATGCTTCCCTGCAAAGACTCAATTCTCGTCTCCTTAGCTTTGTTTTTCCCTGCTACAGCTATTTTTTCACTTACCTTACCAAAATAAGCATAGAGGTCTAGAACAAAAAATAATTGCTCCACCGAAGTGCTCGAATTATATTGTTCACAAGCAACTCCTACTCTGACGACCCCTCCTGCAGGTGGCATATTTGTTAAAGGGCTTCCATCTGCGGTCACCATTGCTACTTCAAGACACATGTCTTTCATCTCAACACATTTCCATAGACCTGACTCAGCCCTTGAGGTGTTCCTCCCAATTATGCTGTTGCATGTTTCCAAAGACAAAGTAATCAAAGATGCTGCAACAGTCAATTTCCTCTGGCTGGCATCAACTGGTTGGCTTTTCCAAAGACAGAAGCATGCAGGATCCTTCTCAAGGTTCAGTATGCTTAGTTTTAAGGAAGGTGACTGGGAGAACATCAACTCTTCGATATGAAGCCTTGCCCCAGAAAAGGTATTCTGAACTGACATATTGGGACTTCCAGACAATTGCTTCGAGTTTCCTATCTCTAGGGGTACAGTAACGACTACACCTTTAAGATTGAACACTAAAGAGTTAATGGAGAAATCTGGCAACACAGAACCAGGATTAACAACAATTCCATCAGCCAAAAAGGATGATATTCTCAGACAGGATTCTTCCTGAAGATGAATCTGAGTTATAAGAACAGGTAGGCATTAGCAGCAATAATAGTAAAAAAAATCAACATTTCTCCCTAAGAGAAAGTGAATAGATGAATACTAACCATTAGTGGCTGGCAGTCTATAAAGGTTCTGGAAGCAAAAATTGGTGGGCTTGGGGAGGGCACTATTTGCAGACAGTAGAGACATATCAGAGGATCACTGCAATTTGATTGCCACTGCTGGTCTTCAAGAGGATATATTGGAGGACAGAAGTTCTTAGCTGGATACAGCAAACAATGTTCTATATGTAAAAGGGCTCTTATGATAAAACAGTGTAAGCATGGTAGAGATAAAGTTAGTAGAATACCAAAATCAGGGACATGAGAGGTATCATCTGAAGCATTCTGCATTGATGGTTGCACTAAGGTGCACGGAGGATGCGAAAATGTATCCCTGGATTTTTATTTTTATTTTTCACATGGAACAATTAAAAAGCCACTCTAAAACGGGAATCTATCCAAACATAATTGACAGCTGCCTTTCAATGAAATACCACACAAAGTCTATACCAACATGTCTCCAGATCCACAAAGACGGCCCAAAACCTTTTTATAATGCAATTGAAATATGTATAAACAAATAGAATGCTGGAACCATGTGTTCAAAATATAATTTGCAAGGAAAACTGGAAGATGAGATATTGCATGACATTAACATACAATTAAAGCAGTAAACTGAAGTTGCCCAAAAATAACATACAGTACCTAAAAACACAAATAAGTGCTTTAAGAATTAGTTGCGCCCCTAATCAGCAAGAAAACAGATTATAATATTTATGTAATTTTCAATAAAAGAGGTATGTATGCATCAGATGTCACCGTAGAATGCCCTTGTGGTACACAGATTAACTCACCTCAAAAACAATCCACCAATCATAATCCGTGTCAAGTAATTGGCATTCTCTCCATCAGATACACTTGCCTGATTAAAGAAGTTATATCTCAGTACATCTCCCAAGTGGCAATACAAACTTGAGAAATACTTAGGGCATGGTTGGTACGCAGGAAAGGATTGGGAATGGAATGATCATTCCCTTATTCATTCCTAATCCTATGGTTGGTTCGTTTTATTCATAAGGAATGACCATTCCTAATGGAATCACCAATCCCATGAGCATGGGTTTAGCCATTCCTCCCCTCCCCCTTGGTATTAGCTAATCCTCATCTTCAAGAATCAATTATTATTATTATTATTATTATTATTATTATTATTATTATTATTATTATTATTATTATTATGAACTTAATAATATATTTATTATTTTATTATTATCTTATTATTATTGATTATAATAATTATTAATATTACTAATATTAATATTATTATAATAATTATTACTAAATAACATGAAATAACTTATTGATTATAATAATTATTAAGTGTGTGCTGTCCTTGGATCACGAGAAGCGGTAAAATATGAAAATATAATTTTCACCAAATAACAAACCAACCCGAGAGAACAATAGTGATTGCATCAGAAGTTCTAGCCGAAATTCTGCAAGTCAAACAAATTTGTTAGACTAAGACTTGAAGAAATAATATCTTTTTATAGAAAAGGAAGTATCATGATTCATGGCACCCGCATTGGCGAATAATCACAGAAAGCTGCAATTTTTTCCATCATAAAAACTACAGATGGCGACTTAACTACCAGTAAAAACGTAAAGAAAACAAAGGAACACAGATGAAAACAACTAACCAGCATCCTTAATGCAGAGAAATATGTGATCCACAACTATAGATACTAAAGAACGACCAGCGGCTTCCGCAGACCGCTGACAAGAGAGGTAATATGTTTCAGATAGCTTGATTGTAGAAAGATTCTCCAATAATATCAGGTCTTAACAAAATATGCTAAAGAACAAATAGAGAGATAGATTATACCGGCTGAGAACTTGGATTCACATCTCCTCGATTAAGACAAACATATAATCCGGTAAAGAAACGGAGAAGAGCTCGTAATCCTGAGAGCATCATGAAATTAAGTCTCTAAAGGGGATTCAACAATTGGTGTGAGAATTTGTACTGTAAAAAATAATTTTGGGAGAAAGAATGTTGGAGGTAAGAGTAAGTTTTATGTTTTAGGTAATATAATTGAAATTATGTGCATTTGCAGCTTTAGCCACAGAAAATCAATCAATTCTAGATAGACCTGGTTCACTTAAAGCAGGGCAAACAGCTTCCGTAATATGCAATTGAACTTCAAGCCCTAGTGGAGAATTTAGCTCTGTCCTTTGAATTGTAATCTGAAAATCATCATCGAAATCCAGAGATAGTAAATATTCTGTAGACAACAGAGACTCAATCACAGAGAGATGTTACTTTAGGCTGAAAAGAAAATTATTTCCTGGCGAATCAATGATACAATCCCCCAATAGAAGGTGATATTCTTAAAATCAGCTGAAAAGCTAAAGTGCATACATAGGCCTCCCCGGAAATCCCCTCAATGAATCGCTCCCCACCAAAGAATACTCGTTTTGCACCATCTTCATCTTTTTTATTAGACCCTTCTTGAGAATTTAAGAAGTTTGGATCCGAAAACATATCTGGATGAGGCAGGAGGTCAATAGACAAGTGTTCCCACTGAAGTTTCTGCAGATGAAAAGTATATTATTTAGATTATGCACCATGTCCTGAAACATACATATAAAATGAACGACTAGTT
This sequence comes from Schizonepeta tenuifolia, assembly GCA_029490685.1. Classification (NCBI taxonomy): domain Eukaryota; kingdom Viridiplantae; phylum Streptophyta; class Magnoliopsida; order Lamiales; family Lamiaceae; genus Schizonepeta; species Schizonepeta tenuifolia. The sequence continues at coordinate 104,039,194 of CM055956.1, forward strand.
TAACTTCACAGCTCTCATGACAATAGCTTATGCAGAACTGTTTCAGACAAGAAGTGAGATATGAGAAGAACGCCCATGAAACAACCTGATGGTTTTACTTCTATGAAAGTATATAGAATGCAGATACAATTAAAAAAGAATAAAAACATATAAGCAGTACGTGGGCTTCTTTACTTTGAAGACATATATGAACTTCTTGTCAGTAGAAAAGTCCCTTGCTTCCTTAAGATTTACAACCTGCTAAGAGAAGTCAGATTTAATAAGAGATTTGTTCCATGAAATTAAAAAAACAAGAACAGTCCATAAAATATAGAGCATAACCTCCCAGTTCTGGTTTGTTGTGCAAAGTATAAGGTTCCGTATAGTGATGGAAGCCATTGGAGATGCCCTGTTGGATAGGAAATGATTAATAGAACAATAATCTCTCTTTGTTACCACTTCTGACAAGGAGTTTAAGTGATTGATGAAAGACATTATAAACTCTAGATCTTTGACTTGATGAGTAGCTCTAGTAGCACTATCCAACATCCCGATGGTTGTCTTGCAAACCATGTTTGCTTTAAACTAATGTGTTGCCTTCTTCAAAACGCCACCACTATTTCCCAAAAGAACCTTGTTTTTCTGACATACATCCTATATACCCAAACCTCCAAATTCTTTAGGTTGTGTGACCACTTCCCAGGAGACAATGTGAAAATAAATTTCTCCATCAGTACCAGCCCATAAAAAATATCTCGTTCCGTTTTCCATCAAGCAAGCAATTTCTTTTGGTACTCGAAAAATCAAAAGATAAAAGATAGGTAGATAACTCATCACTAATTGTAAAAGACAAGAAACTTAAATAATCTGTTCAATGCATTATAAATCAACTCATTAAACTACCATCCAACAAAATCTATTTTTCCTTCCTAAACTAGGAAAAGCAGGATAATTTTTCATTTTACTTTAAATTTGATCTTAGCATCTAGAACAACTTGTTTTGATCAACGAATCAAAATGTTCATTAATCAGCAAGGTAGCAAGAGTTACCAGGTTGATCCACCTCTTTGTCGAGCTCCACCGTGAGTTTCAAGTAAAAGATTTACAGTACGAACTTGTAATGTCATTCCATCTGCAATCTGATAATTACAGACTAAATGTAAGTTTATCAATTTTTGTTTGAACTTCTAAACACACGGCACTACAAAATTATGCAATCATGAAACACCAGATTAACCTTGTCAGCGAATCCATATCCATTACCCTTTCCAGCACTGGCTGAGGTTGAAGCACTGCACGAGGACACATGGTACAAAATGAGAATTCATGCTCGAAGGCCAGCTGCATCCACAAGAAATGATAATCAAACAGAGCTTCTTGACCCTGTCAGCATACCTGCTCGGGTTACTAGATAAATCAATATCATCATTTTCCTCCAAGACCAGGTCCAGCCTATCAATTTGCACCACAATTGGCTCTACTTGTACATAGCTCACCGAAGGAAGCTTCAAAATTAAGAATCATACTGTTAACTTGAAACAGCAGCATAACATGAATAAAAACAGCATTGTTTCTACTAAAATATCACACTCATCACATCCAGGATCACATAAATCGTCAATTTTCAATTATTGAATTAAACGAGTGGCAATTATACTGACCACAATCTCCAATTTGCCAACTTTGGCGGTGGTGACATTCAGCGCAGGTGGCAATCCCATACTCGCATGTAATGCGTCTCCATTTATATCTACCAACAACGAAAATAAAGAAGAAAAAATCAAATCCAAATTCTCTAAATTCAGCTCCACACACACTCACACACACAGCAAATGCAGCTGAAACAAGATCGGAAGAAGAAACGTACCTAAGTTAGAAAGTTGCGCGGTGCGCCCCTGCAATTTGAACTGATCTCTACTGAATGATTTCAACCAATACTTCAGCGTGTACTCCAACGCCCGAGCCAAGATGGACTCCATATCTGCTCTCGCCGCAGGTAAAACCGGCGCCGCCGCGGCCGTTAATGTGAACTACCGGAGTTTATTGCGGTGGCGGTGTCGCCGGAGTAACCAGAGATCACCAGATCGAAGGCGGAATCCGATTGGAGAGAGAGAGAGAGAGAGTCAGATGATAAACATTAGAGGGGAGAGGGAATAAAGTGCTGGCACGTGCGAGCAGGGTTTATATTATACACGGTCATGTGGCTGGCACGTGTGGAAGATTCTATGGACCCGGTGTAGGAAGCGTTTGCAAATAATCATGGATGGAGTTGTAGTGAGTTTTTATGATGGTTGAATTTTTAGTGGCTTGAGATTGGATGAGAACAGAGAACCGCAATGTAGACGATTGCGGCCCGGTATTGGATCTCCAATTGCTGTTAATGTCAGTAACAGGCAATAGTTGGCGGGAGAAGTGTCTTTTTGTCGGTTTATAATATTTTATTTATTTACTTTTCATCTGCTTTTGGAAACTTTAAGGTATAAAATAATAGTAAGCGATTAATCAAAACAAAATGTCATGATTCGCATATCATATAGTAAAAGGAAATGAATTTAATACATCAATTATGATATTTTAACCATCAAAATATTTACAAAATTGTATGATCGGAAATGGTAATATAGAAGAGTATGATTGTAATTTGTAACTGTGTAATGTCATTTTTTTCATGTTAGAAAATATCTGAAGACTTGTCTTTATTTAAATCGAAAATAACCATTAATATTAAATTAAGTTGAAGAACATTAATAAGACTTGCCTATAAAGCAAAACTAATACTCCCTCCGCTTCGTCAAAAGTTGTCCACTTTGTTCTGGACACGGAGTTTAAGAAAGTTGATAAAGTGAAAGTTAGTAGGGTAAAAGTTAGAAAGTAGGGGTAGTAGATAATGACAAAAAAATAATGGTATTGACAAAAAAGAGGTGGTATTGACCAAAAAGTAAGAATAAAGTTGTTGGGATGATAAAAAGGTAGGAATAAAGTTGATGTGAGGTGGGGTCCTTAATGACAAAGGGTAGTAATATTTGGAAAGTAGAGAGGGTAGTGTAGTACGAAAAGGTAAAGTGAACATGTTTTGGTGAACATGGTTACTGTTCAAAAGTGGACAGGTTTTGATGAACGGAGGGAGTATGATTTATGAATACAGACTATAACAATAATTTATAGAAATATTTTCCCGCTAAGATTCCATAAATGAATATTATTGTGAGCAGGGTTGAATGTAATTGCTGATAAGAAGTTCGTTAGTTAGTTCAAGTGAATGATTTTATAATCCATAAGAAGTAAATTATTTAAGCAGTATTAAGATAATGGTAGTGATATAGAAACAAAATGTGCAAGGCAAAATGGAGATATTTTAGTAATGTTACACAAATTTTATTAATTGTTTTCATAATTAAAAAAATGTTGACTTAAAAAAAAACTAAAAGAGTCATAAATACCGCAAGTTGCCATCAATTTCATTATTATTAAATTTATATCCATCAAATATATTTAGATACTCTGCATAGCTAGTATTTATAAGATACTAGATAAATTTAGTGTTCTTTCTATATTTATTAAGTATTTTTGAATTCGACAGTATTTAGGTCAACTAGTCACTTTTGAATTTAATCATTTACAGGAATGAAAATACAAATATAAGAAGCATTGAGAAAGGAAATCATGTTCATCATTTAATTATCAACAAACCGATACTGCAAGGGAGGATGGAATAAATGCAAATCGTGTTCAAAAAATTTTACGCAAATGTAACAACACGATCGTCATAACAAGACCAGATCTTTCCAAGTCGTCTCCGGTTACGGAGCTAATCATTTTAAACACACATTATCGCCACATTTTTGCATATGCTCTTTCTTTTAATGCATTTGTTTGGTATCTCCGTTGTTTGATTTATTTATCTTTGCAATCAATTTGGTGACGATAATTCTTCTTATATTTTACTTTGTGCATGCTGCTAGATGATTCTTCTCTAATATCAATCTGGTACGATTTGCAATTTGGTGACGATGATTTTTGTATTCTACTTCGTGCATAGTACGAATTTTTTTAATTCTCTAATATTTGTTTTTGTTTTTCTCACCGCCGTATGATTTGCCGAGGCGATTTGGTAATGATATGGCCCTTGGATTCAAATTTCTTTCTCACATCTTTATTTTTATTTCATTATACCTTTAGTTTATGAATATTTCTATTTGATTTTGGGGTTATACTTCTTTGCAGTTCTTCATTGTTCTATTTTGAATTTTGCTTTGATTTGCTTCTCGCTTCTCTGTTTTGGAATTTGATTTTCTGGATTTCTATACGTGTATAGTCGGCCAATAATGTTCAATTTAAGCTTCAAGAGTAGATAAGAATACGATCTTGCACTGCAAAATATGTCATAATGTAAAAGTTCACATTGTTTAAGAGCTCTTCACATATTTGTCGAGAAAGTACAATTGTACAAGATACAAACTCTTGGGAAAATTAGTAAAGGTTTTTACTTATCCCAAAATTCAACTGATCCCAACTGAGAAAATGAAATCATCAGTCTGAACTTAGTTAGAGCTCACTGTTTGAGCGTAGGGATTGTATCTTTACAGGTTCAAGTAGAATAAGTCAGCCAAACTGAGAAGGCAGTTGGTTAGTCGGACCACAACTTGACTGACTTTATGACTGAACCATGCAGCTCAAGCATGTCGAGCCAGTTGTGTCGGAGTCAGACGTCGCAAAGCCAAGAAGAGAAAACTTTGAAGACGGTGAAAGAAGAAGAGTTGAATTTCAAATTCAAATCTACTCGAAAGTACAAGATAGCCTGTAACTTTCCATAAATTGACCAACCACGAAGACTTGCATAAAGCAAGGGGTTGCAGTTACCATTTTAAGAAAGATTGCAGTAGAGTTGGTGGAGTGTCATACCTTTTGGCAGAGATCAAACGGCTCATTCCAACGGCTAGTATACATCTCTCTCTATAAATAGAGGTCTCCCCATTGCGAGAGAAAGAGAGTATACACGTGCAAAAAAGCAGAAGAATTCAAGCAGAATCTCTCTCACCAAAGCAAGAACAAGTGAGCTGAAGAACCAGTAGAAGTAGATTCCTCCTCATGTTCTTCCCTCTAGACTCTCAGAAATGTTATTCTTTTATTGAGTCTAGAATCGTAGTTTCTAAGCAGATTCTCTCAATCTCTAAACCTTAGGAAGAAACATCCACTGTTCTCAGTGTTAAAGGCTTCATAGGTGGAAAAACCCCAACCCCACCCTTTGGGTCTTTCTTTGAACCCGCAATCAAAGAGCTTAGGTCCCTTAGAATCCGCAATCGAAGACTAGGCTCTACACTTGCCCGCAAAAGTGTTGTAAGGTCTTGTTCGAACCCGTAATCGAACTGGTTAGGTTGTTTGGTACCCGTAAATCAAACGGAACGTTTGATAAGCACACGTAAGCTTATTTGGTGGATTACTTCCCCGAAAATGAAGTCGTGGACGTAGGAGGTCAATCTCCGAACCACGTAAAAATATTGTGTTATTTATTTCAATGTTTACTTTCAGTTTACTAATTAACTGACCCTGCATAAATAGTTTTGTAAAACTGCATTAATTCTTTGGGAACTTGACCTTCCACTCAAAGGATTTCAATTAAGTAACGAGTTTAAATTCCACCAACTTACGCATAGCAAAACTCTCTTAAAACCTGAGTCGGGATTACACAGTTGACCCCCAATCAAACAAGTGAGTTGTGCACCTAAATCTGTGGCTGACCTTTTCAATCATTGAGCCAATCGAACTGTGCAATTCATAAAGAGAGAAGGTTTTTAATTTAAAAAGCCCTAATTTAAAAACCGAATATTTTTTTGAATTTTAAAAAAAAGATGAAGAAAATTATAATAACATTAAAATACAAAGCAAGAGCTAGTTGAGCGGACCGAAACTTGTCCAAATTTCTTCAATCAAATTGTCCATAAGACGATCGTGGGCTCTTGCATCTTGAACGTGAGCTCATCTCTCAATATATTGTGTGAATGCACGCGTTCCACCCATGATTACCGGTATCGTATTAACATTGGCGTCGCCCCGTGCGCTCGATTCCACTGTGAATTGACTTGCTAGGTGTCCTTCATCTTTAATGATGTTATATATAATGATGCACGCGTACATGACGTCGTTTAAGTGTTCTTGAAAATGCAAGCGAGCAATGCCCTTTATAATTGCCCAAGAGCTTGTACTATCTTCACAAATGTAGCACACTTTGGATAGATGTCGTCGGCAAGATAGTATCTATTGGGGCCTAAATGCAGCCCACTTCGCATAGATACCGTCGGCGAGATTGTAGCTCATTCAGTGCTCGCGGCCATTTGCAACGAAGGTGACTGTCGGCGCTTTTCCATGGAGAACGTCAAGACGTCGGACTGATTGAGCACATTGACGTCGTTGTTGGAGCCGGCGACACCGAAGAAAGCATGTCAAATCCTCAAATCATGGGAGGCGACCGCTTCAAGGATTAGCGTGGGATAACTCTTTCGTTGGGTTGTGTACGCACCTCTCCAAGTCGTTGGACAATTCTTCCATGCCCGGTGCATGCAAACGATGCTTCCAAGCATGCCATGAAAGTCGTGCATCGCCTCGTGCATTGCTATGAGTCTCGTGACGTCGGCAATGTTTAGCCTCCTCAAATATTTGTCACTGAAAGCGGTTCTGATGGTCTTACAAAAATTCTTGAGAATTTTTATGCCCGTTGTCGGTCCAACGTGCAGATAATCGTCGTATTGATCGGTAGCTCCACCTTTCGCGAGTTGCCTCAAAGCAACAGTGAATTTCATCCATAGGTGAAGCCCCATTCTTCCAGTTGCATCCGGGCGTTGTTGAAAATAAGGCTCCTTAGCTTCCAAAATTTTGGCTATCTTTAGCAACAACTTCTTGCTCATGCGAAAGTGACGGCGATATACATTTTCGCCCAAATCGAATTCTCGGCAAAATCACGAATGAGGCGTTGTGCAACCTCCTCACGATTCCGTAGCACGTATGTCCTTGTCGATGACTCTTCATCATCTTCAAAGTGTTGTCAGTATAGATCAATGGCTTGTTGACCCAACTTAAGTGCCCTCACACGACGATTCTCTACTTAATTGAAATCGAAGAATTCTACGGAAAAAAAAAAAAAAAAAAAAAAAAAAAAAAAAAAAAAAAAAAAAACATGTTTCTACTTGAATATAGTGTGAAAATTTAAAAAAAAATAATGAGGGAGAAGAGAGTAGATGAGGTGTGAAATGAGAAGAATGAGAATGTGATATTTACACGAAATTCTCCAAACCAGTCGTTGCCAACCGTTGGCAAGTTATTTTTTTTTATTACAACAATTATTAAGAAAAAGAGGGAGAAAGCCACAAGCTGCCGCATGTCCACAACGCTCGGGCGTTCGGCCGGACAAAAATGAGAACGGCGCTCGCCCTATCAACAACCACAACACTGACAATAGTAGTCGCCCGAGAGGCGGTCGAGCAAGAGAAGATCGAATGGGCTATCGTCCTCCCTCTCGTCCATGTCCACCATTGTGGGTGCCCTTACATAATTTTCAAAGCTTTCCCACATCGATTTTGAAAAGAAAAATAAATTCATCCCACATTGATTTTTAAGAATTTTTTTTCTTTTTTGAAAATTGTCTATAAAAATAGAGTTCACCTAAATTATAAATTCAACATAAAATTTAAGAACTGCCAGCGCGGAATTATCCGCTTCACAGTTCCCAACTTTTTATATTTTGGAACCGGTCCATCCTACTCACATGGCCGCAAACACGGTTCTACTAAGTGTTTCTAACTCCAAAACCCCCACTTAGAGACACACTACATGCATCTCAAGTGACACTCTACATGCATCTCAAATGTCTCTATCTCTGTCTTTAACTATTTAGTTTCTGAAAATTAATTTTTTATTAATTAAATTTCAAAAATTACATTTATTGAAATAAAATAAAACATTACATTAATTGAAATAAAATAAGACATCGTACATTAATTAATATACGAAAATTGCATTAATTAAAATAAACGATTACTCTTGTAGAGATCCAAATCGACGCCAAATGTGCTCGATCAAATCATTGGTACGCCACAGCCTCCAATGTGCATCTTTTCTGTGCTTGAAGTAACGAACGTTGTCCTCCAAATGCGCAAAAAAAGATGATTATACATCCGGAAACGGCGTCGTAAAAAATGTCTAGTCGTAAGTGGGGTTGTCGGCGAAGTAATCAACCTATAGAAGCTGACATGCCCCTTCACAGTCGCAGTAGACGAATGACCTCGACCTCCTCTTCTTCTTCTTCTTCTCCTCCTCAATGTGTGCACGAACGGCTCGTTGCATGTTGGAGACAAGCTCGAAAACCTCATCCTCAGTGTCGTGAGATTCATATTCGATTGACAAAATTGAGATCAACGATGATGAAAACATTTTTTGAGTGAAAATTTGAGTGCAAATGAAAAAGAAATGAATTGGATGTGAGATGAAATGAGGGAAGAAAAGATGTATTTATAAGGTAAAAAATAAATTAAAAAAAAAGGTGGCAACGGCCAAATACATTCAAATTTTTTTAACGTTGGCGCATGTATTACACGCGATTTTCATTTTTTTTTTTCTTGAGAACGCATGTACTACACGCGCAGGTTCGAGCCGGTCTCGAGCCTCCCCCTCCCGCATCGTCTCCATCGGGCTGCCGTCTCATTACCGTCTCGAGACAGCCCGATGCTGGCAGCCTTACAAAACCCTTAACTAAATGGTTCCAGTTTGGCCAGTTCCAATTTTCTTGGAGCCCGGCCCTCTACTGCTGCGATATTAACTTTCGATATCATTACTTATTATTTCCTAATTCCAACAATAGATAATTAATTATTTTACAGAATGTCATAAACACTATTTTACTCTATAATCTCTAGTATTTATTTATAGATAAATACTTTACGCCTTTGAACACATTGATCAATGTCAAATGTATTCCCAAAAATATTAAACGTGATCGCTTTCTTCCCTTGATAGTTTCAAACCGTCAAAACTCATATACCAGATAGTTGGCAAATTTATTTCATTTACCTCAAATTATTGCATAAAAAAACTAAAAGATAAAAAATCTATATTGACGAAGAAAAAATAGGAATTTAGCACTATTTTACACTATACTTTTGAAATGACACATTTATTTGGGACAATTTCTTTTTTTTCAAGTCGAGTCACCTAGTAGGGGACAAAGAGAGTTTGGATTTGAATCTGGATAATTAACATTCAAGAACTGCTCAGAACCTTGTGTGGTCGAGTCACTACTCTTGAACGTCAACATGGTCATAACAAACTATGTTTTCTGCAAAACACAGCTCAGAACCTTGTGTGGTCGGAGAAGAAAAAAAGGGACCAAAGAAGTAAGTTACGAGAGAATGATACAAGTCGCTTAAACATCAACAAGCAGGAGTTGCAATGCCCGAAATCCAAACACAATGGCAAGAGTCATCGAAACTTATTAGCTTGATAGATATTACTACGCAACTGAATCACGACATCCAACAAAAAGAAGCATATAATGAGAAGGATTTTTATTCAAATACTATGGGAAACTCCTAGAAAGGATCAGACTAGTCTAAAGTTCACATTTATTTCCCATCTTGTGTACCTGATTCAGCAGCCCTCAACGCTTCCGCCATCATTCTTTCTCTATTTTGCAGCTGTCTTTCAACCATCACCATGTAAAGGCCTGCACAAGTAGACAAGTAAGATAATGTAATCAAACTTTAGTTAATTAATGTATTTCTTGAAAACGACAAAAATGGGAAAACATACGAAGATGACTGAGGATATAGAACGAAATAAAGCCACTGTGCAGAATTTTCAGCAACTAGTCTTGCACATCAATCTTACTCTATGTTGGAAAATATCTAAAAATATATCCTATAAGGCTATAAGTATTTATTTTGGTTTGGTTTTCATGAAAAAATTCAGGGGAAACAACCAAGTATTTCAACGAGTACACATATATGCTTTTATGTGATATAATCTATTGTCTTTGAAGCAAGCAACCCAATGAGCCACTCAACCTTTTTCATCTGCTGCTCCCACCTCCATTCCCCAACAAAACTTTTAACTTGTCATCTACAGATCTTTATTTAGCCACAAGTCGAATCAACCTCTTGTGTTTTTTAGTACTATCGCAGCACTGTCAACATCCATTCTCCATGAAATCGACTTCACTGTTCTCCTAGTCTGAGATCTAGGCACAACACCAGACCCCTTATATCTTCAGCTATGGCTCCACTCTCAACATCCGTCCACACCAAAACCCAAATCTTCAGTTTGACTTTGATTATGTTCAGTGGCCGAAAGTCAGGAATTTTGTTTTTTTTATTAGTTTGGTTCAACCGGTTTGCTCACCCTATGCACTTCGGATGACATTTTTTCTCAGAATTTTACCTAAAGAATAATGGTAATTGAGGCTTCCTAGAGCAGTCTAGACTATTGCTAAACTTTTTTAAAGGTGAAGATCCCCTGACATGCAGATTCTAACATAGATGTGCGCAAACAGGATAACATGTTCTTTTTTGGCTGAAACAAACACAATTGTGAAGCCAATAAAATTCAGTACCAGCTTGATGATTGATTGCGGAGGACTGTTGACTTTTACCTAAAGATGATTTTGTTGAAATTTCAATGACAACTGAAATGCATCCCACATATAAGGAACATTTATCCTAAATCTAATCTTGGTGATAAGAAAATACTATGTCTTTAATGCAATTACTAACAATTTTAGAAAAGATATGACATGATGTACAAAACAAGATAGATTTTGTCCTTTGGCAAAGAACAAGGTTTAAGCCACAGGTATACAAATCACGACAACTTTCAATAGCCAAGTTGGAACCAGACTTAGTATATTGCTATTAACAATAAGATTCATAATATTAAGACATAGTGAGTTGCATACCTACTGCACTTCCAATCGCAGAGAGCCAAAGGATCCTAGAGGACCATTTATCAGTAATTACTCCTCGATCAAAGAATCCCATACTTTTCTGACAAGACAAACTTGAATTAGTAAATGAAAAAAGCTTTATAACAGTCAAGGGGTTAACCAAATAATCAATATATCTGTATATGTATCAGTATCATATCAGGAGTACTTATCAATCATACACTTATCAATTTCCTAACACAACATATAGGTTTTCAATCCGAAGTCTGCGCCAACAAATGGTATTTGTGCTGTTGCCGAAGCGGAAACTAATATAAGAAGAACTTTCTCTTTAATTTTATGAATTTGGCCACACTTATTAGTAGAAAGCTGTCATCAAGCCTTTAAATAATTTCGTAGATATCAAGGTCAGCAAGTAGGAATTCCATTGTAACAGGTTGGGAGGGACAAGATTTGTTTTTTCTTATTGTTTGAATAAATCTTCTGGTGCTTGTCACAATATTTCAATTAAATGAGTTTGTCTTTCTTAACTCCAATCTCAGACCCTTAAATATGTCTCTCATGCATGTAATAACTCAACTCTTCCATTTACAATGAACAAATGCCAATTACCAACCCTAGACATATTTTGATCCATTCGCCAAGTTTAATGCATTCAAAACCTTATAGTCTGAACCAATTTCACTTGTTTAAAGATACTGCAAGCGGGATTAAAAAGAATATTTCACATGCAAAATGTCGCTATTAAAAAATACGCCAAAAAGGGACCCATAAATCCATTCAACAAATAGATTCGAGATCAATTTTGAATATAAAAATGTAGCTCATGTTAGAAGTCCTCTCCTAAATTTTTGGGCAATGCTAGTGCTATCTTCATTCCTAATGCTTTTCTATATCAAAAGGTATACTTTTTTATCCCAACAATACATCTAAAAGACGTAAAGCGAAAGAAGATTGTCGAGCAACCAATTAATCAAATTACAAAACCTTCAACCATGAGAAATTAATGATACTAATCCCAAAATTAACTTCCAAAAGATCAAAATTACCACCCAAACTCACTGACGCAACCGATAAAAAAAAGAGGCCTCACATCCAGTAAAATTAAGAAGCAAACAACTGGTCAACTGATTGTTTCTCTAGACAACCTATTAAACAAAAGACAAGTGGTACTCTTAAAAATGAAGCACAAATTACATATTTTTCTTATTGAACTTTAACTTGGAACATAGAATTCTTCCAGCCCTACTTGTTGGGCTGATAGTTAATCTTTGCATCCACGTTCATCAACTATAGAATAATTTTGTTTCGTGTTTTCAAAGCCAAATTAGTTCAGGCAGAGATAAAACAAACTTAATGCAAAAAATCTTCATATTGCTCAAAGAAACACATTACTTCAGCAAACAATGAACCAGAAATTAACAATAACACGACGTAAATTCGGAGATTAAAATCTTACCGTTCGATTTGCGAAAACTGCAGTCTTCCACTAGAAGAAAAGGCGGAACAGAATACGGCGGAGGAGCGACGGTGAATTGCAAATGAAATTTTGGAATTTTTGTTGCCGGGGGGGGGGGGGGGGGGGGGTGGGGAAATCGAACTGGATCGATCGAGTATGTTTCAGGTTTTTTCTTTTTTCGGTTTCGATTTAATTAATATTGAGAAAAAGAAACATAAAAAAGTGTAAAAGAAAAACAGGAAGGCACACCCACGTCAATCAATTTTACTCCCTTCCTTACTAAAACGACCGCCACATTGTAAAACGGTACATTAGATATTATTGTGATTGAAGCAAAAATCCCGTAATAAATATAAGTGAAGTGGTGAGAAATATTTTAAGATTAAATATATTATGGATCCTATGATTATAAATGTGTAGAAAGATTTTTTAGGCCCGTAACTTTAGGCTAGTTGCAATAGATTGACAAATTTTTATGCGTTTGCAATTGTAGGATAATATTTAAATAAATTGGCAATTGAAGGATAATATTTAAACTCAATTAGGCTAAATTATACATTTTTCCACATGGCGTGATTTAAGTGGTCCGATGGCTATGCTGGCTAGACATAATATTAACTTTTGTAATCTCGTAATCAACACAACTAAATAATATTTTTAAATCTTCAATATAGTCAACAAAAACTATGTAGCAAATATACATGTACACAATTTGATTATTGGAAGCAAAATTCAAATTGTACAAAAATAATATTAAAAATTAAATATTTAAAGTAAGGTAAATGAGACTAAACTGACACATAACATTTCAATTCCAAAAATACAATATTCTCTACGTTGTCTAGTTTCAAAATATGACCAAATTAGTCTCATAAAATGGTTAGAAGTTTAAGTTAAATATTGCACAAATGCAATATAAATTTTGATTTTATATTACGGTAATGTTTGGTCATCTCATTTTTCTTTGCTTATGTACACACTGATGGGAAAAATGTGTAATTTGGTCCAATCGGATTTAAGTTTGTCCTTCAATTGTCAAATTTTATATTATATTGTCCTTCAATTGCCAAATTTTTAAATATTATCTTACAATTGTAAACCCATAAAAATTTATCTTTCTATTTCAACTTGCTCAAAGTTACGGGCCTAAAAAAACTCTCTCCTCACTATAAATGGAAGTGACAACCATTTCGTGGATGGACTTAAATGGCAAAAGGTGCAACCATTTTGTACACAGAGGGAGTAGTATATATAATAACGAAGTTTATATTCATACTACGTAGCGCGCCCACAGTTTCTTATTCTTATTTATATTTATTCTCGTATTATCAATATTATTAATTCTTAATAATAATATATACGGGAAATAATTTTATATTTTTATCTATATAAATATATTTTAAAAATAACTTTTTGGTAAATAATATTTTATTTCACCAAAGTGGGCAAGAGAATAAATATAAACATCTTACAAATGATAAAACAACAAATCATATATTTATAACTTAAAAAAAATGGATTTCTCTCCACAACTACCTTATATTAAAAAATAATTTTATATCTTATTTAGAACATTTATGTTGTTTGTGTTAATTATAAAACCAAACTTAGTAAATTAATTATATTTTACGTATTTAAACTTATAATTATGAATGACAATAAACCAGATACACATTAATTATATAGTTTTCAAATCTAATTAAATTTGTTTATTGTATATACTCGTCGCAAACTTGTTGGTAATAGTGCCCGATTAAAATTTGAACATTACAAAGTGAATATTAACTAAAATTAGTAAAAATTCTTCTTTTTATATCTATTTGAATTGTTTCATTGGTTTGAATCGTCTCGTTAGTTTATGATAAATTGATATCTCTAATCTTAGTCAAAAGCCGATAAATATATATTTGCATTTACATTATGGATTTTTCAAATCTATATACATTTTAATTAAAATTGTGACTTTATTGTATATACTCGTCGCAAACCTGTTGGGTAATAATACTCGATAAAAATAAGAACACTACAAAGTTATTATAAACTAAAATTAGTAAAAAAAATATTCTTTTTATATGTATTTGAAGTGTTTCGTTGGTTTAAATCGTCTCGTTGATTTATGGTAAATTGATATCTCTAATCTTAGCTAAAGGTCTAGAAAGATACATTGACATTTTCAAGATTTTTCTTTTTCTTTTTTTAACTATCTATTATACATTATATTCAATGTGATATGAGTAGTATTTGCTATCATGCACTAATCGAAAATTTTAGAAAAATATAAGTGAAAGATAAAGAGAATTTCATGTAGATATATTAATTAAAATATTTATTTAGTTTCATAAAGTCTCCTTGGAAATAATTAACATAGATTGGAACATATTTATATTGATTTCAATAGACATTTATTATTACTTTGAATTATTAAATTAAATGAAAAATCTACGGAAGTACTTATTGACGATAAAATCTCATGATTTTATATTCCAGAAAATGCATTGAAATGATTTTAATATTATTATATTAAATTAAATGACAACCCTCTAATTCCTTTATTTCTATTTGTCAAAATTCTTCAATTTTAATTTATTAATCATGTCTATATATTATAACATGATATTATTGTAAGTTTTCCATCCCACGTCGATTTTTCAATAAAACTCTATTTATTGGAGAGCCTATGAATACATAAAATCAATATATATTTTCTCATCCTCTGCACCACCAATTTAATCTGACCAATTAATTAGTTGGTTGAATATATAATTTCATTTTTACTAGATGGAAAAACATTTTGTCAAAATATTTAGAATTTTGATATGTACATTTTTATATTCCTAATGTTTAATTACATCTAATCCTTTTATCATTATGACCAAACCATGCGGGAAGATCGTACCCATTTTGTGCTAAATTTATAAATACAAAATTGACTAGGTAGAACAAAATAATTTAAAAATAAGTATATGAAGGTAATATTTGTATTAAGTTGAGTACAAATGACGAAAATGAGGAATTTAGGAAGGATAAGAAGCAGAGCCAACCAATTGGAACAAGAGGATTTGTGACGAGAACAAGTTAAAATCATTTAAATTTTAATTGATTTTAGGATCACAAGTATATTTTAGGAAGTGAAGGATACGAGTGGAAGACGGATATGTTTTATTTTATTTCTTTATTTAAGTCTCAATTTGTTTTCCTGACTTATATAATTTTTTAATATATACTCCCTCCGTCCATCAAATAAATTCTCATTTGGGGTTGAACACGGAAAATAAGAAAGTTAAAAAAGTTATTTTGAGTGGGGTAAAAGTTAGAATGTAGGGGTAGTGGGATAATGACAAAAAAACAGTGGTATTGACAAAAAAATAGTGGTATTGACCAAAAAGTAGGAATAAAGTTGTTGTAAGGTGGGGTCATTAATGGCAAAGGATAGTAAATAAAGAAAAAGTAGGAGGGTATAATTGTACAAAAAGGTAAATGGGGATTTATTTGGTGAACAAAAATTTTGTGGTAAGTAGGGACTTATTTCGTGGACGGAGGAAGTATCTTTATACTAGAGGTGCCCATAAAAATCACAATCGTGGTCATTGGACCGGTTCTAATTTAGAACAGTGGGGTAGATGGATCGGTTCTGATCAAAACTGTGATTAGCGGGCCAATTATGACATGAAACTGTGGGGTCGACGGGCTAATTGCGAATTGACAATTAAACTAATTTTTTTTCTAAATCGATGATGAATTTATAATGTAGGATATTTAGGATCACTTATATTTTTAATAATAATTTTTCTTCGATTTTCGACAGACTACACACTAGTCCCTGATAAAAGGAGATTTTTTTTTCCTTTAGTTTGCAAATAAAGTATACTCTCTTAGTCCTTTCAAATATAGTCTGTTTCTTTTCTTGATTAAGAAGGATGGAATTAGGTAATAAGGGTTAATCAAGTATTTTTTAAAATTAATAAAGTACTTTTTAGTCTATAAATTGTTAATAAAGTGTTTTTTATTCTAAAGTAAACCATACTTTTTTCAATAAACAAGTCAGATTAAGTGGGACGATCCAAAAATGAAAACAAACTATGTTTGACACCGGACAAAAGGAGTAGTATTTATATAAACAAGTATATAAGCAGGTCAACACAGCATCCAATCGCTTATAAGCGGCAGGTTGCACCTAAATAATACTCTCTCCATCCACGATAAGTGTGGTCATGAGAGAATGACACAGGTTTTAAGAATGAAGGGGAGTGTGTAAGAGTGGAGAAGATAGATGTCTTCACTTTAGTGTAACGAAAGAGAGTGAGTGAGAGTGGGGAAGGTGAAGATATTAACTTTAGTAGTTTTTTGGTAAATAAAAAGATGTTGAAGGGATAAAAGAGTAATATATTAAGTGATGTCATTTTCATTTAATGTTGGACCACATTTACCGTGTACAACCAAAAAAAAAAATCGGACAAACGACTTTACTAAAATCCTACATGGCACCCCTCAAATCTCTTCATTCCTATTTATATAAATTCTCAAATTTTATGAATTAATAACAATTTTATCATTTTTTTATTCTATGTATTAAGTAAATATGGAATGAAAACCTCCCCAAAATATAATTTGAATCTTCCCAAGATATGATTTGAGAATTTAAATGTAAATTAATTTTTTGAATATAATATATAATAATATGTGATACTATATGATATTGCATCTAGAATAATGGCTTGAATAATAGTCACCTAAATAAGATTATTGTTAAAGGGCGATGCTATTCGAACATAGTATGTCCGGACATAACCGGTTCGATCAAGAAAAAAATAGGCGGGATTTTCTCACATTCACTCCCCCTCAAAATTTTCCCTCTCATCCCCCAAAGAAATCTCTTCCTAATTAAAACTGTATTAATTAAGACCATATTTCATCGACATAAACATCTTCTCTTATCTTCTAATTAAAATTTGATTAGGATATTATTGTACATTCATAAATTGCCAAAATTAATAAAAACAAATATTGATTGAAAAATTGTGTAAAATTAATTTTTTACTTGATCAAACCGGTTATATCCGAACATAGTATGTCTGAATAGCTTTATTGTTAAAAATAATGATTAGTAGTATCTTTGATTGTATCACATGATAAAATTTCGTTCAAATACAATTTATTCCATTTTATTTAATATATTTTTTTTTATCTCACATTGGTTTTTAATGAAACACACCTATTGAAAAACCTATAAATATTTAGAACCATCATGTGTTTTTTCATCATTTGCACAAATAATTTTATTAGACCAATTTATTAGTTAACCAAATAATTATTTTTATTATAAATTTTTAATTTAGTTACACAAACAATTTTATTTGACTAATTTATTAGTTGAACGTATAAATAATTTATTTTTATTAAAAGAAATTAATTTGGCCAAGATTGATTAAGTTATGAATTGATAAATTTCATTTGGCTATTATTAATTTGGCTAAGACTTAAGTTTGTTGAATAAATAGTTTAAATTGTTCTTAGTATATTTGGTGGTTTATTCAGTTAGACCTATTAAATTACATAATCTAACAAGAGTACTTATAGAGTTGGATAAATAGATTAATTGCCAGTAGAATTAAGAATTCGTTGAGATTCTTAGATTTATTTGGATTTCGTATGAGTCGAACCGGTAGGATGGATCAAAGGACTTAACCACCGTTAACCTTAAAGTAATATCGAGACGAATTAATAAATTAAATAAGAATGAAAATACCAGAAAAACAAAAATACTAGAAATGGAAGGGTACCCAGTTCAGTTTATTTTTATTGTATCTAGCCCAAATCTTGTCTATTCCACACTTTGACGTTTTGTTCTTTGAACAAACTAATTTACCCTTTCAAATATGAAATACGTATGAAATATTAACATTCTTTTTCAATGAATGAAAGAAAAAAGATAAAATTTTATTTGAGGGGGAAGATGCAGCCAAAAAATCTAAATAATTTATTTTGTTTGCCACACACATTAAATTTTTAATAGTATTTACTAATTAGATAAATTATATAAAATAATATTACATAATATATATATATATATATATATATATTTTCAACTAAAATAGTATCTTATTTAATTTTGAAAAATTTGGTCCAATAAATAACCAATTTATCATGTATTATTATTAATTGGAGTAAGTCGATATTGTGTGCTACCAAGATATGTAACTAAAAAATCTTATTTAAACTATCCACGACCACAACCGCGATCACCACATGATGATTGTTGCTTAAGCGGTTGCTGGTGAGGGATGGAGAGCGCCGCAATTGCGAACACGGCGCAAGCTCGAGGCTGAGGAGAAGTGGGTGACACATCGGCTAATTGGGGAAATCAGTCCTTCTATATGTATAAATCAATCAATATATATTATAAATCAATCCTTTTATGTTTATTTGTTTAAGTTGTGGATTTGGAGAGGATGAGGAAGAAGAAGTTGCAGACGGATGGGGCATTTTTCGTTCGTTTTTTTTAATGTGTTGGAGAAGAGAGAGAGTAGATGGGCTTTTATTTTTATTTTATTTTTTTCAGTAAGCTTTTATTAATTAAGAATGGACTTAATTTTTTAGATTGTGGATAGTAATTATTTTAAAAAATTGGCATTAGTTTTAAATAGATTTGTGAGTTTTAATTATTATTTATGTAATATTTTTTATTTCAATAAAATTTGCATTTTGAAAAATAATTATTATTCATATTATGAAATTGAAAAAATGTAAAATGAAAAACAAAAGAAAAAAATAGAGAGATCACTATATCTGTGATTCTCATTTGTGGGAACAACGAAGGTTTCATTATGGTCCCATTTTTAACATTAGAAAAATGGAGCGATCATGATCTTAAGATTTGAATTACTAAATTACAAGCATAGCCAAATGAAGATCTGGATACACTAATGTTTCACCGAGAAATGGGACAGTTGAAAACACATTGCAATTTTCCTCATCTTTACACTATTTTTGGTTTTTCATTTTCAATTATAGGTGGCCAAAGATCGAATCGCGCGGGACCAACTAAAACCCAATTGGCAAAAAACACAAATTGGGGACATTCTCCCCAAGCACAAGTTTTGCGATTGACAAAAGTAGCCGAACCAATGGAACCAATATAACAGTACTTGTAACTGTGGATATGCCGGAAGCTTCGTCGGCGTCGGCGTCGGCTGAGAGAGAAGATACGCAACAGAGACAGGAGAAGTCGTTGGAGATCCAAGTTCACGTACCAATTACTACTCCGAGAACTACTAATCGAGGTATGAAACTCGATTATGTTGCTCCTTTATTGAAAGAGGGAACCCCATTTGCATGTTTAGCGTAATTAGAGATGTAGAGATTGAAGCTAGGAAGTGGCAAACTGCTGTGATCTTATATGTTGTGGGGGATATGCCTACTATTCGATATTTGAACACTTATTTTCAAAGGCAATGCAAAATCATAGATCCAGAAATTTTCTACCACAACGATGGTTATTTCATTGTGAGATTTAAGAATATGGAAGAAAGGAATTCTGTTTTGTTTGGTGGTCCTCATACAATTGCAAATAGACCAGTCATAGTAAAAGTTTGGGTGGCGAACTTTAATTTTGAGAATGAAATTCTGAAAGTACAGTTACCAAACCTGCCATTGAATTGTTGAGGCAGAAATTTCTTGAGTAGGATTGGTAGTATCATGGGAAGACCTCTCTTTGCAGATGAATGCACCACAGAATAATCTCGAATATCATATGCACGACTTCTGGTGGAAATAGATGTGACCCAACCGCTTAAACATAAGATTCTTATAGAGGGTGAAGTAGGAAGAAAGTTTGAACAAAAGATTTTGTATGATTGGGTGCCTCCCTTCTGTCACAAGTTTCGGGTAATAGGGCATAAGTGTGGGCTCCAAGACCACAAAATCCACCACAAGTGAAGCAAATGCAATGGAGAGCCAAAGAGGTACCTGCTGAAAAAGTGCCTGAAAAAAGTGTAATAAGTGTAGCGGAAAAGAGGGAGAGAAGAACAAGGAAGATGAGAAAGAAGTTTGGGCAGTGCCTAAGAGAACTTTTAGCCATGTAGTAAGTGGAGGAAAGTCGGTCACATTATTATTTGGAACTACTAAAGTGCTACGTGATCAAGTAGCTTTTGAGGATGCATTAGAGGGCGGGGACCTTTTTCTCTTTGAGCAGAAATGAAGCTCATAATATGGAATGTGAGGGGCTGTAACAAACCTTCCAA
Source organism: Schizonepeta tenuifolia (assembly GCA_029490685.1). Lineage (NCBI taxonomy): Eukaryota > Viridiplantae > Streptophyta > Magnoliopsida > Lamiales > Lamiaceae > Schizonepeta > Schizonepeta tenuifolia. The sequence continues at coordinate 104,059,799 of CM055956.1, forward strand.
GCAAAAAAAATTGAAAAACTTTTTGCTAAAGAAGAAATTGGTACTGTGGCTTTAGTGAAGACTAGAGTAAAGGAAAGTAAGTTTGGTAAGGTTACAGGGTTTTTTATTCAAAGGATGGGAGTGATAAATAACTATGATCAAGCTACCAATGGTAGAATCGGGATAACTTGGAAACCAAGGACTTGTACTATGAAGTTAGGGGAAACAAATGCTCAAGGAGTAGTAGGGGAAGTTTTGGATTTGGTGAACGGTAAGAAGTTCTATGGGCTCATTGTTTATGCATTCAATACTATTGATGCTAGACTGGATATGTGGAACTTTATTACTAGGAGTTGCCATAGTATAGTTGAACCAATGTTAATTGGTGGGGATTTTAATTCGGTCCTCACTATAAATGATAGACTCCATAGTAATATAGTCAGTGAAGCAGAAGTGAGGGATTTTTGCAATTGCATCAAGGATAATGAATTGAGTGAGCTTCGTATGGTTGGGGGAAGTTGATGCAATCCAAGATTGAAGATCTAAAGATTTATTTATTTTATTTTAATTTTCATTTTTATTTATTATAGGCAAAAAATAATGCTTTAGTTTAGTTATTTTGGTAATTTTATATCTTATTAGGTTAAAGATTTGTTTTCTTATTAGTTAAGGAATTGTTTCCTTACTAGATTAGGATTATGTTTTATTTCTATTTAAGGAATTGTTTTTCCTTATTAGATTAGGACTCTATTGTTTTTTGCTCCTTATAAATAGGTCTAGTAGGGCATGGATTAAATAACGATTTGATGAATAATATTTTGTGAGTTTATCTCCTTCAGTTCGTTCACCGAACTAGCGGATTGGCGGCATGCCACCATGATGTTCATATCGACGAGTCAACCATCCCTCGTTCGTGTGTCATTCATCGTCTCTGAGTTGCTGTTTCATCATCAAGTTGGGTTTTAGGGAATTTCTATTCGCCTAATTCACTTCGCGAGATAGAACCAGAGATTTTGGGATATTCCATCTTATCCGGTTTGGTTCAGAATTGGTCTTTGGTGTATACTATTCACGTCGGCGTCTGAAACTCCAGCGAAGATCGTATCATTTTGGTATCAGAGCCTGATCTGAATCTCTATCTTTTATTTATATTTTGTTGTGTCTAAAAAAAAGGAAAAAAAAAGTTGTTTTTTTATGCAGGTTTGAAACTTTGGATTTGAGGACAAATCCCTTTCAAGAGGAGGAAAAATGATGCAATCCAAGATTGAAGATCTGAAGATTTATTTATTTTATTTTATTTTTCATTTTTATTTATTGTAGGCCAAAAATAAGGCTGTATTTTAGTTATTTTGGTAATTTTATATCTTATTAGGTTAAGGATTTGCTTCCTTATTAGTTTAGGATTTGTTTCCTTATTGTTCAAAAAACTATTTCCTTACTAGATTAGGATTATGTTTTCTTTCTATTTAAGGAATTGTTTTCCTTATTAGATTAGGACTCTATTGTATTCCACCCCTTATAAATAGGTCTAGTAGGGCATGGATTAAATAACGATTTGATGATATTATTTTGTGAGTTTATCTCATTCAGTTCGTTCACCGAACTAGCGGATTGGCGGCATGCCACCGTGATGTTCATATCGACGTATCGACGAGTCAATCATCCCTCGTTTGTGTGTCATTCATCGTCCCCGAGTTGTTGTTTCATCATCAAGTTGGGTTTTAGGGAATTTCTATTCGCCTAATTCACGTCGCGAGATAGAACTAGAGGTTTTGGGATATTCCATCTTATCCGGTTTGATTCAGATTCGGTCTTGGGTGTATTCTATTCACGTCGGCGTCTGCAATTCCGGCGAGAATCGTATCAGAAGCTACACTTGGTGTAATAATCAAAGTAGAGAGGCAAGAATTTATTCTCTAATAGATAGAAGTTTTGAGAATTCAGCCTGATGTAGGGAATTCACATCAAGTATAGTTGAAATTGTGGACAAATCAGTTTTTGACCATTGCCCTCAATTCATTGAACTAGGATTAGAAGAAATTAAGAGAGTTTATCCATTTAGATTCTTGAATGTTTTGGTTGATCACCAAGACTTTCAAGAAATTGTAAACACAAATTGGAGGATACAACTAATAGGAAACAAGTTGTATATGGCAACTATTGACTAAACTTAAATACTTGAAAGCTACATTGAAACAATTGAATAACTCTCATTTAAGAAATGTGACTGAGATACTGCAACAAGCAAGAAACAATTTAACTGAAATTCAGTTGCAATTGAATAGAGATGAGTTGAATGAAAACCTAGCACAAGAAGAGAAAAAATGGTTGATGGAAATAGAGAAATGAAGTGGTGTAGAAGAAAGAATCTGGAAACAAAAGGCAAGGACGGATTGGATAAGAGTAGAAGATGTTAGTACTAAATTATTTCATGCCTATGCAAAGGCAAGGCACAACTCTAACACCATCAAGGTTCTGATGACAACTGATGGGACTAGATGCATAACTCATGATCAAATCAAAGAGGAAGTCAGATCATTTTATGTGAATCTTATGGGGCCTGCTGCTTCCACATTGCCCATGATTGATAAGGAAATTGTTGCGAGAGGGTCTAAATTAACTCATGATTAGCAGGTCCAACTATGCAACTCATGCACAAGGATAGAAATCCAAGATGCCCTGTTCAGCATGAATGCTCACAAGTCACCTGGCATTGATGGCTACAATACATATTATTTTTAGAAAGTCTGGGGGACTGTGGGTGATGACATTGTAGATGCTGTGAAGGAGTTTCATACTACAGGATTCATACCTAAGCAGGTAAGTAATACCCTTATTATTGGGTTGCCTAAAGTAGAAAATGTTCAGTCTATAAGGGATTTTCGACCCATTGCTTGTTGCTCTGTTATCTATAAAAGAATATCAAAGGTGCTCACTAATAGGATGCATAAAGTACCAGGAGGAATTATAAGTGAGCATCAATCTGCTTTTGACAAATGAAGAGTAATTTTTTACAACATTTTGATGAGTCATGAGTTAGTGAAGTGCTATACTAGAAAGAATATATCTCCAATGTGCATGATCAAAATAGATTTACAAAAAGCTTATGACTCCATAGAATGGTCATTCCTGGAGCATCTACTTCTTGAACTTGACTTTCCTTTTACTTTTGTAAGATGGATCATGGCTTGTATGAGAACAGTCACATACACTATTGTAGTGGGCAGATTTCGTACTTCTATTTAAGTCCGATGAACTCACCTTGTCTGCCCGACGAACCAAACGAGATAAATAAATTGGCCTAATAAATAATATAATAAGCCCAAAATCATCAGGCCTCGAACAACCATGCTTAAACTATTAAGAGCCCATCAAATTAATCCAACTGACATGGTCAAGGTATATCCTGACAGTCCTATCTAGTCAGCCCGACTGACGTGGTCAAGATATATCTTGACAGTTCCATAGAAATAGGAACAAAGAAGAGTGGTAGAACGAATGGATAAGGACGACGTACCAAACCCTAACGAGTTAGCCGGCGCCACTAAACCCTAAGGGGTTGGTCATTTCTATATATACGGCCTGACTAGATTACGGCTAGACACATTGACTGATACTCACACTATCACACGATCTCTCTCCATCTCTCTACCCTCTGTCGCCTTATCTTCTCGCTCTCATGGCCTGACATAGCAATATTTGCTATCTCTGTTGTCGGATTGCCATAAAATCACTCATTTGTCACCGTTTCCAACCTCTAGACGCTCCCGGCTACCCGAATCTATCATTATTTTCAACTATTACTTTTTACTTGCTTTCGTCAGTAATTCTTTTCATTACATCGTTACTTACTTGGGTGTTGGAGGTTCTTCGGTCGACACCTCCCGCCGGTGCTCACCCAAGGGCTCTCACGTTCTGTTTGTGTTGTGTTGACAGGTTGCTAGTGCCCGATCAACCCGAAGTGCCTGACGTCACCCTCAATTATAGATTTAGCCTCTAGAACTATCAATGTAAATGGTGATCTAGTTGAACCTTTTGTTGCAAAGAGAGGATTGAGGCAGGGGGATCCTATCTCTCCTTATCTTTTTGTAATCTGTATAGAGTATTTGAACACGTGTCTCATGGGATTACAACACAACAGGGCATTCAAGTACCCCCCAAGATGCAAGAAATTTGGATTGAGCCATGTCTGCTTTGTAGATGATCTCTTCTCTTTGCTCAAAAAGACATCAATGTCATCAGACAGTTGATGAATGCTTTTGAAAAGTTCTCATTTGTTTTTGGACTAAAAGTAAATCAGAACAAAAGCTTTGTTTATTTTGGAGGGGTGAATGAAGCAAACCTGCAGCTTATCTTGACAGAGTTTGGAATGAGCAAGAGGGAGCTTCCATTTAATTATTTGGGAGTGCCTTTGAGTACTAAAAAGTTGTCAATATTTCAATGTCAACCTTTGATTAAGAAAGTGCTAGCTAGAATAAAGAGTTGGACAACAAAACTTCTCACCTATGCTGACAGATTGCAGCTAATTAAATCTGTGCTAACTAGGAGTGCAAATTTATTGGAGCCGGATTTTTTTAATCCCCAAGAAAGTGTTGCAAATCATTCAGAGTGCTTGCAGAACATTCTTATGGAAATGAGGAACATGAGCTTCTCGGAAGGCTTTGGTTGCATGGGATCATATGTGTTTACCTAAAACATCATGAGGATGGAATATTGTTTGTGTGCAAAAATAGAATAGAGCTGCAATATGCAAGCTACTGTAGAATGTAGCGCAAAAGAAGGATATATTATAGGTAAAGTGGATGCACGAATACTACATCACATATCCTGATATCATGACCATGGAAGCCCCCCAATACAGGCATCCTGGATCATGAGGAAAATTATAAATGCGATAGAGTATCTTGGTGAAAATCAGAATAGTTATGATTACGTCAACAACATCAGTTTTCTATCAGGAAGCTCTACCACCAGCTGCGAGGGAAAGGTTGAAGAGTGCAATGGCACAAAGTTATTTCAGGTAATTTGGCTCCCCAAAAACTATTTTCATGACATGGCTTGCATTACTAGGGAGATTAGCAACTTGTGAGAACTTATTGAAGATTGGAGTGAATTGTGAAAGTGAATGTTGTCTGTGTAAGCAAGGGTGTGAAACAATGGAGCATCTGTTCTTTAGATGCACATTCTCCAGTCAAGTTTGGAAGGATTTGTTGGCATGGAGTGGTTTTTCAGAGACAGAGTGAAGGTTGAGAGCAAAAGAAGATGTTTTTACATATGAACTGCCGTGCAAAGAAAGGAAAACAAAAATTGTAGAGAACTATTTTTGCAGTGGCAGTTTATAACTTGTGGATTGAGAGGAATATAAGTAGATTTCAAGATAGGTACCAAGAACCTGTTGCAGTGCTCCGAATATGTAAAATCCAGGTCTCAATATGTAGTAGAAAGGATATAGCATTAGCTAGCATGTTAGTTGACTGAGTATGGGAGGTTTGAGGGCTTGTGTGTTTTGTAAGCTTGAGCTCGTTCTTGTTTACTGGTAATAAAATTAATTTTATACCAAAAAAAAAAAACACAATTTGATTAAAGTTGGGACAAAAAAATTGAGGCCCGGTTTTAAAACTCAAAGCATTGTCCATATCTCTATAACCCCCAAATTAAATAAATAAATTTAAATTGTGTTAATTGTACAATTTTATCTTCATACCCCCAAAATTAAAAATGAACTAATAACTATAACCTTAAATAATGTAAACATAAAAAATGTGAATGATTTGCATAACCCAATTAAACACGATGGTTTTACCTTTTAACAACTAAAACCACCAAACACAAAATTTTAAAGAAAACTAGTATTCGCCCGTGCTATGCACAAGAAATATAGTACAAATTGAATAATAAGAATTTTAATTTATTTGAAAATGAGAAGGTATTCTAAACAAATCTAAAGGAAAAAAAAAACGAAAATAATTTCATAAGAAAAAACAAAATAATACACATATTAGTATTCTCTTAATTTTTATTAAGAGAATAATTATAGACTGACAATGTTTAGTTCGAACTTTACGATTAAATAAAATTAAGTTATGAACAATGTTCCTAATTGATCTCCAAAAATTATATTTGGAATTGAACAAAATTCTGCTGCAAAACTCACCCCTGACATTGAACTCATCATGTATCACTTAATGATATCTAATATTGATAAGGAAATAAGTTTACTAAAATATCTTTATTGTGCAACATGCTTCAATGTGTACACAAAACACACTCACGCGCGCACATACATATACATACTTCTCTTAAGAGAAAAACTTAGCAGCAACTGATGCCCAATGATAAACAGGAAGTTAATAGATTATGCAGATCAAATTCCAACCAAGAAATATATATTATACCCTGTACTAACTTTAACACAGAGAATACCTCTAATCTTAATAAGAAACTGTTTTTTTATTTTTTTTTATTTTTATTTTTTATTTTTATTTTTTGTATGTAGATGTCTCCTCATAAGATATCCTTTGGATTCTTAATGGTCTATTTCGTTTCATTTTGGAGCACCAATTTAGCTTGCTTTAAATCTCCTACAAATTAAGATTAGACTTTTGGAACTACCAAGGCATGAAAATTTAGTGAAGCTGATTGCATATCACTCAGAAGCTACTAATAGGCTCCCTCCCGTATTACGAATTCATGCTTAAAGAAAGCTTGGAAGATTACACTTTTTACAAGTACATTTTCCTTGTCTTTGCATTTTAGATTCATGACATGAAGCTATAAACACAATTGTCACATAATGTTCTTAATGAATGAATAAAATAATGCACAAAAAAGCAAAATTATTAAGCTGAACTTTTAAAGCATGTTATCAGACCTTGGAAACATTATGTCTTCATGGATACAACACATTACTGATGAACTGCTTCCTCTTCCTCGTTCTAATTGTCACAGCCGTATCCGGCATTTTCCTGCAAGAGACTACGAACAAAGTTAGAGACTTTTGTTGATCGATTAGAGTTACATATTGTGATGAGTAAGGCGCAGAACAAAGAAAGTGAATTACAGAGGGTTTTGGGAGAGGAACAGACAAAAGATTTTGTATTTTGACCACATCGAGAGAGATCTTGTAATAGAGAAATACCTTAGATGAGTAGAGAAAATATTGAGTTTTTGCTCTGCTGTCTTCTAAGTTGTAGCAACCTTCAACGATGTTTAACTCAACAGTCTTTTGTGCTAAGACCACCTATCAAATTTCCAAATAAATGGATCCTTCAAGCAGGTGAAGAAACTAACCATAGTAGAGAAACATGATAGAAAGCGAGATGGATTTTTTTCACTCAACATTTGGGAGAGAAACAAGTTTTCAAGAGAGGGTCAAGGAAGAACATTAAACAAGTTTTCACTGTCTCGTGTTTTATGAAAAAACATTCGAAGCTGATTGAAACTATACCAAACAATATCAAGCTATCAACTCCTGTGATGTACCAACAAATATAGACAATTCAACACCAACACCATAAGTTGATCACCACAACCAAACATTATCATCCAACCTAAAGACAGTCATTCAAAAAAATAATAATTACACAAGTGTAACTTTAGACAAGGCTAGCAACAGACAAAATACTCAATAATTAATACAAAAATCAGGCAAACTTATTTCATTTGATAATAGTTTTTTAGAAAATCAATGCAGTAGTATTATTTATTTATGGCATAACATTCATAATTCTCCGAAAGAAGCAAGAAACAAAGAAAGTGTGCATTTTCCAAAATCAAATACGCCCAAAACTGAACCGAACATCCAGCTATTCCTCAATGCTTCATTCAGTGCCACAACATCGTCGATTTTATTCGTCGTCTTTCTATTCCTTTCTCATTCTCGTTCTTTGATTTCTTCATCAATTAGGCAGATAAAATCGAATTAGGCTTGGGAACACAACTAAGAAATATAGTATTAAACAAAACCGAATACACAATTTTTTTGAGAAATTTGCTTCCCTGCTTGACAAAAGGCTCCAAAAATAGTTCCTAGATATTTACATAATCTGCGCATGTGTTTCAGATTCAGAAGATGTTAGAGCCATCAGCACCGCGAAGTTAAGTGCCGACACTTCGACTGTTTCACAAACCATTTTATCTTGTGAATTATTTGTGTGATTCATATTATGAATGAGGTAATTGTAGAGATTTTGGAGAGAATAGGGAGGGAGAGACGATAGAAAAGTGGATTAGTTGCTGCAGAATTGAAAATCGGGTGGTGACTGCTGATTAATATGTGGTTAAATGACGTGGGTAATTGATTTTGTAAATAATTGACGCTAACCCACCTTGCAATTGATCATAATTTCACGAAATTGCCATCCAAATCAATAAAATTGATTTCCAATTATAATCTCTCTCTCCGTTTGACTTCGTGAAAACCCGCAGCTGCTATTTTTGGTGCGCTAGAAACTCTCTTTTTATACATATAAACTAGTATGTAAACCGTCGAAAATCGGCGTGAAATTATATTTAATAAAATTATTATAACTATGTCTCGTTATTCTTGCCATGTATTCCTTTTCGGATTGTCCTTTATTCTTGCCATGTTTTCCTTTTCTGGAAATAATTAGGAGATGATTAAGGTCCAAATTATTTTGTTAAGTAACTCATTTAATACTTTTCATCCTACTTTTTCCAATCATCCCGTCTATCTACACGATTTCGATTTGGAATCGACTCGTTGACCAATCATAGCATTTAGAGTGCTACAAAGTGATATAATTATGTTGGCTATATTATAGCCATCTTAGATGACATTGACGACAAAGTATTTGTCAATCTTAATAATTGGACAAATTAATTTTTTAATAAAATAAAATATTTATTTGGCCAATTCAATCATAATGGGTCAAATCAACACAATTTTAATCAAATTTCTTTATAACTGTTTTAATAATCTACCACGATTTCCAGTTGGATTGGCTCGTTTTATATTTCATTGCTGCATCTATTCTTGTTATGATTGTATAATAATGGAGAATGGATGCGAGAAAGAGACTTTCATTTTTCTCTTTTTTCATTAAATTCAAAAAAAAGTGACCATCAGTTGTATATGCTTATAGTTTATATGTTAGTTCAGTTCTAGATCTTCTTACAATCCTCACAAGAAGTTATGTTCCTTGAAATGAATTATGGTTTATTGTTGTTTTTGATCGAATATATACACTAAAATTTAATGAATGAAAATACAAATCTTCGGGAAACCATGATTTTAAAGAATTCATACATCACGATCTTGGGAAGAAATATAAGATTGTTTAATATGATAAATTAAAATTTCTAATTTAATAATTAGCCAAATTAAAGAAATTTCAAAAAGAAAAATCTATCATGTGAACAATTAATTAATTGATCAAATTTATTTATTGGTGCAAATGATGAGAAAATGGACATTGATTCTAAATATTTATAAGCCCACCAATGGGTGGAGTTTCATATGAAATTATGTATGGCCGACCGATAAATAAATTGGCCAATTAAAACTGGTGGTGTAAAAGATGAAAAATGCATATTGATTTTAGGTGTTTATAGGCTTTTTAATAGGTGAAACTTTATTGAAAAATCGATATGGGAGTCTGGGACACAAGATTTTAATGGATATTTAAAATTTATTATTTTATTTTAAAAATTCAAAAAATTGAGAATTTAGCTAAATATGAATGGACAGATTTAGGAGGTGTCACATAGAATTTTGCAAAGCTAGAACCATTTTCCTTTTAGGAATGCAATGATGATGATAATGATATTGTTGGGCATGTTAAAGATTGTTCGTCGTCTCAAAACTCATGAACAAAAAAGAACAGAAAAGAACAGAAAAGAAGCAAAGAAATTGCAGTTACATTATCTTCTTTGTTGGGAAATTCGTTAGTAAGAGTTTTGATGAATTCCAAAACCAACTGACCCCAACCGAGTAGATGTTGCCAGTTCCTACTGTTAGCAGTTAGGCTCGCTGTTTGAGCAATGTTAAGATTTTATCTTTACAGGACTCCAGCTGAAGACGGCAACATGGCTACACTCAGATAGAACCCCAGATGGAAAATCGGATGTGGAACATCAGTTGTAAGCAAGACAACCGAGCATTCAAGACAACTGTTCAGATAGAACATCAGTCACAAAATGCCATCCGACTAAGGGAAAAGATATAAAGAAGTTATTCCAAAAAGGAAGAAGTTTCAACATGAAGTTCAAAGTCAGCTGAGAAGTTCAACGGTTCAGATAGAATGGAACATCAGCTGAAGACCACTCAAATCAAGATCAAGATTCTCAACCGACTGACCAAGGTTGAAGAACAAAGGTTTAAATTTGAATTTCAAAAAGGAAGTCACGTGAGGGTTTGACTGTTCAGTCATTACCCCATTTGGCCCAACACAAAGTTGTCTCAGATGGAAAGCAGAAGAGCACAGATGCCATATCGGGAAAGTCTGCAGAGATGAGAGACAAGCCATCGCTATCAAAGAACAGAGATGAACGACTCCTCCAACGGCTAGTTGATTCTCTCCGCCTATAAATAGAGGCCTTCATTCAAAGACATATAGAAAAGACACACACGCGAGAAGAAACCAGAGAGCGAAAGAAAGAGCAAAATTCTTCACGAGCTGAACTGCATTCAATTCCTTAGAACATCACTTGTTGAGAGTTCTAGAGTTAGTTTCTGTGTCTTTAGATCGAACCTTGAGAACTTCACTTAGTGAGAGTTCGTAGAGTGTTAGATCATAGCTCACTTCGTGTTCGAGCTTTTAGTTGGAACCCATCTTTTTCACACTTCCTCTCAAAAGGAGTGTTAGGACCCTACTTTTCCCGGAATTGAGTAGATAGGTTGTTTAGTACCCGAAAACTAAACTGTAAGGTTGATAAGTACCCGCAAACTTATCCTTAATGGTTGCACAGCCCGCGTAAGCTGTGTGGTTTGTCCAGAAGAACTTGGACAGAGTTGTGTGGACTCACAACTCCCCGTGGACGTAGGAGGTTTCTCCGAACCACGTAAATCTCTGTGTGCTTGTGTTTATTTTCAGTTATTTCTTGCATATTCAACTGACCATCTAACCAGCATACAAACTGCATCTTAGCATTCTCAACTGTTTTGGTTCTTGACCAACCGTGCATAAAAGCGTGAGTTATTTTTACGAGTTAATTTCCACCACATTCCGCACAGCACATCACTTCTAACCGAGCGTTTCTTACTCGGTTGTGAATCAAACTGAGTTTCTTTACTCGGTTGTGTTTTATTTTAGGGGGTTGTTTTAAAAAGTTGCATCTGGTGTATTTCCCCCCCCCCCCATACACCAGAACTCGTTTCGGGACCATCAAGTGGTATCAGAGCAGTGGTTCAAAAGACTGCTGACTCTGTTTCACAAGGTGTGAATTCAAGAAAGTTTCTTCAGTGGTCAACTGAACAAATCTATTTTTCACGCTAGTGCATATTTGCTCGCATATTTGTTCTGTTTTTGTGTGCAGATGGACGTCAAGGACAAGATCGTGGTTATGTTCTCGGTAGTAAATTATACATCCTGGAGGACACGGATGAAGAAGATTTTACTGTCGAAGCATCATAGGATGCAACAAGTACTCTCGTCCGGACCGATCATCATCAAAGAGAGAATCACTCGCACTCCTACAAATCCCAACGATGGGGATACAGTTGTGGAGTTTGTGGAGAAGCAGCCGGAAGACTACACTCCAGAGGAAGCCAAGGTGAGCCAGTTGGACATCTGGGCTCAGAGCACGATCATGTCCGCAGTTGGACAAGATTATCTGCCTTGGATAGAGGAGTGTGAGACTGCCAAAGAGATGTGGGATATCTTGGCATCGCTGAGTGAAGGAAGCGACGAGACGAAGGAGAACAAGTTCTCACATGCATGTCAAGACTTCGACAACTTTTGTCTGAGAACTGATGAAACAATTGATCAGCTAGAGCTCCGGTTTATGGACATCATTAGAAGAATCCAGTCCATCCGAAGAGGAAAATATACCTTGAGAGAAATCAATCTCAAAGTGTTATAAGCTCTACCGGCCGAGTGGGATACCTTCACCAACATCCACGAAAGCTGAGCTGACTTGGGTGAGATGGGAACTGAAAGATTGTTCTCAATACTAAAGGGAAATGAGTACAAGGTGAACCGACGAAAATCTCAGTCCTCGGTTCAGATGAGTCGACTTGAGGATGTTGGTTCAGCCTCAAAGTCAGTTGCACTTCGAGCTGACTATTCCAAATCGAGAACATCGAGGCCAACAAGATTTGCGGACACAGTTGCTAAGGAGCTAAGCAGAGAGGAACTGCAACAGAACATAGCCGCCCTGTCAAAGAAGCTAGCTACATGGACACTCGGTTCGGCAAATACAAGAGGTTCTACAAATCTAACCGAACTCGAGACAATTCAAAGCCTGTGAACAACGGTTGCTTTGAATGCGGCAAGGAATGACATTTCAAAGCAGATTGTCTAGACCTCTCGGAGAAAGAGAGAGAAGCGTTGAGGGCCAAACAAGCTGGAAAGAACAAGGCTATGGTTGCAGAAGAAGCAGCTGACGACATGGACATCTTCACTGACACTGAAGATGAGGATGAGCTGACTTCCACCAACAACGCTAACAATCAGGATCAATGCCTCATGGCACTTGGAACTGATCAAGATGATACTGAGGTACACTCTAATCCTGCTAAGTTAAATTCTTCCAATATTTCTAACATGCAGGAATCACTGGATGAAGAGTTGGAACCCTCCTGGAGTGATTTTCAAGAACTCAGTAAGGAACTGCATCAGCAATCGGTTGAGTTTAAGAGTCTTCAAGCTCAGTTTGCCAAACTTGAAGATTCCTTAACTGAAAAGGACGATCTGATCAAGAGCCAAACCGAGGAGATTGAGAATCTCAAGAGTCAACTGAATGAGGCTAAGGCTCCAACTGAGGAGGAGTTGATGAAGCAGATCAAAGAGCAGCAAGATCAGTTAAAAAATTAAGAGACTCAGATCGACCAACTGATAAAGAAGTCAGATGGACAAACCGAGCAGATAACTGTCCTCCTCAAGGAGTTGCAAACTGAGAAGGACAATCTAATCAAGTTGTATCAGTCATCCAAGATCATCGAGAATCTTATCAGTTACAGTAGACAGATGGATGACGCGTCAGGACTCGGTTATGATGTGATTAAAGATAGTGGAATTCCTCCAGCAACCTTCATCAAAGCTGTTGAGGTCAACGTTGTCGAACCTAACACAGTGGAACCTGAGTCACCACAAAGTAATTCAACCTCCACCTCTCAGCAAGCTCAACCGACCAAGGGAACTACAACTGAGAAGGGAAAAGGAGTAGTAGATGGAGGACAGAATGTTCCATCGGTTGGGACATCAATCGAGGGGGAATGTTCCAAAAGTCAGAAGAGGAATCAGAGGCGACGAAGACATAATCGCAACCGAATTCAGAATCAGAACCGACCTCTGCATCAACCTCAGAGTCAACATCAGAAAGAACGGAACCGACGAAGGTCCAACCATTTGAATCAACAGTGGTTCCAACATCAGTTCAACCAAAGGTTCCAACCGAGTCAAACGATAAGGAACAGGTCGAACAGTTGGAGATATTCATGCCACAACATGAACCATCAACAGGGCATGAACAGCTATCGACAACATTCAAGGAGATGGAATCAGAATCAGCCACAGAGATTCCAACATGGCGTCCGACCTCAACGTCGAATCCAACAGGATAAAAACCGCCATCAAAACAGGGGGAAAGTCTCTCCTCCGAAAGCTCAGAATGGGAGAAATCCAATTCCTCCCAAGAAACAAAACATCACTACTAACAACAAGCCTAAGGATAACCGAGGTGTTGTTATAGTGGATGATGAAGGAAAAGTGATCTGGAATGATAAATCCATCCGAGTATACAGGGAAAAGCGACGCACAGTTCCAGCGGGAACTGGTTCTAACCCTCCAGGACCCAACTAAAATTGGGGACCTAAGCGAGTTTCTCTTTGCAGGTACAGGAGAAACAACTGAGGAAGAATAAAGCGTCTGCAACGATGTGGGTGATGGATAGTGGATGCTCGAAACACATGACAAATCTGAAGGATTTGCTTGGAAGTTTCGTGGAGAAAGAAGGTCCATCAGTTACTTTTGGTGACAACTCAAAAGGTTACACCAGAGGTTACGGTACCCTTGAAACCAATCACGTTTCGATTTCTAATGTTTCTTATGTTGATGGATTGAAGCATAACTTGCTCTCCATCAGCTAATTCTGTGATAATGGTTTCTCTGTCAAGTTTGATGCACAGGGTTGCAGGGTTAAAAATGTCGGATCAAAGCAGGTCATATTGTTGGGAAATCGATCGCCAATCGGAAATGTCTACTACGCTGACTGGAACAGCAGTCTTCCTGACACCTGCCTGTTATCAAAGAGCAGTTCAGATGTGAGCTGGCTGTGGCACAAAAGGCTCAACCATCTGAACTTCAAGACAATGAACCGACTTGCCAGACAAGAACATGCAAAGGGCATTCCAAACCGAGTGTTTTCAACAACACATATCTGTAGTGCATGCCAGCTGGGAAAGCTCGCTAGATCCTCCTTCCGGTTGAAGACAACTCCCTCAACCGACCGAGTGTTACAGCTGATCCACATGGATCTCTTCGGGCCAGTTACACCAAAGAGCATGAATGGTAACGAGTACACCCTGGTTGTAACTGATGACTACTCAAGATATACGTTGACCATCTTCATGCGCCACAAGAGTGAAACCCGAGATGAGCTACCCAAGTTGATGGATCGGATATCGAACCAACAAGAGATGAAGATCATTTCTATCCGATCAGATCGTGGAACTGAGTTTCTAAATGAGACCATCATCGAGTACTGCGAGAAATATGGAATTACACATCAAACATCAGCTGCGCGTAGTCCGCAACAGAATGGAGTAGCTGAGCGAAAAAACCGAACACTGAAAGATGCAGCTACATCCATGCTGACAAGCTCAGCTCTGCCAAAGAGATTTTGGGCTGAGGCCATCAACACAGCATGCTACACCCAGAATCGGTCTCTTCTAACCAAGCGGTTGGGAAAGACACCATACGAGCTATGGAGACGTAGGAAGCCTAATATTTCTTATTTTCGCGTTTTTGGTTCTAAGTGTTATATTCACAACAATGGGAAGACTCAGTTGAAAACTTTTGATGCCAAGGCTTCGAAAGACATATTCCTTGGATATGCTGCTCGGATCAAGGCCTATAGAGTTTTCAACAACATCTCTCGTGTTGTAGAGATAACACCTCATGTTAGTTTTGATGAATCTACCTTTGAGTGCAGGGAACAGGCTAAAGGACAACAGGCTGATCCACAAGTTCCACCTGCTCTCACCAGATCGCAAGCGCTAAGGGAAAAGAATCTAGCTGAACCATTGGTTTAGGCAACCGAGGATGATGATCCATAATCCTCTGAAGATGAATGCGAGGGCCCCAGCTCATCTCAAGGGGGAACTCCAGCTGATGCCTCTCCAACTGCATCAGCATCCGAAGCTTAACCAAGCCCGGTTCAAAATGTTATCAATGTTGAGGATCCAGACTCAACAACTGATCAATCACCAGTTCTGAAGACTCCAGCTCAGATCACGGAACAACCACAGTTGGAAGAAGAAGGAAGACGCAACAGAAGATGGTATGAAGACCATTCCACAGACAACATCATCGGAGATCCAACCAAAGGTGTGCGTACAAGGAGCAGAGTTGCGGCTCAAGATTCAACTGAGGAAGATTCCAACACTTATGCCCAATATGCTGAGGAGTTGGCAGTTCTTGAGGAATTCGAGCAAGCTGGAGATGTTGCCGTGATATCTTGCTTTGTAGCTGATGTGCCAGAACCGAAGAATGTTGGGGAAGCTCTCAACTGTGTTCACTGGACAACAGCCATGCAAGAGAAACTGAATGAATTTCTACGCAACTGTGTGTGGGAGTTGGTAGAAAGACCAAATGGTGTCAAAGTCATTGGATTAAAATGGATTTTCAAGAACAAGAGAGATGCCATTGGATTCATCGTGAGGAATAAGGCAAGGTTGGTAGCTCAAGGATATTGCCAACAAGAAGGAATCGATTTTGAGGACTCCTTCGCACCGGTTGCAAGGCTGGAAGCCATCCGAATCTTTCTAGCCTATGCTGCATTTCACAAGTTCAAAGTCTATCAGATGGATGTGAAGTGTGCCTTCCTCAACGGTGATATCAAGGAAGATGTATATGTTGAACAGCCTCCTGGATTTGAAACTGGAGATGGAAGAGTGTACAAGTTGAAGAAAGCAATCTATGGACTGAAACAAGCACCAAGGGCTTGGTATGACACTCTTTGTGGTTTTCTTCTGAACTCGGGATTCAAACGAGGGTCAGTTGATAAAACCCTGTTCACCATCAAAGTTGGAGAAGATATACTTGTTGTGCAAATCTACATCGATGACATCATATTCAGTTCTAAGTCAGAGGAACTGTGTGAAAAATTTTCAAATCTCATGAAGGAGAAGTTCGAGATGTCGATGATGGGCGAGATGAACTACTTTCTTGGAATTCAAGTGAAGCAGTCACCAGAAGGGATTTTCATCAATCAGTCCAAGTATACAAAGGAGCTCATCACCAAGTTCGGATTGCAGACAAGTAAGACAACAAGGATCCCGATGAATACTAACTGGAAGATTGAACTTGGAACTGAGGGAAAGCTCGTGGATACTAGTAAGTATAGAGGGATCATCGGTTCTTTGCTCTATCTAACCGCAAGTCGGCCAGACATATCTTACGCGGTTGGAGTGTGTGCTCGATTTCAAGTTCAACCGAGGGAAGCTCACATGTTGGCAGCAAAGAACATCATCAAGTATCTGAAGGGAACTGTAAATGTTGGGTTGTGGTATCCAACCGACGACAACATCCAACTGACTAGGTACTCAGATGCAGATCTAGCCGGAGATCGGTTGGACAGGAAGTCCACATCTGGACATTGTCAGTTCATGGGAAGCAAGCTAGTTTCGCGGTTCTCCAAGAAACAAGCATGTGTTGCCACATCTACAACCGAGTCAGAATATATGGCTGCCGGAAGCTGTTGCATGCAAGTGTTATGGCTCAAGCAACAACTGAGAGATTATGAAGTCTCAACTGGGCAGGTTCCCATTCATTGTGATAGCTCAAGTGCCATTGCTATCTCTCTGAATCCTGTTCACCACTCTCGGACAAAGCATATCAACATCCGTCATCATTTCATCCGAGATCATATTGAGAAGAAGGACGTTTCATGGAGAAAATTCCAACCGAGATTCAAAGAGCTGATATCTTCACCAAACCTCTAGCCGAAGCGTGGTTCAAGATGTTATGTGATCTACTTGGATTGTTGGATCCATCTGATGAGGAACCAGCTGAGGTGAAGAGATAGATATCCATCTAAGGGGGAAGCTCAGATGAAGGGGTAGTCTCAGATGCGGATTGAAAACCGAAGACATCAGATGTCAGCTGAACAGACGAACTCGAGTCAGTTGATGGTATGCTGCAAAGTTGGATCAGACGTCAGTTGAACAGACTAACTCGAGTCAGCTGATGGTATGCCGCAACATGGGAACACAACTGATTCCGACATCAGCTGGCAGGTAACATTTATGGCTGAAGGTGTTATGATCTTAAATGAGAATGTTTGAAATAAATTCAAACATTCCATAACATGCCAGTTACATTAAAAATAGCCATCATGTCACATTAAATGTAAAGTACGGCTGAACATCAATAGCCTATTTTATAGCGCGACTGGGCTGACATGAAAACTGTACACCTTCTCACGCGCTGGTTGGAACTCGGTTCGTGACGTCAAGTCAAAGATAGTCAACAGTCACGTAATCTCAGCCGTTGATGGATTCGCGCCATTTAACCCCAGCCGTCGATTTCTACCGAGTTAAAAACCTATATAAGGCGAAAAATCAGGAAGTGATCTCCTTCTTTCCTCATTCGTGTTTATCTGCTATAACTGTTCATCATCTTCTTCAATTCTGTCTCTCCATATTTGGCTAATATTCTCTTTCCTTCTTTGCATATATATATATATACTTCACTGCAAATCATAATGGCACCCAAAACCTCCAAGAAGATGGTATTTAAAGAACCAGCCACATTCTAAGAATCATTCGATATGATGCTATCGAAGATATATTTTGAACAGATCCTTTCGACGGACGCGCTGAAGTCATCGGAGCTTTCTTCCCTCGCCGGTCTTCTCTCTGCGCACGACCTTCTTCACAGGGCAACTCTCACTCCCTCCCTCCTGCTACGGAAGCAAGTCGGAGAGTTTTATTTGAATCTACATCACGAGTCGGGAGTTGGACTCGTTTCAAACGTCTCCTGCAAACAACGCGACGGCGTCTCCCGATCAATCCGAGATTCAGCCGTCGAGATACAAGTTTCAGAAGAGCTGGGAAAAATCATCCCACGGAATCATCAGGCCACTGACATGGTTGATAACTGCACGGATGCAACAGCAGATGAGTTTCTTCAGCAGGCCCTGATCATCCCAGAAAAGATGAAGAGTAGCATGCAAAGGACAAAGTTGAAGCCTCAACATCGACTTTTGTTTGATATTATTTCCAAGTGTGCATTTGGATACGGTGGAGCTTTTGGGGATATCAGCCGCCCCAAACTGAAGCAGCAGAAGGCTCTAAAGGAGAAACACGAGGTCAACCGGCTTCAGTACTTCGAACACCAGTTGATATTGGAGCAACAGAAGATCTCCGAGATCACAACTGAGTCCGGAGAGCGGTTGTTGAGTGTGAAAGGTTCGCTCAACTTTGGCACAAAGATCTCTGCTCTGATCCTCCATGCCACCAAGGACCAGAACCTGACGTGGGAAGACAGCGAAGTAACTCCCCTGAAGAAGCTGCTGTTGTCCCCATCAGCTAAAAAGGCTCAGGATGTCTTGTCTGCAGTATACACTCCCAAAGAAAAGAAGGGAGCTGGGAAGTCAGCTGCAGAGCTAGTCACAGCTGAGGAGCAGGTGGAGTAACAGCCACCCCCAGCAGTCGGCCGAACGACTAGATCAACTGCTAAACGCCAGCTGAGGGATGAGACTGATGAAGAAGAAGGGGAAGAGGAGGTACCTCTCCAGAAGAGACCGAGGATACGGTTCAAGCAGCCAGCTGCGCAACCAGCTGAGAAGTTGCCAGCTGAGGAGAAGCCAGCGGAGGAGACACCAGCTAGAAGTCAACTGAGTCGAGTCAGTCGGTTGACTCAGCTGCGTATATCATTGCTCCTCGAGATCCAGAGTCAATGGTTGAAGGGAAGGAAACAGATGTAGATGAGTCGAGCTCATCCTCAGATAGCTCGTCTTCATCTGAGGAGTCAGAACACAGTTCACCCTCTCCCCCAACCGGAGCTGATACCGTCCAAGGAATCCCAACCTCGACTGGCTCCCAACCCAGTCCAACTGACCAGCCAGCCCAATCACCAACCAAAGGGGATCAGATTCTCACAACTGATCCTCAGACAAATATTCCGAGCCTCACGCTTGATGCCAACATTGCGACCAGTTCTATGGTCAATGTTGAAGAACCTTTTGAACCATATGTCTATGACATTGAACCCTCCCCCATCAATGAAGAAGAAGATCGTCAAGCGGTCGTAGCTGAGCATGAAGGCAAGCTGGCCTATTGCTTCAAGAAGCTCGTTGGGATATTTCCTGAAGCTCGCAACATGCCGATCTTCGCCATGTTTGGCACGGAGCTGATATACCAGTTTAGCATCATCTTCAGCTACTGGTATGTCAAGGAAGACACCCTCCGCATCTATGGCTGGGACCACCTCAAGGCTGATGAGTCACGCCTGCGAGAGTAATTCGACTACTCCAACCTTGAGGTTGCATACAAGAACAAGGTTGCTGGTTTGAGTCGCAGATTTGATCTCAACAAGGCTGAAGGGACAGACTCAAGGGAACTGTGCAACAATGCAGGAGCTGTCGCCTTTCTGGACACTATGCTGGCCAAGAGTGCTGAGTTCGTGGATGAGATTGATGCAGCTGAAGCAGCAGCTCAGCAGGAAGAGGCTGCATTCCAACAGTACCTGGCAAATCGTCAAGCCATGGTTACTGAACTACCCCCAGCAATCGAACAATCAGCCCCAGCAATCGAACAACCAGCCCCCTCAGCTCAGCCAACACTCTCTTCTGAAGAAATTTGTGAGCTGATAACTGAGAGGGTGAACCAGCTGCGAACTGAGGTGCTCTCAACCATCCAGCAGAACCGTGAAGAGCCGCAGCTGGTGATTGAGGCTCAGGCTGAGAAGCAGAGGCAGCTGATGGAAGATGCTCTGAAATTGAAGCTGGAAGAATTCTCATCCTCCACCAGCACAGCCAACAATGAGCTGAAGAAAACTGTTCGTGAACTCAGTTCTGAGTTGAATGTGTACAAAACCGTCGCCAACTCCAACCTTGTCAAATCCCAGCAGACACAAGACCAAGAGTGGACGACTCAGTTCGAACAACATCGAGCTGAGTTTGTCGCCTTTCAAAGAGAAGTCTCTGCAACCTTCGAAGCCATGAAGAAAGCTGATCAAGAGCGCCAAGATCTAGAACTGGCGAAGAAGGTTGGAGGACAGGATGCTGTGGATGAACTCTTCTCTCGAGTCCAACAGGCTGAAGCAAAACTTACCTCTCTGGATGGCTCGCTAGCAACCCTTCTTGCTGATGCCAAAAAGGGGGAAGGTAAGAAGCCAGTAGGAGTTGAGAGGCAGGGGGAAGAGGCTCAGAGGAAAAAGGGGGAAGTGGCTGCTGGACAAGGAGAATCTCAGCTGAAGGAGACAGCTGCAGCTGGAAAAGAAATGGAGCAGGAAGTTGAAATCTCCACTCTTGTAGCTGAATTGGCAGCTGAAATCGAAGCTGAACTCGACGGTATCACAACCGAAGAGACAATTGCTGCTGCCAAAGCTATAGGTGCATCAGAAAAGGACTACTTGAATCCAGCTTGGATCAAGACGTTTGCTGCTGGCCAAGCCAAAGCTGTCAACAAGTTTGAAAAGGAGCTCGCCAAGATTTCGAAGAGCTTGGACAGAAACATTGCCAGCCGAAGCCTAAGAAGAATCAACAGACATCAAAGCAAGGCTGAGGCAAGAAAGAGGCAACAACAGCTGCAAGGAAAGTCCAAACTCCAACCTCGGTTCAAACATGTTGACAAATGGATGCCAGCTGAGTGGAATGTGTATTGGGAGTCATTCAAACAGGAGTTTGTGAATGATTTCTACTATAGGAAGATGTACACAACTGAAGATGCAAGGGAAGCCTTCAAGGAAGCCCTATTCGAGCTCAGCTCTGGGGATCCAGGCATGTTCAGACAATTCAGATCAGCCATGATGGATGCACAGCTCGATCTCAACACAGTTCCAGTCCCTCCGAAGGTCACATATCGCCCTCCGTTCATCTCAGGCACAAGTACTCTCGACAGACGGATACTCATGGCTGAAGCAAGACAAGTGTGCAAAAAACATGGAGTTGATTCTGGGATCGAGTCAGCAGCAAAGAGAGAGATCTTTGTCCGTGTCCTCAGCAAGTACGGCCAGAAGTTTTAAGCTGAATTAGTTTTTTAGCAACTGATGTAATCTAACTGTTTTGTGCCTATTTGTATAATCATCAGTTGTAATAAAAACTTCAAGTATATATTCGATTCATCTTGATGAATAATCTCTCATTGTCTAAGCCCTGAATTGCAAAGTCATTTAAATACCATGTTATAACTGTGCTAACTCTTTGATGTTTTATCTTATAGACTGTCTAGAATTTCAGCTGAGATTTTAGATAAGTTAGTAATGTTTAGATCAGTAGCGGTTTAAAGTTGTAAGTGGTTTTGGCATCATCAAAAAGGGGGAAATTGTTGGGAAATTCGTTAGTAAGAGTTTTGATGAATTCCAAAACCAACTGACCCCAACCGAGTAGATGTTGCCAGTTCCTACTGTTAGCAGTTAGGCTCGCTGTTTGAGCAATGTTAAGATTTTATCTTTACAGGACTCCAGCTGAAGACGGCAACATGGCTACACTCAGATAGAACCCCAGATGGAAAATCGGATGTGGAACATCAGTTGTAAGCAAGACAACCGAGCGTTCAAGCCAACTGTTCAGATAGAACATCAGTCACAAAATGCCATCCGACTAAGGGAAAAGATATAAAGAAGTTATTCCAAAAAGGAAGAAGTTTCAACATGAAGTTCAAAGTCAGCTGAGAAGTTCAACGGTTCAGATAGAATGGAACATCAGCTGAAGACCACTCAGATCAAGATCAAGATTCTCAACCGACTGACCAAGGTTGAAGAACAAAGGTTTAAATTTGAATTTCAAAAAGGAAGTCACGTGAGGGTTTGACCGTTCAGTCATTACCCCATTTGGCCCAACACAAGGTTGTCTCAGATGGAAAGCAGAAGAGCACAGATGCCATATCGGGAAAGTCTGCAGAGATGAGAGACAAGCCATCGCTATCAAAGAATAGAGATCAACGGCTCCTCCAACAGCTAGTTGATTCTCTCCGCCTATAAATAGAGGCCTTCATTCAAAGACACATAGAAAAGACACACACGCGAGAAGAAACCAGAGAGCGAAAGAAAGAGTAAAATTCTTCACGAGCTGAACTGCATTCAATTCCTTAGAACATCACTTGTTGAGAGTTCTAGAGTTAGTTTCTGTGTCTTTAGATCGAACCTTGAGAACATCACTTAGTGAGAGTTCGTAGAGTGTTAGATCATAGCTCACTTCGTGTTCGAGCTTTTAGTTGGAACCCATCTTTTTCACACTTCCTCTCAAAAGGAGTGTTAGGACCCTACTCTTCTCGGAATTGAGTAGATAGGTTGTTTAGTACCCGAAAACTAAACTGTAAGGTTGATAAGTACCCGCAAACTTATCCTTAACGGTTGCACAACCCGCGTAAGCTGTGTGGTTTGTCCAGAAGAATTTGGACAGAGTTGTGTGGACTCACAACTCCCCGTGGATGTAGGAGGTTTCTCCGAACCACGTAAATCTCTTTGTGCTTGTGTTTATTTTCAGTTATTTCTTGCATATTCAACTGACCATCTAACCAGCATACAAACTGCATCTTAGCATTCTCAACTGTTTTGGTTCTTGACTAACCGTGCATAAAAGCGTGAGTTATTTTTACGAGTTAATTTCCACCACATTCCGCACAGCACATCACTTCCAACCGAGCGTTTCTTACTCGGTTGTGAATCCAACTAAGTTTCTTTACTCGATTGTGTTTTATTTTAGGGGGTTGTTTTAAAAAGTTGCATATGGTGTATTCCCCCCCCCCCCATACACCAGAACTCGTTTCGGGACCATCATTCTTATAGATCAAATTTACTATTGATGTAGTATGAGATATTTGGGTATTTACAATAAGGTTCAAACAAATAGTAAATCGCAAAATAAAGGCCTTTTTAGAAACATATTGTAAAATAAATGAATTTTTTTATACGACGAAATAAATGATTGAATCCTCTGAAATTTTGTCACTGCTATTTTATAGATAAATATATGATTATTTATGAGTTATGATAAATTATGATTTTGATGTTGTTAATCTTTACTCTCTCTCTCTCTCTCTCTATATATATATATATATATATATATATATATATATAATATTAAAATATGATAGATTTTGATTTTAAAGATTTGATTTTGATAAGATTTTATTTCCATATCATATATAATATATAGACTATATATATGATAAATAATGATTTTAAATACATAAAATTTGAGAATTCAGATAAATGAGAATGGAGGATTAAGAGGGGTGCCACATCGTATTTTTTGAAAGCAAGAATCATTTTTCTTTTAGTAATATAATGACTAGCGTGCAGTCCATCGAAAATCGACGGAAAATTATTATTTAATAAAATTAATAAAATTTAATACTCTATGTGATAGTATAAGAAATGTATTGTTTGTTAGTTATTTTTTATCTTTTTAAGTAATACTCTTAAAAATTCAAATCTAATTCACACCTATTTTATAGATAATTTTAAAAGCCCTCTTTCTTATCAAAACTGATGTAAGACAAAAACTATTTATTTCTCAAAGAGATTGTCTTGTGTTGATTTTGTATGAGAATTGAAGTGATTTTTTTATACCAAATATAAATTTGTACTCCCTAAATTATTAAAAAAATAAAAGTTGCCCCGTTGGTAATAAATCGGTCCCTCAATGCGCACAATTCTGGGTCGGAATTGGCCCGTGGACAAATTATTGTAAATTTCCTGCTAATTTTCCTACACATTCAATGTTTTCCAACGGAGACGATTAATCAAACAATTTTAGGATTATTCAAATCTGTTTGAAATTTATATCTCCGTATTTATTTTAGGGTTGGGAATTGGCCCGTCTACCGTCACGGTTCCGGATCAAAACTGACCCGTTGACCACTACTTTGATTTAAAAGCGTAATTTATGAAACTCATTTAAAAATTTATATAGAACCAAAATTCATTAAAAAAATAATTAAATTATTCATTTTCGTCCTTAATCGTAGAATAATATTTGCAAATTATAATTATAGATTATCAAATATTGGAACCCGATGGTTTTAGATTTTAGAAAGAACATGAAAAAACGCATAGAGTAAAAAATTTCCTGAGTTGAGGTTCTCGTTGATTGGGAATTGGCCTGTCTACCGCCACATTTCCGAGTCGGAATCGGCCTCCTGACCACTGTTTTGATTTATAAGTGCGTAATTTATATAGACCTAAAATTTGATAAAAAAAAAAATGATTGTGATGGTCCCGATACGAGTTCTGGTGTATGGGGGGGGGAATACACCAGATAAAACTTTTTAAAAATAACTCAACCGAGTAATGCAACTCAGTTGGAATTACAACCGAGTAAGAAACACTCAGTTGGAAGTGAAGTGCTGTGCGGAATGTGGTGGAAATTAACTCGTATAAAATCAACTCACGCTTTTATGCAAGGTCGGTCAAGAACCAAGACAGTTGAGAAATAATGCAGTTTGTATGCAGGTTAGTAAGTCAGTTGAATATGCAATAAGGTAACTGAAAATAAACACAACACACAAAGATTTAACGTGGTTCGGAGAGAACTCCTACGTCCACGGGGAGTTGTGAGTCCACACAACTCAGTCCAAGTTCTTCTGGACAAACCACAAAGCTTACGCGGGCTTTGCAACCGTTGAGATAAGTTTACGGGTACTTATCAACCTTACAGATTAGTTTACGGGTACTAATCAACCTGTCTACTTAGTTACGGGAAGAGTAGGGTCCTAAAACCTTTTCAGGTGAAAGAAAGGATGGGGTTCCAACTAAATAGCTCGAACAAGAAGTGAGCTATGATTTAACACTATACGAACTCTCAACAAGTGATGTTCTCAAGGTTGGATCAAAAACTACAAGGACAGAAACTAGCTCTCTAGAACTCTCAACTAATGATGTTCTAAGAGGTTTTCCTTGAGTGCAGAATGAAGTTGTTCTTTCGCTTGAATATCTCTTCTCACTAGTCTGTCTCGTATTCTTGTGTCCCGTAGTCTTGGTGAATGAATCAAGGCCTCTATTTATAGGCGGAGAGAATCAACTAGCCGTTGGAAGAGCTGTTGATCTCTGTTCTTTGATAGCGATGGCTTGTCTCTCATCTCTGCAGACTTTCCGAATTTGGCAACTGCGTGCTTCTGCTTTCATCTGAGACAGCCTTGTGTTGGGCCAAATGAGGTAATGACAGAGAGTCAAACCTTCACGTGACTTCCTTGTTTGAAATTCAAATCTTAACCTTTGACCTCCAACACTCGATAGTTGGTTGAGTCGTCTGATCTTTATCTGATTGGTCTTCAGCTGATGTTCTATCTGAACATGTGAACTCTCAACTGACTTTGAACTTCAAGCTGTTGATCTTCTTGGTTCAGGTCCTACAACTGATGTTCTGAAACTGAACGCTCAGTTGTCTTCCTTGTATCTGATCAGTTGGGTTTGAACGCTCAGATGACTTTCTTTCATCTGATATTCTCTTCCCCCTTTCTACTTCTCATCTGATGAACGCTCATGTCTTCCTTACAACTGATGTTCTATCTTGCAACATCTCTCTTTGAATACTTAGATGATTCTTGCATCTTCCTCCTTGAATGCTCATCTGATGAACGCTCACTTGTCTTCCTTACAACTGATGTTCTATCCGAGTGACGCCTTGTTGCCGTCTTCAGCTGGAGTCCTGTAAAGATAAAATCTTAACAATGCTCAAACAGCGAGCCTAACTACTAATATTAGGATCTGGCAACATCTACTCGGTTGGGGTCAGTTGGTTTTGGAATCAATCAAAACTTTAATAAATTTCCCAACAGATTTTACTATTTGTTCTCGTCCTTAATTGTAGAGTAATATCCACTAATTACATTTATGAATTATGCAAAGTTGAAAACTCAACTACAAATAACGTAAAAATTAATTCATTCGCTTCTAGATTTTACAAAATACATAACAAACGAATGTATAAAATGAAAAATAAAAAAAAATAGAATAAAGAATAGAGATGTGTCACGTGGGATCCTGAGTTGAGGTACTCGTCGACACGGTTTTGATTTATAAGTGCGTAATTTATATAGACCCAAAATTTGACAAAAGACAAATTGATTGTACTATTCATTCTCGTCCTTAACTGTATAATAATATTTTCTAATTATATTTATGTATTATGCAAAGTTGGAAACTCGGCTTCAAATAACGTAAAAATTAATTCATTCGATTCTAGATTTTACAAAGTACATGACAAAAAATGTATAAAATGAAAATTTTAAAATAAATTAGAATAAACAATAGAGATGTGCTACGTGAGATCCGGAGTTGAGGTACTCGTCGGTTGATAATTAGCCCATCTATTTAATTAATTGATCAAATTAAAATTAATTTCCAATTAAAAAAAATATATGAGAGTACTTCGAATTTTATTTCAGCCAACCAAAAAATTAGCCAAATTATTTTAAACCATTTTTCTTCCAACTAATCAAATTAAATTAAACTATAAAAATGTAGTTATTTATTCGGCCGACTAATTAATAAATTGACCAAATAAAACTGATGGTGGAAAAGATAAGAAAATACACATGAATTCTAGGTATTTATAGGCTTTTGAAAATGTGAAGTTAATTGAAAAAGTGATGTGAGACACAAAATTTTAATAGATATTTAAAATTTATTATTTTATATTTAATCATTTTTCTTTTATTAGGATCCGATTACTATGAATTAATGCTCACGTTAAGTCAATTTTCTTTTATCAAACTACTGTAGTGGAAATCAAAATTTTCAATAAAAATGTAGCTAATTGTTTGTATAATATATATATATATATTATTTATTATGTAACATATGATTAATTATATAAATTAATAGAATATGATAAAGAGTTTATTAATGTTTGTGGACCCTTTAGAGATAAAAACAATAAAGTTGTACCCCAACTTTATTTACAATAAAAGAGGCCAACTTTCACATGATGAGATAAAAATACCCTTAATTATCACCAACTACCCACTTTTCTCTCTCTTACTTTATTTCTCTCTCATAAACCCACAACTTTTTTTCTCTCTCTTCTTCTCTGGTTTTTTTCTCTTTCTTTTCGGTTTGCTGCTGCTGTTTTTTTTTCCAGCTTGTCCAACGTTATCGCCGGTGTTTAAATTCTTACTTCATTTTTCCTCTGCATTTCATTGGTCGTTCGTTCTTCTGAACCTTGAACGGTGTTTCTTCTCGCTCTTTTCTCTGTCTTGTTTTCTGATTTTTTTCCTTCGCCGTTGATTTTTCTCTCTTGTATTCGATTTTCGCGGGTCGCCGGCTGTATCACTTTTTTGTCCGGTGGAGACGACGATGGAGGTACTGAATACTCTTCCTGTTGTTTTTTTTTGTTATTTGATGGTGGATTTCGGTTAGATATGATTATTTAGATCGTAAAAATTGTTGTTCGTCGCAGCTGTACAGTCATGCCTGATCTGATTTTTATTTAAGTCGTACAGTCGTAGCAGAAGTCTATGCATGATACGATATATATATATATATCGTAACATGATAGCACCATTTTCTTTTGCGAGATTAGTACTTTTTTGAATCGCATGTTACGGTATATAGGAATATTTTAGGAATACTGTGGCTACTATTATTTCATAAGGGATTATGTATGATACGATATATGTATATCGTAACATCTTATCACCATTTTCTTTACAATGATGTTACGATATATAGGAATCTCCTATGAATAGCGTGGCTACAATGATTTCATAAGTGATTACGTTTGATACAATATATATATATATATATATATATATTTTGTAACATGTTATCACCATTTTCTTTACAATTATAGCAAGTTTTATCGTAGGATGTTACGATGTATGAATATCGTAGCAATAGCGTGGTACAATTATTTCATAAGTGATTATGTTTTTTATGTTTCATTTTACGAGCTTGGTATGTCGTAACTGATTTGTATTACGATATATGATGGTCCCGATACGAGTTCTGGTGTATGGGGAGGGGGGGTATACACCAGATAAAACTTTTTAAAACAACCCCCTAAAAATTAACACAACCGAGTAAAGCAACTCAGTTGGGATCACAACCGAGCAAGTAACACTCAGTTGGAAGTGAAGTGCTGTGCGGAATGTGGTGGAAATTAACTCGTATAAAATCAACTCACGCTTTTATTCAAGGTCGGTCAAGAACCAAGACAGTTGAGAAATAATGCAGTTTGTATGCAGGTTAGTAAGTCAGTTGAATATGCAATAAGGTAACTGAAAATAAACACAACACACAAAGATTTAACGTGGTTCGGAGAGAACTCCTACGTCCACGGGGAGTTGTGAGTCCACACAACTCAGTCCAAGTTCTTCTGGACAAACCACAAAGCTTACGCGGGCTTTGCAACCGTTGAGATAAGTTTACGGGTACTTATCAACCTTACAGATTAGTTTACGGGTACTAATCAACCTGTCTACTTAGTTACGGGAAGAGTAGGGTCCTAAAACCTTTTCAGGTGAAAGAAAGGATGGGGTTCCAACTAAATAGCTCGAACAAGAAGTGAGCTATGATTTAACACTATACGAACTCTCAACAAGTGATGTTCTCAAGGTTGGATCAAAAACTACAAGGACAGAAACTAGCTCTCTAGAACTCTCAACTAATGATGTTCTAAGAGGTTTTCCTTGAGTGCAGAATGAAGTTGTTCTTTCGCTTGAATATCTCTTCTCACTAGTCTGTCTCGTATTCTTGTGTCCCGTAGTCTTGGTGAATGAATCAAGGCCTCTATTTATAGGCGGAGAGAATCAACTAGCCGTTGGAAGAGCTGTTGATCTCTGTTCTTTGATAGCGATGGCTTGTCTCTCATCTCTGCAGACTTTCCGAATTTGGCAACTGCGTGCTTCTGCTTTCATCTGAGACAGCCTTGTGTTGGGCCAAATGAGGTAATGACAGAGAGTCAAACCTTCACGTGACTTCCTTGTTTGAAATTCAAATCTTAACCTTTGACCTCCAACACTCGATAGTTGGTTGAGTCGTCTGATCTTCATCTGATTGGTCTTCAACTGATCTTTTATCTGAATGCTTTTGTCTGAGTAGGAACATGTGAACTCTCAGCTGACTTTGAACTTCAAGCTGTTGATCTAACTGATTGAGTGTACAACTGATGTTCCATCTCGAACGCTCAGTTGTTCTTCTTGAATCTGATCAGTTGCGTTTGAACGCTCAGATGACTTTCTTCCATCTGATGTTCTCTTACAACTTCTTCCTTTGAATACTTAGTCGACTTTTGCATCTTTCCTCTTGAATGCTCATCTAATGAACGCTCAGTTGTCTTTCTCACACCTGATGTTCTATCCGAGTGAAGCCTTGTTGCCGTCTTCAGCTGGAGTCCTGTAAAGATAAAATCTTAACAATGCTCAAACAACGAGCCTAACTACTAACATTAGGATCTGGCAACATCTACTCGGTTGGGGTCAGTTGGTTTTGGAATCAATCAAAACTTTAATAAATTTCCGAACAATATATATATATATATATATATATATATCGTAACTTCTATTCCGTGCAGAAGAGGCATTCTTGTTTAATTGTTGCTCATGGTGGTGTATGGAATGACAATATGTATGAGGGTGGAAGGAAAGAGTATATACCTATACCACCTTGTGGTATAACGTATCAAGATTTATTGAGTAAGCTTGAGATTCGATTGAAGAAGGACAAGACATTCTTTATTTATGATGTTGAGGCTCTAGTAAAATCTCCTACCGGTGAAATAATGAGGATGAAAGTAACTGATAACTTTGAGTTGAATAGTTTAATGGAAATGTTGGAGGTTCCTACAAAAACTAACTGAGCTAAT
This sequence comes from Schizonepeta tenuifolia, assembly GCA_029490685.1. Lineage (NCBI taxonomy): Eukaryota > Viridiplantae > Streptophyta > Magnoliopsida > Lamiales > Lamiaceae > Schizonepeta > Schizonepeta tenuifolia. Next base: position 104,090,153 of record CM055956.1, read on the forward strand.
ATTGAAGCCCATACTTGCTAAATATTCTAACAAAAATCTCTCTCTTTTCAGCTGACTTCTTTGAGATGTCCACCCCATGCTCTTTGCATACTTGCCTCGCCTCGGCTGCAATCTTTGTTCTATTGGGGGTGCAAGAGTCTGGAAGGAAAGGAGGCTGATAAGTGACCCTCTTAGGGTCCGGAACTGTGTTCAAGTCCAGTTTTGCTTCAATCAGCACGCCTGAACTGGCTGAACATGCCCGGGTCCCCAGTGTGCAGCTCGGTCAATGCTTTCTTAAACGCTTTCCTCGGATCGTCAGCTGCATACACCTTCCTGTAGTAGAAGTCATTTACGAACTCCTGCTTGAAAAGTTCTCATTCCTCGTTCCACTCGGTTGGCATCCACTTATCTACATGCCTGAACCGACTTTGGAGCTTAGTCTTCCCTGGCAACCTCTGCTGTCTCAGCCGAGCTTCAGCCTTGACTTGATGTTTATCGATTCGGCGACGGCTGCGGGAGGCAATGTTTCGGTCCAAGTTCTTGGTTATCTTGTCCAGCTCCTCCTCAAACTGGTTGACCCTTCGAGCTTGGCTGGCAGCGAATTTCCTGATCCAGCTCGGATTCATATAATCTTTTTCTGCAACATCCATAGCCTTGGCAGCTGCAATGCACTCTTCGGTTGTGATATCGTCGAGTTCCGAATCAAGCTCGGCTGCGATCTCGGCTATGGAGTTGTAAGAAACTCCAAACTTCTCCGCCTGCTCCAAGTCTTTTTCCATTTCAGCTCCACCGACTTCGATTGACTTGGGAGCGAACTTCTTCGTTTTCTTCCTCAGCTGAGATTTTGCTGCAGCTGGCATTTCTTCCTCGGCTTGGGTCTCTTCTTCTTCTTGCATCTCAACATCCGCCTCTTTATCTTCCCCCTTTTTGGCATCAGCTATCAGCTCACAGATTTCTTCAGATAAGGGAGCTGGCTGATCAGCTGGAGGGGCTTGTTCAATCATGGCTGGTGGCTCAACTGTGACCATGGCTTGTCGGTTGGCCAGGTACAGTTGCAGCTTTTCTTCTTCATCCTTTGCTGCGGCGGCAGTTGCGTCCAGATCGTTGAGGAAGTCAGCTGACTTGAGTAGCATGTTGTCGAGGAATTTAACGCAATCTTGTCCAGCTGCCTCCCTGGTATCTATGCCTTATGCCTTGCTCTGGTCCAGACGACGCGTGAGCAGCGCAACCTTGTTGTTGTACGCCACTTCCAGGTTGGCGTAGTTGAAGTAGTCGCGGATGCGGGACTCGTCCGCCTTCAGTCTGTCCCAGCTGCGTACCCTGATTGTATCTTCCTTCACGTACCAGTGACTGAAGATCAGGTTGAACTGGTACAACAGCTCGGTTCCAAGAGTAGCGAAGATGGGCATGTCACGAGCTTCTGGGAACATCCCAATCAGCTTTTGGAAGCAGTAGGCCACCTTGCCTTCGTGCTCCAACGCGACGGCCTGAAGGTTATCTTCGTCATTTATTGGGGAGGGGGATAGATCATATGGCAATGGTTCAAATATTTCATCAATGTTGGCCAAAGAGTCGGTCACAACATTAGCATCGAGTTGGGAGCTCGGAATATCAGATTCTGTGGGGAGGGGGGTATCAAAAGGTTCCTCAACATTGGCCGAAGAAACGGTCTCAATGTTGGCATCGAGCAATGAGCTCGGAATGTTTGGCTGTGGTTCGGTTGAGAGAGCAAGAGGCTCTTGAGGCGGTACGGCATCAACTCCTGCCGTGGGGGAGGTTGGAACGTCTTCAATGTCCTCAGAGGAGGAAGAAGCATCTGATGTCACGTCCGTCTACATCCCTTCAGCCTCATCAGCAGCTCGAGGAGCGATCTTTAAGGCAGCTGCCTCAGCTGAGTGGCTTGACTCGGATGGCTCCTCAGCTAGTGTCGACTCAACTGGCGCCTCCTTCTCAGCTGGTGCATCAACAGCTGGTTCCTCAGTTGGCTCTTCAGCTGGCTCCTCGGCATGCTCCTCAGCCGGCACCTCAGCTGGCTCTTCAACTGTCTCTACAACCGTCTTCTTGAACCTCACCCTCAGCTTCTTCTGGGCAGGTTCAGCCTCCTTCTCTTTCTCCGACTCAGCCCTGTGTCGGCGTGCAACTTTGGATTTTGTGGGGCGACTGACAGCTGGTACCTCCTCAGCTGTGGGTTCAGTAGTCTTCACAGCATCTTTCTTCTCCTTAGGAGTATATACACTCCTAATCACCTCCCGCGCCTTCTTCGCTGTTGGGAACAGCATCAACCTCTTCACTGGGGTTTCTTCGCAATCCTCCCAGACCATATTCCGACCCTCGGTTGTGATCAAGATCAGAGCTGAGATCTTGCAACCGAAGTTGAGCGTCCCCTTGACACTCACTAGTCTCTCCCCTGAGTCGGTTGTGGTCTCGGAGATCTTCTGCTTCTCCAGGATCAGCTGGTTCAGGAAATATTGGAACCAGTTGATCTCGTGTTTGTGCTCCAATGCCATCAACTGCTTCAGCTTTGGTCGACTGATGTCGTCGAATGCTCCGCTGTAGCCGAACATGACTTTCGACACAACATCGAACAGGAGTCGATGTCCTGGCTTCAATTTCGTTCTTTGCATATTGCTCTTCAACCTCTCCGGCGTGATCAGAGCATTCTCCAGAAACTCATCAGCTTGCTCGTCGGTTATATTTTCAATGAAGTCCGTGGCGGTGTGGTTTACTGGGATGACATGGCGAAGGACGTCAGAAACTGCGATGGGGAAAGACACACGGCGAATAGTTCTGGCCGGAACGTCGCGTTGCCGACAGGAGACCTCCGTTGTAACTCCTTCTCTGCTGTCGATGGACGACTGCAGATTCACATAAAATTCTCCGACCTGGCGCCTGAGCAGGTGGGAGGGGAATAGCTTTACCCATTCCAGTAGGCCATTATCTTGGAGGATACTTGCGAGGGGAGCCAACACCCGACTCCAATTCTTCATCGGAAAGAATCTGCTCGAAGTGAATCTTTGAAACGAGCAGGTCGAACGATTCTTCATACGAGGCGGGGACAAGAGAGGGTCCGGAAGAAGCCATTTTCTTGCTTTTGGGTGCCATTTAAAATCACTGAGAAGGTATATATATAGGAAGGAAGGAAAATCTTGCAGAAAACGGTTAGACAAAATCTGAGAAGATGATGAATAGTAGCTGCAGATAAACACGAATGAGGAAGGTAAGAGATCACTTCCTGATTTTCCACCTTTTATAAGTTTTTGACTCGGTAGAGATCGACGACTGGGGTTGAATGGCGCGAATCCATCAACGGCTGAGATTACGCGACTGTTGACTATCTTTGACTTGACGTCATGAACCGAGTTCCAACCAATGCGTGAGAAGGTGTACAGTTTTTCTTGTCAGCCCAGTCGCACTATAAAGTAGGCTATTGATGTTCAGCCGTACTTTACATTAAATGCGACATGATGGCTATTTTAATGTAACTGACATGCTCATGAATGTTTGAATTTATTTCAAACATTCTCATTTAAGATCATAACACCTTCAGCCATAAATATTACCTGCCAGCTGATGTCGGAATCAGCTGTGTTCCAATCAGTTGTCGGAATCAGCTGTGTTCCAATATCTGGATCAAAGGTTAATGCTCTCTGTACTCGACGAGTTCCACGCATACACTAGTAGTGGAAGATGGAATGAGAAGAGTAAAATTGTTGCGCGTCACTCCCCGACAACGGCGCCAATTTTGAAACGCACCCATCGTGGTACGATCAAAATACCTGTGTATGCCCCAGACGGACAGTACATGCTCCTATGCCCACTACCGGACTGGTTAGTCTTAGCGGTAAGCTAGGGTCGATCCCACGGAGAGTGATGAACCACCTTACTCTTTAGTGTACAGATCGAGTTGTCACGGTCTCAATCTGTATATCTGCACAATAAACTAAACGGAAATCAAATATAAAAAGGGGGGTAAGATTTGGGGTAGGTTATGATCATTGTTGATATGTTAATTCGGTCATGAGCACACTAAAGATCCGTCCATGCTTCATATAAACTCAAGGCGTGGCCTAAAGACATTGGGGCGTTTCAAGAGTTCATACTCCACACTTGGGATGGTTGAATCCCTTGTTGTCGTCTTGGTCTGAAGGTCACGCTTCACCCCGGTCACAAGGCCGTGCTTCACTCCTCCTTAGATAGTAGTCATACCCGATCTCTCCAAGTATGACCCTCACCAACCTTCTCTTCCAAACTTCCCATGTCCGCACCTACAGAGTAGACATAACTCGCGGGATATTCATTTCCGGTACCACGTCCAACCGGTCATCGGTATGCCTACGATACGCGAGATGAGTCCTTTGGTCGATAACCATGGCTTGATGCCTCGTCACAGTTGATGGGTGATTTTTAGAGAAGCCCAAGACTGAACAAGGACGCAGTATCCCCTTGTCCATTCCTCACCATCCAGATCTACAGCACCATGTCAGGTGCTGCTTAGCTACTCGGTCATGGGCACATCGAATGCTGCCGTCTGTCATGCCCTGTCCTTGCTTGACATGGTACAGCTCCAACCGAGCGGAGATCACCCGTTAGGTCAGGACTGCCCATGAGTTCTGCTCCAGCCCTTCCGGAACTACTGGACTCAACCGATGGCACAAGTGCCTCACGAATGTTTCACATATCAACAGTCAATCATTTCCCATACCCAAATCTCACCAAGTAGATTACTCACACATAATTAAATATATAATGATAAGCGAAAGAGAACACATGAATGAAAAGAAATACGAAATACTTAAATTAAAAGTACATAAGGCAAACAGCCTTGGATTCGTTCTTCACATCGGAATGTAAATCAAAGCAGATAAATTGTTTTGAACAGAAAATATAGAACTGAGAATAAAAGTGTTTTCTTCGGACTAAGAACTGGAGAATGATCAATTAACCAACATTGTGCCAGCCGCTCCGGCTAGACTTTTATAGTAGCAATGGCAGCGAGCAAAACCCTAAGCGGGTAGACTGAATCGGCATGATTGGCAATTTCCATGTTGAGCGAGATTCTGATTATCTGTGATTGACTGGATTGATGATTGGCAATCTCCGATTGATTGATTTATTTAGGGTAAGGCGCTGATCTCCAAATCCTTCCTTCCATAGATGCTTGGCAGATATTGTGCGAATCTTCTTCCACGCGGCTTTCCTTCTTGAGCTCTGGTGATTGACTGGCAATTGCTGTAGTGGTCAAACTGGTTGCATGTTTCATGATTTGATTCTTCGTAAGCAAGGCAGTTGCAAGATCTTCTTTGTTGTTGGGTGCATTGCGTTAATACCACGAATGCGAATGATGAACAACAACTTAGCTTCAGGGTTCACATGGAATCCTCCTTTCAACCTCGTCTCTTGCTTCAATTCATCTCCTGCTCTGCATACTCCTTTGCGTAGTCCTTGCAACCGACTGAATTTACTCCAGTTCTGCTCATTCTGACCACTTTTCCTCTATTTGACTTGGACTGAGCTTTCTTCCTTCGAACCATAGTTTCCTTCCCCTGGACAGACACTAATGACATAAAAAGACATGAAAAATAGGGCCAAATGGCCCAAAAGTTGAAGACGCATCACACCTACACACTTAAACCATACTTGCCCTCAAGTATGTTGGTGGATTCACAAAGACACTAAGAAGAGAGATGAATGAAAAAGAAATAAAACTTCAAGACACGAAAATGCGCAATCAAATGGATCAGTACGTGCATGCATGTATCCACCAAATTAACATTCCACAAACCCATTGAGCAAATACATCACATGATTACATTAGCAGTCTTCCTCACACACTCATGTGTATGGCTAGTGTTTACTCTCATTTCATGCTGCATTAGCTTTCCTATTAGGTTGTTTGAGGATTTATGGCTATTAGTTAGTCTGGTGCAGTTTATCAAAGGGTCTTAATTTGGTTGTAATGGGGCATACGGAACAGGGTAAGGATTTTTGGACAGTGGGTTAAAACCTGATTCCAGTCACATGGACTGCTCTTTCAATATAAGTGCTCCCACTAAACCTCATACTCCTTTCTTTCTTTGGGGTTTATTTCCTCCTTAGGCATGTATTGATCTTTGATCACACATAGAATTTCCATTCTTTCATTTATGCCTTCTTCTTAAACTCTGACTACCCCTTTTTGCTACCCCTCTTTTATTTATGTCTTTCCACTTAGAGCATCTATGTAACCTTCTTATCTTGTATAGTGTGGGAGACACACTCTTAATCAAATATCATTACAATGGCTTATGAAAGAAAAAGTGCTTCGGCTCAAAATGGTTAGCAATGGTTTATCATGCTCAGCTAGATGATTCTGGGGCTTCTAATGATGAATAAACTGCCCTTATCCTTTAATCTACACCACCAGCTAAAATCCACTAACAAGTTCTAGGATTACTAAGCAGCATGAACACACAGAAGATAGAAATAAATAGGCTCAATTCTCACAGGTATGGACTTCTGTATTCCCTCTACTGCTATACATGTAATGTTGCTTAGCATACCATTCAAACCAGTCAAACCAAACAACATGCACACATTCCCCTAATCCATATATCATGCACACACACAGACTCACAGACTTATTCTACACTAGACTCCAGCTGACACAAAACGTAAAAGTTAGAAATGAAAAGAGCAAAAAAAAGAAAAATAAAACCTAAACTACAGATAGGGGAAAAGAAACTTATTCATTCTGATCGGAGTCATCCTCCTCCTCTCCGTCCGCTTTTGCCATCAACGCTTCAAAGCTTTTCTTCATGCCGGTATTGATTGCCGTCATCTCTGCCCTCAGTATTGCCACTTCTGCACGTAGCTCCTTCAGTTCTGCCAGTATAGCCACCATTTCGCTGTTTGAGCGGCACAGAACCGCCTGCTCATTCGCCTTGCTCGGCTCTGCTCTGCCTGCTGTGCCTTCTGGGTGGACCAGAGAGTAATTCTCGTGCTCGTCCACCTCAACAATCCTCCATCTCACGAAGTGCCCTTGGTCCAGAAATCTTGTATCCGCAACTGCGAGATCATCTGGCTTCTCCAAGTCGAAATTGGTGAGATTCTTTGCAAGAATCGTCGCCAAAGGGCAGAGTGAGAGATGTTTGTTGTGGTGGGTCATGCCGAACTGAAACTGCTGCGCTGCTATGAACCCGAAGTTCACCCGTTTCTTTTCCATCATGCACCATAAAATGAACAGCTCCTGTTGAGTCACCACGTTGGACCCCTCCAAACGCCCGTAGAGGTTGTAAGCCAGCCACCTGTGGCAAATCTGTAGCGCTGGATCTTTGATCTCATTGGACTTGCTGCTGTTCTTCACATAGCGATTCCTGGTGGAGATGATTGACCAGTAGTGGTCAATCTGAGACTTCCATTCATCTGAAGCCACCGTCTCTGCCTCCTTATACTCATCCTCATACACCTCCCGCGGCTCGAGTACTCCGAGTTGAATGTTCAACTCATTGATGGAGAGAGGGAACATCCTGCCCCGTAGTTGAAAGCGCAGGGTGCCCGGAGTCTCGATACCGTATTTGCCGCGGGGTTTGAACTCCACTGTCCCCATTAATTCCTCCAACAACTTCTTGAACACAGGGTAATTCCATTCAAAACCTTTCCCCAGCCGATACCCTTGAAGTATCCCTCCACTTTCTCTTTGATTCCAAATGCTTCCAAGCTTTCTGTCAACAGGTAGTACCAAGGGAGGATCTCCCTGTTTTGCAGGATGGCATACCGCTGGCTATCTCGCGGTATGGTTGCTCCAGATGATGCAGGTCGTAGTATGCCTTTCCTCTTGGTCCATGATTTCGTGGTGGTGACACTGGGTGTAGACTTCACAGGCGCTTGAATCTCCCCCGAGTTAGAGCTGTCGATGATCTCCACTCTCTCTATTTCTTCCTCTTCGATTTCCTTTGCTTCTCCTTCTTTTTCTCCTTCCTTTGCCTTCCCTTTTTCCTCAGCTGTAACCCTCCTCACCGTGCTCGTAGTACCAACGTTGCCCCCTAATTTGCTCTGTTTGGACTTCTGCGATAAGGGGGGTTTCGAGGTTTCGAGTTTCCTCTTTGCTCCCACCCCTTTCTCCTTGCTCTGCGGGGTGACATCTTCCTGGGCCCGCACGGGAATGCTTTTTTCTGTCTCCTCCTCTCCCACTGGCTCTCCCCCTTGCTCGCCTTCTTGTTCCTTCTCTTCGTGATCAGAAATGGTCAGACCACCCTCATTTGATTGAGATTGGGAGCGGGGAGAACTGGGGTCTGGAGTAGGCTCCTTTGGTGGAGGACTAGCTGCTTTCTTTCTGGCGGTCTTCTTCTTCGCTGTTGCTGCGGTAGTGGTGTCCTTAACTGCGGGCTTCTCTTTCTCTCTCTTCCTAGGCGGTTGAACATCTGGTTCTTCCTCGACCTGTATCTGCTCTTGGTCACCCGCAGCGCCTCCTTTTCCGGTGGGTTGCTTCTCCGGCGAGGGAATCTTCTCCTGTTCCTCTTCTTCCACCCCCCGAGTAGGTGTGGTCTTTTCGGAACTGTGCACAGGAGTTTCCTCGGACGTGGTGCTACGCGTTTTTCTCTTCTCCCCCACCGGTACAGATTTTGTAGCGGCTGGGCCTCTGGTTTGAGTACTGCCGGAGGCGGCGACACTTTTGTTCGTTCTTTTGTGCGCGACTTTCTTGATTCTGACCATGGTGATGGTTGGAACTTTGGGGTTTTCAGAAAGACGGCGAAGGCTGGTGAAGGTATGTGGAGTGAGAACTGGGTCTGCGTGTTTAAATGGCAGATTCACGGACGACGGTTATGGCGAAGTGGAGAAAGTGGATGAGTGTAGAGCGGTTATGAAGGCTGTGAGGGTTAATGGAGGAGGGTTTTCTCCTTTTAACTGATGGAGTAGTGAGGTGACAGTTATGGGAAGTCGAAACAATCAAGGGAATAAAATCATTACCAAATTTGAAATTCAAATTTCGTGCGAAATCCCAAGCGACGCAGTTATATCCAGCCGTCTTTGTCAGATGCGCCTCCACGTCATTCCCTGGTTAGACCGTCCCCATTCCACACATCGGTCTGCCACCTACACACTTTGTATCGCAAAGTGGTTTCGCAATTCACCCTGGACCTCCACCTACACACTTTGCATCGCAAAGTGGGTTCGAATCTCAAGATAGGCTCTAAAAACACCTTGGCCCACATTCTCCAATGCTGACTTAGTCCAGTACTCATTTAACTCAAAACAATTCTTTATTAACTAATTAAGGGAAAGCGGTTGTGGTCTTACTGACGACCACTCCTGGGTTGCCTCCCAGTCAGCGCTCTTGTTTAATGTCTTGAGCTCGACTTCCAGCTTTGGCTCTTACTGATAGATAGGATCCAGTAAAGAACATTTCTCCTTGGTCTTCTTCAACTCTGAATAATCGAAGTACGGTTTCAAGCGATGACCGTTCACCACAAAAGTATCCTTTCCATTCAAATCATAAACTTCGACACTTCCATTTAAGAATAACTCATTCACGATGTAAGGTCCTCCCCATTTTGATCTAAGCTTCCCACTCACCAACTTAAATCGAGAGTTGAATAACAACACCTTTTGGCCAGACTAAAATTCCTTCTTCCTAAGCTTTGCATCGTGGATTCTCCTCGTTCTTTCCTTGTACAAAACTGCATTGTCATATGACTCCAACCGAAGTTCCTCCAATTCATTCATTTGCAACTTTCTTTCTTCTCCGGCCCTAGTCATACTGAAGTTGATTCTCTTGATCGCCCAGTAAGCTTTGTGTTCCACTTCTACTGGAAAATGGCATTTTTTTCCGAACACAAGCCTGAATGGTGACATGCCAATTGGAGTTTTATTGGCAGTGTGGTATGCCCATAATGCATCTCCCAGGTAATTGCTCCAATCTTTACGATTGGGATGAACCACCTTCTCCAATATGCCCTTGATCTCCCTGTTAGATATGATATGGCCCAGTACGATGCCTTCCTTCACCATAAAATGGCATTTTTCATAATTGAGTACCAGGCTTTTCTCCATGCATCTTTTCAATACTAGCTCCAAATGATTAAGACATGTGTCGAACGAATCACCATATACCGTGAAATCATCCATAAACACCTCTATGCAATTTTTCAATAAATCTGAAAAAATGCTCATCATGCACTGTTGGAAGGTTCCAGGTGCATTACAAAGACCAAATGGCATTCTTCGGTATGCGAAAGTCCCGTACACGCAAGTGAACGTGGTCTTTTCTTGATCTTCTTGAGCTACGAATATTTGCATATATCCTGAATATCCATCCAGGAAACAGTAATAGGTATTACCAGCTAGTCGTTCCAGCATTTGGTCGATAAAGGGTAATGGAAAATGGTCCTTACGTGTAACCATGTTCAGCTTCCGGTAGTCTATACAGACTCTCCACCTAGTTTGTAGCCTTGTTGGAACAAGCTCGCCTTTGTCATTCTCCACAACCTGTATTCCAGATTTCTTCGGTACGACGTGAACCGGGCTGACCCATTGGCTGTCGGATATAGGGTAAATTATTCCTAACTCCAAAAGCTTTAGGATCTCCTTAAGTACCACCTCTTTCATGACAGGATTCATTTTCCTCTGCGAATCCCGTACTGGTCGTGCTCCTTCTTCCAAGTATATATGGTGCATACACTCTGTTGGACTGATCCCCTTTATATCTGCCAGGGTCCAACCAATGGCTTCCTTGTTCTCTCTCAATACTCTGACTAGTCTTTCTTCCTGCACCATGGTTAGATCAGAACTGATAATCACTGGAAGAGTTTCCTCCGGTCCCAAGTAAGCATATTGCAAGTGCTTTGGCAGCTTCTTTAACTCTAAGACTGGGGCTTTCACAATCGAGGGCATCAGTTTCTCGTGTTGCCCATACTGAGAGAACAACTCCGATTTGCCCTGTCCCGATCCTTCGATGGAGTACACTTCCAAGATAATATCTTTAATCTTCCTGTCAACCTCCACTGCTGCTTCCAAAGTGCTTTCCTTTAAATAGTACAACTCCATGATGGTCTCCTTCATCTCGAGGTCCTCTATTTGCACGGCATCTCGATCGGTCAGTCCGGCTTGTATCACCCTTTCTGTAGTGTCGCTTGAGCTGAATTCTAGGTTTTGCTCTTGTACCAATAGTTCAAATATGTCAATCATTTCTACAGACTCTAGTTCAGGCTTCCTTCTCATGGCTTCATAAATGTTGAATTCTTCCACCACACCATCGAATTCACACGATACAATTCCAGTCTTCATGTTCAGTTTAGTCCCTGCAGTCATCATGAATGGTCTGCCTAGCAGGATGGAGTTCTCCTTTGCTTCTGAACCGGTATCCAGCACGTAGAAGTCAGCAGGAAAAATCAGCTCTCCTACTTTGATAAGCACATCTTCGATAACACCTTCTGGATACGCGTTTGACCTGTCTGCTAATTGTATGACAACTCTGGTGTTCCGTAGTTCCCCCAAGTTGAGCCTCTTGAAGACTGCTAAGGGCATAACGTTTATAGATGCCCCGAAGTCCATCATGGCTTTGTCCATGTTCCTACCCGTGATGTTGCAAGGGATAGTGAACATCCCCGGGTCTTTCTTCTTAGGTGGCAATTTCTGCTGTATAATGGCTGACACACTCTCTCCCATAATATATCGAACATCTTCATCAATCTTCACCTTCCTCGAGCATAGATCTTTAAGGAACTTGGCATACTTTGGAATTTGCTTAATCGCGTCCAGTAGGGGTAGGCTAAGTTCCAATTTTTGAAAGATTTTCATCATATCATTGGCTTCTTTCCCTCTGGCTTTCTGTCGAAGTCTACCCGGATAAGGGGGTTTGGTCTGCTTATCACCATCTATTTCTCCTGAAATTTTGTTGCTGGTTCCCTCCTCTCTTTGCCGGTTAACTTCTGCCTCCGCCAATTTTTTTTCAGCTTGCTCATCATCCACCTCTGTGATTATCACTTGTGCCTGTTCCTTGTGGTTGATCCCTTGAGATGGGAGCTTCCCTGTATTCTCTTCTACTTTCGCCAGCGCCTTCGCCAAATGACCAATCTGCACGTTGGTTTGATTCATACCAACTCGGATTTCATTGCGGAACTTCTCACTTTCCTTAGCCATACTCTCCATGGCCTCTTCCCATGGTGCTCTCCTCTGATGAGGCGGTTGATACACCTGCTGCTGCTGTGGCTGGTAGTGTTGTTGTTGTGGTGGTCCTCCCTGATATTGTCCTTGCTGTTGGTGCTGGGCAAATGATTGAGATGATCCCGGTAGACCTGTACCATTCTGTTGTGGTTGACCATCCTGTTTCTATCTAAAGTTAGGATGATCCCTCCATCCTCTGTTGTACGTATTTGAAAACGGGTCATGTTTCCTCTGAAATCCTTCATTTCCCCCCATGGTATTTACGTCCATTAAATCTTCACCAAAGTTGGGGCAATTTTCAGATTGATGCCCCACTGCATCGCATAGGCCACACTGTCTAACCTTCTTCTGCATGGTCAGACCACTCAGTAGTGTCTTTATTTCCTTCATCTCTTTTTCCAGATTTGTCAGTTTATCTTTTTTCTCTCCTCTCTCTGGTATCTCTCTGCTTCTTTCATGTCCATCATCTCTGGATTCTTCTGCCATTGTTCCCAAGAGTTTGAAAATCTCTTGAGGTGTTTTGCTCAGCAACGATCCATTGCATGCAACCAATACCAGTCCTCGATCACTCCTCCGCATGCCCTTTACGAAGCTTTCCACTTGATCTTTTGGAGTGATCTGGTGGTGAGGACAGTTGCTTAACAACTGTTTGAAGCGAGTCCAATACTCATAAAAAGTCTCCAGCCCATCCTGCTTAATGTTTCGGATGTCCCATCGCATCCTTTCAACTCTTGTGGCTGGGAAAAACTCTTCCAAGAAACTCTACTGCATTTCTGCCCAAGTGGTAACGCTTCCTTGAGGTAGATTGTACAGCCATCTCCTTGCTCTGTCCACCAATGAGAATGGAAAAAGAACCAGTTTCACATATTCTTGCTGATTCTCATTGGACTGATGCATCACTGTCATTTCGAAGTCCTGGAGATGGGTATGCGGATCGTCTCCTGGATATCCATTAAATTTCGGTAAGACCTGTATTAATGCAGGTTTCAAGTCAAACCGTTCAGGTGCGAGGGGATTCGTTGGTAAAGTGATCCCGTTCAGCCTGAGATTCAGATTAGTTGGGTAAGCCAACTGCTTGAGGGTCTGCTGCGGCTGTGGTTGTTCACCCATAGCGTCGCGTCTCGCTATTCGTGCAAGTGCGCGTAGTCGTCGTTCAGTTCGTTCAATATCTGGATCAAAGGTTAATGCTCTCTATACTCGACGAGTTCCACGCATACACTAGTAGTGGAAGATGGAATGAGAAGAGTAAAATTATTGCGCATCACTCCCCGGCAACAGCGCCAATTTTGACACGCACCCGTCATGTGGTACGATCAAAATACCTGTGTATTCTCCAGACGGACAATACACGCTCCTATGCCCACTACCGGACTGGTTAGTCTTAGCGGTAAGCTACGGTCGATCCCACGGAGAGTGATGAACCACCTTACTCTTCAGTGTACAAATCGAGTTGTCACGGTCTCAATCTGTATATCTGCACAATAAACTAAACAGAAATCCAATATAAAAAGGGGGGTAAGATTTGGGGTAGGTTATGATCATTGTTGATATGTTAATTCGGTCATGGGCACACTAAAGATCCGTCCATGCTTCATATAAACTCAAGGCGTGGCCCAAAGACATTGGGGCGTTTCAAGAGTTCATACTCCACACTTGGGATGGTTGAATCCCTTGTTGTCGTCTTAGTCTGAAGGTAACGCTTCACCCCGGTCACAAGGCCGTGCTTCACTCCTCCTTAGATAGTAGTCATACCCGATCTCTCCAAGTATGACCCTCACCAACCTTCTCTTCCAAACTTCCCATGTCCACACCTACAGAGTAGACATAACTCGCGGGATATTCATTTCTGGTACCACGTCCAACCGGTCATCGGTATGCCTACGATACGCGAGATGAGTCCTTTGGTCGATAACCATGGCTTGATGCCTCGTCACAGTTGATGGGTGATTTTTAGAGAAGCCCAAGACTGAACAAAGACGCAGTATCCCCTTGTCCATTCCTCACCATCCAGATCTACAGCACCATGTCAGGTGCTGCTTAGCTACTCGGTCATGGGCACATCGAACGCTGCCGTCTGTCATGCCCTGTCCTTGCTTGACATGGTACAGCTCTAACCGAGCGGAGATCACCCGTTAGGTCAGGACTGCCCATGAGTTCTGCTCCAGCCCTTCCGGAACTACTGGACTCAACCGATGGCACAAGTGCCTCACGAATGTTTCACATATCAACAGTCAATCATTTCCCATACCCAAATCTCACCAAGTAGATTACTCACACATAATTAAATATATAATGATAAGCGAAAGAGAACACATGAATGAAAAGAAATACGAAATACTTAAATTAAAAGTACCTAAGGCAAACAGCCTTGGATTCGTTCTTCACATCGGAATGTAAATCAAAGCAGATAAATTGTTTTGAACAGAAAATATAGAACTGAGAATAAAAGTGTTTTCTTCGGACTAAGAACTGGAGAATGATCAATTAACCAACATTGTGCCAGCCGCTCCGGCTGGACTTTTATAGTAGCAATGGCAGCGAGCAAAACCCTAAGCGGGTAGACTGAATCGGCATGATTGGCAATTTCCATGTTGAGCGAGATTCTGATTATCTGTGATTGACTGGATTGATGATTGGCAATCTCCGATTGATTGATTTATTTAGGGTAAAGAGCTGATCTCCAAATCCTTCCTTCCATAGATGCTTGGCAGATATTGTGCGAATCTTCTTCCACGCGGCTTTCCTTCTTGAGCTCTGGTGATTGACTGGCAATTGCTGTAGTGGTCAAACTGGTTGCATGTTTCATGATTTGATTCTTCGTAAGCAAGGCAGTTGCAAGATCTTCTTTGTTGTTGGGTGCATTGCGTTAATACCACGAATGCGAATGATGAACAACAACTTAGCTTCAGGGTTCACATGGAATCCTCCTTTCAACCTCGTCTCTTGCTTCAATTCATCTCCTGCTCTGCATACTCCTTTGCGTAGTCCTTGCAACCGACTGAATTTACTCCAGTTCTGCTCATTCTGACCACCTTTCCTCTATTTGACTTGGACTGAGCTTTCTTCCTTCGAACCATAGTTTCCTTCCCCTGGACAGACACTAATGACACAAAAAGACATGAAAATAGGGCCAAATGGCCCAAAAGTCGAAGACGCATCAATCCAACAATCCAAGTAAATCACATAACATCTTGAACCGTGCTTCGGCTAGAGGTTTGGTGAAGATATCTGCTCTCTGAATCTCAGTTGGAATCTTCTCCATGGATACGCCCTTCTTCTCAATATGGTCTCGGATGAAATGATGTTGGATGTCAATGTGCTTCGTCCCATGTTGCGCTTTCGGAGGAGAGGCGTTCCCCCTGTTTTGATGGCGGTTTTTATCCTGTTGGATTCGTTGTTGAGGTCGGACGCCATGTTGGAATCTTTGTGGCTGATTTGGATTTCAATTCCCTGAATGTTGTCTATAAGTGTTCATGCCCTGTTGGTGGTTCATGTTGTGGCATGAATATCTCCAGCTGTTCGACCTGTTCCTTATCGGTTGACTCGGTTGGAACCTCTGGTTGAACTGATGATGGAACCGCTGTTGATTCAGATGGTTGGATCCTTGTCGGTTCTGCGGTTGGTTCCATTCTTTCTGATGTTGACTCTGAGGTTGATTCAGAGGTCGGTTCTGAGTTCGGTTTCGATTGTGTCTCCGACGCCTCTGATTTCTCTTCTGACTCTTGGAACATTCCCCCTCGGTTGATGTCCCAACCGATGGAACGTTCTGTCCTCCATCTACTGCTCCTTTTCCCTTCTCAGTTGTGGTTCCCTTGGTCGGTTGAGCTTGCTGAGAGGTGGAGGTTGGATTACTTTGGGGAGATTCAGGTTCAACTGTGTTAGGTTCGACAACCTTGACTCCCACAGCTTTGATGAAGGTCGCTAGAGGGATTCTAGTATCCTTGATCACATCATAACCGAGTCCTGACACGTCATCTATCTGTCGGCTGTAACTGATGAGATTCTCAATGATCTTGGATGACTGATATAGCTTTATTAATTTGTCCTTCTCAGTTTGCAACTCCTTGAGTAGGACAGCTGTATGCTCGGTTTGTCCGTCTGACTTCTTTATCAGCTGGTCGATCTGGGCTTCTTGCTTTTTCAACTGATCTTGCTGCTCCTTGATCTGCTTCGTCAACTCCTCATCAGTTGGAGCATTAGTTCGGTTGACAGCGTTCAGTTGACTTTTGAGATTATCTATCTCTTTAGTTTGACTCTTGATCAGATTATCCTTTTCGGTTAAAAATTCTTCAAGTTTGGAGAACTGTTCTTGAAGACTCTTAAACTCAACCGATTGCTGATGTAGTTCCTCACTGAGTTCTTGAAAGTCACTCCAGGAGGGTTCCAACTCTTCATCCAGTGTTTCCTGCATGTTAGAAATATTGGAAGAATTCAAATTAGCAGGACTAGAGTGTACCTCAGTATCATCTTGGTCGGTTCCAAGTGCCATGAGGCATTGATCCTGACTTATAGCGTTGTTGGTGGAAGTCAGCTCATCCTCATCTTTAGTGTCAGTGAAGATGTCCATGTCATCAGCTGCTTCTTCTGCAACCATGGCCTTGTTCTTTCCAGCTTGCTTGGCCCTCAACGCTTCTCTCTCTTTCTTCGAGAGGTCTGGACAATCTGCTTTGAAATGTCCTTCCTTGCCGCATTCAAAGCAACTGTTGGTCACCGGCTTTGAGCTATCTCGAGTTCGGTTAGATTTGTAGAACCTCTTGTATTTTCCGAACCGAGTGTCCATGTCAGCTAGCTTCTTTGACAGGGCGGCTATGTTCTGTTGCAGCTCTTCTCTGCTTGGCTCCTTTGTAGCTGTGTCTGCTGATCTTGTTGGCCTTGATGTTCACAGCTTTGAATAGTCAGCTCGGAGCGCTACTAACTTGGTGGCTGAACCAACATCCTCATGTCGACTCGTCTAAACCGAGGACTGAGTTGACCTTCGTCGGTTCACCTTGTACTCATTTCCCTTCAGAATTGAGAACAATCTTTCAGTTCCTATCTCACCAAGGTCAGCTCGGCTCTCATGGATGTTGGTGAAGGTATCCCACTCAGCTGGTAGAGCTTGTAATACTTTGAGATTGATTTCTCTCAAAGTATATTTTCCTCTTCGGATGGACTGGATCCTTCTGATGATGTCCATGAACCGGAGCTCTAACTGATCAATGGTTTTATTAGTTCTCAGGCAGAAGTTGTCGAAATCTTGGCAGGCATGTGAGAACTTGTTCTCCTTTGTCTCGTCGCTTCCTTCACTCAGTGATGCCAAGATATCCCACATCTCTTTAGCGGTTTCACACTCCTCTATCCAAGGCAGATAATCTTGTCCAACTGTGGACATGATCGTGCTCTGAGCCCAGATGTCCAACTGGCTCACTTTGGCTTCTTCTGGAGTGAAGTCTTCTGGCTTCTTTTCCACTAACTCCACAGTTGCATCCCCATCGTTGGGATTTGTAGGAGTGCGAGTGATTCTCTCTCTGATGATGATCGGTCCGGATGTGAGTACTTGTTGCATCCGATGATGCTTTGACAATAAGATCCTCTTCATCCGAGTTCTCTAGGATGTATAGTTCACAACCGAGAACATGACCACGATCTTGTCCTTGACGTCCATCTGCACACAATCAACAGAAGAAATATGCAAGCAAATATGCACTAGCGTGATAAAAAGATCTGTTCAGTTGACCACTGAAGAAAACACCTCGAATTCACACCTTGTGAAACAGAGTCAGCAGTCTTTTGAACCACTGCTCTGATACCACTTGATAGTCCCGATACGAATTCTGGTGTATGGGGGGGGGAGGAATACACCAGATAAAACTTTTTAAAATAACCCCCTAAAAATTAACACAACCGAGTAAAGCAACTCAGTTGGGATCACAACCGAGCAAGTAACACTCAGTTGGAAGTGAAATGTTGTGCGGAATGTGGTGGAAATTAACTCGTATAAAATCAACTCACGCTTTTATGCAAGGTTGGTCAAAAACCAAAACAATTGATATGGAATAATGCAGTTTGTATGCAGGTTAGTTAGTCAGTTGAATATGCAATAAGTAACTGAAAATAAACACAACACACAAGATTTAACGTGGTTCGGAGAGAACTCCTACGTCCACGGGGAGTTGTGAGTCCACACAACTCAGTCCAAGTTCTTCTGGACAAACCACAAAGCTTACGCGGGCTTTGCAACCGTTGAGATAAGTTTACGGGTACTTATCAACCTTACAGATTAGTTTTCGGGTACTAATCAACCTATCTACTCAGTTACGGGAAGAGTAGGGTCCTAAAAACCTTTTCAGGTGAAAGAAAGGGTGGGGTTCCAACTAAATAGCTCGAATAAGAAGTGAGCTAAGATCTAACACTCTACGAACTCTCAACAAGTGATGTTCTCAAGGTTGGATCTAAAACCACAAAGACAGAATCTAACTCTCTAGAACTCTCAACTAATGATGTTCTTAGAGGTTTTGCTTGAGTGCAGAATGAAGTTGTTCTTTCGCTTGAATATCTCTTCTCACTTGTCTGTCTTGTATTCCCGTTTTTCACGTAATCTTGGTGAATGAATGAAGGCCTCTATTTATAGGCGGAGAGAATCAACTAGCCGTTGGAAGAGCTGTTGATCTTTGTTCTTTGAAAGCGATGGCTTGTCTCTCATCTCTGCAGACTTTCCGGATTTGGCAACTGCGTGCTTCTGCTTTCCATCTGAGACAGCCTTGTGTTGGGCCAAATGAGGTAATGACAAAGAGTCAAACCTTCACGTGACTTTCTTGTTTGAAATTCAAATCTTAACCTTTGACCTCCAACATTTGATAGATGGTTGAGTCGTCTGATCTTCATCTGATTGGTCTTCAACTGATCTTTTATCTGAATGCTTTTGTCTGAGTAGGAACATGTGAACTCTCAGCTGACTTTGAACATCAAGCTGTTGATCTAACTGATTGAGTCTACAACTGATGTTCCATCTTGAACGCTCAGTTGTTCTTCTTGAATCTGATCAGTTGGGTTTGAACGCTCAGATGACTTTCTTCCATCTGATGTTCTCTTACAACTTCTTCATTTGAATACTTAGTCGACTTTTGCATCTTTCCTCTTGAATGCTCATCTAATGAACGCTCAGTTGTCTTCCTCACACCTGATGTTCTATCCAAGTGAAGCCTTGTTGCCGTCTTCAGCTGGAGTCCTGTAAAGATAAAATCTTAACAATGTTCAAACAGCGAGCCTAACTACTAACATTAGGATCTGACAACATCTACTCGGTTGGGGTCAGTTAGTTTTGGAATCAATCAAAACTTTAATAAATTTCCCAACGATATATATATATATATATATATATATATCGTAACTTCTATTCCGTGCAGAAGAGGCATTCTTGTTTAATTGTTGCTCATAGTGGTGTATGGAATGACAATATGTATGAGGGTGGAAGGAAAGAGTATATACCTATACCACCTTGTGGTATAACGTATCAAGATTTATTGAGTAAGCTTGAGATTCGATTGAAGAAGGACAAGGAATTCTTTATTTATGATGTTGAGGCTCTAGTAAAATCTCCTACCGGTGAAATAATGAGGATGAAAGTAACTGATGACTTTGAGTTGAATAGTTTAATGGAAATGTTGGAGGTTCCAACATGAGCTTGGATAATGATGTGGATGGAGGTGCTTACCCATTGGGGGATGATTTTGAAGTTTGTGAAGACCGTGATTTGATGCAACCATTAGATGTTTCGAATGAATGCAATGAAGAAAATTCTAATCCAAGCCGTTTGTGGGTCATTCCTGGTACGTGTTTTAATAATAACAAGTATGATATTCACAATATCGTATCAAGTGTGCTTATGCGTATGTTTATGATAAAGTACGATATTCATAATATCGTAGTATCATAATTACATGCTAACCCAAGAACATCAAGTAATTGTATTATGGTTTCAATGTCTAGTATGAATTTATGGTATTCATTAGTAACAAGTACGATATACCTAATAATCGTATCACAGAGGATACAATGAACTTTTAGGGTTCTATTCGTGTTTTCATATTCAAGTACGATATTCGACATATCATAGAATTTTACGTATATGCTAGACTCTAAAAATAAGTTATCGTACTATGTTTTGACCCTCGACTAGGACTTTATAATATTCAACAACAATGAAGTACGATATTAGAAATATCATACAAAGTGACAATATTATTTTTTATCTATTATCTACACGTGTTCCTCTATTTATAGTGTGTTAATGCAGGTGCTTTAGAGCATGCGACGCTCTCAACATCAGATTTGGTTGTAGTAGATCATTTGGCTCGTGAAGAACTTGTTGTGGGTGGTTTCTTTGTGAATAAGCGGCGTATGAAAGAAGTTATTGGCATCTATCATTTGAAAAATAATTTGGAGTATGTTACAAAGAAGTCAAATAAGCGAAAGTATCATGTTCGATGTAAGTATGAAGACAGATGTGATTTTATTATGCGAGCAAAAGCAATTGGGCAAGCATGGAGAATCTACAAATGGTCACTTCATACATGTGAGACTGATTTGAGGTATCACCCTCCACCAAGAGTGTCTGCAAAAGTCATAGCTTCATACTTTAGTCCTAAGTTGGATGATCTCGTTGAGCTTAGACCTAGAGAAATTCAAGGACAGCTGTTGAGGGAACATGGTGTTCTTGTGAAGTATCGTGCAGCTTTTTCCGGGAAGAACCAGGCAGTTAGCTCGACATATGGTGATGCAGAGGAGTCGTTTCAGGTACTATTTTTGCAACTGTTTTTCCTTGCATGTTGTTACGATTTATTAATCTCGTAACGTCTGTGTCAATGTTACTTATCTCATGGAGTAGTGGTTAATTAGCTCGTATATAACGTAGTACGATATTACGTATATCGTAACATCATCTGTGTCAATGCAGATGCTGGGGAAGTATTTTAATATGCTGGAGCGTGCAAATCCTGGTTCTGTGGTCGAGTTACAGACGTGTGCTGATGGTTGCTTTGAATATTATTTTTTTGCTCTATCCGTATGTATCAGAGCATTTCGTTCATGTCGGCCTGTAATTGTGATTGATGCCACTCATTTAAAGGGGAAATACAAAGGCGTGTTGTTTGTTGCAGCGACAAAGGACGGTAATGAACAGATAGTTCCTTTAGCTTTTGGAATCGGGGACAAAGAGAACGATTCCTCATGGGCTTGGTTCCTTAGGCGTGTTAAACTATCATTTGGATCTCCGAAGAACTTATTGATTGTGTCCGATCAGCACCTTAGTATCAAGAATGCTGTGTCTTCCGTCTTTCCAGGGGCACATCATGGTCTTTGCACGTTTCATATTCAGCAAAATTTGAGGATTTGGGGTACTGACGTTACTGACTTGTTCAAGCTCGCTGCTAGTAGCTATAAGATTGTTGATTTTGAGGAGCATATGAAGAATTTGAAGGCCATGGAACCTCGTGCTTATAAAAAACTATTGAACTTGGATCCCTGTAGATGGGCTCGTTCGAAATGTCCGGTGGGACGTTATAAATATGGAACTTCCAATGGATGCGAGGTGTTGAATGCTCGATTGAGATGGGCTAGAAAATTGCCTGTTTGTCCTCTTTTGGAGAGTGTTCGTACGTTGCTCCAGAAGTGGTTTTACGAGCGCCGCACTATAGCTGGAGATTCAACCACGGAGTTGACTCCGTGGGCTGCTACGACATTGAGTACGGCAATTGAAGCTGGCCGATCAATGAGGGTTGAACCAATTTCTTCTGTGTTGTTTAAGGTTTTTTCTGGACAGAAGAGTTACGTTGTTGATGTTGCTGCTAAGGAATGCTCATGTCTCGTGTTTCAGTTCGACTTAATTCCATGCTCACATGCTTCAGCAGCTATAAGGTGAATTTTGATACGATAGTAATTAAAGTCGTACTTGAAGTGATCATGTATGTTACGATGTACATACATCGTAACACGATGGCACAGATGAGATAGGTAACATGATGGAACTATTTTTCTTGACGAGTTTAGCACGTTTTAGAATCGCATGTTACGAGATATGGAAATCTCGTAGAAATAGCCTGGCTATAATTATTTCATAAGTGATTATGTACGATATGATATAAATATTTCGTAACATGCTGGCAGAATTTTCTTTTACGAGAATTGCACGTCATTCCATCGCATGTTACGAGATATATGAATATCGTAGCACATTAACATTGATGCATTTGCTTTTTTTTGATAATTTTGTAGTTATAAGAGGCAATCATCCTTGTCTTACGTGGACCCCTTCTATAGCACTCAGACGTGGCGAGATGTGTATGCTGGTGAGGTGATGCCTGTTCCTGATAAAGAAGATTGGCAAGTCCCGTCTGAGGTCGAAGAAAGGTAATCATGATTCGCTTGTCTTCCATGCCTTATTACGATTTTATGCGAATATTGTAACACGATACGAAATTCGTAGCAAGATTTTGACAACCAAACTTGTTACGATTTATTTGAATATCGTAACAGGATACGAAAATTGAAGCAAGATTGATGACTAATTTGTGCTACGATATTCATCGAAGTTGTAACAATATTAGAGGACTTTTGTTACAAGATTCATGTAAATCGTAGCATGATCGCTTGTCTTGTAACGAAATGATTGCGCGTGTTACGAGTTTATATGAATGATCATGTTATGAAATACATGAAAGTCGTACTAAAAGCTGTACGAAATACATGTTAGCAAATATAACTGATTATTTAAACAAAAGTCGTACCATTCATACTTACAAAATGCAGGATATATCATACGTACATGCTTTGCAACGATATTCCTAAAATCGTACAAGTCGTAGCAAAAATTAAGTGATATGATTTGAAGAAAAGTCATTGCAATTATACTTACAAAACGCACGATCTACATACTACCAGGTATTTTTTATAAAATGCGTACATAATAGAGTATTCCTGGTTAAAGTAGTAGCAAAATATACAAAATAAACCAAGGCAAAATATACAAAATAAATCAAGTGTTCAATATGGCAATATTGATAAAATAAGACAACAAGTGTTTAGGCCAAGTCGATGTCTATCGGGAGTGTGTCTTCATTGGTGCTGTTTGCATAGATGGTCTTTGCAATGTGGTGGCGATATGATTTTTGCTCGGCTGCATTCCTAAGACACTTTGGTTGCTTCTTCTTTGATATAAATCGCTCCACATACTTCAATGAATATAGACCACAACCGACGACATCCTCATGCTCTTGCTTGATTACGTTTGCTCTTGGGAAGCACAACGGCCACTGCGTGTAGTTTGGATTAGCTATTCCATGTTTTTCACAATAGCCAATTTTCTTCATTAGTTGTGGCAGCAACCTGGCCATTGGCAGGAAGTGCTGCAATCTATTCTCCTTGTGGTGCTTTTCAAATTCCCACAACTTGGGGTTGTATAGCCACAACTGCTGTGCTGCGAGATCGATGATAATCGTTGTCCAGTGCTCGCTTAAATAAGCAACCATGATAATCTAGAAGTGGATGCGATATAGAGATTCAAAAATAACACGAGTATTCTGGAAAACGATAGTACGATATATGGCAAATCGTACCAAGCATTACGTTATGACTGTATGAGATTAAGTATATCGTAACAACATCATGCAGAATTAGTTTTTGTTACCTTTTCGCAGTTGATCCATGGCTTCATGTTCTGTCCCCAACGTGGTATTCTTGCCTCAGCAAAGTGGACCAACTTTTTCATTTCGTCTTCCGGAACAACCTCTTCTCTATCAACATTAAATAGAGAAGGCTCGTATGGGTCGAATCCTACCCTCTTTGCCTTATGCATTGAATCAAATATGTCCTCCAGAGCATCCTAAGAATTAAACGTCAATATGATACGATATACGAAAAGTCGTAACAACTCTTCAAGATGATACGATGTACGATACTGCGAATATCTTAATATCGTACATTGATAGCTGACACGATGTTGCAAATCTTATTGTACTATGTTACGAGTTATAATAATCTCGTAATATCATACTAAGCCATAAAAGTTAAAAGCATGTACGATATTAGTATAATCGTAACATACCATGAAATCAGTGGACGTAATGGTAACATTGTCGTGAAGTTCTCCCAAGCCGGCGAAGGTTGGATTGGCGACCATAACAGATGTGTAGCAGTTTATGTGGTCGTTGTACAACATTTTTGATGGATCTAATAAGCTCTCGAAGAATTCAGTGTCGACTGCCCATAGTAATCTGACATTCCTCCTGTTACGATATTTAGCAATGCATACGAATCAACTCGTGTAAGACAAGCAGACTTGTTACGATTTATGTGAATATTGTAACAAGATTGGTTATCTTTCATGACATGATTACTAATTTGTGTTACGAAAATCTGGAAACTCGTAGCAAGATCGGTCTTTCTATTATGATTTTATATGAATATCATGACAAAAGTTGCCACTCTTGCTACGAGATATATGAATCTCGTTGCAATAGTGACAACGGATATAAATTTAAACTTACTTTTCAGTCTTAGCTTTCAAGAATGCTTCGAACCCATCACGCCTTGGGCGTACATCATCGATTAGGAATGGACTCCGACAAGCTGCTGACGGGTATCTCTGGCGAATGGGTCTCTCATTCAAATTTGGTGCGTGCACTTGTGGAGGTTGAACCGAGACCCCAGATGTGGTCGCTGACCCCCTTGGCGGAAGAAATTGAGCCGTCGCTGTTGTTGGAGTCACAGTATGCGGCGAAGATGCATTTGTGGTCGCCAACAAAGAGTCGTATGCATCATTCATTTGTGTATCACTGACATCTTGTTGGGTAGCAGGCTGTGTAGGGTCCTTTTTATAAAACGTACCATAATATGTTATACTCTAATATTTCTATAATTTAATGCAACTTGTATGCTACGATTTTATGTAAGTCGTACCAAGTGTAGATCAAAGTTCGGACCATCGTCCAGAATATCCATTGTTGCGGCTTCTGATGCTGCTGCTATGTGTAGTATGTTCTCATCTTCTGTCTGAGGAAGTTGTTCTTGGCAGGTAGATCTCTGGGAAAGATGTAGCAATGCAGATCAATGGATATATCGTATCATGAAACAAGAAAACTTGTTACGATTTATGGGAATATCGTAGCAAGATTGCATGTCGGTGTCCGCCATGCCATGATGAATAATTTGTGCTACGATATTCATTGAAGTAGTAACAATATCAGATGACTTTTGTTACGAGATTCATGAAAATCGTAGCGATCGTTTGTTTTGTAACGAAATGATTTCGCGCGTTACGATTTTATATGAATATCATCACAAAAGTTGAAAATCTTGCAACGAGTTTTATGAATCTCGTTGCAAGAATGACAACGGATATCAATGATCATGTTACGAAATATATGAAAGTCGTACTAACATTTGTACGAAGTAGCATGATTCAAACCGCAAATTACACAAATTTTAAACTAAATGCTGATTATTCATTGTTTAAGTGAGAAAAAAAAATAGAAATAAGTAAAATTGTTTTTCACGACCACACACGCATAAGATACATGTTTATGCATTGTCTATGTCTCGACATGCATTTTCTTTACCTGTTCAGTGTTGGGCTCAGCTTCAATCTCGGCATCTATGGCATCCTCCAGCGCATCCTCAGCTTGCTCGGCATCTTCGACATCCCCCGCTTGCTTGGCATTCTCAGCATGCTCGACATTGTCCAGTGTTATGTCTACTGGTGGATCCGGCGCTGGTTCATCCTGTGCTGCTGCTGCATCCTTCGTGGCCTCATCCACCGGTGACTGATGTTCCTCTACTGGGGGGGATGGCTGCTGCTGATTTCTTTGATCAGAGTGTGGGGATGGGTGCTGCCGATCATGCTGAGGTGGTGCGGGGGTTCTGTGCTGGCTCATCCTCGCCGCGAAGTCTTGGTCCGTAGGAGGACCACATGCTTCAAGCATCTTCTGGAAAAC
The DNA here is from genome assembly GCA_029490685.1 of Schizonepeta tenuifolia. Lineage (NCBI taxonomy): Eukaryota > Viridiplantae > Streptophyta > Magnoliopsida > Lamiales > Lamiaceae > Schizonepeta > Schizonepeta tenuifolia. The sequence continues at coordinate 104,116,240 of CM055956.1, forward strand.
ATACTCTCCAACACCAACAATCATCTCGTCCCGTACGGCCATGAAGAATGCCTCTGCTTCTAGCCTAGCCCGCTTCGCTGCAACCTCACCCGCGTATTCACCGATCTCTTTGATCAATGAAGCTCTGTCTTCATCAGTGAGTGGGGCTTGACGTGTAGAGCTCGTTGCAGCAGAATGTGGAGCAGCAGGCCTAGCAGCATCACTCGGACCTTCCTCATCATCACCACCATCTTCGCGAGGCCTCTTCTTCTTCTTTGTGTCATTGGCATCGTACGTGAAGGCAAATTATTTTCCTTTAGGATCTTGCTCAAGTGATTTCCAGTAGGGAGACCTCGATTCGGTCCTACCTGGTTCCAAGACGGCTTTAAGGTCCTACATGATAAATTAGAGAAGTTAGTTGTGCATAAAACTGATACGAATTAAATAAATCGTACTTTAACGGCACGTAATCTATGTACGATATTTCAAATATCGTATATTGAGACAAGCATAAGACTAAATCATATGGTGCATTATGTACGATATTCCTATTATCGTAACATCGTACACTTTTTCAGATATGCATAACAATTTTGTTTCAAATAAAGTACGATATTTTGAATCTCGTAGCATGACTTACAATATCATAGAATGAATTAGAATCTTGTAGCAAATTAAGTACAATATTTTGAAAATCGTAGCATGAATTAAAATCTCATAGCATAAATAAGAATCTCGTAGCAAATAAAGTAGGATATTACCAATATCCTAACATGCAAGCGGCTAACAAATTGAATATCGTAGTATGCAAGCAAAAATAGAGTACGATATTACGAATATCGTACACACAAAAACTCAACAACTCAGTCAAAATTTAATATCGTACAGCTTAGTAAATTTTTACCTTGGCTTTAAGACCTTTTGGCATGTCGGTGTTCTTGATATAAGTGTACCTCAAGAATCGAGGTATCTTCTTCTTGTTTTGTTCATTCTTCATGCCGATGCTTCTCCCGACAGCTATTAGTGAGCAAAAAATCCATGCCTGTAAAAGATTTTTGGTCACACGTGTGTACGATTTTCATGTAAATCGTAGTATGAGTTGCGGTAAACTTACTAATAAGGCGAATGTGTTGCCTTTGAGATGATATCCAGGCGATGTTCTGGCGGCTCTCTTTTTTGTAACCTTGTTTATGTTTCCATCAAAGCTTGAAATGATACACTTCCCCAAGGAAATTCCTCCCAAGCTTCCTTGTCCTCCACGAGCACCCACATCCACAAAGGGATCTTGTTGTGTGCTTGTTCGAAGCCCATCACGTAGGAAACGACTATCAACATCTTTGCCAATTTGATGGCATCTTCGGCACTTCCATACTTTTTGGCATTAAAAACAACATGGACATCGTTTCCACTAATCACCTTTGTGGTGTCGAATAGCCTCTCGTAGATGGAATCATTTGGGAGGACAAGCCTGCCATAGGGATTAAAGGAAGCTGGTCCGAATTTCAGTCCGGTGACCAAAGCGTACTCCACTCGGGAGAAACGTAATATTTTGCCCTCCACCTTGAACCACAGGGTTGTGGTGTCAACGTTTTGGGCTGTTTTTTCGCTCGGCCTCACTTGTCGGGACAGCATGTAGTTGAGCGCCAGCCCTGATCTGCAGTTGGAGTCATCCAATCTCATAAAGACCCCTAGAGCGGAATGCTTGACTTCGGATATTACTTCCTCTCCAAAGGACTCAAGCACCTTCTATATTTCTCCAATGAGGCCCTCATAGCCATAGCATTGCACCCTATGATGAGGTGGTTCCATCAAATAGGGGCGGACATATTTCCAAAAAACCTGAAAATATGTAGACAGAAAGTGGTAAAACACGATTTTGTATAAGAGATTGGACAATATCGTAACTGATGGTCCCGATACGAGTTCTGGTGTATGGGGGGGGAATACATCCTTTCTGAGGTCGGTTCTGAGGTCGGTTCTGAGGTCGGTTTAGAGGTCGGTTCTAAGGTCGATTCTAATTGTATCTCCGACGTCTCTGATTCCTCTTCTGAGTCCTGGAACATTCCCCCTCGGTTGTTGTCCCAACCGATGAATTCTTCAGTTCTTTAATCACAGCTCATTTTCCTTTCTCAGCTGTAGTTTCCTTGGCAGGTTGTGCTTGCTGTGACGTGGAGGTTAGATTAAGTTGGGGAGTTGCAGACTCAACCGAATTTGGTTTGGCAACCGTGACATCCACAGCCTTGACAAAGGTTGCGGGTGGAATTCCAGAGTCCTTGACCATGTCGTAACCGAGTCCAGACACGTCATCCATTTGTCTTTGGTAACTGATGAGATTCTCGATGATTTTGGATGATTGATATAGCTTTATCAGGTTGTCCTTCTCAGTTTGAAGATCCTTGAGGAGAACAGCTATATGCTCGGTTTATGCGTCTGACTTCTTCATCAGCTGATCGATCTGTGCCTCTTGCTTGTTCAATTGCTCTTGCTGCTCCTTGATCTGCTCCTTCAACTCCTCATCGGTTGGAGCTTTAGTCTGGTTGGCCTCATACAGTTGACTTTTGAGATTATCAATCTCTTCGGTTTGACTTTTAATCAGATCGTCCTTTTCGGTTAAGGATTCTTCAAGTCTGGCAAACTGTTCTTGAAGATTCTTAAACTCAACCGATTGCTGATGCAGTTCCTAACTGAGTTCTAGGAAGTCACCCCAAGAGGGTTCCAACTCTTCCTCTACTGTTTCTAGCATGTTAGTAGCAATAGAAGAATTTAAATTAACTGAACTAGAATGTACCTCAGCACCATCCTGGTCAGTTCCAAGTGCCATGAGACATTGATCCTGTCCGATGGCGTTGTTGGTGGAAGTCAGCTCGTCCTCATCTTCGGTGTCGGTGAAGATGTCCATGTCATCAGCTGCTTCTTCTGCAACCATGGCCTTGTTCTTTGCATTTTGCTTGGCCCTCAACACTTCTCTATCTTTCTTTGACAGATCTGGACAATCAGCTTTAAAGTGTCCCTCTTTGCCGCATTCAAAGCAACTGTTGATCACAAGCTTTGAGTTATCTCGAGTTCGGTTGGATTTATAGAATCGTTTGTATTTTCCGAACCGAGTATCCATGTCAGTTAGCTTCTTTGACAAGGCGGCTATGCTCTGTGGCAGCTCTTCTCTGCTCGGCTCCTTCGAAGCTGTGTCCGCAGATCTTGTAACCCTTGATGTTCGCGGCTTGGAATAGTCAGCTCGAAGTGCTACTGTCTTTGTTGCTGAACCAACATCCTCATGTCGACTCGTCTACACCGAGGACTGAGTTGATCTTCGTCGGTTCACCTTGTACTCATTTCCTTTCAGGATTGAGAACAGCCTGTCAGTTCCCATTTCTCCAAGATCAGCTCGGCTTTCATGAATGTTGGTGAAGGTGTCCCACTCAGCTGATAGGGCTTGTAATACTTTGAGATTGATTTCTCTCAGAGTATATGTTCCTCGTCAGATAGATTGAATCCTTCGGATGATATCCATGAACCGAAGCTTCAACTGATCAATGGTTTCATTAACTCTTAGACAGAAGTTGTCAAAATCTTGACAAGCATGGGAGAACTTGTTCTTCTTGGTTTCGTCACTCCCTTCGCTAAGAGATGCCAAAATATCCCACATCTCCTTAGCTGTGTTGCACTCTTCTATCCATGGAAGATAGTCTTGTCCAACTATGGACATGATAGTGCTCTGAGCCCAGATATCCAGCTGTCTCACTTTCGCTTCCTCAGGAGTGAAGTCTTCTGGCTTTTTCTCAACCATCATCTCAGTTGCATTCCCATCATTGGGATTTGTAGGAGTGCGAGTAACTTTTTCCATGATGGTGATTGGTCCGGATGAAATCACTTGTTGCATTCGATGATGCTTGGACAGCAGAATCTTCTTCATCCGAGTCTTCCAGGATGTATATTTCACTACTGAGAACATTACAACAATCTTGTCTTTAACATCCATCTGCACACAACAAACAGACAACAGATGCAAGCAGATATGCACTAGCGTGAAAAAGATCTATTCAGTTGACCACTGAAGAAAAACACCTCGATTAACACCTCGTGAAACAGAGTCAGCAGTCTTTTGAACCACTGCTCTGATACCACTTGATAGTCCCGATACGAGTTCTGGTGTATGGGGGGGGGGGGGAATACACCAGTTAGGAATTTTAAAACAACCCCCTGAAAAATTATCACAACCGAGTAAGAGGACTCAGCTGGAATCACAACTGAGTAGGAAAACTCAGCTGTGAGAGTGGTGCTGTGCGGAATGTGGTGGATAAAAATAACTCGTATAAAATAACTCACGCTCCAATGCAAGGTCGGTCAAAAACCAAATCAGTTGAAAATGAAAAGATGCAGTGTTGAGTGCTGGTTAGTAGGTCAGTTGGATATGCAAGAAATAACTGAACAGAAAACACAAACACACAAAGATTTACGTGGTTCGGAGAGAACTCCTACGTCCAGGGGGAGTTGTGAGTCCACATAACTCAGTCCAAATTCTTTAGGACTATAACCACAAAGCTTACGCGGGCTTTGCAACCGTTCAGATAAGTTTACGAGTACTTATCAACCTTACAGATAAGTTTACGGGTACTTATCAACCTATCTACTCAATTTTGGGAAGAGCAGGGTCCTAACAATCCTTTTTAGGGGATGTGTATAAGGGTGAGTTTTTCCAACTACTAGCTCGAACAAAGAAGTGAGCTAGGATCTAAGCTTGAACTATTGAAGACTCAAACTAAGATCAAAAACACCAAGACAAATTCTAACACTCTATGAACCCTCAACTAGTGATGTTTTTAGAGATTGAATGCAGTTTAGGTTGTGTGCAGTTTTTCGTTCTTTCGCTCGTTTTGACTCTTATCGCACTTGTCTTATGGTGTCTTGATGAATGAGTGAAGGCCTCTATTTATAAGCGGAGAGAATCAACTAGCCGTTGGATGAGCCGTTGATCTCTGTTCTGTGAAAGCGATGGCTTGTCTCTCATCTCTGCAGATTTTCCCGATTTGGCAACTGTGAACTTCTGCTTTCCATCTGAGACAACCTTGTGTTGGGCCAAATGAGGTAATGAAAGACCATCAAACCTTCATCCAAGTGGTTCTTCAGCTGATGTTCCATGTGATCGATATCTTCATCTGACCTTCTGTCTGAATAGGAACAGTTGAACTCTCAGCTGCCTTGAACTTCATGTTGTCGATCTATCGGATTGAGTCTTGCAACTGATGTTCCATCTAAACAGATGGCTTGAACACTCAGTTGTCTTTCTTACATCTGATGTTCTGTATCTTGAACGCTCAGTTGTTTTTCGTGCATCTTCCCCCTTGAATGCTCAGTTGTCTTTCTTACATCTGATGTTCTATCCGAGTAAGGCCTTGTTGCCTTCTTCAGCTGGAGTCCTGTAAAGATAAAATCTCAACAATGCTCAAACAGCGAGCCTAAGTGCTAACATTAGGTTATGGCAACATCTACTCGGTTGGGGTCAGTTGGTTTTGGAATCAATCAAAACTTTACTAAATCTCCCAACAGTAACAAACAAAGTTCGCTATTGGGTAATATCGTCCCAAATTTCTCATATCCAATCATCTTCTCAAATAAATCGTAACATATTACTCACGTTCATCGGTTGCGTAGATGTACGAGTTTATAAAAGCGTAACACACTAAGTACGATAGGTAATCTCTTAACACGCAGAGTACGATATTTGATATATCGTAACAAATTTGGCAGCTAAAATCATCTTCTCACATAAATCGTAACATTATTTTTCAAACAAGGCATCCCTCAAATATTAAATAAATCATGCTCAATGGTGCAAGAAACAAATCTCAAACAATAAAAATGAGTACGATATTCGCAATATCGTAATAATAAAAATGGATATTGTACTATGCCGATGAATATCGTACCAAAAACAAGTTATTATACAAGAAATCATTTCAAATTTTGGAGATCAACTATAATACAACCGCCAAACGAGATTTCATGTACGATTTATCGAGAAACAAACAGTAACAAGTCAGCGAAATTCAAAAATTTAAAATATTCACAGATTCTGCAAATTTTGTGTGGAATTACCAGCATTTCGCCGGATGGGTCGTCGCCCATCTCCTATTGAGCTTTATCGACCGGTTGTTCGCCGACGGCGGTGACGACTTCTCTTTGTTTGCTGGCGGAGCCGGTTTTTGGGCACTTCGCCGCCTTCTTTAGTCGTGCCATCATACAGCGGTTTTGTGGCGGTTGGTGGCGGTGGTTGCTCTAGAGAGAGAAACTAGGGCAGAGCGGCGGAGAAGACGTTGGTGGTGGAGTGTATGGAGGCGCAGAAGACGGTGGCGTTGTGGAAGACGGCGGTGGTGGAGGAAACTAGGGCAGAGCGTCGGTTGGTGGCGGAGGAAAATAAGGCAGAGGCGTCAGTTGGTGGCGGAGGAAAATAGGGCAGATGCGAGAGAGAGAGAAAGGAGAGGCGGCGGAGAAAGGGGAGGCGGCGGATGGTGGTGGCATTGTCGGTGGCGGCAGGGAGTAGGTGGAGGCGGAGGCGGTTGAACGGTTGCAGACGAGAGAGAGAGAGAGAAGGGTTGAACGGTTGAAGATAAAGGGGTGGTGGTTGCAGACGAGAGAGAGAGAGAGAGAAAAGTAGTGAGAGAAAGTGGAGAGAAAAAATGGGGAAAAAGTGGTAAATATTCTATATATATGATGTAAAAATTCAAAAAATCACCCTTTACCCTACTAAGGGCATTTTTGTCTCATTACATCAAAATTGGCCTCTTTTATTAAAAATTAAGTAGGGGTACAAAATTATACCCCTTAACTCTAAAATAGTCTCTCTACTACTTGACTCTATGATAAATATTGTATTTTAAGAGATGGAATATAAGATATGATTTTATCGTTTATAACTTAATATATTGAGTTAGGATCTTTATATATATGGAATATAAAATATTAATAAATAATAATTGAATATAAAATGTGATAAATATTATATTTAATTCAAAAAATGGAAATTTAGATAAATAAGAATGGAGAGTTTGAAGGGTGCCACATCGAATTTTTTCAAAGCAAGAATAATTTTTCTTTTAGTAATATGATGATGATGATATATATAGATAAAATGAAGAAAGCTATTATCAAGTTGGACGTTTTTTGCATTTTAACAATATTTGCTACCTCTACAGTATCAAATAACATAGAGAAAGATGATAAAAGTTAAGAATATAATTACCAACATATTTACAAATTGGGGAAAATAATAAGAATAAAAACTTGAGATAATCCCCATATAGACTCCATTACAGATTTTTCACTTCCAAATCCAACAATCACAATAGATATTTTAGGGAAAATATTATACAATCCAAATCCAATTCGAAATCCAAGATTCGATATAAAATTCAGACTCAAAGTCCACTAAATCGAGAAATTAGTGTGTAAGATTCAAATCTGGTTCCATTCCTAATAATTGGTAGACTCACGAGCTGTCAAGTTGGAGTAGAAGCCGTGGTTTAAAACCCCATCCAACACCGCCGGAGAGAGAAGCTCAACCCCGACGGTGGCTACGAGCTCAACCCCGACGGCGGCTACGAGGTTTGTACGTAAAAGACAAAAAATAAGAATATTTTGCCAATTCAGTTTTACTTTGTCGGCGTCAGGGAGAGAGAGAGGTGGAAGAAGACGAATGATAAGATACACATGGCCAAAGAAAATGTTCTCTAGAGATATGGATTTGAATGAAAATTGTCCAAGATTGAATTTATGATTGCTATGGGTATTGATGGAATATTATTATTTTAGAATCTATTTTGTATTTTTGGGGCTACAAAGGTAAAATTGTCCTACAATTTACATAATTTAAATAATTTATTTTTTTTTAATTCAGAGGCTCTAGATAGTAAGATAGTGGCTATGTTTAGAATTATCATTGATCTGATTGCTGCTACTTTTAGTTGGCTCTAATTGGTTCGAAGTTCATTAAACCTAAAGTATTTGAAGTCTGACGTGTTTAGTATCCATATATCAATATATCGGATATCGAGTATGGATATGAGTATCAGTTATTATGTATGAAATTGAAAAGTAGAGAAAATAAATGGTAGTGCGCTTTTTGGAAAAGAGAGAGATATGAGTGATATCCCATCAGAAATAAGTATATAAAAATGTTGAAAATTAATATATCATGATATCAAAGATATCAATTTGATATCCATATATTGATACCAAACGTATATCCATACCTAATATACGTATTTTGGATACCAAATGATCCTAAGAGCATTCCCAGCAGTTCTTTTAAAGTCATTATCTCTAAATTAGTAAATTTAGACTAAAGTAACAATAATGAGATAAAAAGTGTATTCGACATATTTCTCAAATTGGAAGGACCCTACAAAAATATTACTCCCTCTTTCCACCCAACAAATCCTCATTTGGGGTTGGACACGGAAAATAAGAAAGCTGAAAAAGTTATTTTGAGTGGGGTAAAAGTTAGAATGTAGGGGTAGTGGGATAATGACAAAAAAACAGTGATATTGACAAAAAAATAGTGGGTTAGAAGTTGTAGGCTGTTCAACAGTGACCATGGCTTGGCGATTGGCCAGGTACTGTTGGAGTTCTTCCTCTTCCTGCTTGACTGCTGCTGCAGCTGCGTCAAGATCATCTATAAAATCAGCAGACTTAGTTAGCATGTTGTCCAGGAAATTGACACAGTCTTGTTCAGCTGTCTCCCTAGTGTCTCTTCCTTCCGCCTTGCTGATGTCCAGTCGGCGAGTCAGCAGCGCAACCTTGTTGTTGTACGCAACCTCAAGGTTGGTGTTGTTGAAGTAGTCCCTTATGTGCGACTCATCGGCCTTGAGCTGGTTCCAGCTGTGTATGCGGATGGTATCTTCCTTAACATACCAGTGGCTGAAGATAATATTGAACTGATACAGCAGCTTGGTTCCGAGAGTGGCAAAAGTGGGCATGTCGCGCGCTTCGGGGAACATTCTGATGAGCTTCTGAAAGCAGTAGGCCAGCTTGTCTTCATGTTACAGCGCGACAGCTCAACGGTCGGCTTCTTCGTCAATGGGGTGAGAGAGAGATTTTCATATGGGATCGGTTCAAGGGTTTTCTCAACATTGGCCAAGGAAGTGGTCTCAATGTTGGCATCGAGCGAGGAGCTCGGAATTTCTGACTGTGTGGGGATGATGGTATGAAGAGGTTCCTCAACATTGGCCGAAGAAGCGGTCACAATGTTGGCATCGAGCGGGGAGCTCGGAATTTCTGGCTGTGTGTCGGTTGTGAGAGCCTCTTTGGGCGGTACGGCATCAGCTCCTGCCGTGGGGGAGGTTGGAATATCTTCGGTTTCCTCAGATGAAGAAGATGCATCCGAGGAGATAGTCGGCTCAACTTTCGGGTCGGTTTCCACCCCTTCCATCTCATCTGTTCCACTTGCGCGAGGAACAATCTCGAAGGCAGCTGCTTCAACTGAGTGACTCGACTCAAATGGCTCCTCAGCTGGTGCCTCCTCAGCTGGTCCCTCCTTAGCTGGAGTCTCCTCAGCTGGTATCTCCTCAGCTGGTACCTCCTCAGCTGGTTTGGCAACTGACTTCTTGAGGCGAAGCCTCAACTTCTTCTTAGCTGGTTCTTCCTCTTTCTCCTTCTCCGACTCAGCTCTGTGTCGGCATGCAGTTGTAGATTTGGAAGTGCGGCCGACAGCTAGAGGCAGCTCCTCAACTGTATCTTTTTCTTCAGCTGATTTCACAGCTTCTCTTTTATCTTTGGGAGTATAAACACTCCTGATCACATCTTGAGCCTTCTTGGCTGTTGGGAAGAGCATCTGTCTCTTGACTGGGGTCTCCTCGCAGTCTTTCCAGACCATATTCTGATCCTTTGTTGCGAGAAGGATCAGAGCAGAAATTTTGGCTCCGAAGTTGAGAGTTCCCTTAACACTCAACAACTTCTCCCCGGAGTCAGTTGTAGTTTCAGTAATCTTCTGCTTCTCCAGAGTCAACTGGTGTTCAAAGTACTTGAACCAGTTGATGTTGTGCTTGTGCCTATGCTCCAAAGCAATCAACTGCTTGAGCTTTGGTCGGCTGATGTCTCCAAAGGCTCCGCTGTATCCGAAGACAACCTTGGATACAACATCGAACAGAAGTCGATGCTCGGGCTTCAACTTCGTGCGCTGCATGTTGCTCCTCAATTTTTCTGGGGTGATGAGAGCACTCTCCAGAAATTGATCAGCTTCCGCATCGGTGATGTTCTCAACTGTGTCTGTGGCGGTCAGGTTCGGTGGGATGATGGAGCGTAGCAAATCGGAAACTGGAATGGGGACGGTGACACGGTGGATCGTACTGGCAGGAACGTCGCGTTGTCGACAAGAAATTTCTGAGACGAGGCCATCTCTGTTGTCGATTGAAGATTGCAGGTTCAAGTAAAACTCTCCGACTTGACGCCTGAGAAGGTGAGTGGGGAAGAGCGTCGCCCAATCCAGCAGGCCATTCTTCCTGAAAAGATTGGCGATGGGGGATAACACCGGCGAGTCCAGTGCTTCATCCGACAGAATCTGCTCAAAATGAATCTTGGAAAGCATCATATCAAAAGACTCGTCGTATGATGAAGGGACTAGAGAAGGTCCAGAAGATGCCATCTTCTTTCCTTGAGTAGAAGCTTTTGGTGCCATTTAAAGTTCTGTGAAGATTATATAGAGAGAAGGAAACAAGAACTTGCAGAAAATGGTGAGACAAAATCGGAGACGATGATGAATAGTTACTGCAGATAAACACAAATGTGGAAGGTAAGAGATCACTTCATGATTTTCCGCCTTTTATAGGTTATTGGGTCGTTTGAAATCGACAGCCAGGGTTGAATGGCGCGAATCCATCAACGGCTGGGATCTCGCGACTGTTGACTAGCTTTGACTTGACGTTGAATTCCGAGTTTCTATACCCGCGCGTGAGAAGGTGAACTGTTTTCATGTCAGCCCAGTCGCACTATAAAGTAGGCTATTGAGGTTCAGCCGTACTTCACATTAAATGCACTATGATGGCTATTTTAATCTAACTGACATGCTCAGGAATGTTTGAATTTATTTCAAACATTCTCATTTAAGACACAAACACTTTCAGCCATTAATGATACCTGCCAGCTGATGTCGGAATCAGCTGTGTTCACCTGCCAGCTAATGTCGTAATCAGCTGTGTTCCAATGTTGCGGCATACCATCAGCTGACTCCAGTTCGTCTGTTCAGCTGACGTCTGATCCAATGTTGCGGCATACCATCAGCTGACTCGAGTCCGTCTATTCAGCTGACGTCTGATGTCTTCGGTTGGCGATCCGCATCTAAGATTCCCCCTTCATCCGAGCTTCCCCCTCAGATGGATATCTATCTCTTCACCTCAGCTGGTTCCTCATCTGATGGATCCAACAATCCAAGGAGATCTCATAACATCTTGAACCGCGCTTCGGCTAGAGGTTTGGTGAAGATATCGATTCTCTGAATCTCAGTTGGAATCTTCTCCACAGATACGTCCTTTTTCTCAATATGATCTCGGATAAAATGATGTCGGATGTCAATGTGCTTCGTCCGAGAATGGTGAACAGGATTCAAATAGATAGCAATGGCACTTGAGCTATCAGAATGGATGAGAACCTGTCCAGTTGCTACTTCATAATCTCTCAGCTGTTGCTTGAGCCACAACACTTGCATGCAACAACTACCGGCAGCCATGTACTCTGACTCGGTTGTAGAAGTAGCAACACATGCTTGTTTCTTGGAGAACCATGAAACTAACTTGCTTCCCATGAACTGACAGTGTCCAGATGTGGACTTCCTGTCCAACCGATCTTCGGCTAGATCCGCATCTGAGTACCCGGACAGTTGGATTTTGTCGTCAGTTGGGTACCACAACCCAACATTAACAGTGCCCTTCAGATACTTAATGATGTTCTTTGCTGCCAACATGTGTGCTTCCCTCGGCTGAACTTGGAACCGAGCACACACCCCAACCGCGTAAGATATATCTGGCCGACTGACGGTTAGATATAGCAAAGAACTGATAATCCCTCTATACTTACTGGCATCCACGAGTTTTCCCTCAGATCCGGGTTCAATCTTCCAGTTAGTATTCATTGGGATCCTTGTGGTTTTACTTGACTGCAAACCGAACTTCACGATAAGCTCCTTTGTATATTTGGACTGATTAATAAAAATCCCTGTTGATGACTGCTTCACCTGTAGCCCAAGAAAATAATTCATCTCGCCCATCATCAACATCTCGAATTTCTCCTTCATGAGGGTTGAGAATTTCTCGCACAGCTCCTCTGACTTGGAACCGAATATGATGTCGTCGACATAGATTTGCACAACAAGTATATCTTCTCCAACTTTTATGGTGAACACCCTGAGTTCAGAAGAAAACCACAAAGAGTGTCATACCAAGCCCTAGGTGCTTGCTTCAATCCATAGATCACTTTCTTCAACTTATACACTTTTCCATCTCAAGTCTCAAAACCGGGAGGTTGTTCAACATAAACATCTTCCTTAATATCACCGTTGAGGAAAGCACACTTCACATCCATCTGATAAACCTTGAATTTGTGAAATACGGCATAGGCTAGAAATATCCGGATGGCTTCCAACCTTGCAACAGGCGCGAAGGAGTCCTCGAAATTGATTCCTTCTTGTTGGCAATATCCCTGAGCTACCAACCTTGCCTTGTTTCTCACGATAAATCCAATGGCGTCTCTCTTGTTCTTGAAAATCCACTTTAATCCAATGACTTTGACACCATTTAGTCTTTCTACCAACTCCCATACACAGTTGCGTAGAAATTCATTCAGCTCTTCTTGCATAGCTGTTGTCCAGTGAACACAGTTGAGAGCTTCCACAACATTCTTCGGTTCTGGCACATCAGCTACGAAACATGAAATCATGGCAACATCTCTTGCCTGTTCGAACTCCTCAACAACTGCCAACTCCTCGGCATATTGGGCGTAAGTGTTGGAATCTTTCTCAGCTGAGTCTGGATTTACAACTCTGCTTCTAGTACTCACACCTTTGGCTGGATCTCCAATGATGTTGTCCTTGGAATAATCTTCATACCATCTCTTGTTGTGTCTTCCTTCTTCTTCCAACATTGGCTGTTCCGCGATTTCAACTGATGGGATAACCTGAGCTGTGGGAGATGCTGGGATCTTCTGAACTGGTGATTTATCAGTTGTGGAGTCTGGATCCTCAACATGGACAATATTTTGAACCGGGCTCGATTGGGCTTCAGATACTGATATAGTTGGAGTGACATTAGCTGAAGTTCCCCCTTGAGATGAGCTGGGGTCCTCACATTCATCTTCAGAGGAACAAGGATCATCATCCTCGGTTGCCCATACCAAAGGTTCAGCTAGATTCTTCTACCTTAGAACCTGCGATCTGGTGAGAGCTGGTGGAACATGTGGATCTGATTGTTGTCCCTTAGCTTGTTCCCTGCACTCAAAAGTAGATTCATCAAAACTAACATGAGGTGTTATCTCCACAACATAAGAGATGTTGTTAAAAACTCTATAAGCCTTGATCCGAGTGGCATATCTGAGAAATATGCCCTTCGAAGCCTTGGCGTCAAAAGTTTTCAACTGAGTCTTCCCATTGTTGTGAATATAACACTTAGAACCAAAAACGCGAAAATATGAAATATCAGGCTTCCTCCGTCTCCATAGATCATATGGAGTCTTTCCCAACCGCTTGGTTAGAAGAGACCGGTTCTGGGTATAGCAAGCTGTGTTGATTGCCTCAGCTCAAAATCTCTTTGGCAGAGCTAAGCTTGTCAACATGGATGTGGCAGCATCCTTCAACGTTCGGTTTCTTCGCTCAGCTACTCCATTCTGTTGTGGAGTACGCGCAGCCGATGTTTGATGAGTGATTCCGTGCTTCTCACAGTATTCAATGATGGTTTCATTGAGGAACTCGATTCTACGGTCTGATCGGATAGAAATGATTTTCATCTCTTGTTGGTTCGATATCCGATCCATCAGCTTGTGTAGCACATCCCGGGTTTCACTCTTGTGACGCATGAAAATGGTCCACGTGTACCTAGAGAAATCATCAGTAACAACAAGTGTATACTCGTTACCATTCATGCTTTTGGGTGTAACAGGCCCGAAGAGATCCATATGGATCAGCTGTAATACTTGGTTGGTTGAGGGAATCGTTTTCAATCGAAAGGAGGATCTAGCGAGCTTTCCCAGCTGACACGCACTGCAAATATGTGTTGTTGAAAACACACGGTTCGGAATGCCCTTTGCATGTTCCTGTCTCGCAAGTCGGTTCATTGTCTTGAAATTCAGATGGTTGAGTCTTTTGTGCCACAGCCAGCTCACATCTGAACTGCTCTTTGATAAAAGACAGGTGTCAGGAGGACTACTATTCCAATCAACATAGTAGACATTCCTGGTTGGGGATCGATTTCCCAACAATATGACTTGCTTTGATCTGATATTTTTGACCCTACAGCCCTGTGCATCAAACTTAACAGAGAAACCATTATCACAGAATTGGCTGATGGAGAGCAAGTTATGCTTCAATCCATCAACATATGAAACATTATAAATAGATACATGATTGGTTTTAAGGGTACCGTAGCCTTTGGTATGGCCTTTTGAGTTGTCACCAAAGGTAACTGATGGTCCTTCCTTCTCCACGAAACTTCCAAGCAAATCCCTCAGATTTGTCATGTGTTTCGAGCATCCACTATCCATCACCCACAGGGTATGTGATGCTTTATTCTTCCTCAGCTATTCCTCCCGCTCCTGCACAGAGAAACACGCTTAGGTCCCCAATTTTAGTTGGATCCTAGAGGGTTAGAACCAGTTCCCCTTTGAACTGTGAGTCATTTTTCCCTGTATATTCGGATAGATTTATCATTCCAAATTACTTTTCCTTCTCCATCAACTATAACAACACCTCGGTTATCCTTAGGCTTGTTGTTATTGTTGATGTTCTGTTTCTTGGGAGGAGATTGATTTCTCCCATTGTGAGCTTTAGGAGGAGAGGCATTCCCCCTATTTTGTTGGCGTTTTTGACCCATTTGATTTTGCCTATGAGGTCGGACGCCAGTTTGGAATCTATGTAGCTGAGTCTGATTCCATCTTCCTGACATGAATATCTCCAGCTGTTGTTGATTCAGGTTCTGGCATGAATATCTTCAGCTGTTGGAATTGTTCCACATAGGTTGACTCTGATAGAACCTCTGGTTATTCTGATGATGGAATCGATGTTGATTCTGATGGTTGAATCCTTGTTGGTTCGGTTGATTCCATCCTTTCTGAGGTCGGTTCTGAGGTTGGTTCTGAGGTCGGTTCTGATTGTATCTCCGACGTCTCTGATTCCTCTTCTGAGTCCTGGAACATTCCCCCTCGGTTGTTATCCCAACCGATGAATTCTTCAGTTCTCCAATCACAGCTCCTTTTCCTTTCTCAGCTGCAGTTTCCTTGGCAGGTTGTGCTTGCTGTGACGTGGAGGTTGGATTAAGTTGGGGAGTTGCAGACTCAACCGAATTTGGTTTGGCAACCGTGACATCCACAGCCTTGACAAAGGTTGCGGGTGGAATTCCAGAGTCCTTGACCATGTCGTAACCGAGTCCAGACACGTCATCCATTTGTCTTTGGTAACTGATGAGATTCTCGATGATTTTGGATGATTGATATAGCTTTATCAGGTTATCCTTCTCAGTTTGAAGATCCTTGAGGAGAACAGCTATATGCTCGGTTTGTGCGTCTGACTTCTTCATCAGCTGATCGATCTGTGCCTCTTGCTTGTTCAATTGCTCTTGCTGCTCCTTGATCTGCTCCTTCAACTCCTCATCGGTTGGAGCTTTAGTCTGGTTGGCCTCATACAGTTGACTTTTGAGATTATCAATCTCTTCGGTTTGACTTTTAATCAGATCATCTTTTTCGGTTAAGGATTCTTCAAGTCTGGTAAACTGTTCTTGAAGATTCTTAAACTCAACCGATTGCTGATGCAGTTCCTCACTGAGTTCTAGGAAATCACCCCAAGAGGGTTCCAACTCTTCCTCTACTATTTCCTGCATGTTAGTAGCAATAGAAGAATTTAAATTAACTGAACTAGAATGTACCTCAACATCATCCTAGTCAGTTCCAAGTGCCATGAGACATTGATCCTGTCTGATGGCGTTGTTGGTGGAAGTCAGCTCGTCCTCATCTTCGGTGTCGGTGAAGATGTCCATGTCATCAGCTGCTTCTTCTGCAACCATGGCCTTGTTCTTTGCATTTTGCTTGGCCCTCAACACTTATCTATCTTTCTTTGACAGATCTGGACAATCAGCTTTAAAGTGTCCCTCTTTGCCGCATTCAAAGCAACTGTTGATCACAGGCTTTGAGTTATCTCGAGTTCGGTTGGATTTATAGAATCGTTTATATTTTCCGAACCGAGTATCCATGTCAGCTAGCTTCTTTGACAAGGCGGCTATGCTCTGTTGCAGCTCTTCTCTGCTCGGCTCCTTCGAAGCTGTGTCTACAGATCTCGTAACCCTTGATGTTCGCGGCTTGGAATAGTCAGCTCGAAGTGCTACTGTCTTTGTTGCTGAACCAACATCCTCATGTCGACTCGTCTACACCGAGGACTGAGTTGATCTTCGTCGGTTCACCTTGTACTCATTTCCTTTCAGGATTGAGAACAGCCTGTCAGTTCCCATTTCTCCAAGATCAGCTCGGCTTTCATGAATGTTGGTGAAGGTGTTCCACTCAGCTGGTAGGGCTTGTAATACTTTGAGATTGATCTCTCTCAGAGTATATTTTCCTCGTCGGATAGATTGAATCCTTCGGATGATATCCATGAACCGAAGCTTCAACTGATCAATGGTTTCATCAACTCTTAGACAGAAGTTGTCAAAATCTTGACAAGTATGGGAGAACTTGTTCTCCTTGGTTTCGTCACTCCCTTCGCTAAGAGATGCCAAAATATCCCACATCTCCTTAGCTGTGTTGCACTCTTCTATCCATGGAAGATAGTCTTGTCCAACTGTGGACATGATAGTGCTCTGAGCCCAGATATCCAGCTGGCTTACTTTCGCTTCCTCAGGAGTGAAGTCTTCTGGCTTTTTCTCAACCATCATCTCAGTTGCATCCCCATCATTGGGATTTGTAGGAGTGCGAGTAACTTTTTTCATGATGGTGATTGGTCCGGATGAAATCACTTGTTGCATTCGATGATGCTTGGACAGCAGAATCTTCTTCATCCGAGTCTTTCAGGATGTATATTCACTACCGAGAACATGACAACAATCTTGTCTTTAACATCCATCTGCACACAACAAACAGACAACAGATGCAAGCAGATATGCACTAGCGTGAAAAAGATCTATTCAGTTGACCACTGAAGAAAAATACCTCGATTCACACCTCGTGAAACAGAGTCAGCAGTCTTTTGAACCACTGCTCTGATACCACTTCATGGTCCCGATACGAGTTCTGGTGTATGGGGGGGGGGGGGAAATACACCAGTAAGGAATTTTAAAACAACCCCCTGAAAAATTATTACAACCGAATAAGAGGACTCAGCTGGAATCACAACTGAGTAGGAAAACTCAGCTGTGAGAGTGGTGCTGTGCGGAATGTGGTGGATAAAAATAACTCGTATAAAATAACTCACGCTCCAATGCAAGGTCGGTCAAAAACCAAATCAGTTGAAAATGAAAAGATGCAGTGTTGAGTGCTGGTTAGTAGGTCAGTTGGATATGCAAAAAATAACTGAACAGAAAACACAAACACACAAAGATTTACGTGGTTCGGAGAGAACTCCTACGTCCACGGGGAGTTGTGAGTCCACACAACTCAGTCCAAATTCTTTAGGACTGTAACCACAAAGCTTACTCGGGCTTTGCAACCGTTCAGATAAGTTTACGGGTACTTATCAACCTTACAGATAAGTTTACGGGTACTTATCAACCTATGTACTCAATTTTGGGAAGAGCAGGGTCCTAACAATCCTTTTTAGGGGATGTGTATAAGGGTGGGTTTTTCCAACTACTAGCTCGAACAAAGAAGTGAGCTAGGATCTAAGCTTGAACTATTGAAGACTCAAACTAAGATCAAAAACACCAAGACAAATTCTAACACTCTATGAACCCTCAACTAGTGATGTTCTTAGAGATTGAATCCAGTTTAGGTTGTGTGCAGTTTTTCGTTCTTTCGCTCGTTTTGACTCTTATCGCTCTTTTCTTATGGTGTCTTGATGAATGAGTGAAGGCCTCTATTTATAGGCGGAGAGAATCAACTAGCCGTTGGATGAGCCGTTGATCTCTGTTCTGTGAAAGCGATGGCTTGTCTCTCATCTCTGCAGATTTTCCCGATTTGGCAACTGTGAACGTCTGTTTTCCATCTGAGACAACCTTGTGTTGGGCCAAATGAGGTAATGAAAGACCATCAAACCTTCATCCGAGTGGTTCTTCAGCTGATGTTCCATCTGATCGATATCTTCATCTGACCTTCTGTCTGAATAGGAACAGTTGAACTCTCAGCTGCCTTGAACTTCATGTTGTCGATCTATCGGATTGAGTCTTGCAACTGATGTTCCATCTGAACAGATGGCTTGAACACTCAGTTGTCTTTCTTACATCTGATGTTCTGTATCTTGAACGCTCAGTTGTTTTTCGTGCATCTTCCCCCTTGAACGCTCAGTTGTCTTTCTTACATCTGATGTTCTATCCGAGTAAAGCCTTGTTGCCTTCTTCAACTGGAGTCCTGTAAAGATAAAATCTCAACAATGCTCAAACAGCGAGCCTAAGTGCTAACATTAGGTTATGGCAACATCTACTCGGTTGGGGTCAGTTGGTTTTGGAATCAATCAAAACTTTACTAAATTTCCCAACAGTAACAAACAAAGTTCGCTATTGGGTAATATCGTCACAAATTTCTCATATCCAATCATCTTCTCAAATAAATCGTAACATATTACTCACATTCATCGGTTGCGTAGATGTACGAGTTTATAAAAGCGTAACACACTAAGTACGATATAGGTAATCTCTTAACACGCAGAGTACGATATTTGATATATCGTAACAAATTTGGCAGCTAAAATCATCTTCTCACATAAATCGTAACATTATTTTTCAAACAAGGCATCCCTCAAATATCAAATAAATCATGCTCAATGGTGCAAGAAACAAATCTCAAACAATAAAAATGAGTACGATATTCGCAATATCGTAATAATAAAAATGGATATTGTACTATGCCGATGAATATCGTACCAAAAAAAAGTTATTATACAAGAAATCATTTCAAATTTTGGAGATCAACTACAATACAACCGCCAAACGAGATTTCATGTACGATTTATCGAGAAACAAACAGTAACAAGTCAGCGAAATTCAAAAATTTAAAATATTCACAGATTCTGCAAATTTTGTGTGGAATTACCAGCATTTCGCCGAATGGGTCGTCGCCCATCTCCTATTGAGCTTCATCGACCGGTTGTTCGTCGACGGCGGTGACGGCTTCTCTTTGTTTGCTGGCGGAGCCGATTTTTGGGCGCTTCGCCGCCTTCTTTAGTCGTGCCATCGTACAGCGGTTTTGTGGCGGTTGGTGGCGGTGGTTGCTCTAGAGAGAGAAACTAGGGCAGAGCGGCGGAGAAGACGTTGGTGGTGGAGGGTATGGAGGCGCAGAAGATGGTGGCGTTGTGAAAGACGGCGGTGGTGGAGGAAACTAGGGCAGAGCGTCGGTTGGTGGCGGAGGAAAATAAGGCAGAGGCGTCGGTAGGTGGCAGAGGAAAATAGGGCAGACGAGAGAGAGAGAGAAAGGAGAGGCGGCGGAGAAAGGGGAGGCGGCGGATGGAGGTGGCATTGTCGGTGGCGGCGGGGAGTAGGTGGAGGTGGAGGCGGTTGAACGGTTGCAGACGAGAAAGAGAGAGAGAAGGGTTGAACGGTTGAAGATAAATGGGTGGTGGTTGCAAACGAGAGAGAGAGAGAGAAAAGTAGTGAGAGAAAGTGGAGAGAAAAAGTGGGGAAAAAGTGGTAAATATTCTATATATACGATGTAAAAATTCAAAAAATCACCCTTTACCCTACTAAGGGCATTTTTGTCTCATTACATCAAAATTGGCCTCTTTTATTAAAAATTAAGTAGGGGTACAAAATTATACCCCTTAACTCTAAAATAGCCTCTCTACTACTTGACTCTATGATAAATATTGTATTTTAAGAGATGGAATATAAGATATGATTTTATCGTTTATAACTTAATATATTGAGTTAGGATCTTTATATATATGGAATATAAAATATTAATAAATAATAATAGAATATAAAATGTGATAAATATTATATTTAATTCAAAAAATGAAAATTTAGATAAATAAGAATGGAGAGTTTGAAGGGTGCCACATCGAATTTTTTCAAAGCAAAAATAATTTTTCTTTTAGTAATATGATGATGATGATATATATAGATAAAATGAAGAAAGCTATTATCAAGTTGGACGTTTTTTGCATTTTTAACAATATTTGCTACCTCTACAGTATCAAATAACATAGAGAAAGATGATAAAAGTTAAGAATATAATTACCAACATATTTACAAATTGGGGAAAATAATAAGAATAAAAACTTGAGATAATCCCCATATAGACTCCATTATAGATTTTTCACTTCCAAAACCAACAATCACAATAGATATTTTAGGGAAAATATTATACAATCCAAATCCAATTCGAAATCCAAGATTCCATATAAAATTCAGACTCAAAGTCCACTAAATCGAGAAATTAGTGTGTAAGATTCAAATCTGGTTCCATTCCTAATAATTGGCAGACTCACGAGCTGTCAAGTTGGAGTAGAAGCTGTGGTTTAAAACCCCATCAAACACCGCCAGAGAGAGAAGCTCAACCCCGACGGCGGCTACGAGCTCAACCCCGACGGCGGCTACGAGGTTTGTACGTAAAAGACAAAAAATATGAATATTTTGCCAATTCAGTTTTACTTTGTCGATGTCAGGGAGAGAGAGAGGTGGAAGAAGACGAATGATAAGATACACATGGCCAAAGAAAATGTTCTCTGGAGATGTGGATTTGAATGAAAATTGTCCACGATTGAACTTATGATTGCTATGGGTATTGATGGAATATTATTATTTTAGAATCTATTTTGTATTTTTGGGGCTACGAAGGTAAAATTGTCCTACCATTTACATAATTTAAATAATTTATTTTTTTAATTCAGAAGCTCTAGATAGTAAGATAGTGGCTATGTTTAGAATTATCATTGATCTGATTGCTGCTACTTTTAGTTGGCTCTAATTGGTTCGAAGTTCATTAAACCTAAAGTATTTGAAGTCTGACGTGTTTAGTATCCATATATCGATATATCGGATATCGAGTATGGATATGAGTATCAGTTATTATGTATGAAATTGAAAAGTAGAGAAAATAAATGGTAGTGCGCTTTTTGGAAAAGAGAGAGATATGAGTGATATCCCATCAGAAATAAGTATATAAAAATGTTGAAAATTAATATATCATGATATCAAAGATATCAATTTGATATCCATATATTGATACCAAACGTGTATCCATACCTAATATACGTATTTTGGATACCAAATGATCCTAAGAGCATTCCCAACAGATCTTTTAAAGTCATTATCTCTAAATTAGTAAATTTAGACTAAAGTAACAATAATGAGATAAAAAGTGTATTCGACATATTTCTCAAATTGGAAGGACCCTATAAAAATATTACTCCCTCCGTCCACCAAACAAATCCTCATTTGGGGTTGGACACAGAAAATAAGAAAGCTGAAAAAATTATTTTGAGTGGGGTAAAAGTTAGAATGTAGGGGTAGTGGGATAGTGACAAAAAAATAGTGGTATTGACAAAAAAATAGTGGTATTGACCAAAAAGTAGAAATAAAGTTGTTATGTTGATCAAAAAGTAAGAATAAAGTTGTTGTAAGGTGGGGTCATTAATGACAAAGGATAGTAAATAAAGAAAAGTAGGAGGGTATAATTGTACAAAAAGGTAAATGGGGATTTATTTGGTGAACAAAAATTTTGTGGTAAGTAGGGATTAATTTTGTGGACGGAGGGAGTACATCTTTTTGAATATTTCTCCAAATTTACACTTCCCTAAATTATTCTTATCTCATAAATTGAGTTGGACGCACAAGTTTTATAAAATAATTAATACAAAATAGAAGAATTGTTGTATGCATTTGTCAAAAATAATATATATTCATATAGCCATAATGGGAATTGAAACTAAATTTTTACTCACCCTCTTTATAAACACAAATTCCGGCCATTATTTGCAATTTCGGATAAAAATACTCTTAATGAAACGCAGAGCAGGTCGGGGTATACACGTAGGTCAAGCTTATGTTATACACACGGGTCGATTTGCTAGCGGATTTGGCACATTAGACACTTTTTTAGGTCCCGTCGTGCCATTTGTACTGAATCGCGAAAAATTCTACATTCATCCATTTTTTTAAAAATTATTTTTTTATTTAATGATATTTAGGTTGATTTTGTGATTATATTTATTATGTTGATGAATTTTATTATTTTTATTTTTTGGTACAATCGGGATGAATAGTCTAATTAGTTCCAATTGTGTCAAACTATGATTGCAATGTGGTACTTTTGGCATAAATTAGTTCTAATTGTGCCATGATATTTATTGGTACATTTGGTACAAACGCAATTTATTTTTGTGCCAAATGTGTCAAATCGAACAACAAACCCAGATCTTTTCAATTTCATACAAATTTAACTGGAATACAAATCTATAGCGGAATATGATGATTTTAACGACGGCTGCGACGAGAAACGACAGTGGCAAATCTGAAGGAAAATAGATCGGAGAAGAGATAGAGGTGTAGAAACAAAGATATGAAATAGTACATCTAATGTTGGTGATTTCTTTTATGGTATGTTCGACGGCGGCGACAAAAGGGTCGAGATCGTCTCCGGGGCGGTGGTGGCGGGGAGAGAAAACCTACTGCACGATTTGGCGCGGTGACTTTGGCGACGGGTGGAAAGGCGATGGAGGTTTTAGGGGCTTGATCTTGCCACCTTGGAAGAGTTCGTCGACTGTGAGGGATGGGCGGTCGAAGATGTGGAAGGCCAAGCCGGCGCCGATGAGATCTGATTGACGGCATCACCGTGAAGAGAGAAAAAAGAGAAAAAAAGAGTACAAAAGAGAAAGAGAGATAATTGAATGTATAAGGGGATGACAGGTTGCGTGGAGAGGTGGTGTGTTAGGTTATATTTTTTTTTTAAAAATTATAACAGGTGACACAAATGACACTATTTGTGTCATATGTAAAGATGTCAAATGCGCTGGGCCGGCCCACGCCCGATGAAGCCCACCAATCTTTAGGCCCAATTTGGCCCAGACACATGAATCAAATAGGTCGGTCTTTCTCAATTATTTAGGCTCATTTGAAGCCCATATAGTGTAAAACTTGTCATGGGTCTGGGTCGGGTCTGGGCTTCAAAATAGGCCCAATTGGGGCCATCTGAAGATGGAGGCCGGACCAGGCCCGCACCAAATATGAAGCAAGCTGGTCCTGGGCTGGGCTGGCTGGGTCGGTCCTACTCAGTTGACAACTCTAGCCATATGTAGCAAACTGACTCGCGAACCGCGCCTTCATTAAGGATAAATACGTGACAAAGTGCAAATGATGTCAATATTTGTGTTTATGAGGAGAGTGGACCAAATATTATGTTTTAGTACTCATAATAATTATTTCAAAAATTGTCTCTTTGTAAAATAAGGGTTGGAATAGTATAAGCGAAGTTTAAAAAAACAAATTTAAGAGCAAAATTTTGTTAATTC
Source organism: Schizonepeta tenuifolia (assembly GCA_029490685.1). NCBI lineage: Eukaryota > Viridiplantae > Streptophyta > Magnoliopsida > Lamiales > Lamiaceae > Schizonepeta > Schizonepeta tenuifolia. The sequence continues at coordinate 104,140,052 of CM055956.1, forward strand.
TGCTGAGAGTGCTAGTTAACGACAAAACTTACAGTTTATTCATTTTATTATTTATCTTCACACAACACAAATCACTATTTGGCGAATTATTTATTTATTTTTAAGTGAGATTTCTACACCACAAAAAGATGAGGTTATTACTTCGCACGCAAGCAGGACCATTGCACCACTAAATAAGATGATAATATACTATACCGCACGTTAACATAATTTCACTTCTTATTAAAGAAAAATTTATAATACCTCAATCAACCATTTGAACTAAGCCTCGTCAGCTCTACAATGGAGATTAAAATAGATTGAGTTCATCCATTGCATTTTATTAAACGACTTTTAATTTTAACACCCAAAATTTACTCTCTAACGCGTTTAGTCTTCATTGTGACGAAATAAAAATTCCACGCAATGAATTGGTCAAAACTATGAGGTTTCTCCTTTGTGATAGTATATTAATTATTTGAAAAAATATGTACATACATAGTTGTAATTTAAAAAGATATAAAATCAATTCCTTCATCCCTCAAACAAAACAAAAAAGTTCCTTCAAAAGAAAGATAAAATAAATTTAGGAATCTTTTATAAAATTGGAAGGATGAAATTTTAAAGGACGTATTAATTAATTTTTGCCAGCCATATTGCGGCTGCGTGTCCCTCTCACTTGCTTCTCCTCGCATTTTATTCTTCTATCCGTCACTATCCCAACACTTCTAAGTTTGCATTTAAATAATAAAAAAAAATCTTTTTATTTTTCTTTTATTTCCCTTGTGGAATTATGATATATACTAGTAATAACTTGAAGAAAAATGTATGCTTTTTTATTATTGTTTTTTTTTTCAAAATGTGCAACACGGGTTAGTTAACAATATTTAAGAAACGCATTTTGCTAAGGCCTTTTAATTGCATTGTCAATTCAAATATTTTAATTAATCGCTTATGAGTATTGATGAGATAGCGGCTGAACGATTTACAGTAGTTGAGTTCTACGTAACGATTGGTTTTGAAAATTGGAAAGTTCAATAATTATGTTGAAAGTAATATATTAATTGGATGAGAATGTTCGTGTTTTAAAACAGAACATCCGATTATATCAGGTGAAGAGTGAGATATAGAAAAAGTAGTAGTAGTAATTTTTTTATTAGAAGTTGTTGGAGAGAGAATAGGAAAAAGAGATTTATTCATTAAATATAAGATAAGAAACACTGTAATAACTTTATATCTTAATTAATGGGTGTACATAAAAAAAATTAATATAATAGTTGATTAATTATAAATTAAACTTATGAAATTAATTTAATAATGGATCGGCTACTTATTTATTAAATATTTTTCAAATTTAGATTTGTTTAAATTTTTTAACGTGTTATCGTCATAATCTCAATTAATAAAGTGATTTTACCGTACAAACTCGTCTCAAACTTATCGGGCAACACTGGATAAATATATGAATAAGGTTAATATTAACTAAAATTAGTAAAAAAATAATTCTTTTATATCTATTTGAACCGTCTCGCCGATTTCCTATTAAATCGATGTCCCTAATCTTAGTGAAAATGCCGAGAAAGATATGGTTACATCTTCAAGTTTATTTTTTCATCTTTTAGTTTGGCGTAGTTTTCGTTTGTATTGGTACTGAATGAACATCTATCCAATGTGATTATATTTTCTAGCAAACATTAATCGATTTTTTTTGGAAATATATGAATAAAAAATAAAGATAATTTTGTTCATTAAATATATTTATTTAGTCTTCATATGGAAATTGACTATTACATATAGATAGGTATATATGACTTTATTAATTACTTCCTCCGTATTATATATAAAGTCTCATTTCACTTTATGGACTCATACACCTTCAAGAATCTCTCTTATTTACACTCATTTATCATTGATGGGTCCACCTTCCAACAACTTTATAATTAACTTTTGTCAATACTACTACTTTTTTGTCAATACCACTACCCCTACTTTCTAACTTTTACCCCACTAAAAAATACTTTACCAGTTTTCTTAATATTCGTGCCCATTTAAATTGGGACTTTATAACTAATACGGAGGGAGTAGGTCGATATTTTTTTAATTGTTATTGTTAATTAGAATATATGAATTAATAATGTACAATGAAATCTATCTATCTATCTATCTATCTATCTATTTATTATATAAACGAAAACGACTTTACCTATTTAATTTGGCCAAATAAAAGTGTATAAAATCTTATAAATTACTCCTTCCATCCCGCCGAATACGGCATAGTTCATATGGGCACGGAGACTAAGAAAAAAAGTATTGGGTATAAAGAGAGTGTTTAGTGTAGTGTGAATGCAACATTATAATGCTATAAAGTTATAGATGAGATGGTGGATAGTATGTAGTGGGACTAGATTAGTAGGATTTAGATGGAATGGTGGGCCACATGTAGTGTGAATGCAACATTTTATAATGCTAAATATACACGAATTATTTCTTTTAAAGGAAACATGCCAATAACAGCGGGACGTCCCAAAATGAAAAATATGTCGTATTCGGTGGGACGGATGAGTATTAGGTATATTATCTAACATTACTATACTCTTAATTATAGTCATTCATCCTTTAGGTTTTTCGTTCTTCTTTTATTTACAAAAACTCTATTTAAAGAACTTAATTAAATAAAATATTTTACTTAAGTTATTTCATATTAAATTTTATTATTAAATAATAATTTACCGTTGATTTTCGACGGGCTATACACTTGTAATACCCCAGAATTTTCGTACGATCTTAAAAATTTTAAGTTAATAATAAAAATGGCTTTGCACGCCTAAGTTTACGATTCTGAATTCTAAGACCAACGGTGAAATCCGTTTCCGAAAATAAATTACGGAAGTCAGTTAGATGACTACTGTATTTAGGGTTATCGCGTACGAAAAATTTTTAGTTCTAGAACTCAGAACGGAAAACCGTCTGATTTTTACATTCACGAAATCGCGATACGAACTCGCTCGAGAAAGTTCATTTTTATGATTTTCCGGACGAAACTCGGACTGTGTCGTCCCGAGTTTTTGTCAGAATTAAAATTTTAAATATTATTTTTCGATTAAGTTTAATACGTTAGAATTTATGGACGAAACGGAATTTGACGATTTTGTGCCGAGCTACATTTTTCATCGTTTGATTTCCGTAACGTCGTATCGCGTCGGAAAAACGCGTATTTTCTTCTCTTTCCCCCTCATGACCGACTTCTTCCCCTCTCTCAAGCTTGATATTTTCATTTTATATAGTTTTATCTCATGACTCACCATATTAGATATTTAACTCCACTTTACACCTATGTTATTACTTTCTAACATAATTAGTCATCACCATCCTCACTCCCAATCCCTCCCATTTCGAAACACACACACATATACTATACTTCTACTTTCTTCATTTCACCATTGAAGACCTCAAGTTCTTGGACAAGAAAAATCACACAAGTCTCTAATCCTCCATCAAAGTCTATTTCTTCCTTTAGTAAAGCTCAAGGTATTTATCTTCTCTCTAATTCTATCCATTCCAAATCCATTTCTTTTTATTTTTCATATGGATCGAAATTTGAGGATGATGGGAATTAGATGTTTTGATCTCCAATTAGTGTAATAGGATGTATTAGTTATGGATCTATGTTTAAAATTGAAAGAAATCAAGAACCCTAAGACCTACCTCAATACCGAAATTTAGGGGAAATGTGTAGGATGATTGAATTCTTCAATTGATGGTATAATCGTGCTTAGGAAGTGTTCAATTAGTGATTAAAACAAAAAGAAATCGAAACCCCTATGTATGGGATGAAAACCGATTTTAGGGTTTAGGGTTTGAATTGGGGATTCTCAATTTATTGTGTAATTAGACTTGTATTTGATCAATTGATGATATAGTAGTATGATTAAGGGATTAATGATGATGTTTGATGAAGAAAATCACCCCCTTAGATATTATGATAATACCGAAATTTAAGAGGAAAATAGGGTTTTTCATGTAGTTGATTTAGATATGTTTTGTTGATGAATTAAGGTTGTTAATGATATTAATTGATGTTATGAAATTAATTGGAATTTTCTAAAAATATTTTGTGAGTCGTAAGAGACAAAGAACTCGATCTAAGTTGAGATTAAGTAATGTTATGAGGTGATGTTGTATATAAAAATGATCTAGATGATGTTTGATGACGTAGAAAATGAACGAAATCCGATAACTTTTGAAATCTCGTAAGAGACGAACAAGTGGTCGTAATTAATAACCGAGAAGTCGAATAAGAATTCTAACTTGATAATATTGTTTATAACGGACTAAGGCATAACTTTGTAGTTGACGACATGAGCTTTCGAGTTATTATAATATGAGTTGTAGTTATAGTCGAGAACTAGAAACGAGGATTGTTAACTTGATTTTGGTTTAGTAATTGTTAGTAGAAACGACGATGTTTAGAACGTCGTGCTAATAAACGAGTTTTGAAAAGGAGTCCTTCACGTACGGGAGTACGTGTTGACTGCCTTGAGAGTGAAATTTCGTGAGAAATCGAGTACGAGAACTTAGAACGAACTTAAGAAGTCATACGTCGATTCTATCGAGCAACTAGGGTTAGCACGGCAGTTTTGCGACCCTTCCCGGAAACTGTAATATCTCTTAACTCGTTTATCGGATTTGAGATCCGTAAATTGGAGCGTAAACTAGACTTCCCAAGCTTTCTAGTGGTATAGGGCTCATCCCCTGTTTCCAATTCCTCTGTTCTGGGAAGTTCCCAGAACTACTGCCTTGTGCAGTGATTTTTCAGGATTTATTTTACTAAGTTGTTTTCTTCGCAACTTAGTTTCTTTCGATCGTTTAAGCCGTAATAAGTACCGACTACCTTCTCTACTGACCTAAGAGTCGAGTATGAGACCTTTCGAGTTCTAAATGAGATTTGTTCAAGTCTCGTTTCCCGTTTAACTAAAAAGAAACTAGTAGCGTGCAAATGCCTAAAGAAATGAAACGACTAAAACCTAAATCGAATTTCCATATTCGATTATCTTTTACGACCGAATTTAAAGTGTTATTATTTTACGATGAAGGAGGAAGCCAGAAGTAAGGAAAGGACGGAAGATCAGGATAACGGAAGCTCGTACTTAGTTCTGTAAACACTAAGGTGGGCTTTTATATATAAAACAAAACGAGCAATGCTCGAAAATCTTTCTTTATCGCTTTGATATCTGTGTTTTCAAAGTGATAATTATGGCATGAACTGTTTTATGTTTTATGTGAGTTCTCTTGTATCAATCTGAGTTAACATTCGTGTTTTCCAGATTTAGAGTTAACCTAAGTAGGTTAACTAACGATCGGCTCTGAGTTAGCTGCTAAGTGCTTTCCAGAGTTAGTGCACTTTGTAACCTGTGGTGTATTTGATACCCTGTTGAGGGGTACCAGCCACGGTGAATGAGAATTGGTCAAGATTTGAACGTAACATACCAGAAAAATGCTTGCAAGCTAAATTGAGAAAAATGAGTCAGAAAATGTTTAGTAGACACGGGCTAATTTCAAATAAAACCCCGATGTGCTACAAATTATGAAATGCCAAATTATCTTTACTTATGTTATGTTTTCGGCATCGTGCCCACTAAGTACTTTTGTATTTAGCCCTGCATATGTTTTCTAAATGTGCAGGTTGAAGCGACGAGAGCGGCGGTGGTTGAGTCGAGTTGAGAAGTTAGGAAGCTTTAGCTTGTAACCTACGTTCCGCTGCAAAACTCTAAGTCTTTTGAGAACATTTACATTTTTAAATCACTGTAGTATAAGTCAGTAATCCTGAACTTAGATACTTTCGAGTACTTTTGTCGAGTAATCCTTCGCGATTAACTCTTCCTTTATACTAGTAAAGTCTTGTTCATTGAATGTATGTTGTCTTTTATGTATGTTTAGTTAGTCAGCCCCCTTCTTCCCCGCTTCTTTAATCCAATCCCAGACGCACCCCGGCTTCGGCCGTCCCTCGGGATTTGGGGCTGTGACAACACTAGTTATTATTAAAAGAAAAATTATTCTTACTCTGAAAAAAGCCTACATCGGTTTTGAATTCATCATTCCTATTTATCTAAATTCTCAAAATTTTGAATTTTTAAATATAAAATAATAGATTTTAAATATTTACTAAAATTTTGTGTCCCACATCGGTTGTTCAATAAAACTTCACCTATTAAAAAGTCTATAAATACCTAGATCAATATATATATTCTCATCTTTTGCACCACTAGTTTTACTAGGCCAATTTATTTATTAGTCGGCTGAATAAATAAATATATTTATATAGTTTAATTAATTTAATTTAATTTGACCAATTTATTAGTTGACCGATTAAATAATTAATTTTTTAGGGAACCAATTTATTAAATGACCGAATAAATAGTTCGAAAATAATTTAGCTAATTTATTGGTTGACTAAATTAAAATTTGAAATAGTCTCATAAATTTTTATTTAATTTGATAAAAAAATAATTTAAATTTGGATCAATTCCCAACCAATGGGCATCTCTTCCACGTGACACATCTTCATTCTTTATTCTTATTTATTTTAAATTTTTCATTTTATGCATTTATTCATGTAATTTCTAAAATCTAGATTCGTCCTCAATGTATTAATTTTTACTACATTATTTGTAGTTGAGTTTCCAACTTTTCATAATTCATAAATAAAATTAGCGAATATTACTATACAGTTAAGGACGAAAACGAATAGTACAATCAATTTATTAAATTAATTTTAATTAGGTCAATTAACCAATTTTCAATCGACGGGTACCTTAACTCGGGGTCCTACATGGCACATCTCTATTCTTTATTCTTATTTATTTAAAAAAAAAATTATTTTATGCATTTTTTTTCATGTATTTTCTAAAATATATTTAGATTTATTTGTAGTTGAGTTTCCAACGCATCGAATATTACTATACAATTAAGGACGAGAACGAATGGGTGAATTAATTTTTTTACTTAATTTTAATTCGGTCTATTAATTAGGTAGACGAACCAATTTCCAACCGACATGTAACTCAACTCAGAATCCCACGTGGCACATCTCCATTCTTTATTCTTATTTATTTTATGCATTTTTATGTATATTCTAAAATCTAGATTCGTCATCAATGTATTAATTTTTACGTTATATGTAGTTGGATTTCCAACTTTGCAAAATTCATAAATATAATTAGCAAATATTACTATACATTTAAGGACGAGAACGAATAGTACAATCATTTTTTTTTGTTAAATTTTGGGTCTAAACGGATTTCATAAATTACGCACTTATAAATCAAAACCGTAGTCAGCGGGCCAATTCCAACCCGCAAAAGTAGTTTTAGATGAGCCAATTTTCAACTGATGGGTGCCTCTACTCTGAAAATTATTTATTTATATATTTTTTCATGCATTTTCTAAAATCTTGAATCATCGGGTTTCCAACTTTGTATAATCTATAATTGTAAGTAACAAATATTACTAAACAGTTAAGGACGAATGAATAGTATAATCAATTTTTTTAAATAAATTTTGAGTATATATAAATACTAACTGAGTTTCATCAGTTATGCACTTATAAACCAAAAGCATGGTCAACGGGCCGGTTCCGAATTTAATTAATTTAATTTAATTTGACCAATTTATTAGTTGGCCGATTAGATAATTATTTTTTTAGGGAACCAATTTATAATAAATAGTTCAAAAATAATTTGGCTAATTTATTGGTTGACTGAATTAAAATTTAAAATAGTCTCATAAATTTTTATTTAATTTGATAAAAAATTAAATAATTTTAATTTGGACCAATTCCAAACCAATGAGTTCCTCTTCCACGTGATACATCTCCATTCTTTATTTTTATTTATTTTAAATTTTTCATTTTATGCATTTATTCATGTATTTTCTAAAATTTAGATTCGTCCTCAATGTATTAATTTTTACTACATTATTTGTAGTTGAGTTTTCAAATTTGCATAATTCATAAATAAAATTAGCGAATATTACTATACTGTTAAGGATGAAAACGAATGGTATAATTAATTTATTAAATTAATTTTAATTAGGTCAATTAATCAATTCTCAACTGACGGGTACCTCAACTCGGTGTACTAACAATATCTTTCTTATATTATCACATTTATAAATTTTATTAAATAATAATTTCCCATCGATTTTCGATGGACTACACACTAGTTATAGATAAACAAAAATACTTGTGACAAAAGGGAAATTGCGTGGATGAGATATACGGAGTATGTGAAAATTAAATATCTTATTGATGTCTGTTAGTATTAATAATAAGAGGCAAATAGTGATATGTCATTACCCTACATGGTAATATCAAATTTTGTCAAAAGTTCACTTTTGACAAATATTGGGTAAAATTGTACCCAATTTGACTGAAATACCCTTATAGGGTAGTGGATGTATATTTATTACTATTTTTCTCTCTCTTCCCTCTCATTCTCGCTCCCGCTTTTCTCTCTCTCTCCATTTTCTTATCCAGCACGGCGATTCCTCTTCCTCTTCCTCTCACTCCGCCGTCACCTCTCTCCGTGGCGTCGAGCAAAGCCGCCGCACCGAGCAAAACCGCCGCGAGCAAGCACCAAAGCCGCGATGAAGCAGAGCACCGCCGCGACGCAACCGACGAAAGCCGCCACAAAACTAGGTCCTCCGTTCTTCGTTCATCCCCACTCATTTTCGCCGCCGTCTGCATCATCCAGAACCACTACACCAACTATTGTCGCCGAAAATCCATAGATCTCGCCGGAAAGTCATAGATCTAAAATTGGGGTAATGAGTTTATTTGAATTTTTTTTCAATTCATGATTTTTTTTTAGCCTTGTTTTTACTCATTTATAAGTTTTTCGTTGAGTTTCTGATGATTTCTAGTGTATTTGGGTTGAATTCCGAGCGATTTCGATGTATTTGTGTAGATCTGATGTTGCTGTAAATTTCCGGCGACGGAATTTTTTGGTTCAGGGTTGGTACGTTTTCGTAATTGCGTACTGGTGCGTACCAAGTTTACCTGGTACGCAGTACGTATTTACCAGTACGTACCAAGTGTACTTGGTACGCAGTACGCATTTATTAATGCGTACTGTTGGAAAATTTATTGAAGTTTTGATTGCTTCCAAAGCCAACTGACCCCAACCGAGTAGATGTTGCCAGATCCTAATGTTAGTAGTTAGGCTCGCTGTTTGAGCATTGTTAAGATTTTATCTTTACAAGACTCCAGCTGAAGACGGCAACAAGGCTTCACTCGGATAGAACATCAGTTGTAAGAGAGACAACTGAGCGTTCAAAAGATAGAACATCAGTTGTAAGGAAGACAACTGAGCGTTCATCATATGAGAATTAAAAAGCAGGAAGATGCCAAAAGTAAACTAAGGAAGATGCAAGAGAACATCAGTTGTAAGAGAGACAACTGAGCGTTCGAAGCCAACTGATCAGATACAAGAAAGACAACTGAGCGTTCAGATTCAGAACATCAGTTGTAGGACTCGAACCAAGAAGATCAACAGCATGAAGTTCAAGTCAGCTGAGAGTTCAACTGTTAGCATTCAGATAGAACATCAGCTGAAGAACAAGTCAGATGAAGATCGAAACTCTCAACCGACCATCCTTTGTTGAAAGACTAATGTTGAGATTTGAAATTCAAACAAGGAAGTCACGTGAAGGTTTGACTCTCTGTCATTACCTCATTTGGCCCAACACAAGGTTGTCTCAGATGGAAAGCAGAAGCACTCAATTGCCAAATCCGGAAAGTCTGCAGAGATGAGAGACAAGCCATCGCTTTCAACGAACAGAGATCAACGGTTCATCCAACGGCTAGTTGATTCTCTCCGCCTATAAATAGAGGCCTTCATTCATTCACCAAGACAACGAGAACAAGACAGACAAGTGCGAGAAGAGACTAAAAAGCGAAAGAAAGAACCATATACTTCACACGAGCTGAACTGCATTCAATCTCTTAGAACATCATTAGTTGAGAGTTCTAGAGTGTTAGATTCTGTCTTAGTGTCTTTTGATCCAACCTTGAGAACATCACTAGTTGAAAGTTTGTAGAGTGTTAGATCATAGCTCACTTCTTGTTCGAGCAATTAGTTGAAAACCCACACTTTCACACACCTGAAAAGGTTGTTAGGACCCTACTCTTCCTGTAATTGAGTAGATAGGTTGATTAGTACCCGTAAACTAATCTGTAAGGTTGATAAGTACCCGTAAGCTCATCTCAACGGTTGCAAAGCCCGCGTAAGCTTTGTGGTTTGTCCAGAAGAACTTGGACTGGGTTGTGTGGACTCACAACTCCCCGTGGACGTAGGAGTTATCTCCGAACCACGTAAATCTTTGTGTGTTGTGTTTATTTTTCAGTTATCTTATTGCATATTCAACTGACCAACTAACCATCATACAAACTGCATTTTTCCATATCAACTGTCTTGGTTATTGACCAACCTTGCACTTAAGCGTGAGTTGATTTTTATACGAGTTAATTTCCACCACATTCCGCATAGCACTTCACTTCCAGCTGAGTGTTTCTTACTCGGTTGTGATTCCAACTGAGTTGCATTACTCAGTTGTGTTAATTTTTAGGGGTTTGTTTTTAAAAGTTTTATCTAGTGTATTCCCTCCCCCCTCCCATACACCAGAACTCGTATCGGGACCATCAAGTGGTATCAGAGCAGTGGTTCAAAAGACTGCTGACTCTGTTTCACGAGGTGTGAATTCGAGGTATTTTCTTCAGTGATCAACTGAACAGATCTTTTTATCACGCTAGTGCATATCTGCTTGCATTTTTCTTCTGTTGTTGTGTGCAGAAGGATGTTAAAGACAAGATCGTGGTCATGTTCTCGGTTGTGAACTATACATCCTGGAGAACTCGGATGAAGAAGATCCTACTATCAAAGCATCATCGAATGCAACAAGTACTTACATCCGGACCGATCATCATCAGAGAGAGAGTCACTCGCACTCCTACAAATCCCAACGATGGGGATGCAACTGTGGAGTTAGTGGAGAAGAAGCCAGAAGACTTCACTCCAGAGGATGCTAAAGTGAGCCAGTTGGATATCTGGGCTCAGAGCACAATCATGTCCACAGTTGGACAAGACTATCTTCCTTGGATAGAAGAGTGCGAAACCGCTAAAGAGATGTGGGATATCTTGGCATCTCTGAGTGAAGGAAGCGACGAAATAAAGGAGAACAAGTTCTCACATGCCTGTCAAGACTTCGACAACTTCTGTCTAAGAACTGATGAAACCATTGATCAGTTAGAGCTCCGGTTCATGGACATCATCAGAAGGATTCAGTCCATCCGAAGAGAAAAATATACTTTGAGAGAAATCAACCTCAAAGTATTACAAGCTCTACCAGCTGAGTGGGATACCTTCACCAATATCCATGAGAGCCGAGCTGACCTTGGTGAGATGGGAACTGAAAGATTGTTCTCAATTCTGAAGGGAAATGAGTACAAGGTGAACCGACGAAGGTCAACTCAGTCCTCGGTTCAGACGGGTCGACATGAGGATGTTGGTTCAGCCACAAAGTCAGTAGCACTCCGAGCTGACTATTCAAAGCCGTGAACATCAAGTCCAACAAGATCAGCGGACACAGCTACGAAGGAGCCAAGCAGAGAAGAGCTGCAACAGAATATAGCCGCCCTGTCAAAGAAGCTAGCTGACATGGTCACTCGGTTCGGAAAATACAAGAGGTTCTACAAATCTAACCGAACTCGAGACAACTCAAAGCATGTGAACAACGGTTGCTTTGAATGCGGCAAGGAGGGACATTTCAAAGCAGATTGTCCAGACCTCTCGAAGAAAGAGAGAGAAGCGTTGAGGGCCAAGCAAACTGGAAAGAACAAGGCCATGGTTGCAGAAGAAGCAGCTGACGACATGGACATCTTCACTGACACTGAAGATGAGGATGAGCTGACTTCCACCAACAACGCTATCGGTCAGGATCAATGCCTCATAGCACTTGGAACTGACCAGGATGATACTGAGGTACACTCTAGTCCTTCTAATTTAAATTCTTCCAATATTTCTAACATGCAGGAAAAACTGGATGAAGAGTTGGAACCCTCCTGGAGTGACTTTCAAGAACTCAGTGAAGAACTACATCAGCAATCGGTTGAGTTTAAGAGTCTTCAAGAACAGTTCACCAAACTTGAAGAATCCTTAACCGAAAAGGACGATCTGATTAAGAGCCAAACTGAAGAGATTGATAATCTCAAAAATCAACTGAATGTGGCCAACCGAACTAATGCTCCAACCGATGAGGAGTTGAAGAAGCAAATCCAGGAGCAGCATGATCAGTTGAAAAGGCAAGAGGCTCAGATTGACCAACTGATAAAGAAGTCAGACGGACAGACCGAACATATAGTTGTTCTCCTCAAAGAGTTGCAAACTGAGAAGGATAATTTGATAAAGCTATATCAGTTATCCAAGATCATCGAGAATCTCATCAGTTACAGCCGACAGATGGATTACGTGTTAAGACTCGGTTATGATGTGATCAAGGATACTGAAATTCCTCCAGTGACCTTCATCAAAGCTGTGGAAGTCAAGGTTGTCGAACCTAACACTGTTGAACCTGAATCTCCCCAAAGAAATCCAACCTCAACCTCTCAGCAAGCTCAACCGACCAAGGGAACCACAACTGAGAAAGGAAAAGGAGAAGTGGATGGAGGACAGAACATTCCATCGGTTGGGACATCAACCGAGGGGAAATGTTCCAAGAGTCAGAAGAGGAACCAGAGGCGTCGGAGATACAATCGAAACCGAACTCAGAACCGACCTCAGAGCCAACATCAGAAAGAATGGAACCGACCGCAGAACCAACAAGGATCCAACCATCTGAATCAACAGCGGTTCCATCATCAGTTCAACCAGAGGTTCCAACCGAGTCAACCGATGAGGAACAGTTCAAACAACTGGAGATATTCATACCACAACATGAACCAACAACAGGGCATGAACAGCTGTAGACAACATTCACGGAGTTGGAATCAGAATCAGCCACAAAGATTCCAACATGGCGTCCGACCTCATCGACAAATCCAACAGGATAAGAATCGCCATCAAAACAGGGGGAAAGCCTCTCCTCCTAAAGCTCACAATGGGAGAAATCCATCTTCTCCCAAGAAACAGAACATCACTACTAACAACAAGCCTAAGGATAACCGAGGTGTTGTTATAGTTGATGATGAAGGGAAAGTGATCTGGAATGATAAATCTATCCGAGTATACAGGGAAAAACGACCCACAATTCAAAGGAGAACTGGTTCTAACCCTCCAGGACCCAACTAAAATTGGGGACCTAAGCGAGTTTCTCTTTGCAGGTACAAGAGAAACAGCTGAGGAAGAATAAAGCTTCACGAACCATGTGCGTGATGGATAGTGGATGTTCGAAACACATGACAAATCTAAAGGATTTGCTTGGGAGTTTCGTGGAGAAAGAAGGACCATCAGTTACCTTTGGTGACAACTCAAAAGGTCACACCAGAGGCTACGGTACCCTTGAAACCAATCACGTGTCGATTTCTAATGATAATGGTTTCTGTGATAATGGTTTCTATGTCAAGTTTGATGCACAGGGATGCAGGGTTAAAAATGTCGGATCAAAGCAGGTCATATTGTTGGGAAATTGATCCCCAACCGGGAATGTCTACTATGCTGACTGGAATAGTAGTCCTCCTGACACCTGCCTGTTATCAAAGAGCAGTTCAGATGTGAGCTGGTTGTGGCACAAAAGGCTCAACCATCTGAATTTCAAGACAATGAACCGACTCGCAAGACAGGAACATGCAAAAGGCATACCAAACCAAGTGTTTTCAACAACACATATCTGCAGTGCATGTCAATTGGGAAAGCTCGCTAGATCCTCCTTCCGGTTGAAGACAACTCCCTCAACCGACCGAGTGTTACAGCTGATCCACATGGATCTCTTCGGGCCAGTTACACCAAAAAGCATGAATGGTAACGAGTATACCTTTGTTGTTACTGATGATTATTCAAGGAACACGTAGACCATTTTCATGCGTCACAAGAGTGAAACCCGAGATGAGCTACCCAAGCTGATGGATCGGATATCGAACCAACAAGAGATGAAAATTATTTCCATCCGATCAGATCGTGGAACCGAGTTTCTAAATGAAACCATCATTGAGTACTGCGAGAAGCATGGAATTACTCATCAAACATCAGCTGCACGTACTCCGCAACAAAATGGAGTAGCTGAGTGAAGGAACCGAACGCTGAAGGATGCAGCTACATCCATGTTGACAAGCTCAGCTCTGCCAAAGAGATTTTGGGCTAAGGCCATCAACACAACCTGCTACACCCAGAACCGGTCTCTTCTGACTAAGCGGTTGGGAAAGACACCATACGAGCTATGGAGACGCAGGAAGCCTGATATTTCATATTTCGCGTTTTTGGTTCTAAGTGTTATATTCACAACAAGGGGAAGACTCAGTTGAAAACTTTTGATGCCAAGGCTTCGAAAGACATATTTCACGGATATGCCGCTCGAATCAAGGCTTATAAAGTTTTCAACAATAGCTCTCGTGTTGTGGAGATAACACCTCATGTTAGTCTTGATGAATCTACTTTTGAGTGCAGGGAACAGGCTAAAGGACAACAGGCTGATCCACAAGTTCCACATGTCATCACCAGATCGCAGGCTCTAAGGGAAAAGAATCTAGCTGAACCATTGGTATGGGCAACCGAGGATGATGATCCATACTCCTCTGAAGATGAATGCGAGGACCCCAGCTCATCTCAAGGGGGAACTCTAGCTGATGTCACTCCAACTGCATCAGCATCCAAAGCCCAACCAAGCTCGGTTCAAAATATTGTCAATGTTGAGGATCCAGACTCAACAGCTGATCAATCACCAGTTCTGAAGATTCCAACATCTCCTACGGATCAGGATTCACCATCAGTTGAAATCCTGGAACAGCCACTGTTGGAAGAAGAAGGAAGACGCAACCGAAGATGGTATGAAGATCATTCCACTGACAACATCATCGGGGATCCAACCGAAGGTGTGCGTACAAGGAGCATAGTTGCAAATCCAGATTCGACTGAGGAAGATTCCAACACTTACGCTCAATATGCTGAGGAACTGGCAGTTCTTGAGGAGTTCGAGCAAGCAGGAGATGTTGCCATGATATCTTGCTTCGTAGCTGATGTGCCAGAACCGAAGAATGTTGTGGAAGCTCTCAACTGTGTTCACTAGACAACAGCCATGCAAGAAGAACTGAATGAATTTCTACGCAATTGTGTATGGGAGTTAGTAGAAAGACCAAATGGTGTCAAAGTCATTGGATTAAAATAGATTTTTAAGAACAAGACAGACGCCATTGGATTCATCGTGAGGAATAAGGCAAGGTTGGTAGCTCAGGGATATTGCCAACAAGAAGGAATCGATTTCGAGGACTCCTTCGCACCAATTGCAAGGCTTGAAGCCATCCGAATCTTTCTAGCCTATGCTGCATTTCACAAGTTCAAGGTCTATCAAATGAATGTGAAGTGTGCCTTCCTCAACGGTGATATCAAGGAAGATGTATATGTTGAACAACCTCCCGGTTTTGAGACTGGAGATGAAAGAGTGTACAAGTTGAAGAAAGCAATCTATGGATTGAAGCAAGCACCCAGGGTTTGGTATGACACTCTTTGTGGTTTTCTTCTGAACTCGGGGTTCAAACGAGGGTCAATTGACAAAACACTGTTCACCATAAAAGTTGGAGAAGATATACATGTTGTGCAAATCTACGTCGACGACATCATATTCGGTTCCAAGTCAGAAGAGTTGTGTGAGAAATTCTCAACTCTCATGAAGGAGAAGTTCGAGATGTCGATGATGGGCGAGATGAATTATTTTCTTGGACTTCAGGTGAAGCAGTCATCAAAAGGAATTTTTATCAATCAGTCCAAATATACAAAGGAGCTCATCACCAAATTTGGATTGCAGACAAGTAAAACCACAAGGATCCCGATGAATACTAACTGGAAGATTGAACCTGGAACTGAGGGAAAGCTCGTGGATGCCAGTAAGTATAGAGGGATTATCGGTTCTTTGCTATATCTAATTGCCAGTCGGCCAGACATATCTTACACGGTTGGAGTGTGTGCTCGGTTCCAAGTTCAACCGAAGGAAGCACACATATTGGCAGCAAAGAACATCATCAAGTATCTGAAGGGTACAGTTAATGTTGGGTTATGTTATCCAACCGACGACAACATCCAACTGACCGGATACTCAGATGCAGATCTAGCCGGAGATCGGTTGGACAGGAAGTCCACATCTGGACACTGTCAGTTCATGGGAAGCAAGCTAGTTTCGTGGTTCTCCAAGAAACAAGCATGTGTTGCCACTTCTACAACCGAGTCAGAGTATATGGCTGCCGGTAGCTGTTGCATGCAGGTGTTGTGGCTCAAGCAACAGTTGCGAGACTATGAAGTAGCAACTGGACAGGTTCCCATTCATTGTGATAGCTCAAGTGCCATTGCTATCTCTTTGAATCATGTTCACCATTCTCGGACGAAGCACATTGACATCCGACATCATTTTATTCGAGATCATATTGAGAAGAAGGATGTTTCCATGGAGAAAATTCCAACTGAGATTCAGAGAGTAGATATCTTCACCAAACCTCTAGCCGAAGCGCGGTTCAAGATGTTATGTGATTTACTTGGATTGTTGGATCCATCAGATGAGGAACCAGCTGAGGTGAAGAGATAGATATCCATCTGAGGGGGAAGCTCAGATGAAGGGGGAATCTCAGATGCGGATCGCCAACCGAAGACATCAGACGTCAGCTGAACAGACGAACTCGAGTCAGCTGATGGTATGCTGCAACGTTGGATCAGACATCCGCTGAACAGAAGAACTCGAGTCAGCTGATGGTATGCCGCAACATCGGAACACAGTTGATTGGAACATCAGCTGACAGGTGAACACAGCTGATTCTGACATCAGCTGGCAGGTAACATTTATGGCTGAAAGTGTTATGATCTTAAATGAGAATGTTTGAAATAAATTCAAACATTCCTGAGCATGTCAGTTACATTAAAATAGCCATCATGCCGCATTTAATGTAAAGTACGGCTGAACATCAATAGCCTACTTTATAGTGCGACTGGGCTGATATGAAAAACAGTTCACCTTCTCACGCGCTGGTTGGAACTCGGTTCGTGACGTCAAGTCAAAGCTAGTCAACAGTCACGTAATCTCAGCCGTTGATGGATTCGCGCCATTCAACCCTAGCCGTCGATTTCAATCGAGCCTAAAACCTATAAATGCCGGAAAATCAGGAAGTGATCTCTTACCTTCCTCATTCGTGTCTATCTGCAGTAACTGTTCACTTTTGTCTTCAATTTGTCTCACCATTTTCTGCAAAGTTTGTTTTCTTCCTTCTTATATATATCTTCTCAGATTGATTAAATGGCACCCAAAGGAAAGAAAATGGCTTCTTCCGGACCCTCCCTAGTCCCTACATCTTATGAAGAATCGTTCGACTTGTTGGTATCAAAGATTCATTTCGAGCAAATTTTATCAGACAAAGAACTGGAGTCGCCGGTGTTGTCTCCCCTCGCCGACATTCTCAGGGAGAACGGCCTACTGGAATGGGCGAAGCTTTTCCCCTCCCACCTGCTCAGGCGCCAGGTCAGAGAATTTTACGTCAATCTGCAGTCGCCCATCGACAACAGAGATGGCGTCGTTACAGAGGTTTCATGCCGACAACGGGACGTTCCGGCCAGAACCATCCGCAGGGTCACCGTCCCCATTGTTGTTTCCGACTTCCTTCGCCAAGTCATTCCGCCGAATCATTCCTCCACAGACACTCTTGAGAATATAACCGACACAGAAGCCGATGAGTTTCTGGAGAATGCTCTCATCACTCCGGAGAAGTTGAAAAGCAATATAAAGAGGACGAAGTTGAATCCAGAGCATCGACTTTTGTTCGATGTTATCTCCAAAGTCGTGTTCGGTTACAGTGGTGCTTTCGGAGACATCAGCCGACCAAAGCTCAAGCAATTGATTGCTTTGGAGCACAGACACAAGCACAACGTCGACTGGTTCAAGTATTTTGAACACCAACTGATTGTGGAGAGACAGAAGATTTCTGAAACCACAACCGAATCAGGGGAGAAGTTGTTGAGTGTCAAGAGAACTCTCAACTTCGGTTGCAAAATCTCCGCTCTGATCCTGCTCGCAACCAAGGGTCAGAACATGGTCTGGGAGGACTGCGAGGAGACCCCCGTGAAGAAGTTGATGCTATTCCCAACAGCAAAGAAAGTTCAAGAGGTGATTAGGAGTGTTTATACTCCTAAGGAGAAGAAGGATGTTGGGAAGACAGCTGAGGCAAAGGATACAGCTGAAGAGGTACCAGCTGTTAGCCGCCCCACAAAATCGAAAGCTGCTCGCCGATAACGAGCTGAGTCGGAGAATGAGAAAGCTGAGGAGCCTGCCAAGAAGAAGCTGAGAGTTCGCTTCAAGAAGACAGTGGCAGCACCAACTGAGGATATTCCAGCTGAGGAGCCAGCTGAGGATGTTTTAGCTGAGGAGCCAGCTGCTGATGTGCCAGCTGAGGATGTGCCAGCTGAGGGTACGCCAGCTGAGGAGGAGGTACCAGCTGTGGAGGCACCAACTGAGACGACACCAGCTGAGGAGCCATCCGAGTCGAGCCACTCAGCTGAGGCAGCTGCCTTCGAGATCGTTCCTCGCGCTGCTGATGAGGCTGATGGGATGGAAACGGACCTGACCTCAGATACTTCTTCCTCCTCTGAGGAAATTGAAGATATTCCATCCTCCCCCACGGCAGGAGCTGATGCCGTACCGCCCAAAGAGCCTCTCGCTCTCACAACCGACACACATCCAGAGATTCCGAGCTCATTGCTCGATGCCAACATTGAGACCATCTCTTCGGCCAATGTTGATGAACCGGTTGATACCCCACTCTCCACAGAATCCAATATTCCGAGCTCCCAGCTCGATGCCAATGTTGAGACCGCCTCTTTGGCCAACATTGATGAAACTTTTGAACCATTGCCATATGAAAATCTTTTTCCCTCCCCAATTAATGACGAAGCTGATCGTCAGGCTGTCGCGATGGAGAACGAAGGTAAGGTGGCCTACTATTTCCAGAAGCTGATCGGGATGTTCCCAGAAGCTCGCGACATGCCAATTTTCGCTACACTTGAAACCGAGCTGTTATACCAGTTCAACCTAATCTTCAGTCACTGGTATGTGAAGGAAGATACTGTAAGGGTACACAGCTGGAACAAGCTGAAGGCAGACGAGTCACGCATCCGAGATTATTTCAACTACACAAATCTGGAGGTGGCCTACAACAACAAAGTAGCACTACTGATGCGTCGTCTGGACCTTAACAAGGCGGAAGGCACAGATACCCGGGAGACAGCTGGACAAGACTGTATTGACTTCCTCGACAACATGCTAATCAAGTCAGCTGAGTTCCTTAATGATCTGGACGCAGCCGCCGCCGCAGCGAAGGAAGAAAAAGATGAGCTTCAACTGTACCTGGCCAACCGTCAAGCCATGGTTACAGTTGAGCAGCCAACTCTGATTGAACACCAAGCTCCAGCTGATCACCCAGCGCCCTCAACTAAAGACATTTGCGAGCTGATAGCTGAGAGGGTGAACCAGCTGAGGACGGAGATGTTTGCCAACTTCCAGCAAAACAAAGAAGATCAGCTGAGGATGTTGGAAGCACAAGAGGAGAAGAACAAGCAGCTGATGGAGGAGAATGTTTCACTGAAGATAAAGCTGGACGAACTCTCCTCCTCCACCAGCCAGGATATTTCTGATCTGAAATCAACAGTTCTGGGGATCAAGTCTGAGCTGAATGTCTTCCAGTCCATTTCTGATTCCAACCTCGCCAAATCACAACAGACTCAGGATGAAGAATGGGAGTTTCGGTTCGAGTCACGCTGGGCTGAGTTCGTTGCTTTCCAGACTGAGATAACTGAAACATTCGTTGGATTGAGGAAAGCCGAACGAGAGCGCCATGACTCCGAACTGGCGAAGAAGGTCGGAATAGAGTGCGCGGTCGATGAACTCTTCAACCGCATCCAACTAGCCGAACAACAACTCACCTCTCTGGATGGATCAGTAGCAAGCCTTGTTGCTGATGCCAAAAAGGGGGAAGATAAAAAGGGGGAAGAGGAGTTGGATGTTGAGTTGCAGGGGGAAGATGAGATCCAGGCTGAAGTTGCTGCAAAATCTCAGCCGAGGAGGAAGACAGCCTAGAAGAAGAAGTCCGCTTCCAAGTCAACCGACGTAGGTGGAGCTGAAATTGAAAAAGACTTGGAGCAGGCGGAGCACTTTGGAGTTTCTTACAACTCCATAGCCGAGATCACAGTCGAGCTTGATTCAGAACTCGACGGTATCACAACCGAAGAGTGCATTGCTGCTGCCAAGGCTATGGATGTTGCTGAGAAAGATTACATGAATCCTAGCTGGATCAAGAAGTTCGCTGCCAGCCAAGCTCGAAGAGTCAACCAGTTCGAGGAGGAGCTGACCAAGATAACTAAGAACCTGGATAGGAACATTGCCTCTCGCAGCCGACGCCGCATTGACAAACATCAGGTTAAGGCTGAAGCTCGGCTGAGGCAACAGAGGTTTCCAGAGAAGGTCAAGGTCCAAAGTCGGTTCAGGCACGTGGACAAGTGGATGCCAGTTGAGTGGAATGAAGACTGGGAGTCATTTAAGCAAGAATTCGTGAATGACTTCTATTACAGAAAGGTCTTCTCAATTGACGATCCGAGGAAAGCGTTCAAGGAAGCCCTGACCGAGTTGCACTCAGGGGACCCGGGCATGTTCAGCCAGTTCAGACGTGTAATGATAGATGCAAAACTGGATCTGAACATAGTCCCGGTCCCTAAGAAGGTTACCTATCTCCCTCCCCTTCTTCCAGACTCTCGAAACCCCAACCGTCAAAAGATATCAGCTGAGGCAAGGCAAGTTTGCAAAGAGCACGGGGTTGACATAGCAAAGGAGTCAAAAGCGAAGAGAGAGATTTTTGTTAGAATTTTTAGCAAGTATGGGCTTAAGTTTTAGCTCAGTTAGTTTTTGAGCAACTGATGTATCTTTAGTCTTTTGTGCTTATCTTGTAACCATCAGTTGTAATAAAAACTATTCAGTTATACGATTCAACTTGACGTACAATCTCTCATTGTCCAAGCTCTGAATCGCAAAGTTATTTCAATATCATGTTATAACTGTGCTAACCCTTTGATGTTTTAATCTTATAGACTGTCTAGAATTTCAGCTGAGATTTTGGACAGGTTAGTAGGATTTAGATCAGTTTGAGCTGTAAAGGTTTTTATAAGGGTTTTAGCATCATCAAAAAGGGGGAAATTGTTGGGAAATTTATTAAAGTTTTGATTGATTCCAAAACCAACTGACCCCAACCGAGTAGATGTTGCCAGATCCTAATGTTAGTAGTTAGGCTCGCTGTTTGATCATTGTTAAGATTTTTATCTTTACAGGACTCCAGCTGAAGACGGCAACAAGGCTTCACTCGGATAGAACATCAGTTGTAAGAGAGACAACTGAGCGTTCAAAAGATAGAACATCAGTTGTAAGGAAGACAACTGAGCGTTCATCATATGAGAATTAAAAAGCGGGAAGATGCCAAAGTTAACTAAGGAAGATGCAAGAGAACATCAGTTGTAAGAGAGACAACTGAGCGTTCGAAGCCAACTGATCAGATACAAGAAAGACAACTGAGCGTTCAGATTCAGAACATCAATTGTAGGACTCGAACCAAGAAGATCAACAGCATGAAGTTCAAGTCAGCTGAGAGTTCAACTGTTAGCATTCAGATAGAACATCAGCTGAAGAACAAGTCAGATGAAGATCGAAACTCTCAACCGACCATCCTTTATTGAAAGACTAATGTTGAGATTTGAAATTCAAACAAGGAAGTCACGTGAAGGTTTGACTCTCTGTCATTACCTCATTTGGCCCAACACAAGGTTGTCTCAGATGGAAAGTAGAAGCACTCAATTGCCAAATCCGGAAAGTCTGCAGAGATGAGAGACAAGCCATCGCTTTCAACGAACAGAGATCAACGGTTCATCCAACGGCTAGTTGATTCTCTCCGCCTATAAATAGAGGCCTTCATTCATTCACCAAGACAACGAGAACAAGACAGACAAGTGCGAGAAGAGACCAAAGAGCGAAAGAAAGAACCATATACTTCACACGAGTTGAACTGCATTCAATCTCTTAGAACATCATTAGTTGAGAGTTCTAGAGTGTTAGATTCTGTCTTAGTGTCTTTTGATCCAACCTTGAGAACATCACTAGTTGAGAGTTCGTAGAGTGTTAGATCATAGCTCACTTCTTGTTTGAGCTATTAGTTGGAAACCCACACTTTCACACACCTGAAAAGGTTGTTAGGACCCTACTCTTCCTGTAATTGAGTAGATAGGTTGATTAGTACCCGTAAACTAATCTGTAAGGTTGATAAGTACCCGTAAACTTATCTCAACGGTTGCAAAGCCCGCGTAAGCTTTGTGGTTTGTCCAGAAGAACTTGGACTGAGTTGTGTGGACTCACAACTCCCCGTGGACGTAGGATTTATCTCCGAACCACGTAAATCTTTGTGTGTTGTGTTTATTTTTCAGTTATCTTATTGCATATTCAACTGACCAACTAACCATCATACAAACTGCATTTTTTCATATCAACTATCTTGGTTATTGACCAACCTTGCACTTAAGCGTGAGTTGATTTTTATACGAGTTAATTTCCACCACATTCCACACAACACTTCACTTCCAGCTGAGTGTTTCTTACTCGGTTGTGATTCCAACTGAGTTGCATTACTCGGTTGTGTTAATTTTTAGGGGGTTGTTTTTAAAAGTTTTATCTGGTGTATTCCCCCCCCCCATACACCAGAACTCGTATCGGGACCATCACGTACCAAGTTTACTGGGTACGCAGTACGCATTTATTAATGCGTACCAAGTTTACTCAGTACGCAGTACGTATTTGTAAATGTGTACTGCGTACCTAATAAACTTGTTATGTTTTTGTAAATACGTACAGAGTTGTCAAGTAAAATACAGGTACTATGTTTTATTATCACTTGATTTCTTCGATTTTGCGGGTTTACTATGTTTTGAATGTCGATTGCGTACCCAGTTTGTTGAGTAGAATGGAAATTAGGGTACAATTTGCAGATTTGGCGGAAAATTGTACTGGTACACCGGGTATGTTTTGTGAAATACTTACCGGTAATTCCAGATCTGTAATTTTTGGAATCGTGGATAGCTTCTTGTTGAATTTCTGAAATTATTTATGCATAATGTATTTTCGCATTCGGTTCATTTGAATATGGCATTGTATGCTTAAAATTGGTACGATTTTCGCAAATACGTACCAAGAAAACTAATGTGTTTCTAGTACACTCGGTACGCATTGTGAAAAACGTAACGAGTGTACCAGTATTTCATTTAAATATAGGTACGTATTTACAAAAGCGTACCTACTTTACTGGTACACTTGGTACGCATTTTAAAAAACGTACTGAGTGTACCAGTATTTCATTAAAATGTAGGTATGTTTTCACAAAAGCGTACCTACTTTACTGGTACACTTGGTACGCATTGTGAAAAACGTACCGAGTGTACCAGTATTTCATTATTTTCAAGTACGTATTTGCAAATGCGTACCTACTTGACAAGTACATTAGGTATCATTAGTAAAAACGTACCAAGCGTACCTAGAGTTTTAGTACGTATTTGTCAAAGTTTACCAGTTTTACCAAGCAGATTATGACTAAACAGTGAATATGTATTTGTTATTGAATTATTTTTGTTTCTCATTGCAACACAGATGGAAATACAAGAGGCAAATGAAGGCAAATGAATGAAAAGTGAATTCGTGTTAATATTTTGTGCCAGATGGATAGTATTTTGTAAATCCATAAACATTAGTATATTTTGGTATAAACATTAATATCAACAAATATATTGGTATTATTCATAAGATAACTATGTATTTGAATTCTGGTACGCACAGTACGCAAATATAATTTCTTTACATTCTCAACATCACAAAAGGCTCTGATATTCCTCCTGTTTTCAATTAATATTACATTAATTAAACCTGGTACGCATTGTTAAAATCGTACTAGGATTACCAATTAAGAATGGTACACTTGGTACGTATTGCGAAAATCGTACCGAGCTTACCACTTGCAATATGGTACACCTGGTACATTTTTACAAAATCGTACCGAGTTTACCAATTCTACACTGGTACACCTGGTACGCATTGATAAAATCATAATGAGTTTACCAATTCAACACTGTAAACTTTGATATTATAAGCTGAAAAGATTAACTTACAGTGGAGCTTCATCTAAGGTCAACCAATGCTCAAATGTACCAAAATTTACTTCAAAAAGTACAAAGATTTACAATAATATTTGACACAATATTGATTAAAACGTCAAAAATTTCAAACAAAAACCATGAGAAACACTACACAGCTAATAGAATTAAATAAATCCCCAATTATCAACTAAATCTATGTGGATCTTGACATGTTTGGCGAGTATGACCCGCAACGCCACAAATTCCACATTTCTTCATTTTGCGGGTTCTCGTTTTGATGCTTGGTTGGTTGCTACTCCATTCTTCTTCTGGATTAATCAAGCGGCGTCTTAGAGAACATGTACTCATATAATAACCTTTCTCATGACACTACAAACATCCCTGACTGCGTGTGGTATGGGATCCAGCTGGAATCCTCTTTGTACGTTTATGTTCCTTAGGTGTAAGAACAATCCTTGAAGCAACATGTGGCGGCACACACCACGAATCTTTATCCGGAATAGACATCATCAGCATAAATCTCACGCCACGTCGCAGTAGAATACTATTCAAGCACATATGACAGTGGGGATTCCTTCTTAAACCTAAAAATGTTATGTTTGGTACGAAATTAGAAAATTGTACCAAGTTTTCCAAGAGCTTATACTTATATTTGGAAAACTTGGTACGATTTTCTAATTTCGTACCAAGTTTTACCAGTTCGATCTGTTACGTTTGGTACGAAATTAGGAAATCGTACCAAAATTTCCAAGAGCTTATACTTATATTTGGAAAACTTGGTACGATTTTCTAATTCTGTACCAAGTTTTACCAGTTCGATCTATTACATTTGGTACGAAATTAGGAAATCGTACCAAGTTTTCCAAGAGCTTATACTTATAATTGGAAAACTTGGTACGATTTTCTAATTTCGTACCAAGTTTTACCAGTTCGATACAGTCGCCGGAAATTACATCCATAGCTTAAAATTACAACCACAAATCGCCGGAAAATTACAATCGAACCAACGTAACACTTTCTAAACAAAAATAAAATAATAAAACACAGCAAAATCGCATAAAAAATTGCAGAATAAAAAAAAACCACAAATAAAAAATTCTTCAAAAATCACAATCAAACTGTTACAAAAATCACAGTAAAAACATATAAACGACGGCGACGATGAAACTAATCGCGACCACAAAAGCAGAAGCTCCGGCGACGACGAAAAAGACGTCGACGATGATGGAGGAAAAATCTCAAAATTATGGAGACGACAGAGATGACTGTGCAACGGCGCCGAGCAGCGGTGACGGCGATGGCGACGACAGCAGCGACCACGACGATGGAGAGAGATCAACAATGGAGAAATCAACAGAGAGAAAAACTTGAGGAAGAAGGACAGAAAAAAAAAACTTGATACGATTTTCTAATTTCGTACCAAGTTTTACCAGTTCGATCTGTTACGTTTGGTACGAAATTAGGAAATCGTACCAAGTTTTCCAAGAGCTTATACTTATATTTGGAAAACTTGGTACGATTTTCTAATTTCGTACCAAGTTTTACCAGTTCGATACAGTCGCCGGAAATTACATCCATAGCTTAAAATCGCAACCACAAATCGCCGGAAAATTACAATTGAACCAACGTAACACTTTTTAAACAAAAATAAAATAATAAAACACAGCAAAATCGCATAAAAATTTGCAGAATAAAAAAAACCACAAATAAAAAATTCTCCAAAAATCACAATCAAATTGCTGCAAAAATCACAGTAAAAACATATAAACAACGGCAACGATGAAGCTAATTGTGACCACAAAGCAAAAGCTCCGGCGACGACGAAAAAGACGTCGACGATGATGGAGGAAAAATCTCGAAATTATGAAGATGATAGAGATGACTGCGCAACGACGCCGAGCAGCGGTGACGGCGACGGCGACGACAGCAGCGACCACGAAGATGGAGAGAGATCAACAATGGAGAAATCAGCAGAGAGAAAAACTTGAGGAAGAAGAACAGAAAAAAAAAACGAGAGAGAGAGAGAGAGAGAGAAAGACGTAGCTGAGGGAATGAGAGGAAGAGAGAGAGAAAAGAAAGAGAAAAATGAGAGAGGAAAATAAAGTGGAAAAGTAGGAGAGAGAATGTGTTAGGATGGAATAAGGTATAAAGTATAAGGGTATAAATGTCCAAAAAGTAAACATATGACAAAAATTGATAAAATTTGAACTAGTGACCCTTTTTGATATTACAATTCAGCTAATGACATATGAGTGCATTTTCTCTAATAATAATATATTAGTGTCAATTAATAATGGCAAAAGTAATATTAATAGACATATAAATGTAAACCATGAAAAATTATTATATGATTAAAATAAACTATACACGTAAGATTAAGAAACTCATACATATATAATATACATGAGGCCGTGAGGTAAATTAGTTCTATAAAATTGATATACAATATTTTATTATTACATAAGATATTATATATAAATTATTATGAATTAATATTGTCAAACATATCCGAATAAAGGAAGATTAGTGTGTAGCCCGTCAAAAATCGAAGGAAATTATTATTTATTAATTATTTTTTTATTTATTTCAGTAATACGTACTCATTAAAAATTCAAATCTAATTCACACCTATTATATTTATAGATAATTTTTAGATCTCTCTTTTTTGTCAAAACTGTTGTGAGACAAAAACTATTTACTTTTCAAAGAGATTGTCTTGTGTTGATTTTGTATGAGAATTGAAGTGATTATTTTTTATAACAGATATCTATTTGTCTGCCTAAATTATTTAAAAAAACTTGTTGTGCTAGTACTGAATCGGTCCCTCAATGCGCACAATTCTAGGTCGGAATTGGCCCGTTATATACATATAAATAATGGTATAATGTGATTTCTTGTCGATTTTCGACGGGTTGATAACACTTAGAATCATTATATGTTTTCTCATCCTTTGCAACGCCAATTTTATTTGCTCAACTTATTAATTGGCTAAATAAATAATTTTTTTCTGGAATTTAATTTGACTAATATTTATTTTAGTCAAGATTAAATTGTTAATCATTGACCTACGTGAATAGAAAGTATTCACATATAAAATCAACGTGGGCAATCTATTTGAGAAACAAATATACTTTTGTCCCACATCGATTTTGAAAAGTAAGATAACTTAAAAAAATATCTATAAAAACGGGGCTCAATTAATCAGTTGGTCAAATAAATAATTTTTAATTTTTATTAAAAAAAATTAATATGATCACTTATTAAGTCTTATTATATAAATTATTTATTTTCTACATGTTGTGCCTTTTTGATTATTTTATTTTATTGTTCACAAAAATTAAGATCATGGTCAACGTCGACGTAATCACACCCGAAGGTGCTTTAGTGGTCCCGCAAGATAAGCAAACACGTACGCAATGTAAATCTTCATTAATAAACAAGCGTAGTCCAACTTGGCAACAAGACAACAATTTACAATGTGTGTTGGATTGGAGAGGGGGGCCCCAAGACAACACTAAGTCAATATTTGTTCGCAACTCTATTCCCCCTATAGATGTTAAATAGCAAAATACCCTAGTGGTAGCACTAACCCTTGAAAAGGTTGTGGAACAACAAGTTTTACAAAAGGTCCTAACACCTAGAACTTTGGCACCAATGCATGACGGGCAGCTTGAAAATCACCATCGAGATGCTTCGGGGCTTACGGCACTTGGTGTTTGGGATGCCCGCTGATTCTGACCGGAAACATGGGAGTAGACGGGCCGATTTAGTTATAACAGTTCAACTTAACGGGAAGATTCCGACTTAGAACCGTGAGGGTAGACGGGTTTATTCCAAACCGACGGTTCAACTTTTTCAGAATCGTGGTCGATGAGAGGATTCTGACCTTAAACCATGGGGTTAGATGAGTCGATTCCAATCTAGCCCACAAAACACACAACAAAAAGTTTACAACAAGTGAAAAACTCAAAAATAATTAATGAACAATATTTTTATTATTAATTTTAATTTGATTACGTTAATTAGCAATAAATTTACTAACAATTTGTCCACGGGTCAATTTCCACTTAGAATTGTGCTCGTTGAGGGACCAATTCAGTACTAGCAGAGCAATTTTTTTTTGGGATAATAGCCTGTAAATCTACAACCTTTTTTCGAATTCTGGAATTGCACCTGAGCTTTTTTTTTGCTCAGCAAACATAACCTTTGATTTTCTTCTACTTTTGCTCCCGATTACCGATTTCCCCCAAATTGAATCCTACGTGGAGACCGGAAAGACACTGGAATATGCAAAACGACGTCGTTTCATTAAAATTTAACTTAAAAAACGAATAATAGCCTGTAAATCCACAACCTTTTTTCGAATTCTGGAATTGCACCTAAGCTTTTTTTTTTTTTTGCTCAGCAAACATAACCTATGATTTTCTTCTAGTTTTGCTCCTGATCACCGATTTTCTCCATCTTGAATCCTATGTGGAGGCCGGAAATGACACGTAGACACTGGAAAATGCAAAACGACGTCGTTTCGTTAAATTTTAACTTAAAATAAAAATAAAAATAACAAATCAATTTCCAACATATTTCAATAAAGAAAATAAAGAATTAAATTAATAATAGTTTCTCTCTCCCACCTTATCTCTTCATCCCCACTTCTCCAACTTCCGCCATCGCCTTTCTCACACCCCTTTCTCTACGACCACCATCTGGTTCGAAATAAAAAATCATGCCAATTGAAGAAATCACCAAATTGAAGAAATAAAAAATTGGGTTGTCGTATCTCTCACAACCACAACCACCTACCTCCATTACTAGCCGCCACTGCCAACCACCGCTCACTCACAACTATGCATGCTACCAGCTACCATCCTTCAGATCTCAATCCAAATCTCACGTGATGCAGCGACATCTAGAATGGAAGCAAGGCAAGAAAGGCGGCGGACGTGGTGGTGGCTATCAGAGCTGATGGGTGGGGTCAGAGATGGAGAAAGAGGCAAGTATGAGAGGGCTGGGAGGAGAGGTTGTGCTATGGTGGTCGTCGAAATAAATGAGATAGAGAGAGTGAGAGGGAGATGCAGATCTCTGGTGGCGGTGGTGGTCAGAGATAGTGGTAGAGGTTGCAAAAATGGTGGTGGCGGTGGTGGCTTTGGTAAGAGAGTGAGAGAAACGAGGGAATGAAGAGAACGGGTGGGAGGAGAGAGAAACTATTATTAATTTAATTCTTTATTTTCTTTATTGAAATATGTTGGAAATTGATTTGTTATTTTTTATTTTTTTTTAAGTTAAAATGTAACGAAAGGACGTTGTTTTGCATATTCCGGCATCTACGTGTCATTTCCGGCCTCCACGTAGGATTCAATTTGAGGAAAATCGGTGATTGGGAGCAAAATCAGAAAAAAAAATCAAAGGTTATGTTTGCTGAGAAAAAAAGCTTAAGTGCAATTCTAGAATTCGAAAAAAAGTTATAAATTTACAGGCTATTATCCATTTTTTTTAAGTTAAAATTTAACAAAACGACGTCGTTTTGCTATTTCGGCATCTACGTGTCATTTTCGGCCTCCACGTAGGATTCAATTTGGGGGAAATCGGTGATCGGGAGCAAAATCAGAAGAAAATCAAAGGTAATGTTTGCTGAGCAAAAAAAAAATCTCAGGTGCAATTCCAGAATTCGAAAAAAGGTTGGGGATTTACAGGCTATTATCCTTTTTTTTTTACAATATTGCTTCGTTGCTACCCTTATTTGAACTGTTGTAATGTATGTTGTGCTAATTTTTTTAATTAGTTTACATTCTCCTACCCACCATGTTGTTTGATGAATTGCATGAGAGATTATCATTATTATGCTTCCTTTGTTTAAGCTTTCAATTTTTCTTTTTCCAAATTTCTTTCTAGAGAATGTTCATGCTTCATCTTGCAGCACAGAGGAGCTTGAGAGAGACGAATTAAAAACTCAATTAATTTTATTAACAGTGCTTAGTAGTTCATTTATATATGGTCGTTTAGATTGAATATTTGAGATGATTTTTAATACAGCACACACTTTTGAGATACCCCATTATCTACATATCGAATTCATAATATTTTTGGGCCATTAACTTAGGGCGGTTTGCATTTTTACGCCACTATCTTACGAGTTGATCAAATTAGGTCATTCAAATTCAAAATTGGCGATTTTAGGCAAAGTTTGGTCCGAATAGGCTAATTGTGGACTTGGATGTGTGGATCTGCAGGTATAACATCTTTCTTTGTTTAATATTTGGTTAATTCAATTCAATGCATGCTCAAACTCAAAATTAGTATACTAATTATTCTGATATAAAACCTAGATTTTCAATAAAAATTATTATATTATATAGTAAAAAAATTATTAAATTTAAATTAGTGATTTAGCATTAGGTTGTGCAAAATTTGTTATTATTTAATTTATATATACGTGTAAGTGTATACTAATAATTTATCTACCTAAACAAATTGATTTTAGTAATTTAATAATGGCTAAATTAATTTTTTTAATAGAAATAAATTTATTTGTTTAACCAACTAATTCATTGGGCAAATTAAATTGGTTGTGCAAAATAATTGCATGATAGAAAAAAAGTATATAATTTATATATATATATAGATGATAATAATAATAATAATAATAATAAATAATAATAATAATAATAATAATAATAAATTTTCATGATAATCATAGATTTACAGATATTACCACATAATTTAGATTCGCTCCGAAATTTTTACACTAAGAATTTTTTTTTCATGTATCCTTATTATTATATGAATATATATCTCAAGTCAATTTTTTTTAATATACATCTACCTAGCATGAGTATATGGTATAATAATTAATGCTAATAAATGTATTAAAATATAATAAATATTGATTTTAAAGATTTGATTTTGTTGAGATTTTGTTTACATGTCATATACAATATAAAATATATAAATATGATAAATATTGATTTTAAACTTAAAAAATTTGAGAATTTAGATAATTAGGAATGGAGGAATATGAAGGGTGCCACATAAGATTTTTTTAACGTAGAATCATTTTCGTTTATATAATAAAAATGAATAAATAGATTTGGAACACTATTTATTTTCATATTATTAATAGATTAAACAAATAACAATGATGGCATATAATATAGGCAGTATTGTAAATAATATTATTTATTATTTATTTGTACATTACTTGTATATATATATCAGTTATAACTGATATATATAAGATAGTTTTTCTTAATAGATGAGATACGCAGTTTCTTCCTCTTCTCTTTCTCTCTTATCTCTTCTTTCTCTCTTTTCTGTGCTTTAGTAAGATTAAATTCTGGAGAGATTACAATACGTTATCAACACGAGTCTCTAACTATTGAGTGGAAATTGGGAGTAAGTTATAAGGAAGAATCGTGTCTTTTCTTGCAAGGTAATATTCATGAAAAACATATATATTTTTTATGTTGATGGTGAAGTAGGAAATTTGCCATTTTTGCACAAACTCACATTGTGTTATTATTATTTTTTTTTTCTTGAATTACGGCGTCATATTTTTGTAATCATACAGCATAAATTATGTGTATCTGCCCCTAATTATAGATATTGCCCAAAATCGCATGAATTTGTATCTGCCCCAAATTGTTGAATTACGGCGTCATATTTCTATGTTTTGATCGGCCCCAACCTTCGAAATTTGTATGCTTTTCGTCAATTAATTATGTTGTTTTGTAGTGACGTAGTCAAAAAGGTGTATAACATATTCAACAATTGAATGCAAAAGAGTATGAATTTATGTTTTCTTTTGGCCGATGAAGTTGGAGTCTTAATGCTGGCAAATATTTTAGGGCTTTTGTCCCATTATGTGATTGATAATTTGTTTTCAGCTTTTTCTTTTGGGTTTGTTTTGAGGAATTTATGTTTTATCATTAATTATTGTTTTTTTTTTTATTAATGACTGATGAGTTTTTCATATGTTTTAGTGATGATTTATGATTATTGTGTATATTCATATTTTGAAAAATTAACTACTATGTTTGATTTCTTATATTGTTAAATTTAATAATTTGCTTATTAATAAAATCATGTCTGCTGAGAGAATGAGAGTGATAATTAATTGATCAATTGGCTGAATTCATGCTATGCATTTTTACTATGACTGCTTATATATGTTTTTTTTCCCCACAATTTTGTAGTTTGAATATATCTGATATCAACAAAAAAGAATTCACCGAGCTTGCTCTTGACGGTGGTAACTATTTGACTTGGGCTTTGGATGTTGAAATATATCATGCCTCATGTGATCTGAGCCAAACTATAGTTTCAGATTCCTCATGTATCTCCGCCCAGAAGGCGAAAGCTTTGATTTTCCTACGTCACCATCTGAATAAGTGATGGTCCCGATACGAGTTACTGGTGTATGGGGGGGGGGGGGGGGGGGAATACACCAGTTAGGATTTTTCAACTTTTGAAAAACTTAACACTTGAAATCAACTTCAACTGAGTAAAAGGACTCAGTTGGGATCTCACAGCTGAGTAAGCAACCACAGCTGAAAGAGTGGTGCTGTGCGGAATGTGGTGGAAAATGTACTCGTAAAAACAAACTCACGCTTTTATGCACAGTTGGTCACAACCAAAACTGTTAATGTGAAAGTATGCAGATTGTATGCGGTTAGTTTGTCAGTTGAGATTTGCAAATAAAGACAGAACACAAATAAACACGACACACAAGATTTACGTGGTTCGGAGAGAACTCCTACGTCCACGGGGAGATGTGAGTCCACACACCTCAGTCCAAGTTCTTCTGGACAGTTCCACTCAGCTTACGCGGGCTGAGCAACCGTTACAGTTTAGTTTCCGGGCACTAAACAGCCTAAGTCAAGTTTGCGGGTACTTGACGACCTGACTACTCAATTACAGGAAGAGTAATGTCCTAACACACTTTTTAGGGTGTGAGAATGGGTAGGATTTCCAACTACAACTCGATCACGAATGAGAGCTGGATCTAAGGCTTGAACGAATAAACACTCAACCTAATATCAAAAACAGTTTCGATCTCTAGGAACCCTCAGCTACTAATGTTCTCTCAAATTGGAACTCTCAGCTGCTGATGCTCTTAGATGATAATTTTGCAGAATTGCTTTTTGTTTTGATTTCTCTCGTGAAAGCTCTTGAATTTTCGTCGTGTCTCTTCTGTATTTCTCTCGAATGAGAGAATGCCTCTATTTATAGGCGGAGAGAATCAACTAGCCGTTGGAGGAGCAGTTGATCTCTGATCGGTTGAAAGCGATGGCTTGTCTCTCATTTCTGCAGACTTTCCCGATATGGCATCTGAGCTCTTCTGCTTTCCATCTGAGACAGCCTTGTGTTGGGCCAGATGGGGTAATGACTGAACGGTCAAACCCTCATGTGACTTCCTTTTGAAATTCAAATCTTTGACAGTCAACTTCGGTTTGTCGGTTGAAAGTCTTGACCTTCGTCTGAGTGATCTTCAACTGATGTTCCGATCTGTCGAGCTCTCAGCTGACTTTGAACTTCAAACAGTTGAACTCCTTGTTCGGATTCTATAACTGAGGTTCTGAAACTGAACACTCAGTTGTCTTCCTTGTATTTACTCAGTTGGGTTTGAACCCTCAGATAATTTCCTCTTCATCTGATGTTCTCTTCCTTTCAACTGTTTTTCATCTGATGAACGCTCAGTTGGTTTTCTTCTCAACTGATGTTCTGAAGACTTTCCCTTGTTTGCATCTGAACAAATGAACTCTCAGTTGTCTTTCTTCACAACTGATGTTCTGTCTGAGTGACGCCTTGTTGCCATCTTCAGCTGGAGACCTGTAAAGATAAAATCTTAACTTTGCTCAAACAGCGAGCCTAAATTCTAACATTAGGTTCTGGCATCATCTACTCGGTTGGGGTCAGCCGGTTTTGGAATTCATCAAAACTTATACTAATAAATTTCCCAACAATTTCCCCCTTTTTGATGATGCCAAAACCTCTTACAACTTTAAACCACTATTGATCTAATCCTCTCTAACTGACCTAAAATCTCAGCTGAAATTCTAGACAGTCTATAAGATAAAACATCAACGGGTTAGGACAGTTATAACATAGTATTTAAAAGACTTTGTGATTCAGAGCTTGGACAATGAGGAATTGTTCATCAAGGTGAATCGTATTATATACTTTGAAGTTTTTGTTACAACTGAAGGTTACAAGGTTAAGCGCAAAACATAGAAAGATACAACAGTTGCTCCAAAAACTACAACATCCAAAAACATTATCAGCTCAAAAACTTTGACAGCTCAGAAATACTGTTGACCGTACTTGCTGAAGATACGGTTGAAGATCTCCTTCTTCGCTTCCGACTCAATCCCAGTGTTGACGCCGTGTTCCTTGCAGACTTGCCTCGCCTCAGCCAAGATCGTATTTCTATTTGGCGTGCTCGTGCCTTTGATCATCGGAGGGCGGTATATGCACTTCTTTGGAACTGGAACAGAGTTGGGATCAAGCTGAGCATTCAGCATAGCTCGCTTGAACTGACTAAACATTTCAGGGTCTCCAGATCTGAGTTCCCACTAGCCTTGGGTCTTCAGTCGAGTAGACTTTCCTGTAATAGAAGTCATTGATGAACTCATGCTTGAACTGTTCCCAGTCATCGTTCCACTCAGCATTCATCCACTTGTCAACATGTGGGTACCGAGACGGGAGTGGAGCGTTCTTCTGCAGCTGATGCGTCAACTTTCTAGCCTCAGCCTTCATCTGGTGCTTGTTGATTCTTCGCACACTCCGGCTGGCTTTGTTTCTGTCGACGTTCTTCTCTACCTTGGCGAGCTCCTTCTCGAACTTGGCCACCTTTTTGGCCTGATCGGCAGCGAACTTCTTGATCCAAGAGGAATTCAAGTACTTCTCCTTTGACTCCCCCATAGCTTTGGCAGCTTCAATGCAGTCTTCAACAGATATCCTATCAAGTTTTGCATCAAGCTCGGCTGTGAGCTCGGCTACGAGGTCGTGGGAGACTTCCAGTTCGGGCTGCGACCCTTCAGCTTCAGCTGGCACTCTTTCTCCTTGCTGGAGAGCAGCTTTCCCTCGTCCATCCCCAGCTGCTGGCTCCTTGTCTTCCCCCTTTTTGGCATCATCCAAAAGGGTGGCAACAGTGCCATCCAGAGAGGTCAACTTGGCTTCAGCTTGTTGAATGCGGGAAAACAGCTCTTCAACAGCGTCCTTCTCTTCCACCTTCTTCGCCAATTCCAGGTCTTGGCGTTCCTGTTCAGCTCGCTGCACAGCTGCAAAAGTCGCAGAGACCTCTTTGTGGAGGGAGACGAACTCAGCTCGGAAAGAAGCAAACTGAGCCATCCACTCCTGGTCCTGAGTCTGCTGGGACTTTGCGAGGTTAGATTCAGCAACGGTCTTGAACACGTTGAAATCCGAGCTGAGGCTCTGAACAGCCTTCCTTAGAGCCGAGACCTCTGAGCTGGAAGACGTGGAGAAATCTTCGAACTTGTGCTGCAGAGAAGAGGAGAGGTGTTCTAGCTGATTCTTCAGGCTGGCATTTTCTGCCATCAGCTGCTGCATCCTGTCAGCTTCTTCCTCCTTGCCCAACTGGATCTTGGACAGCATCTCCGTCCTCAGCTGGTTGACCCTCTCCGAGATCAGCTCGCAAATGGCGTCGGTTGAGAGAGCTGGCTGATCGGAGGGTCCGGGCAGAAGCGGTGGTTGTGGCTGGGCAGCAGACTCCGCGACAACCATGGCAGATCGGCTGGCGAGGTAGGCCTTGAGTTTGTCTTCTTCTCTCTTGGCCGCCTCATCAGCTGCGTCGACGTCGTCCATGCAGGAGGCATTTTTGGCGAGCATGTCATCAAGAAAGTGAACAGCTTCAGGGTTGTTGCACAGCTCCCTGGTGTCTGTCCCTTCTTGGATGCTTTTGTCCAGACGTCGTTGGAGCACAGCCACCTTTTGATTGTAAGCCACCTCCAGGCTCTGGTAGTCGAAGTACTCCCTCAGGTTGGACTCTTCGACCTTTAACTTGTCCCAACCATGAATCCTGAGGGTCTCCTCCTTTACGTACCAGTAGTTGAATATGACACTGAACTGGTATAGAAGTTCCGTCCCGAGAACAGAGAAAATGGGCAACGATGTTTCCTCGGGGAACATACCAATCAGCTTGCGGAAGCAGTAGCTGAGTCTTCCTTCATACTCAGCCAGGATCGCCTGGCGGTTGGCTTCTTCATCGATCTGAGGGGGGTCGATATCGAAGGTTAAGGGTTCGATGGTTTCATCAACGTTGGCCGAAGAATTGGTCACAACGTTGGCATCGAGCGAGAGGCTCGGAATATCTGACTGAGGACCAGTTGAGAGAACCGGATCCTCTTTGGATGGAGAGTTGGCTGGCTAGAGGATTTCTTCAGTCACAGGTGGGTTAACCTGGCTGGCATCAGCTCTAGATCGACTGTCGTGGGACTCCTCAGATGAAGAAGAGTCATCTGAAGAGGAGTTGGCATCTACCACTTGGATCTCCATGTCTCCACCTGCCTCCTCAGCCACGTCCTCCTGGCGAGGTTGAAGAATAAACCCAGCTGGGTCAACCGATTGACTGGATTCGGTTGACTCCTTCGCCTCAGCCGGCTTGACCACCACTGGACTTGTTGTGGATGGTTGAGCCGCTGGCTGGATGATCCTTATCCTTGGCCTCTTCTGCAGAGGTTCCTCCTCTTCCTCCTCTTCGTCTTCTTCCTCCTCAGCTACCTCTTCCAGTTGGCGCTTCGCCAGCTTGGTCCTTGAAGGGCGGCGAGCAGTTGGCTCCACAGCTGGCTTGGGGACACCCTTGGGGGTGTAGACAGCTTCTACAACATCCCTGGCCTTCTTGGCTGAGGGGAACAGCGACAGCTTGCTGACTGGAGTGTCCTCACTTCCTTCCCATGTCAGCGGCAGACCCTTTGTAGCTTGGAGGATAAGGGCTGATATCTTTGTCCCGAAGTTGAGAGTCCCCTTGACACTCAACAGAAGTTCTCCGGACTCAGCTGTCGTCTCGGATATCTTCTGCTTCTCCGACAACAGCTGGCTCTCTATATATCCCAACCAGTCGACCTGGTGCATCTCTTCCAGGGCCTTCTGCTGCTTGAGCTTAGGACGACTTATGTCCCCGAAGGCTCCACCATA
Organism: Schizonepeta tenuifolia; assembly: GCA_029490685.1. Taxonomy (NCBI): domain Eukaryota; kingdom Viridiplantae; phylum Streptophyta; class Magnoliopsida; order Lamiales; family Lamiaceae; genus Schizonepeta; species Schizonepeta tenuifolia. The sequence goes on from CM055956.1 coordinate 104,177,587, forward strand.
TGCGAAGATGCATTTGGAAATTACATCGAAAAGAAGTCAGTGCTCCGACTTCAACTTTGTCCTTTGCATGCTCCCCTTCAATGGTTCGGGAACAAGAAGAATGGTTTGAAGGAAGGCATCAGCTTCCTTGTCAGAAAAGTTCCCCACCACATCTGTGGCTTCACGGTTTCTGGGGATGAGCTTCTCCAGCTCCTTTGACACCTTTATCTCCACAACGGAGTTTTCTACTGTCCGGGAGGTTCTGTGGCATTGCTTGCACGGGATGATCGTGACAAGCCCGTCATTTGCAACTCGTTGCAGATTCCGGTAGAAATGTACTATCTGCTTCATGAGCAACAGAGCCGGAGAGAGGATGGCCCAATCAAGCAGATGGTGGTCGGAGAGGATGGCGGCGATTGGAGCGAGCTCATGCGATGAGAGAGCCGCTCTGGATAATATCTGTTCGAAATGAATCTTCGACATCACCATGTCGAATGATTCCTGGAACGTTGCAGGCTCTGAGGAAACCATCTTCTTAGAAGTTTTTGACTTGGGCGCCATCTCGAGGAGATATATATGCAGAGAAAGAGCGAAAGACTTTACTGGAAAAGGCGAAACAAGATTTGAGAAGATGATGAATAGTGAGTAAAGATATGCCCGAAAAGAGAAGGTAAGGATCACTTCCTGATTTGTCGTATTATATAATCTTTGACTCGGATAAAATCAACGGCTGGGGTTAAATCGCGCGTATTTATCAACGACTGTGATTTCGTGACTGTTGAGTAATTTTGACTGATATGCCACGCGCGCGAGCGAGAAGGTGAATAGTTTGAGGTGTCAGCCCAGTCGCACTATAAAGTAAGGCTATAGATGTTCAGCCAGACTTTACATTAAATGCGATATGATGGCTTGTTTAGTCTAGCTGACATGGTCAGGAATGTTTGAATTTATTTCAAACATTCTCATTTAATATCATAACACCTTCAGTCATAAATGATACCTGCCAGCTGATGTCTGAATCAGCTGTGTTCATTAGTTGAATTCCTCAGTTGCTGCATACCATCAGCTGACTCGAGTTCGTCTGTTCAGCTGACGTCTGTTCCATTGTTGCAGCATACCATCAGCTGACTCAAGTTCATCAGTTCAGCTGACGTTTGATGTCTTCAGTTGGCAATTCGTATCTGAGATTCCCCCTTCATCTGAGCTTCCCCCTTAATTTGATATGCGATTCGTCAGCTCGGATGAATCCTTATCAGCTCGGATGACTTTTTAGCTCGGATGAGTTTTTAGCTCGGATCCAAAAGTCCTAGAAGATCACACAGCATCTTGAACCAGGCTTCAGGAAGAGGTTTGGTGAAGATGTCAGCTCTCTGAATCTCAGTTGGGATCTTCTCCATGGACACATCCTTCTTCTCAATATGGTCTCGGATGAAATGATGACGAATATCGATATGCTTAGTCCGAGAGTGGTGAACAGGGTTTAGAGAGATAGCTATGGCACTCGAGCTATCACAATGAATGGGAACCTGTCCAGTTGAGACTTCATAATCTCTCAGCTGTTGCTTCAGCCATAATACTTGCATGCAACAGCTTCCGGCAGCCATGTACTCTGACTCGGTTGTCGAAGTAGCCACACACGCTTGTTTCTTGGAGAACCATGAAACTAGCTTGCTTCCCATGAATTGACAGTGTCCAGAAGTAGACTTCCTATCCAACCGATCTCCTGCTAGGTCGGCATCTGAGTATCTAGTCAGCTGGATATTGTCATCAGTTGGGTACCACAACCCAACATTGACAGTTCCCTTCAGATATTTAATGATGTTCTTAGCTGCCAACATGTGTGCTTCTCTTGGTTGGACTTGAAAACGAGCACACACTCCAACTGCGTATGAAATGTCAGGTCGGCTGGCAGTTAGATAGAGCAGCGAACCGATGATCCCTCTATACTGGCTGGCATCAACGAGTTTTCCCTCAGCTCCTGGTTCGATCTTCCAGTTCGTGTTCATAGGGATCTTCGTTGTCTTACTTGTCTGTAATCCGAACTTGGTGATGAGCTCCTTTGTATATTTGGACTGGTTGATGAAGATCCCTTCAGGTGACTGCTTCACTTGCAATCCAAGGAAATAATTCATCTCGCCCATCATTGACATCTCGAACTTTTCCTTCATAAGATCGGAGAATTTCTTTCACAGCTCCTCCGACTTGGACCCGAAAATGATGTCATCGACATAAATTTGCACGACAAGTATATCTTCTCCAACTTTGATGGTGAACAGTGTTTTATCAACTAAACCTCGTTTGAACCCTGAGTCCAGAAGAAATCCACAAAGAGTGTCATACCATGCTCTTGGTGCTTGCTTTAGACCATAGATAGCTTTCTTCAGTTTGTACACTCTTCCATCTCCAGTCTCAAAACCAGGAGGCTGTTCAACATATACATCTTCTTTGATATCTCCATTGAGGAATGCACATTTCACATCCATCTGATATACTTTGAACTTGTGATGTGCGGCATAAGCTAGAAAGATCCGGATGGCTTCCAGCCTTGCAACTGGTGCAAAGGAATCTTCAAAGTCAATTCCTTATTGTTGGCAGTATCCTTGAGCTACCAATCTTGCTTTATTCCTCACAATGAATCCAATGGCGTCTCTCTTGTTTTTGAAAATCCACTTTAATCCAATCACCTTGACACCAGTTGGTCTTTCTACCAACTCCCATACATAGTTGCGTAGAAACTCATTCAATTCTTCTTGCATAGCTGTTGTCCAGTGGACACAGTTGAGAGCTTCCCCAACATTCTTCGGTTCTGGAACATCATCTACAAAGCAAGAGATCATGGCAACATCTCCAGCTTGCTCGAACTCTTCTAGAACTGCCAATTCCTCAGCATATTGGGCATAAGTGTTGGATTCTTCCTCGGTTGATTCTGGATTTGCAACTCTGCTCCGTGTGCGCACACCCTTGGTTGGATCTCCAATGATGTCGTCAGTGGAATGAACTTCATACCATCTTCGGTTGCGTCTTCCTTCTTCTTCCAACGGTGGCTGTTCAGAAATCTGAGTTGGAGTCTTCAGAGCTGGTGATTGATCAGCTGTTGAGTCTGGATCCTCAATATTTACAATAGTTTGAACTGAGCTCGGTTGGGCATCGGATGCTGATGCAGTTGGAGGGGCATCAGCTGAAGTTCCCCCTTAGGACAAGCTGAGGTCTTCGCATTCATCTTCAGAGGAGTATGGATCCTCATCCTCAGTTGCCCATATTAGAGGTTCAGCTCGGTTCTTTTCCCGAAGTGCTTGCGATCTGGTGAGAACTGGTAGAACAGCTGGATCCACGTGTTGTTCCTTTACCTGTTCCATGCACTCATAGATAGATTCATCAAAACTAACATGAGGTGTTATTTCCACAACACGAGAGCTGTTGTTGAAAACTCTATATGCCTTGATCCGAGCTGCATATCCAAGAAATATGCCCTTCGAAGCTTTGGCATCAAAAGTTTTCAACTGAGTCTTCCCATTGTTGTGAATATAACACTTAGATCCAAAAACACGAAAATAAGAAATATCTGGCTTTCTGCGTCTCCACAGCTCGTAGGGCGTCTTTCCCAACCGCTTGGTGAGAAGAGATCGATTCTGTGTGTAGCATGCTGTGTTGATCGCTTCAGCCCAAAATCTCTTAAGCAGTGCTGAGCTCGCTAACATGGATGTGGCTGCATCCTTCAGAGTTCTATTAAAGACATGGAAAAGCACAGAGCGTACTAAAGATGGATTTGGGATTTGGGAGCCAGGTTAGACCATCACCCACTGTGGACTTTTTAGAAAAGCTGCTCGAGTATTCACCCGTACAATTTACAAGCAGTTTAAGCATGTCCTTGCGAATTGCATCACCGTGGTTGTTGATGTGAAAGCTGTAGTTGCCCTACAAGACAACAACAACAAGTAAACAGCTAGATGCCAAGAAATAGCTAATTATGACCTGAAGGTGGTTTTTAATTCTGTCACCCACGTTGCCACATGTGATTGCAGGAAGTGGGAGACTGAGGGTCTGATTTGTCGGCACATATTGCGGATATTCATCATTGAAAATGTTAATGACATTCCTAATTGTATGATTTACCGCAAGTGGATGAAAAGAGCCAAAGATCTGAACATCTGTGACCAAGATAATAGTGTGCAAGAGAGAGCAATCATTAGGAACATGACCATTGGTAATGAGTTTATGAGAAACATGTCCGAACTCGTTTCTACCTGGCTGAATTGTGAGCCTCTACGGTTGCAATTCAAAGCAAGAATGAAGGAAGTGACTGGAGAATTCAAAACCATGGCCTGGAGTCATGTTGGTTTTGAGGCTCCGGTGAAGCAACCCTCTATTACAGTTCTTCTCTTTTGCGATTCGAGAAAGATTTGCCCCCGTGGTTTTGCTAATGTTAGGAAGCCACATCCTTTCCAATCGAAGGGTCGAAAGAGGGGTCGCAAATCAACTCCAAAAGGCGGACTGGGTAATTTTTCTTGCTTCTGTTTTGTTAATTAATATTATACTTTATGTCTTTGATTGTATATCTTTTTTTCCTTATGGCAGCAAGGAAAGCAAAATTAGATCTGACTTCGCCACTGAAAACCCAAGACTTCATGCCACAAAGCAGTGAGAAAAAAACTGAGAGGGAGAAGGGCGATGATTCTAATATTGATGACTATAATAATGATTTTTTTCCCCTTATCACTTTGACGTAGCTATTTATTTAGGATGAAAGTTTGTATCCATAAATTGATTTTAAGACAAATATTTTTTTTATCGTCACAAAGTTTGGTCTGATTTGAATTTTATGTCATTGGTGGGCATGAGATTTTTGGATTGCTTGAGTATTTCAGGTATATTCGTTTTTGTGTGGTTATTCCATACATGGTGACTCCCTTTGCATTAGTCAATCAATTGTGCACGCATGGTGTTCGATAAAATGCCACAAGCATAGCTGTTTTGTATTGTTTATTTGTTTATGCATGCATGTTGTTCGATGAAATGCACATTCTACCATTTATTTCTTTGCAGCTTGTACTTAGATTGTAAGCTGATTATGGGATTATTGAATATATATGTTTCATTCCTTCATAGTAGTTATTTGTGGTGCACGGCAAATGTTCGATAAAATATTTTTATATTATATGCGAAATACAGAACATTACATTAAGCAATTGCATAAAATCCAGAAATTGAAAGTCGCACCCATGGCACAATATGAGTGTGGAGATGCTTATTACATGTCTTACATATCCTCGTCATTTATCAGTCCAAGTAATTCACACCCTCATCATCAGTTGTTGGGCACTCTAAAGTAAGTGCTCTATCTTTGAAATCTGAATCCGGCGACAGTGTTAGGCTTGGCGGTTTCCACTCGGTGAAGATGCAGCTCAAGTAGATCCAATTCGCCTCTCCTTCTTGATGGTAACACATTAATTTTGGGTTTTCCTACACCCGAATTTAAACAAAAAATTAATTCGACAACATATAGCACCCTTTAAACATGAACAGTATAGTATTTTACCCTTGCAATTTTTTTCCATATTGCTTTTGAGGCTTCCAATTTCCAGACCAATCCGTATTGAACTTGTATGACATCCTCCCTTTTTCAAAGACTGTTGAAATTATTGTAACGTTGTTCCCACTCTCCAAGCTTACGACGCCATTCTCCAATCGAGATGACTGGCCCCGAGTAGTCCATTGATCTTTTTGCGCCATGGAGCATATCCTCTCCGGTATGACCTTGAATCCATTCCAAATGAAGAGCACCTAGCGCGATCTCCTCCACGCGTCGTGACCACACACCCGTGCAGAAGACTTCATCCTGTGAGATTGCTCTTATGGGTTCCATTTTTTGTAAAGAAATGAAAAGTGGTGATAGTTGGCATACATCATTTCATTTTTATAGCTCCACATAATTAAATGATTTTTGTTTTTATTCAAAGGCATTGAAAGTTGCAACAATTTTTTTGGATTTTATACCTCCACACTTGTTTCTCAATTATTTAACATGTATGTGCCCATGACGAATTCACTTTACCTTTGTGAAGTGAAAGTTTTTACCATGGCCAAATGGATATTCTGCAATATTTGACACAATAAAGAAGATTTATTCATGGCCACACAAAAGATGATTTCACAATGAAAAAAGTACAATAATTGCGGTCATGGCCAAAGTTAATTATTGTACAATGCTTGGGACAAATAATTTCATCCTACATATACTCGAAAGCAACCTCAAATCATCGTAAAATGGCTCCAATCGATTTTTATAGACCGTTGTTAATGGGCACTCCTAAGATATATAAAAAAATAAATTATTATTTTTCAAGAATATGTTCGATTTTTGGAGAATGAGGACATTTGTAAAACTTACATTCAATATCTGTTGCCACCCCATTTTACTTTTGGGAGTTACCTTCGCAGTGATGTCGTTGTAGTTGACGTCGTTGTGAGTTACTTTTGGGAGTTACCTTCCGCTACAATGAAGGAATGGGAAACTCTTGTCCAGTTTCACGAAGTATGATTTGTTGGACCCTTTGAATTCCGGTGTGGTTATTGTTGCAGCCTTGAATCCAGAAACCTTGAAGCCACTACTCTTTCAACAATTGAAGGAAATATGCCTCAACTTGCTTTGTCCATTGCCCATTATAGTCGCCGAAATACTCCCGCCATTGCTTACAGAAATTTCTGCCACTCATATTTTTTCAATATCTACTAATGGACACGTTGTATGAATTTATAATGTAAAATTCTTCTTGGAAAAAAATGACTATTCAACATGTGACAAGCACGGGCCCCACAAATTGACACTTTTGCATGCATGTTATATTTTTTACATTTCCAACATGAAATCTTGTGAATTGCTACAACATAAATCTGGAAAATCAATTATCATGCCAGCTGGGAAAGCTCGCTAGGTCCTCCTTCCGGTTGAAGACAACTCCCTCATCTGACCGAGTGTTACAGCTGATCCATATGGATCTCTTCGGGCCAGTTACACCAAAAAGCATTAATGGAAACGAATATACTTTGGTTGTAACTGATGACTACTCAAGATATACATGGACCATCTTCATGCGCCACAAGAGTGAAACCCGAGATGAGCTGCCCAAGCTGATGGATCGGATATCGAACCAACAAGAGATGAAGATCATATCTATCCGATCAGATCGTGGAACGGAGTTTCTAAATGAAACCATCATTGAGTATTGCGAAAAGAATGGCATAACCCATCAGACATCAGCCGCACGTACTCCACAACAGAATGGCGTATGTGTTGTTGAAAACACCCGGTTAGGTATGCCTCTTGCATGTTCTAGTCTGGCGAGTCGGTTCATCATCTTGAAATTCAGATGGTTGAGCCTTTTGTGCCACAGCCAGCTAACATCCGAACTGCTCTTTGATAACAGGCAAGTGTCAGGGAGGCTGCTGTTCCAATCAGCGTAGTATACATTCCCTGTTGGAGATCGATTTCCCAACAATATCACCTGCTTTGATCCGACATCTTTAACTCTGCAACCCTGTGCATCAAACTTGACAGAGAAACCATTATCACAGAATTGGCTAATGGAGAGCAGGTTATGCTTCAATCCATCAACATAAGATACATTAGAAATTGAAACATGATTGGTTTCAAGGGTACCGTAACCTTTGGTATAACCTTTTGAGTTATCACCAAAAGTAACTGATGGACCTTCTTTCTCCACGAAACTTCCAAGCAAATCCTTCAGATTTGTCATGTGTTTCGAGCATCCACTATCCATCACCCACATTGTTGTAGACGCCTTCTTCTTCCTCAGCTGTTTCTCCTGTACCTGCAATGAGAAACTCGCTTAGGTCCCCAATTTCAGTTGGGTCCTGGAGGGTTAGAACCAGTTCCCCCTGGAACTGTGCGTCGCTTTTCTCTGTACACTCGGATGGATTTATCATTCCAAATTACTTTTCCTTCATCATCAACTATAACAACACCTCGGTTATCCTTAGGCTTGTTGTTAGTAGTGATGTTCTGTTTCTTGAGAGGAGTTGGATTTCTCCCATGTTGAGCTTTAGGAGGTGAGGCTTTCCCCCTGTTTTGATGGCGATTCTTATCCTGTTGAGTTTGTCTGTGAGGTCGGACGCCATTGTGGAATCTTCTTGGCTGATTCTGATTCCATTGCCCTGGCTGTTGACGATAGCTGTTCATGGCCGGATGTTGATTCATGTTGTGGCATGAGTAACCATAGCTGTCGTAACTGTTCCACATAGGTTGACTCTGTTGAAACCTCTGGTTGTTGTGGTGATGGAACCGTTGTTGATTATGTCGGTTGAAGCTCGGTCGGTTCTGTTGGTTCCATCTCTGCTGTGGTTGGTTTGTTGATCGGTTATCACGTCGGTTCTGGGCTTGGTTATGTTGTCGATTTTGAGCTCGGTTCTAATTGCAACTCCGACGTCTCCGGTTCCTCTATTGAGTCTTGGAACATTCCCCCTCGGTTGTAGACTTAACCGACTGTTTCATTGGTGCTCCATCTGCAGCTCCTTTGCCTTTCTCAGCCGCAGTTGTCTTTGTCGGTTGTGAGGGTGTTCGTTCAGTTGCAGACTCAACTGTGTTAGGTTTGGCGACCATGACTTCCTCAGCCTTGGTGAAAGTAGCTGGTGGAATTCCAGTGTCCTTTGCCACGTCGTATCCGAGTCCAGGCACATCATCCGTTTGCCGTCTGTATCTGATGAGATTCTCGATGATCTCGGATGATTGATATAGCTTTGTCAGGTTGTCCTTCTCAGTTTGAAGATCCTTGAGAAGACCGGCTATATGCTCTGTCTGGGCATCTGATGTCTTCATCAGCTGGTCGATCTGAGCCTCTTGCTTGTTCAACTGTTCGTTTTGTGCCTTGATCTGTTCCTTCAACTGTTCATCGGTTGAAGCCTCAGTTTGGTTGGCTGTACTCAGTTGACTTTTCAGCTGGTCAATTTCTTCAGCTTGTCTCTTGATCAGATCGTCCTTTTCGGTTAAGGAATCTTCAAGCTTGGCGAACTGGGCTTGAAGACTCTTAAACTCAACCGACTGCTGATGTAGTTCCTCACTGAGTTCTTGAAAATCATTCCATGAGGGTTCCAACTCATCGCTCAGAGATTCCTTCAGGTTAGAAGAATTGGAAGATTTTAAACAAGCAGGATTAGATTGTACCTCAATATCATCTTGGTCGGTTCCAAGTGCCATGAGGCATTGATCCGGACTGATGATTTTGTTGGTAGAGGTCAGATCATCCTCATCTTCAGTGTCCGTGAAGATGTCCATATCGTCAGCTGCCTCTTCAGCTACCATGGCCTTATTCTTTGCATTTTGCTTGGCCCTTAGTGCTTCTCTTTCCTTCTTTGAGAGGTCTGGGCAGTCAGCTTTGAAGTGTCCTTCCTTGCCGCATTCGAAGCAACCATTGGTGACTGGCTTCGAACTGTCTCGAGTTCGGTTTGATTTATAAAAACGTTTATATTTGCCGAACCGAGTATCCATATCGGCTAACTTCTTTGACAACGCTGCAATGTTCTGTTGCAGTTCCTCTCTGCTCGGCTCCTTTGCAGTCGTGTCAGCCGATCTGGTTGGCCTTGATGATCTCGACTTTGAGTAGTCAGCTCGGAGGGCCACTGACTTTGATGTTGATCCGACATCCTCAATTCTATTTGTCTGACTTGAGGGCTGCGACCTTCTTCTGTTGACTTTATACTCATTCCCTTTCAAGATTGAGAACAATCTTTCAGTTCCCATTTCACCAAGGTCAGCTCGGCTCTCGTGGATATTTGTGAAAGTATCCCACTCGGCCGGTAGAGCTTGCAACACTTTGAGATTTATTTCTCTTAGAGTGTATTTTCCTTTCCGGATGGACTGGATTCTTCTGATGATGTCCATAAACCGGAGCTCTAGCTGATCGATAGTCTCATCAGGTCGCAGACTGAAATTGTCGAAATCTTGACATGCATGCGAGAACTTGTTTTCCTTTGTCTCGTCGCTTCCTTCACTTAGCGAAGCCAGGATGTCCCACATCTCTTTTGCAGTCTCACACTCCTCTATCCAGGGCAGATAATCTTGTCCAACTGTGGACATTATTGTGCTCTGAGCCCAGATATCCAGCTGGCTCACCTTGGCCTCTTCCGGAGTGTAGTCTTCTGGCTGTTTCTCCACATACTCCACCACTGCATCTCCATCGTTGGGATTTGTGGGAGTGCGAAGTATTCTGTCTCGTATGACGATTGGTCCAGATGTGAGAACTTGTTGCATCCTATGATGCTTTGACAGAAGTATCTTCTTCATTCGAGTTCTCCATGATGTATAGTTGACAATAGAGAACATGACTACGATCTTGTCCTTGACGTCCATCTGCACAAACAAAAAAAATGAGCAAGTATGCACTAGCGTGAAAATATCTGTTCAGTTGACCACTGAAATAAAATTCTCGAATTCACACCTCGTGAAACAGAGTCAGCAGTCTTTTGAACCACTGCTCTGATACCACTTGATGGTCCCGATACGAGTTACTGGTGTATGGGGGGGGGGGGGGGGAATACACCAGTTAGGATTTTTCAACTTTTGAAAAACTTAACACTTGAAATCAACTTCAACTGAGTAAAAGGACTCAGTTGGGATCTCACAGCTGAGTAAGCAACCACAGCTGAAAGAGTGGTGCTGTGCGGAATGTGGTGGAAAATGTACTCATAAAAACAAACTCACGCTTTTATGCACAGTTGGTCACAACCAAAACTGTTGATGTGAAAGTATGCAGATTGTATGCGGTTAGTTTGTCAGTTGAGATGTGCAAATAAAGACAGAACACAAATAAACACGACACACAAGATTTACGTGGTTCGGAGAGAACTCCTACGTCCACGGGGAGATGTGAGTCCACACACCTCAGTCCAAGTTCTTCTGGACAGTTCCACTCAGCTTACGCGGGCTGAGCAACCGTTACAGTTTAGTTTCCGGGCACTAAACAGCCTAAGTCAAGTTTGCGGGTACTTGACGACCTGACTACTCAATTACAGGAAGAGTAATGTCCTAACACACTTTTTAGGGTGTGAGAATGGGTAGGATTTTCAACTACAACTCGATCACGAATGAGAGCTGGATCTAAGGCTTGAACGAATAAACACTCAACCTAATATCAAAAACAGTTTCGATCTCTAGGAACCCTCAGCTACTAATGTTCTCTCAAATTAGAACTCTCAGCTGCTGATGCTCTTAGATGATAATTTTGCAGAATTGCTTTTTGTTTTGATTTCTCTCGTGAAAGCTCTTGAATTTTCGTCGTGTCTCTTCTGTATTTCTCTCGAATGAGAGAATGCCTCTATTTATAGGCGGAGAGAATCAACTAGCCGTTGGAGGAGCAGTTGATCTCTGATCGGTTGAAAGCGATGGCTTGTCTCTCATTTCTGCAGACTTTCCCGATATGGCATCTGAGCTCTTCTGCTTTCCATCTGAGACAGCCTTGTGTTGGGCCAAATGGGGTAATGACTGAACAGTCAAACCCTCATGTGACTTCCTTTTGAAATTCAAATCTTTGACAGTCAACTTCGGTTTGTCGGTTGAAAGTCTTGACCTTCGTCTGAGTGATCTTCAGCTGATGTTCCGATCTGTCGAGCTCTCAGCTGACTTTGAACTTCAAACAGTTGAACTCCTTGTTCGGATTCTATAACTGAGGTTCTGAAACTGAACACTCAGTTGTCTTCCTTGTATTTACTCAGTTGGGTTTGAACCCTCAGATGATTTCCTCTTCATCTGATGTTCTCTTCCTTTCAACTGTTTTTCATCTGATGAACGCTCAGTTGGTTTTCTTCTCAACTGATGTTCTGAAGACTTTTCCTTGTTTGCATCTGAACAAATGAACTCTCAGTTGTCTTTCTTCACAACTGATGTTCTGTCTGAGTGACGCCTTGTTGCCATCTTCAGCTGGAGACCTGTAAAGATAAAATCTTAACTTTGCTCAAACAGCGAGCCTAAATTCTAACATTAGGTTCTGGCAACATCTACTCGGTTGGGGTCAGCCGGTTTTGGAATTCATCAAAACTTATACTAATAAATTTCCCAATAATAAGGACCTAAAGAATGAGTACCTTACTGAAAAGGACCTTGTTGTCCTATGGCAATCCCTGAAGGATCGCTTTGATCAACAAACGGCAATTATTCTCCCTCAGGCACAATATGATTGGCTTAATTTAAGATTTCAAGATTTTCAAGTCCGTGATTAAGTATAATTTTGCTTTGCATCGCATTGTATCACAGTTGAAACTCTGTAAGCAGGAAGTTACAGAGATTGAATTGATAGAGAAAACTCTGTCTACTTTTCATGTTAGTAACCTTGTACTCCAACAGCAGTACAGAGCTAAGAATTATACTAGGCATTCTGAGCTTATTTATGCATTACTTGTAGCAGAAAAACATAATCAGCTTTTAATGAGAAACCACAATGCAAGGCCAGTTGGTTCACAAGTAGTGCCTGAAGCACATGCTATTACTTTTAGAGGTGGTCGAGGGAGAGGCCAAGAAAATGCAAATTGGTCCCGACGTGGTGGACGTGGTTGGTCCCATAGAGGAGGTCGAGGTCGTGGGTATAATCATGTTGCAAGATTCCAGAGTCATGGCCGAAAAGGATTTCATAAGACATCTCATCCCCAAAAAGCCACTACATCTCAGCAAACTACAGAAACAAAACAAACTTGTCATTGGTCTCATACATATCACACTGCTAAACACCTCGTTGAAGCATACCAAAGGATGCAAAAAGACAAGAAAGACAAGAAAGTTAAAAGTGAAATACACCATGCGAGGGTCATTGGTCTCATACATATCACACTGCTAAACACCTCGTTGAAGCATACCAAAGGATGCAAAAAGACAAGAAAGACAAGAAAGTTAAAAGTGAAATACACCATGCCAGTTTGCCTGAAGCAAATTTTGATTTTAATGTTGATGATGATGATTTGATGTAACTTGATCTTGAAGATTATGGAGATCAACAGTAATTTGATTTGTTGGACTATTCAGACATTTGAGGATTTCATTTATGTTTTTATGTCTTTTCATTTGTAAACTTTAGTTGTTTAGTTTATGATATTGTGTGATGTTGGACTTGTTTAGGATCTTTATAGTATATATTATTGTGAATTATTGTGAATTAATCTGATTGTATATTCTACTTCTTTGCTTTTAGAATGTCAAACTCAAATATGCAACCCACGGAGAATGAAAGTACTTTGTGTCAAGTGGATAGTGCCACAACACATACTATACTTGCTGGTAGAAAATATTTCCAAACTCTTACTGAAAAAAGGGGGAGTGTCACTACAATTGCAAATGACAATATCCTTATTGTCGGCTCCGGAAGAGCTTCTCTGATACTTCCTATGGGTACAGAATTAATTATCAATGATGCACTTTTGTATCCACAATCAAAACGTACCCTTCTTAGTTTTAAGGACATCCGATTAAACGATTTTTACATTGAAACTGAAACCGAGAACAATAATGAATATCTAATCATCACTCAGAATGTTGGATGTCGAAAACAAATTCTTGAGAAGTTCCCTTCTTTCTCCTCTGAGTTGTATTATACTCATATTAAACCTAACAATCATGTCGCGTTAAGCATAAAATTTAAAGACCCAAAATCTTTTACATTATGACATGAACGATTGGGTCATCCTAGGCAAAATATGATACGTCAGATTATTAATACTGCTATTGGGCATAATATACAAACCAAAAGATCTATCATATTCAAATGAATTTGTTTGTGAAGCATGTGCAAAAGGTAAGCTAATTGTACGACCTTCTCGTACTAAAGTTAAATTAGAATCTCCTACTTTTCTTGAACGAATTCAAGGAGGTATATGTGGATCAATTCATCCAGCGTCAGGACCATTTCAATATTTTATGGTTCTGATTGATGCTTCTACTAGATGGACTTATGTATGCTTATTATCTACTCGCAATAAAGCATTTGCAAAGCTTATTGCCAAAATTATCGAATTAAGAGCTCAATTTTCTGATTACCCAATAAAGTCCATTCGAATGGACAACGCGGTGAATTCACATCAAAATCTTTTGACGAATATTGTATGTCATTGGGTATCAAAGTGAAACATCCTGTTTTATATGTCCACACGCAGAATGGTGTAGCTGAATCCTTGATCAAACATTTAAAACTAGTAGCTAGACCATTGCTACAAAAATCAAACTTACCTATTACTTGTTGGGGTCATGCAATTTTGCAGCATGCAAAATTGCTCCAAATCCGACCAACTGCATATCATGAATATTTCCCAATACAGTTAGTACGCGGTAAAGAACTGAACATTTTCCATCTGCGAATATTTGGTTGTGGAGTTTATACTCCAATAGCGCCACCAAAGCGTACCACAATGGGCCCCCAGCGTAAGCTGGGTATATATATGGGTTATGAATCTCCATCTATAATTAAATTTCTTAAACCCATGACTGGGGATCAATTTACTATCCGATACGCTGACTGTATCTTTGATGAAAATCATTTCCCAACATTAGGGGGAGACAATAGCCCAACTTCAATACAATGTCGAGAAATTTCATGGGATGAAAAGAATCTTCACTACTTAGATCCACGTACTAATGAATCTGAACTAGAAGTTCAAAGAATAATTAACTTGCAATATTTAGCAAGTAATTTGTCAGATGCATTTACTGATCATAAACAAGTGACAAAATATCATATTCCTGCTATAAACGCACCACAAAGAATTGAAATTCCATATGGACAAAATAAATCAGCTGATAATCCCAAACGCCAGAAGCGTGGGAGACCTATTGGTGCTAAAGATAAAAATCCCCGAAAAGCAAAATCAAATAAGAATATGATATCTCCAACAACCTCCGGAAGAAGATCATCATGTTGATGATAATCATAGTACTTCTAAAAGTGCACTAACAAATACTGGGATTGCGGAACAACCAGATCATAATATAATGGGAAATGACAAAAATCTGGTTGATGTCAATATTGAAGTTGCAATGAACTTTATAAATACGGGAGAAACTTATAACAGAAATGTTATTGTAATAGACGATGTATTTGCCTCTGCAATTGTATGTACCATTTCAAATGATAATCTGGATCCAGAACCAAAAACAGTAGCAGGGCGCCGGAAGCGCTCTGATTGGTTGAAATGGAAGGAAACAATTGAGGCAGAGTATAACTCGCTAAAGAAAAGAAAAGTTTTTGGCTCTATAATACTTATACCCGACAATGTTGAACCATTGGGATATAAATGGGTATTTGTACGAAAGAGAAATGAGAACAATGAGGTGGCAAGATATAAAGCAAGATTAGTAGCTCAAGGGTTTTCGCAGAGACCTACAATTGATTTTGATCAAACATACTATCCTGTTTTAGATAGCATAACATTCCGCATCATCAATGAATTTAGAAATGCAGTTAATGGACGTCGTGACCGCATATTTGTATGGGTCACTAGACGTTGATATCTATATGAAAATCCCTGAAGGATTCAAAATTCCTAATATGAAGAAAAATGAAACTTGTGACATGTATTGTGTGAAATTAGAAAAATCATTGTACGGTTTAAAACAGTCGGGAAAGATGTGGTATAACCGACTTAGTGAATTTCTCTTGAAGAAGGAATATGTGAACAATGATATATGCCCTTGTGTGTTCATTAAAAGATCACAAAATGGTTTTTGTATCATTTCTGTTTATGTTGATGATATAAATATAATTGGAACACGCAAAGAGGTTGAAGAAGTTAGTTCATGCTTAAAAATGGAGTTTGAAATGAAAGACTTGGATAAAACCAAGTTTTGTCTCGGCCTGCAGATCGAACATCTCTCTGAAAGAATTTTTGTACACCAATCAACTTATGTGAGTAAGATTTTAGAGAAATTCTATATGGATAAATCACATCCACTTAGCACACCTATGGTTGTCCGATCACTAGAAGTGAATAAGGACCCATTTAGACCGAAAGAAGATGACGAAGATATTTTAGGACCACAAGTTCCTTACTTGAGTGCAATTAGAGCACTACTTTATCTCGTAAATTGCACAAGGTCTGACATTGCATTTACGGTTAACTTACTAGCAAGATTCAGTGCTTCTCCTACACGAAGGCATTGGAATGGTATTAAACATATATTTCGTTATCTTCAAGGTACAAAAGATCTTGGCTTGTTCTATCAAAGAATCCAAGACATGACATTGGTAGGCTATGCGGATGCTGGTTACTTATCTGATCTCCATAATGCTAAATCTCAGACTGGTTATGTTTTCCTCTGTGGTGGTACAACTATTTCTTGGAGATCGGTTAAACAGACTTTAGTTACTACATCTTCAAACCACTCAGAGATTATTGCTTTACATGGAACCGCTAAAGAATGTGCATGGTTAAGGTCATTGATACAACACATTTGCGGATCTTGTAGTATTGTGAATGATAAATCTCCCATTGTCCTATATGAGGACAATGCTGCTTGTGTTGCACAAATGGATAGCGGGTATATTAAAGGGAATTTAACAAAATATATATTACCTAAATTCTTTTACTCGCATGAACTCTAGAAGAGTGGCGAAATTAAAATAAATAAAATTCGCTCTAGTGATAATCTAGCAGATTTATTCACAAAATCCCTTCCTACGTCAATTTTTGAAAAACACGTTCATAATATTGGAATACGTAGGCTTAGTAGACTATTAGCTTGAGGGGGAGCGAATTACGTCTTGAAAACTTATTTTTGTTGTGCTCTTTTTTCCTTACGAAGTTTTTTTCTCACTGCATTTTCTTAGTTAAGGTTTTTAATGAGGCAACAAATGCAACACAACTTTATACATATCATATGTGCTCTTTTCCTTGACTATTTTTCTCCTACAGGGTTTTTCAGTTAGGTTTTTAACAAGACATGAACATAAGCAAGTAATGTTCAAAGGGGAGTATTGTAAATAATATTGTTTATTATTTATTTGTACATTACTTGTATATATACATATATCAGTTATCACTGATATATATAAGATAGTTTTTCTTAATAGATGAGATACGTAATTTTTTCTTCTTCTCTTTCTCTCCTTTCTCTTCTTTCTCTCTTTCTGTACTTTAATAAGATTAAATTTTGGAGAGATTACAACTGGCAGAAAATAATCATTGATCTATATGCAACGATTAGATTGAAAGATTGGGCCAAACTCGTAATTTTTGTTATTTGAGGAACAAAAGTGATTGGTGGTGAGAAGTTTTCAACCGTAACATATATTCATTCTTGATTGGTCGAATATGCCATCTTTAGAAGTAGTTGTGCTCTTTGATTCAGAATAGATAACTTAATAATAGTAAACGTAAGAGGGTTTGCTTATGCATTAGCATTTTTTTTTTTTTTTTTGTGTATTATCAATTGATGGTGGGTTAATGAAAAACTTTTTCTGTTATAATAAGATTTATATGTACACAAATTAATGGTTGACTTCAAAATCTTGGATTCGTCGGTATTCCATAAGATTCATCAATATTTTCTATAAAACGTTATGTTTTGATTTAATTAAACAAATTGAATGTGTGTAGATTTTGGATGTTTTTGTTTGATTTTTAAGATCGATTGGAATTTATCAAAATACAGTCAGACTAAAATTTTAACTAATAAACTAGTCAGGCAACAATAAGTGTCCAAATATAAAATAATCCATAAACATGACAACAAATGTTCCGATAAATTGAAATATTCATAATACAATTGAACGATTTGTCCTATAAGGCACACTTTACACAAGAAAAGGTCATATCTTAGAGTGTCATTAATATGCATAACATCAACAAGTCTATCAGCTTAAAAAAAAAAAAAACAAAAAAAAAAAAAAAACAAGCCTATCAAATATTGTGCTCCATTCGCAGTCATGAATATAACATGTTATTGTGTTTTTGGGGTTGTGGTGAGGGAAAAGCAATAACCAAATACGAGATTGCTCTTTTTTTTCTCACACAAAATCATGATTGTTCATATTGTGTTGAAATAATTTATCTCTATTTAATTATTTTCATAGACTTTATAAGTCTATAGATTGTTAATGAAAAAAAAATCTACCAAAAAACATTGTACGATATAGTAATTAATAACTACAAATTGAAATAAAAATATAGTATGCAATAACACGTATATGCAACATACCTGTTTATAAAAATAGTTATCCAAACTCCCTAATCCATATTACGTTGTCTAAAACAACAATGGAAAATGCAAAAGATGATGTATACCAAAGATGTGAATGTAATTAAAGAATACATTAAAATGTTGAATAGTCCTCTATTTCAATTTCATTATCATCATGAATCTCTTTGATTCTCATCATCTATGTGTTACACATTAATTTCATCATCATTGTTGTGACTTCATTGCCAGCCTCTTCATTTTTATCACCGTTTATAACTCGACCTCATTTCCCACATAGCATTAGCATTACTCGCGCTCCATGCATTAACTTCCGCTTTTTTTTTTTATAATCTGAATTCGATACTTATGGACTTTTGAAATACAATAAAATCTTATAGAATCTAAATTAAATACACCCCTCTTAGTCAACTCAATGTAAATTCATTAGCATTTAACAGAAAAAAGTTAATTTCACTAATAATAACTACTTTTTACGCTAATTTAATTTTTTTTAAAGTCATATCTTTATATGTTTAGAAATATTTGATTTGTGCCTCGTGACGACGTCAAACATGACCTACTCCAATCAATAGGGTTGATTTTACTTAATTGCAATCGGTGGATTTAGGTGCAGCCAAAGTCGTAGCTAACGCATGATTAAATTCTAAATTTGTGAATTTGAGTCAAGTTGTTGGCAACCAACATTTTCTTTTATAGTCCCAGCTAAATTAATCTGTATTATATAATATATCTTTTATAAATATGAGTATTAATATTTGGACAACAGTTGTCCGAACAACGGTGACATATTCATAATTAAATACTCTTTCAATTTTTTCAAATAATTAATATAATTAGTGTTTTGTCTATAACACCCTTTTCCACTTAATTGTATGCTAATTTTTAATTTTAATTAAAATAAATTAATATCATGCACAATTTTTTTAAAATTCAAAATATTAATTAAATTTAAAGATTAACATATAATTAGGTGGGAAAAGATATTATAAATAAAACACTAATTATATTAATTATTAAAAAAATAAAAAATTATTTAATTACGAATATTATATCGTTGTCCGGACAACTGTTGTCCAAATGTCTTTATTCTATAAATATATCAAATAAACAAATGAGTCAACTATGTAATAAACAGAAACGGCATACTATAAAATACATAGCAAATTTCCGGTGAGACCTTCTTACCATGGAATTCAAGTAAAGAAGAAAATGAGAAATGCATAAAATTTTAATATAACTCTATAAAAATAAATGCTAGAAATATTTATTTTCTTGAAGCCGTATGGGAAAAAAAAAAAACACTGGCAGTTAAGAAAAAAAATTGTTGATTTGGAAATAAAATAAAATATAGTGGACTAATGATTAAGAAAAAAACTACCAAATATTATGAAAAGTGAATTTGTATCGGAAATTCGGTATCACAAGATCTTGAATCCAAAATCTAACAAAAAATATAAAAACATTATTAACTGAGAGTATGCTGGTCCCAGAAACAGAGTGCCAAGTTATATGGGCCCATTGTGATTTGCTGCCATCTAAATAGAAAATGATTTAACTAATTTATGAATGACCACATTCTCTTCCCAATATTCAACATTTGATAAATATTTAAATATACAAATAAGAAAATTGAATTATCTTTATTTCATTCGCACGATCAACAAGACATGGCACATTCTGGACTCATGAAGAATCTCGATATACATTATTTAATTTTGCATCACAAAATTTTTGTAGAAATATATGCATGCACATTTTGATTTGATTTGATTTGATTTGATTTATGTATGTAATGTAATGTAATTCACATTACTGCATAAAATAAAATGTCAAAATAATCAAATCATTAGAGAGACGAATTTTCATACAAAAAGATAGTAATAAATAAAATACACTCACTCTTATTTACCGTGTACAATTATAGATAGTATTATACGATCAAAGTCTAAGTAATTTTACTAAAACATTGACAAAAATAATGTGTAAAGCACGCCTTATTGATAATTCCAAATTAAACAGATATTTGAAGATGACTGACTATCTCGCGAGATATCGCGAGATTTGAAAATGCTGCGCACATTCTCATCGGATACCAATGCCCCCCCATGTGTGAATTTTTTTTCATTTTCTTCATGCGGTGACGCCATCGGAATTTCTCTCCCCTACTCCACCGCTCCACCTATCTTACCCTACTCCCCCCACTCCCAACCGTTTGATCTAATCCAATCACCACCTCTCCAACTTATATCCTACCCCCTGCCCACTCGCTTCCACGTGTCCCGATATGACACGTGTCGTAATCGGAGCCACGGGTGCACGCCACTCGCGTGAAACGTCTGTATTTTACCGACAGTGGTAAATGGCGGGTTTTTGACCGAGGTGGGGAGAACAGGAGAAGACGTGCGGCGGAGTTGTCTTCTGCTCAACTCTTCTTCATTTTCGATAAAAAAGAAATTTGAAAATTAATATTTAGAGAGAGAGAGAGAGAGGGGGTTGGGGGGGAAGAGAGAGACGTAAGACAGAGACTCATCTTTTTTACTATTTCTTCACCTCTATTCATTATCCGATGCCATAAAACTGTCTTCATTTCTCTCTCTAGAACTACAACTACAACTACGAAATCCCTCATCGATACATACGTCTTTCTCTTTCTTACTTCTTTTTTTCTCTCTCCTCGGCTGAGGACAGTCAATCTCAATATCAAGGAAACCCTAAGGATTTAATTCGTATAAAAACCCTTCAAAATTCTTGATTCATTTTGTATATATTCTTTGTGTGATTAGTTGTTCATAAAAAATTCTTTCATTTTTATCTGATATTTGCCTTATCGGGTTTGTGCCTTTTGTTCATAGATAGAGGCAGACAGATATAGACAGCCCTAAAAGGAAAAAGATCAAAAAAAAAAAAAAAAAGAACACATGCAACAAAGGAGTTTTTGAGGGATTTTGTTGTTGTGTAGTTCCGCTGAAATTTATACGATTAAATTCTATATACATACTACCGGTTTGGGATTATTTTTGGCAACTTGTTCTTTTCTGGTGGTGTGTGATTAATGCGAAGAAGCGAAGCAACACAAGAAAACGGTTGTTGCAAGTGTAGTCGAACCATTTCTATTTCATTTTTGTTTCGATTTGCATGATTTTTGGATGGGATTTTGAGTTGTAAGCTGAAGATGCAGACACCTGTATTTTTAGGGTTTTGATCATAACTGGAGTATTCATCTTCATCAATATAAAAGAGGAAAATTGGCGGAGGTTATGATCATTAGAGTGGTGGGGGGGCTTAGTAGCTGCGTGCAGTTCGTCGTTGTGGGGATTGGTTTTGCAGTTGTGTTTACATTGGTTCTTTCATTTTGGGGATGAGGAATGATAGCCAGAAAAGCGGTGATGGTGGATCATTGGTGCCGCGGGGTAGAGTTAACAACGGGATACTTCCGAATTCGTTCAGGGCGTTTTCGAGTTACCTCAAGATTGTTTCCTCTGGTGCCTCCTCCGTTGCCTCCACGGTGAGGTCTGCTGCATCCGCAGCTTCGGCTATTGTGGAGAGGGACGGTGACACCAGCCATGATCAGGTGCGACTATTTCTTTTTGGCTTTCTTTAGTTTTGTTGTGATGTTCTTGCATTTTGGGAATATCTTGCATTTTTAGTTGACTGCATGTTTCGTGATTTTTGTATTCGACGTGCTACTTCTTGGATTGTGTAGAGGTTTTATGTAGTTTTGGTGTGATCAGTTCTTGTATCTCCGAAAAATCTTGCATTTTATTTGAATGTATGTTTAGTGATCTTGGTTTCTACTTGCAACTCTTGGATTGTGTATAGGTTTTTCGTGACGAGTTGTTAATTTTTGGCATTGCAGTCTGCTTTATTTCTGTAACTGATTGATTTTAGTGTCAAGAAACAAGAATGAAGCTAGTGCTTCAATCTAGTGGCTCTGTTTAAGCGCGCATGCGTGCATCGGTAGCATCTAATGTGGTCTATAAGATAAATAATAATCAAAAGGAGTTCGATTTGCGTCTCTAGTTTCTACTATTGAATACCGCTGAAATTTTGAAGACCTGTAGATGCTTTTGTTATGTGCTGGCATTGGTTTGAACGTGTCTCTTTCTGTTCAGTTTTGTTAGACTAGCATCTGCAATGAAAAACTTATTAATTTACTGCCCTAAGGAAATAAATTTATGTTTTTAGGAGATAGAAATGCTAATTTCAATTGTTACCTCACTCATCCCTCCAGAATAGAAATAAAATTAAAAAAACCCAAAAATGACGATTCTAGTCCCTATTCCCCCGTTCCATTCCACGTGTAGCCGTTTGACTCGATTTTCAGTTATAACGTCAAGGGTGTCAATAACTTATGGTTTGTTTCTGTAGTGCAAAAAACTTTCATTGTCTTCAGCGCGATTGGAAGTTTTTTCATTTCAATTGGGCCCAGAGGTAGCATTTACTGGGAGATACGACAAAATGAACCTTTTGTTGAATTTGGCGGTCAATAGCTTTAGTTAATATCCGATTGGTTAAATTTAATTCCATTTGTATCAATGCACTCCTCTAAAACTGGCCGTTTTCTTCGGAATTGCATGAAAATTTATGATATACTTGCTTTTGCCGCTGGTTGTGGAATTTTTGTCATCATCTGAATAAAGCCTATAGTGCATCTTGACATTTATGCAATTTTTATTGTTACCCTGTTTCTTAAATTTTTCTTCTTTTTGTTGGGACTTTAGTTAACAAGTGAGCATTTTATGTTCATAGCATTCTTTGTGGAATTTCATAATGCAATTTATTTTATTAGATTTAAGTTTATAATTCTCATGTTCTGGTCTGAATATTTATAATAAAATTAATTTTAATTATGGTGGCAAGTTATTGTTCTCGTAACCCTGAGCTTGTAAATTATAATGATAACTGTCAATCTGCCAATTATGTAGTCTCATTAGATTGTAGTACTTACTCTTCATGTAAGTTAATGTGAAGTCTGCAAATCCTGCTTACCCTGGTTTTAATTATTGTGACACCACTGCTTGTGGAGATGACGTGCTCTTGTTTAAAGTTTTCACCATGACGGCATTTTTCATTGTCGGGCTAATGTTTCTTTTAATGTCCTTTTTGAATTCATCTTACAGTTATGTTATTTGAGATCGCTCTCTGGTATATCTAACTTAATTATGTTTTGCATATTCTCGATTAAAGGTTTCGTGGGCTGGGTTTGACCAACTAGAGCTTGAAAAAGGTACCCCGCGACAAGTTCTCTTGCTGGGCTTCAGTTACGGATTTCAGATCTGGGATGTTGAAGCTGCAGACAACGTACGTAACATAGTCTCAAGGCATGATGGCCCCGTTTCATTTATGCAAGTGTTACCAAAACCCGTGACATCAAACCAACCTGAGGATAAATTTGCAGAAAGTCGCCCACTGCTTGTTATCTGTGCTGATGGATCATTTTCTGGTGATATTAATGTTCAGGAGGGTTCAGCCCCTAGTAATGGTCCCATCCATCATTCCAATGGTTCAGTTAATGGTACTTATATGCCAACAGTAGTTTGGTTTTATTCCTTCAAATCTCAGTCATATGTACATCTCCTGAGATTTCGGTCCGTTATCCGTTTAGTGCGATGCAGCTCTCGAGTTGTTGCTGTCTTGCAATCGAATCAGGTGTGTACTACTGAGCCCAAATTTGCAACAATGTGCATGTTATGCTGCATGTTTTGTTCTCCTTGGTCTTGTTTTAATCATGATACGATTTTGTTGCAGATACACTGTCTTAATGCTTCTTCACTTGAAAGAGAATATACAATCCTTACAAATCCAGTGCCAACTGGTTCTTATGGATCTGGAAATATAGGTGTTGGGCCCCTTGCTGTGGGGCCCCGTTGGATGGCTTACAGTGGGAGTCCAGTTGCAATTTCAAGTGCTCGCCGTGTGACTCCTCAACATGTTACTCTTTCACCTAGTTTATCATCACACTCTTCAAATGGAAGTCTTGTTGGACATCTTGCGCGAGAGTCGAGCAAACAACTTGCTGCTGGTATTGTAACTTTAGGAGACATGGGGTACAAGACACTTTCAAGGTACTGCTCGGAGTTTTATCCTGAAAGCCACAATTTTCAGTCAGGGAGTGGTCGTGTGAAGGTAAACTGCGTTGCTAATGGACATTCACCGGATGCAGATAATGTTGGGATGGTATGCTGTATTCTTCACCGGTTTATATTTCATTTTTCTGGATATTTGCTTCACAAACTTGTTCTTGTTTGGTCCATTATTCACTCTGGTATTGATGCAAGCATGCGCAATTTCTACATAAAGTGTCTTGGGAGTGGTTCAGGTGGATTCTTCTTTAGTGTATGATTCAAACACATTTTTATAGTTTTGGCTCGGTTTAATCTACAGGTTGTCGTCAGAGATATTGTCAGCAAAAATGTGATTGCCCAGTTCAAGGCCCATAAAAGCCCCATTTTGTCGTTGTGCTTTGATCCAAGTGGTGTCCTTTTAGTGACTACTTCCATTCAGGGTCACAACATCAATGTCTTTCGGATAATGCCTGGCTCGTCTGAAGCTGCTTCTCATGTCCATCTTTACAGGCTGCAACGTGGTGTGACTAATGCTGTAAGATGAATCTCAGTATTGCTGCGAACTTTTGTAAAGGATAAAACTTAATATTTTGGTAATGCTTTTGTAGGTTATACAGGACATAAGTTTTAGTAGTGACAGCCAATGGATTATGATTAGTTCCTTAAGAGGGACTAGTCACTTTTTTCCTATTTCCCCATCCGGGGGGTTGGTTAATTTTCAGTCTACTGATTCTTATTCTAGTGCGAGAAATGGTGGATCCAGCTTGATGGCAAAGCCTGCAGTTCATGGATCACAAAATTCAGGATTGCAGGTGCTGACGCAACAGAATGTCTGTGCATCCGGTCCTCCTGTAAACCTTAACGCTGTCAGCCGAATAAGAAATGGAAGTAACGGTTGGAGAAATACAGTAAGTGTTGCTGCTGCAGCTGCAACCGGGAGGTCTAGTTCACTTTCTGGGGCAGTTGCATCAGTCTTCCACAATTGTAAAGGAGATGGTATACGTGGAGATCAGAGTTCCCTGAAGAAAAATTATTACCTGCTTGTTTTCTCTCCATCTGGCTCTGTGATACAGTATGTTCTGCATTCTTCTCCTGCTCTTGATGGCACGATGGCTTTGTCTGGAGCAAGTCTCACTTCTGAAACTTGTCTAGACTATGGTGCAAGATATATGGTTGAGCCAATGCAGAAGTGGAATATTTGTCAGAAACAAAACCGAAAAGAACGGGGGGATAATATTGAACTGTATGGTGAAAATGGAAATTCAGATAGCAGCAAGGTATATCCGGAAATAATGAAACGTGAAAATGGTGCATTCTCTGATGTTTGTGGTATAAGAAAAAATGAAAATTTCATTTCTGAGGAGAAACATCATATGTATATTTCTGAAGCAGAACTTCAAATGCATCAAAATCAGAACCTGTTGTGGACCAAATCTGAGGTAGGCTGTTACTATGGCGAATTAGTATTAATTAGGACTTGGGCGTATTGTGCTAATAGCACCTTTCGTATTTTTATGTGGGCAGATTTATTTTCAGTCAATGCGGAATGATGACTTGAATGAAGGTGATTATGGTGGCGAAGTTGAAATTGAAAGATTCCCTGTTCGTATGCTTGAAGCAAGGTCGAAGGACTTGGTTCCAGTTTTCGATTATCTTCAAAGTCCCAAATTTCATCATGGGAGGTACATGTCAAACCAAATCTGAGTTGCGAATTCTTTTTGTTTTGCCACAATAATCTCTATTGCTTTCTTCTGTAATTTTGTTGTAATTTCTACTCGAGTTTTCTTAAAATGCTATTTTAATGATTTCCTTTGTCATTGTTCAGGATTTCCACGGGTAGTACAGACAATAATGTTCATTTTCAGCCACATGGATCTGTTTTATCGGAGGATGGAAAGGATCTCAGCAGGCGTAACTCGGGCCATCTTGATGCCGTCGCCAATTGTGGCATTGTAGGGACGGGTGAATCTGACAACGGTCTTGAGGCAAATAGGCATGATGGTCTCCAGATACTAACTGAAACTAGCCGGGGCTGTGTAAATAATAACGATACCCCAACAATTAACACCGAGCAGAAAGAAGAGACTGTATATACTAGCTCTGTACATAATAGAGATGGCACAGACATGAAGAACCAATTTGCAGAAGGTGGCGAGTTTGACTAAGGTAATAATTCCATAAAGTCCTCTTGATTTGTTTGATCATTGTGGTTCTGGATTAGTTCTGGGTCGAACGATATAAGGAATTGGAACTTGCACATTTGTTCTATCTTCGGTTGTAATTTTTGAACCGAGGTATTTGTGTTCTTATATGATCTGCAGTGTTAAAACAACGATGGACTCACTCAATGCCTGATCGATTGATCATATACTGTTATATTTGTCCTCAGGTGTGGTGATATTCTTTTATTCTGTGGAAGGGACGCCAGGGGCGGAAAATATATATCTAGAGAGAGAAGCGAATAGTAGATGCTTTGATTGTGGTGAAAGTGTGAACCTTTTGTAAAGAAATTTATCAGATTATAAGCCCAATAATAATAGCTGCCTGCCTGCCTGCCTGCTTGCTTCAATGTGTACATATATACTCTTTATGTTTGCAATGTATTGCTATCTTTCATATTTGTTCTTGATTTAGATAGTGTGAGTATAATAATGATATTTGAATTTATTTCGTGGATCTTAATTTGGAGTGTGAGAGGTTTGTCATTTTCTCTCACCACATGAGACGAAGTAAAGCAAGCGATGAGATGACACTGTTTTTATTTTTAAAAAAAATATGAGTGAATATTTGTTTTATGTGAAAAATAATACGTATATTTGTAGTAAATCACATGCTAAGTTGAAATGTCGTTCTCTTAAATAAGTAGGTGGCTAAGGTGAGAGACGTGAGACTTTACGCACAATGCATAGTCACATTCATGGTTGGAAACAAGGCATGATTTTGATATTTTACGATCGATTGTTATGAATTTAGTTCCACTTTCTTTTGGCCAGTAACGTATTTTTTTTATTTTTTTTTTGGATTTTCGGGGGAAGAGAGAGAGAGGAACTTGAAATGACGATTTTGGCCCGTATCGAAGCTCTCTTGTACTCATTCTTATAGGTAGGATTAAATTTGGAATTAATAAGTGTGAGTCTAATCCGACAAAACTGTTTTTTAAGTGTTGATATTCACGTATTCATCCTGTTCGTTTCCGAATTCTTAACTTATCAATCAAACTTATTATTCTAAAAAAAAAATCAATGAAACTTACATATTAAATTACAAAACTATCCTTAAAATTAAAGTAAGTAATAGATAATAAATAATGTTCCCTAAATTACAAAACTATCCTTACAATAAGTTTACAATCATCATTATATTACTAAAAGGAAAATGATTCTTGCTTTGAAAAAATCCTATGTGGCATCTCTCTTAATCCTTCATTCCTATTTATCTAAATTCTCATTTTTTTGAATTAAAAACCAATATTTATCATATTTATTATATATATGGTAATTTAGCTCTTTGCTGGATAAATTGTATTGGAAGTATTATTTACTTTTACCATGAATTTCATAATTTCATGTAACAATATTCTTTCATTATATTATTTCGTTTCCTTGGATGATTTAGATCAACACACAATCCAAGTTTCAAGCTATTCTAGGAATTATTTGTATCTTCCATTTGTATATATTACACTTCTACTGAGGCAAGTACATATCTACTTCAAGCGTATGACTAAATCTATTGAAATATGTGCTCATGTTCAATCTCATATCACTAGCGAAAGAGATCTCAAAATTTTAATTGCTAACGAGGTTATCAGACTCACACAACATTAGCATCGTATAGTTGTATACGATGAAATATTTGACAAATTGTAAGGTAAGTACAAAGTTAATTTTTCATATTTTAAATTAGTAATATATATTTAGTTTCTTGCAGGTAAAGAAAATAGAAGAAAATAAAATAAAAATTACTCATTTTGATCAATTTATATTATCACTCCGAATAATATTAAATATTTTTAAAGTTCATACTTGAATATTTCAAAATAATATAGATTGATTAAATTAGTATTCTAATATGCTCCTTCTGTCCCGCGAAAGATGAGCCACTTTCCTTTTTGGGTTATCCCACGAGAGATGAGCCCTTTTTTGTTTTGGAAAATAATTAATTGCATTCACACTACCTTTACATTTGCATTCACGCTGCTTTTACATTCTTTATTATTTATTCATACTACTTTTATATCCTTTATCAATAAAATACTCCACTAATTACACCATTACTATTTCTTCTTAGTCTCCGTACCCAAACCAAAGGGCTCATCTTTGGTGGGACGGAGGGGGTAATAGTCACATAATTAAAGACTTCAGAATTCGCTGGATACTTGATTATGACATTGATATTTTTTTATTCTTTTATTAGAAATCATGTCACGTGCTCTTTGATTTTGTCTTTCCTATTAAAGCACCAATAAGAGGCAAGAGAACCCCAACCAGCTTCAATAGTTTTTGAATTAGAGGGAGAGGTGATTTAGGCGAAGTATGATATCATAGTAACAACAACAAGAGGGTAGCATGCATCCAATTTTGAACATATAATAGTGGAGAAATTTTTAGTGTCGAAGGAAGCGATTTTGTCAATTGTAATCAATTGGAATTACGTTATAATTGGTTGACAAAATATGCTGCCGATGTTGTTGTACTTGGTTTAGAATTAGATAAAGAGGAATATTTATCATGATACATACAATCTTGATTGCAACCTGCTTTTATGTATTTATTGAATTCAAAATAATTTTATCATATTTTATATTCAATGTAGTAAGTAATTATGGAATGAAAGTCTTCCCAAAATTCGATTTGAGGATTTCTTAATTATTCAAATAATTAGCAAATAATATTATTGGGGTTAAGGAAGATATTGAATATATAATTACTTTCTAATTAAATTTTGATTAGATTTGTGGTTGACAGGACGATTCGGACCGTGGGGTAGATGGGCCAATTCTGACCCGACGGTTCAATTTTTTTTTTTTTTAAATATGTCAATTTCATAATGTAGGCTCTTAAGTTGAATATTTTAATTTTTTAGAAAGAGAATGGGAGGGTGGTGAGTGAGAGAAGAGAGATAGTAGACAATCTTCGATAAAGGACAACCACTCTTAAGTTGAATCTTTTAACTTTTTAGAAAAAGAATGAAGGGGTGGTGGGTGAGAGAAGAGATATAGATAGCAAATATATATATATATATATAGGGGCTAGGGACACATATGAATTATACAATTACTTTTTAATTAAATTTGAATTAGAACCGGGGACGATGAGACGATTCCGACCTGAAGCCACGGGGTAGACGGCCTGATTTCAAACCGGTGCTTCAACTTTAAAAAAAAAATATGTTAACACTTTTTTAAAAAGATTTTTGAAAAGATTATATTATCAATGTCTAATATATTTGATAAAATTATTAAATAATAATTTCTCGTCGATTTTTCGACGGGTCATACGCTAGTAAAAATTAATAGATGATAAATAGTGTTCCATAGTTCGTTTAAATCCATATTATATGTCTCAAAATAGAAAAAAGGAGATAAAAAAAAAACAATAATTCTATTCGGACATATTATGTCTGGACATACGTGCTTGAAATAGGAAAAACATTGTGTGATTGCCTTCAAAATTTCTTTCCTACTCAGAACCCCTTCCGAAATATCAATCTCACGCACACCCACTCCCAAATTTTACTCTCATCCACACCAAGTCCTAATCTTGTGAATTTAAATTGGGATGAAACTTTATAATTAAAATTTAAAAAGTGTATGTTTATTAATAACCAAAGTGTTGAAACTATGAAAATAAATTATTAGTAAAAAATTCCGTCAAATCCGTATTTTTACCATCGTATGTCTGAACATAGTAAGTCCAAATAGCAATATCCAAAAAAAAAAAAAAAACACGTATACATGTATATGACTTTAAATTTACACAAACAATTCCTACCATCCTAAACTAACCCTGCAAAATTTATTCTACTCCATATAGCTAAAACTAGTAAAAATAAAGTAAACTAGAAACAAAAGTATGACGATGTCGTTTTCCATTTAGAAAGTGTGTTATATCACAGGCCACAAACTATACTAATTTCTTAAATATACTTGATTCGTACCCAAACTCAACCTGCACCAAACTATAAAACTCCTCTAAAAACACCAAATTAAAACATGATAAAAATTCTCAGTCTGCAGTCATTTTCCTTCAAACAACCTTTCTTCTTCTCCTCTCTTTCTCTCTCTCCTTCTCTCTCAAGATCCTGCATTTCCACACAACAAATAAGAATTCACCACATTCAATAACCTCTACCCTAAGCAAGTTTAGGTGGCCGATAGCTACTCCAAACACCCCCTCTAAACTTTCCTTTTTCAGCTTTATTTTTTGTTGCTTCACCTCACATTTGTCATACAGATTGTTGGCAGCGCTTTCTCCCTCCGTGTTCTGTTTCGTCTTTCTTACGTCCTTCGCTGCTTCTCGGAGTCGAAGATGCAGCTGCACATATCACCTAGCTTGAGGCACATTACTGTGCTGCCTGCAAAAGGTTTTAAAGAGTTCTTCAAAGTTAAGATTGGATCGAGAAGGCTGTCGTATCGCATGGTTTTCTACTCCCTTCTCTTCCTTACCTTTCTTCTCCGTTTCGTCTTCGTGCTCACTGCCGTTGATGCCATTGATGGACAGACTAAATGCTCCTCCATAGGTGTTCATAGCTACATCACCATCTCTCTCTCTCTCTCTCTCTCTCTCTCTCTCTCTCTCTCTCTCTCTCTCTCTCTCTCTCTCTCTCTCTCTCTAATCAATCACCGACATAATCCTTTGTATTGATCCAAATGCAGGTTGTCTGGGGAAAAAGTTAGGACCAAGAATTCTGGGAAGAAGATATGAACCTAATGTAATAATTTCAATCAATGTGGAAACAGATTTTGTTATGAAATCCAATACTATTATTTAATTTATATTACTGTTTAATTTAATTTAATTTTTTTCCTTTTTGAGCAGGTGCCTCAAGTGATATACGAAATATTAGAAGAACCCACAAATCCAAAAGAGATAGAATTAGGTCCACAAACATTACAAGATTTTGTTGCAGAGATGAAGAATGAAGTTCCTGATGCCAAGACCTTTGCCATCAAGCTCAAATCCATGGTATTATGCATCAATTTCGCCTCTAGTAATCTTTGTCGTATCTACGTGTGAGCAAACCGAATTGAAAACCGAACAACTGAATTGAACCGGTTGATTTTAGCCTCCTGAATTTCGGTTCGGTTAGTTTTGTAGAAACCGATTTTTTTTTTTTTGGTTCGGCTTGGAATCTGATGGAAATAACTCGAATGGAACCCAACAAGCCGAAGTTTTAATATTTAATTAATATACTTATCTTTTTATCCTAAAAAAAAGCCCTACATGTGATTGTAATTTAATTCACGTTTGATGGTTTTTTTTTACGACAGATGTTGATTAGAAAATTAGAATACATCACAAAATTTCGATTAACCAAAACAAAGTTCAAAGCTCGGTGTAGGGAAACAAATTGATCGGTTCAATTGACCGTTCAAAAAAGTATGGATTATTCGAGTTTTGGTTTTCGGTTTAGTTTTCGATCGGTGAAAACGAACCGTTCGAGTGCCCAAATATGATATGGGCTTCACTATAAAGAACATTACCTAATACGCTCTCTCTCTCTCTCTATCTCTCTCTCTCTCTCTCTCTCACATATTACCTAATGCTTCACTATAAAGAACATTACCTAATGCTCTCTCTCTATCTCTCTCATGAAGGTAACTTACCTTGAAGAAAGAACAAGAACTGCAAAGATACAAGAGTACCTGTACCGTCATGTTGCCTCAAGTAGCATCCCAAAACAGCTGCATTGCCTCTCTCTACGCCTCGCAAATGAGCACTCCACTAACGCAAACGCTAGGCTGCAGCTACCCTCTCCGGAGCTCGTCCCTTCACTCGTGGACAACTCCTTGTTTCACTTTGTCCTCGCCTCAGACAACGTCCTCGCTGCCTCTGTTGTTGCATCATCACTCGTCCACAACACATTGCACCCCGAGAAGGTCGTGCTCCATCTCATAACAGACAGAAAGACGTATGCCCCAATGCAGGCATGGTTCTCGCTGCACCCCCTAACACCTGCAATTATTGAGGTCAAAGCACTGCACCATTTCGATTGGTTTGCAAAGGGGAAGGTCCCTGTCTTGGAAGCCATGGAGAAGGATCAAAAGGTGCGCGCCCAGTTTAGAGGCGGATCATCAGCCATCGTGGCGAACAACACAGAAAAACCGAAAGTCATTGCAGCAAAACTGCAGGCACTTAGCCCGAAGTATAACTCGCTCATGAACCACATTCGTATAAATTTGCCTGAGGTCGGTATCAAAATATCGAAGTATCTAAGGTCTATATAGCAATTCTTGAAGCAAATTAAATCTCAAAATGTAGTGGTGTTTTTTTTTTTTTTTTTTTTTTTTTTTTTTTTTTTTTTTTTTTTTTTTTACAGATGTTTCCTAGTCTCAACAAAGTGGTGTTCTTGGATGATGACATTGTGGTCCAAACGGATCTCTCGCCTCTCTGGGACATCGACATGAATGGGAAGGTCAACGGAGCAGTCGAGACATGCAGAGGAGAAGACAAATTTGTGATGTCAAAGAGATTTAAAAGCTATCTCAATTTCTCTCATCCTCTCATTGCCAAAAGCTTTGATCCTAATGAATGTGCATGGGCTTATGGCATGAACGTTTTCGATCTAGAGGCGTGGAGGAAATCGAACATCAGCCAAACATACTACTATTGGATCGAAGAGGTAACCTTCCAAAACGACACACATTTTGCTTCAACATGTCTATAAATATGAGAAACTAACACATACTGATATCTTAATGATGCAGAATTTGAAATCAGACCTAAGTTTATGGCAGCTGGGAACGTTACCTCCCGGGCTAATAGCTTTCCGCGGCCATGTCCACGCCATCAACCCGTTCTGGCACATGCTGGGATTAGGATACCAGGATAACACCACCATTGCTGAAGCTGAATCAGCCGGTGTTATCCATTTCAATGGCCGAGCAAAGCCATGGCTCGACATAGCATTCCCACAGCTACGGCCTCTGTGGACCAAGTATCTTGACTTCTCTGATAGATTCATAAAGAGCTGTCACATAAGAGCATCTTAGAAAGACAATCACATTTGAAAATGTTTTTATGATTCGTTTTACACCTGTAAATCAGAGACGGGATATACGTGGAGAGGGTTCTTCGTGAGAATTTTCAGGCAGAGGACGATAGCAGCAAGCATTCATTGATTGGCTTCAAAATTTTCAGAACTCTTTCTTGCTACTGAGTTCTTGAATATATACAAAATATTTCCATTCTTTTTCTTTGTTACAAATTAACAAAAAATCTCCTAAATTATGATAGTCATGTTTTTCACCACATCCATATTCAGAATCAGAATAATATTTATCCTACCAAATATGTGAATGTCAAACAACAAGATTCAGATAAGCATATATCACAAAAAGATTAAAAGTCTCCTAAATTATGTATCCATCATCATACAACACAACAGATTATGCTTACTAGTTATTACCACATCCATATTCAGAATCAGAACTATATTTGTCCAATAATGTGAATGCCAAACAATCAAGATTCAAATAAAGCATACTTAACAAAGATACTAAAAATCTCAAGAACAATACCAGCTACTTCTTCCCAGTTACATTTGAAACCAAATCTTTCAAGAACTTGGCAGATTTGGTAACTGGTGAATTAATAGCCATGAGATTGTACAGGACGGCCTCGACCTGCGTGATTGACGGCCGTGATGTGAAGCTCGAGACAACCCTCAATTCCCCTCCCTCCTCCTCAACCAAAACATTCCATCTCTCTCCACTCAAAACCCCATCTCTCACACACTTAAAGATCACACCTTTTCTCTTACTAAAAATCCCCCTCACTTCCAACCCCATGAACGAATAAACAACCTCAAAAGAACCCACAAAGCCACTCATCATCTCTCCAAAATCCTCCTCCTCTTCAAAACTCCACTTAGGGTTGAAAATCACAACCGGCCTCGGATTCAAACTGTCAGTAACCGCCTTCATAACCGCCACCTGAGACGCCTCGGGTGCAAAAAACACTGCCACGTCGGCAGAATTCAGAGTTCTGACATCCTCGTCGAGAACCGATGACATGTCAATGCTCTGGACGAGGATGTCTGAAGAGAGAGAATCAAAGACCTCAGTGGCAGCCTGCGTTAGGCTTTTGTTAGGCCATAAAAGAATAATCTTCATTTGTGGGCCTTTTCTTCTTATTGGCATTTCTCCGAACACTTGGAGGGCCAGCTGAGAGAGCGCCGCCGGCGAGTCGTCGACGACCGGAATCTCGACGCGGAGTCTGGGTTGCTTGATTCTCTTCATCTTTCCGGCGAGTTTGGGGTTGTTGAGGGGCCTCTGTAAGGTGGATGAGAGAGAGGTTTTGGCTTGGAGAATGGCTTCTTCTTTGGTGGCTGGTGGTTTGGGAGACGCGAGAGAGAATTTCGGAGAGATTCTTGATTCAGGTTGAGGCTTTTTCTCATGTGTGTGAAAAATAAGTAGGTGTTC
The DNA here is from genome assembly GCA_029490685.1 of Schizonepeta tenuifolia. Taxonomy (NCBI): domain Eukaryota; kingdom Viridiplantae; phylum Streptophyta; class Magnoliopsida; order Lamiales; family Lamiaceae; genus Schizonepeta; species Schizonepeta tenuifolia. The sequence goes on from CM055956.1 coordinate 104,212,463, forward strand.
ATAATCACAGAGTTGTTTGGTGAATGAAAGTGATGAAGATAAAGTAGTTCTTCTTTGCAAGGTGTATGTGGGAATTGGATTCTTGATGGTTTGGATTTGGAGTTTGGAAGCCATTTTTGGCAGTTGGAAGAAATAAAACTGGTAATGTAACTGAAGGAAGAAGATAAGGAAAGCAAGAAACAGTGCAAGAATTATGAGCCTCAGGAAATTTGTAGAGAGAGAATGGGGAATTGAATTGATTAGTCAAAATTGGTAAATTTAGCTACTGTCCTAATTATTCGATGCTTTTTAGTAACTTGATAAATCCATAATCTAATAGTAGTAATTAACAATTGAATTATTTGAAGGTCGGACTAAAACTGTTAAAAACTCAACAAATACAGAGACGCATAAATATATAAACATAAATTTGTATATAACATTAGTTTTGATGATTGCAGCTAAACGCTCAGCCAGAAAATAACTCAGGTTTAACCATTGTGACACTACGCAGGCATAAATAATCTATACAGATTTACAGAATCCGAAGCAGCAATAAACTTCACTAACATAGAAAGTTTGACAAATCACAAACAGTCTTCTCTAGTCCAACATTATCCCAAGTTAGAGAGTTGAACAAAAAAGCAATAGTAGTCATCAAGCACAGACAAATAGTTTAACAATTAAACCACGATGAGCACGTGGTGGCTCGTCCGCCTTCTCAGGCAACGGGTGGGCGCAGCACGTGATCCTGAGACGTATCAACGGCTGCTGGTGGCATGAATTGCCACATGGCGACACCAGGGTAGCTGATGATAGGCACCAACTTGTTGCCGGCAGCTTGGCTCTGTGCTGCAAATGCAGCTGGGATGTTCGGAGTAGCCGGTAAAAAGCCAGGTTGGGGAGCACTCATTGTCTTAAGCTGCTGCTCCAGCTTCTCCTTCTCCGCCTTTAACCTTTGCTTTTCATCACGAAGCTCGTTCTTCTCAGTCTACAAACATAATTATGAAATAATATGTGATGAGTCCGAAGATTAGCCGTTGCTTTTGAGGCCAAGAACTCTTGTCAGCAGACAATCATAGTGACAAGTCAAGAACTGAGATGAAAATCTTACTTTGAGCTCCTTAATCTTATCCTGCAGATTCGCATTTGAGTCTTTCAGCTTCTGAGCTTCACTTCTTAGTTGAGTTACCATTCGGACAGCATCAACTAAGATGGCAGCTTTATCAGTTTTGGGCGGCCTCCCGGGCTCGAGAAGAGCGCCTAATTCCATGAACCTAGAGAATTGGCCACCACAGTTACTGGAGGAAACAAGCCAAAGAGAAAAACCAGCATGGTGAAACATGCGCAGATGAGAATTACTTGTCATTTAGCCTGTCCCTTCGTTGTTTCTCCCTGCATGCTTTGGAGCTTGATGGAGCACATAACTCAGTTCTACCTCTGTGAAAAGTATAGACTGTGAGGTGACGTATAGTTTGGCATAAATAGTTCGCCTACTATAGTAGGAGTTATGAACTTCACAAGTTAAATGAGGAATATTGGCAACAATTCAGATCAATTGCTTATATAGTCAAAGGAGAAGTCTATATACCGTTTTTTGGACCCAGTTTCCTTCTGCGCATCAGATTCCCCAAATGAGCCATCAATTTCAACACTATCAATACATAAAAACACCACAATAAATTAGTAACAGATAGGCAGTGTGAGAAAGGTGTTCTCAAGCAATCAATAAAAGTACAAAGAGAATGAAGACTATGACCTCAAGTCGTTGAAATATTACAGTAGCTAGAGTTACCTCAAATAATAACTGGATGAAAACCACTAAACTTCCCCCTAAAGACAAGTCACCCAATATTTCTCCCAATCAACAACCAATTGCTCCATTTGGCTGCCTCATATTATTCGAACCCCATATATTACAGTTCCGTCAAAAGATGAAGCAGTAAATCGGATTACTCTCGGAATATCAAACTATAAATTTGAATGGTCTGAATGCATGGAAGTTGGCAGACACAACACTACCAAACTTAGATTTCAATCGGTTCTTTTTCCTTTGTTTCCCTACCCTCCCACCCTCGAGATGTTCTCTGTGTGAATTGCTAATCCCTCATGATAGAACATGTAAAAACATTGGAAAATAAATTAGTTGAGGGGTGGTTGTGAATCTGTGATGGTTAAAAATATTACAGTGGGCTTCATAAACTTCTGCAAAATAGAGTTTTCAAAGGCGATTTCTGCATGTTGTAATGAATGGGAAGACAGCCGTTCTGAAAATCTTCAATATTGATAACTAACACAAGAGCCACAAAATTGGACATGGATAATGTTCTGGGAAAGGTAAAGGAGAACTTTGCATGACTGGTTTCGATTTTGCAAAACTGGGAAAATTTCTACTACAATCAATCTTGAACTAAAATAGGCACCAGTAAACACCTGTCAGAGATTTTGTAGCAGGTGAAGCATAAAGATACTAACATAGTATTTACAATCAGGCCGATGTTTGGCACAAAATCAAGATTTGCAGCAGGCGTCCATTGACAAGGGAAATGCTTAGGGCGATTAATAATTGTTGGGAAACATGTATCAATTAAATTAAGTGATCTTTCTGTAGCACTTATTAGACTAGCTTAAATAAACTAACAATCAATTCCCACTTATCAATGGACCGAAAAAATGAAATTAACACAGAAAGATATAAGAGAAGCAAGGAAGTAAAGAAACAAAATTAGTAACATACCTTATCCCAACAAACTAGAAGCCACACAGACACACACACCAAACAAAACAAAACAAAACAAAACAAAACAACCCCCCCCCCCCCAAAAAAAAAAGAAAAAAAAAGAACAAACATAAATTTGATCTTAGAAACAAGAAACAAGAACACAACACTTAATCCCTTAAAATCACATAATCACCTAGCACCACAACTGATAACACAAAATCAGAATTCATAAAAAAATTCAAAAAAAAAACAAAAAAAAAAGCCCGAACCTTTACGAATTACAAGAACAACTGCATGTCGAAAAAGCCCGTAAATCACACTACAACAGGAGTTGAAAAACAGCACCTGGTATTGGACGAGCCATTCAGGGCTTGAACGGGCCACGAAAACCCGGAATTAGGAGCCGAGAAATTGCCATCCGGAACATTAATATCCTCGAATCCGTAATCGTACAGCCAATTCGTGTTCTCAGGCGAAACCATCTCCGATCAGAAGCCGGAAAATCGGAAACTTTTTTCCGGCGAACGAAAGATCAAATTCAACCGGGTAAAAAGGAGTCTTCCGATTGAATTAGGGGAAAACGAAAACAAAGAGAGAGGAGGAGGAATTCACGTGAGTTGAAATGGGTAAAGAGGAATCTGGAGGGGCAATTTCTTAATATTTGTGGTGAATTAATTTATTCGGATTAGAATTGTGGGTTTTTTTGATGCAAATGGATTTGGGCGTAAGCGTGAAAAATAATAATTGAGATAAAAAAAATGGGAAAAGGAAAGATTCCCCACAGAGACACGCGACTATGTGACGCACTATTATCGGCAGACATAAACTGAGTGGGCCCCCCTCCAAACCCTTTTTTCTTAAGTCAATACAATGTTCCAAGCCCAATTTATGATTGGGCCTCTCTAATCAAAATATTCTTTTAAATCAAATCAAATCAAGCAGAACATTCTTTTATTGGGGTTAATTTGCTTAAAATAAATCACCTCTTCCGAATTTTGAAATTTAACATTACCTTTAAAAGTCATCGATGGCGTAACTTGAGTAAAATTCCACACGTTTTTCTGTAAACACACAATTTTTACATCTCTTTGAATTTTGACATAGTGAGAACCTTCAACGACAAACATGACAATTTTAGTTGACGTGTTATTTCATGTTTGACATGTCTATCTGAATAAGATGGAGCAATAAGGTTTTAACAATTTGGATACGAGATTTAAACAAGTTCATGTCATTCACCATCGTTGGCGAAAAGCACTCATTTTTAAAGTGAAATACGACGTTGTTTTTTCCGCTGAGAAATTCTACGTGTACCAGGTCAGACATAACTTGGGGAATTTTGAAACTTATGTCAAAATTCAAACGAGTGTAAATGTAGTGTATTTACAGAAATTTTTTTAAAAGTCATGTTAAATTTCAAAATTCGAAAATGATGATGTATTTTAAGTAATGGCTCGACTCTTTTTTTGTTTTGTTTTGTTTTTTTTTTTTGGTTTTTGTTTTTTTTTTTTTCTTATTTAAAGCTTGTGGGCTGCGTTACTCCTTATCTCTTTATTATCTAATCATTATTTTTTTTTTCGTGTTGAACAAAGTCAGTTGTTATGAATGGGATGGAGGAACTATTTAGAGGTCAAACGGGTTCAAAATTATTGAGTTTGAATCTTTAATTTATCTCATTTCATTGTGAAACCGTTACACACAAAGTTTTATGTACTACATAAATAAGTATGTTCTAATTTGCTAAGCCTAAGTTGGGAATCAGACATTAGTTTTCAAGTTTAGATATAATTTTGAATCAAACGAGCAGAATATACTACTCCTACTATATAAGTTGAATTTGAGTGAGATTGACCTTATCAAACAGTTAAATTATCATTTAATATAATTATGACTTTTCTATATAATACTCCTACTTATTATTTTATCTTAAAGTGTTGTACGGTGAACCATATCTAAGTCTTTGTATTCGAACCCCTCTTTTACTTGTAGGAGTGCATCTTGGATCTGTATAGATGACTAAGACGAGTCGAACAATCTTATAGTGACACTAGTCAGATCATTATTGGATATATATTCAAATTCAAAACCATCTCATCGAAAAACCGTTCCTTGTGTAATGTTTATCCTTTTATCTCCTGGCGACCCCAATGCTTAGAAATGCAAATATAGTTTGATGTTGTATCCTTGTAGCCCCAATTGCTTACAAACTATAGCGAAATTAAGATACCCAAGTTACAAGTAATAAGTCATGTCATGAATCGACATGCAAAAGGAAGGATGTTAAAAGATTTTAGTTAAGCATTGAGTGAAGCATCAACCTTCCAAGAAACACACCCCCAAGATACCTACCCACCTCAAATTTTAAACTTTTTAAAAGAGGAGCATAGAGAATAAAAACAAATACTATTATTATCTTCAAAAAGCTTAAAATCAGAATAATATATATGGTTCGAAAAGTATCTTCTTTTTACAATTTCCACCCAATGTTGAGATGTTATTTCCAATTGTGAGCTCAAAAACAATGAGGATATAAATGTTGGTGGGAGAGTGAGATGTCTAGCTTCCATTGGTTGAAAATGAATTCATAACAAACATATGATTGAAAATGAGCGGTACACAAATCTTTAAGAAAACGCCCATTTCACTTTGTGGTCCACCCTCAATGTTTCACATCGACTTTCACAAAATTATTTTTGTTGGGATTATATTTATGAAATATTTAAAATTATGCGTTACAAAATAGTCATTATGCTTTCCCAAATCACGCACACCTTCATATGGAAATTACAATAACATATACGAGCACAACATCAAAACAACGACAACGATGATTAATTGAAACGATAATGCTGACAACTCAAGAATTGAAAACTATTGACTCTTTTTAATATTTCATATTTTAAAATTAAAATTTCAAATGACGAGCTAGATCTAAAAAACATAATGTACAAATATTTAAATTCTTTTTTCTGCGTTACAAGTTGAGTTTCTTGATTCGCTGAGAGTTCACTAAAGATAAATAATTTGCGTTTAATAATGCAAATTGATTTAAACTAGAACTACGTATCCATAATCTTTGCATTCGTATGCATATATATCGCATGATATCATATTATTCCATTTTTGGGCGTCTCAATTCTAGTTTTTGCATCCTTGGATCTTTTTTTATTTTAAGGTTGAGATGCTTGTAATAATGAATATTTTTTTAAAACAAAAATATCTCCTTTAGTTTTCTAATTTGTGTAAAATATGCCAATTAAGCTTCACCGAAATAATTTATTGAATTTTTCTACAACTTTCATGGATCCATCTCTTAAATGGGTATTACTATAGAAGAAGTAGTGATGTGAATTATCCAAGAGTTTAAGCCGGTTTATTGAAGAGAATAAAAATAAATATATAAATGGGACTTCATAACGTTATAGATAATTAATTTTCTCACAGTTGGAGTGAAGTATTCTTGAGTCAAAGGGTTTGAATTAGAAATCGCCAACACATTACAACTTACAAGTACTCGAATCAATTTTTTGTAGATTGATTCACTTATTTTATACAATCAACAAATAAAATTTATTAAGTACGTACCTCGAGTAGAGACTGCGAGGTGTTTTCGTCATGAAAAAGAATGGTGGCACAATGTAAACAATTAGATGGACGAAAGCATCCACTTGACATGCTTAGCCAGAAACTTCTTATTAAGTTTGTTTACTATCTCGTGTAACCCCAAATTGCAAAAGCCAACCCCTCATTTTCCACCTTTTAAATGCCTTTTTATACCAACGTGGCTGATGCCATCTTTCATTATCATTATTTAGTCGTTAATATATATGCAGTAAAGACTTTAGCAAATGCATGAATTTTCGACAACACTAACTATTACTATTTCGCTCAATAAATTAAACTTATCGTCGTTGTCAAAATCTATGTGTTCTAAAATTTTCAAGTCACTATCTAATTTGAGTATGCAAAAGAGCATATTGTTAACCTTAATTTTGTGGAAGCTCTCGCTGTTTTCAACTCACCTTTGATGCATAAGTTTGCCTCAGCGTCTTCAAAATTTGTTGGAATTCTTTTTTTATTGCTCTATTATTTTTAGTTTATCGAAGTAGTACTCTATACATAATATTTAATTAAAGTAAAAACTATTTATAATATATTAAACCTGGATTATAAATATTATAAAGTCCAATTATGGAATAATCAACCCAAAAAACCAACCAGTAACTAAAAGCTTGAAATTAAATGCTAAAAGGTATAATTGAGTAATGATATTCGGACACACTCTAGTCAGCCACATACTGAAAAAAAAAAAAAAAAAAACTGTAAAAATGGAAATAATCACATTTTCCCTCTAGGGTTTATGCTTCCCAATTAGAATATATTTCCATTTTTAAAACCTATATTACCATTTTTAGCGCGTGTGACTGACCACAGTGTGTCCGAATATCATTACTCAAAGTTGGTATACTCTAATTTGTCCATTTTTAAAACCTATATATACTCTAATTTGGTATAATCCAGTACAAAATCAAATTAAAACACAAGGATATGGAATACGATTTGATTAATCTTAAAAAACTAAAAAATTGCATTATTTACATTGCACAAGAGATTGGGAAAAATGTAATGAATTTGGAATAACCTAAAACATCAATAAGCAGCAGTAAATCTGGGTGAGAAATCTGTGAAGAGCATAAAATTGCTCACCAAAAAATCTTGATAAATACAAATCGATGAGAAAAAGGGCTAAAAGCTCAGCCCCATACATATATCTATCTGATACAAAGCCAAAATCATCAACTGTACAAATTTTAATGCAAATGCAGTTAGATTTCTGTCATTTTGTTATAAAGCGTAAGAACAATATGCCAGCAAGGGTAATACACAGTAGACACTTTCCTAAAATCTAAAAGTAGTGTGATCCCATAAAAAATCAACCAATGCTCAATCGAGAATCTGAAGACCGTAAATTGGTTTGACGTCGTGGGATGCCAATCTCACAAGCATTTACCCTTGCAGCAAACCGTAGTGAACAAAGTGATTCACCAACGGATGCAGGATCTGGTGAAACGTTGACAAACATCAAAGTCTTCGAATCTCCCCCTAAGCAAGGCTGCAATATGAACAACAACAACAACAAAAAAAAAAAAAAAAAAGTTCAGTGTTTGTAACTATGATAAGAGGCAGTAATAAAATAGTTGAAAATACAATAGTGAATAATCTGAATCTCAGGTAGGGTAAGTAAAACTCAAGTTACTTTGATAGACAATGCTCCTGAAAGTATGTCAAAAGATCAAAGCCTTTTTCAAAAATAATATTCTCATGCAGTAAAAGCAAAATAACTACCTGGAGAAGATAAGTAAGCTTCGAGTTCCTAAACGGCACGTGCTCCTCTTTCTTTGCCAAAGCAAAAATGACATCACTTAGCGACGATAAACTTTTGTTGATGGCCTGATTGATTGTTGATAATAAGGTAAAAAGTCAGATACTGCATGATATTTGCAAGAACAAACAAAGGCAACTCTGTTTTCTGATACCTGAGTTTCTTTAAGACGATCCCCAGTCGACCCACTCTTGGAAAGACGCTCGCTACCAGCGAGGTCAATCAGATTCAGCACACCTTGAACTTGTTGATCAGTGCTCTGCCATGATATGACACAATAATACGTATCAGCAAGTTGCAAAAGAGGAACAAACAGAGTTGCAAAAAAGGAACAAACAGACTTGGAGCATATAGTGATACCTCATTAACACCGATTATTCTTAGGGTAAAAACAAAATGACTCCTAGAGGATTGTTCGTTCATTTGGGTCTTGCCAACAGACCTAAAGAAATAAGATCAGAGAGTATGAAAGATCAATAATATCTTGGTTGAACACTTTGCAACCAAATAGCAATGATATAAGTTTAGAGCAAATAGGGTGAAGAAAGTAAACATTTGGTTTTAGTACCTGCTCTGTGCTGCCCGTTCTAGGAGATAGGCAACTTCCCTGCTACTGCGTACGTCAACAATGGTTAGATCAGAGACATAGGTGTTACCATGTGCATCATGCTTGATAGAATATTGCTTTCCAGCATCAAAGGTTGATTTGTTTGTTGCTAACAGATCACGTATTGCTTCATTGTATATTTCAAGCATTGACACCTGAACGCGCAAAACAGTTAATAATTGACCGAAAATAACTCTGTTTTTTAAAAAGGCACAAACGAAAGACAACAATTTTAATCCCCTACCTGCATGTCATACTTCCATCCTTGGGCTTCAAGCATTTGTTTAGTCTGAAATACCTGCTCTAGTGATCGTGGAATTAAACCTTTCTGATCTGTTAGTCCTGGCTTACCCATCATTGTATATGTCTTACCAGAGCCTGTTTGCCCATAGGCAAATATGCAAACCTGATATGAAATGCATTCATATTAATATAGTTTGTGAAATATAACCAAGGCAAATGAAGTTCTGTAAAACAAGTATAAAATCTACCACATTCTGGAAACCATATAAGTTCAATAAAATAAGTGACAGCTCAGGCTCTTTCTCAAAAAAAATAAAAATTCACAGTTAGTAAAAAGTTGGTAGAGTTTTCTTTATCAGTTAATACAGTCGTCAGCAATCAGCCAAGCATTTAAGGTATCTCTAAATTTAAGACCAATTATTCTGAAGTTAATCACAAAAGATACAACCTTATATCCATCAAGCGCGCTTTGAACAAGCTGTGATATCTCCACAAAAACATCTTCTTGAGAGTTATCAGGGATGAACACTTTGTCAAAAGTGAAGGAGTGTTTTTGCCCTTGCAGAAAACAAAAGGTAGTAAATTGAGAGGAGAATATAGACATGAGAACTATTTTAATGTACTAAAAAAATATATATTAAGCTTTAGAAGGAAAAAAGGACTTACCATTTTGGCTCAAATCAATGCCTCGACCCTGCGCTTCCATTGATGATGGGAATGAAACAACTTTTGCATCATTTCCAACCCCGTCATCAAAAAGTAGGGGCCTCACTCTACAAAATACACGAATATTCCCCTTCAACTCCTGTATCAACAAGGATGCATAAAGAAATTAAGTTTACACTAAATAAAATATTAGATTATCAACAAAGGAAGACTGTTATAATATTTGAAATCAAACAGTTATTATTGTAAAACTAGGTATGTACCAGAATAGTGTTGTGCAATTTCTTGCGAACTTTTTCCCCCTCTACAATTTTAACATCTGCCTCAGCTAGACGATTTTGCAACTCGAGAATCAATGCCTTGTTCTCCTCAAATTCAGATCTAGTTTCCATGGCCGATCGATCGGAAAGCTATAAGGAAATAAAAGAAAAAAAAACATGTACACATCTAAATAAACAAAATTTACACTTCTGACCCTAAAAAAGTACTCCCTCCGTTCCAATAGTATGGTCTCATTTCTTTGGGCACGAGTATTAAGAAACAAGAGTAAATGAATGAAAAATGGTGGTCATATAGCTTTTGAAGAGTTAATTGTTTCCATTTTTGGAATGAGACCTTGTTATTGAGACACCCCTAAAAGGAAAGTGAGACCTTGCAATTGGGACGGAGGGAGTATTAGAGTAAATTACAGAGCTAGGCAACCGACCTGCAACTTCTGATGCGCAATAGCAAGTTGATCCTGTAATCGTTTTATTTGCTCACTTTGAACTGAGCATGTTGACTGAAAAAAATATATATATCCGTTAAGTAAATCATTCAAGCCTTCACCAAGAATCATAAAGTTGAAAAACAAACCTCCAGTTCCACTGTTTTAGTGGTCAGAGTGTCCAAATTTGCTGCGTACTTTCCACTAAAATCTTTGTATTTTGCAACTTCCGCTTGTAAATCTTGAACTTGTGACAACTGCCTATCACGGTCCTCTCTCACTTGTTGCAGATCACCTCTCAAACATGTAACTTCACTGCCTAGTGCTTCTTTCTGCTTGATTGTCTCATCTTGGGATGCCTTTGAAGATCAAGTATGAAATGGTATGGCACGAATATAGAATAAGTATTTGCAGATTAAATTTGACAACCAGCATATTGTTGAAGAAATAATTGTTCAAAAATAAACAATCGAGCAAGTGACAACCATAATATGATGAAGGTGACATCATAATATTATATATGTGAAGTTGGATGTTTTAAAAGTGTTCTCACTAAAATTAATCTCAAATAACAGTTCATTTACATGGTGCTTCGTGCATTTGCATTCTCAGGTGAGACTGAAGGCACAATCTAGATAATGTAACTAGCTCTAAGATGTGTAGATGACTAGATGGTTACAAACCTAGCTTGCAAAGCATGTAAAAACTGGCATAAGTTTTAAAATAAACATTATTGAATAGTTAGGCAATAAAGCATATGCGACAGACCAATATACATAAGCAAATTACATATCTGAGTTCCAGTATAATAAAAGTGTCATCATACTTGTCAGGAGTTGTACAACCATCCACACTGTTGTTCAATTGGCATGATATGGTGAACATTAAAAAAGCCACAAATGAAAATATGAAATGAATTCTTCAGACCAAAAACACTTACTCGTGACACAGAAAGCTGCTCTTGCAGAGAAGTATAGTGGCCCCTCAGAGTGCTTAGGTTTTCCACAACGGCTGCCTTTTCCTCCTGAACACGCTTGAGCGTTTTGTTTGTCGTTTCAAGATCTGACTGAAGTCTACTGTTCCACTGATGCAAACTTGTATTGAACTCTTGTAACCGCCTGTATGTATCATTAAGTGACTGAACCTGCAGAAGACAGTGCCCATGATGACTATTCTAAGTGTTGCACCAGATGAAATTTGTACAAAATCATACTTCAAATTTCCAAGCATTCGCTCCTTACCTTTTGGTTGGCACTAGCATTGTCTAGTTGACTTCGTCTGAGATCTTCAGAGAGAGAAGCTTGTAATTTTTCTGCAGCTAATCTCAAGTCTCTTTCTCTAGCCAAAGAATCCAGTGCTTCCTAGTAGATTCATTTGACAGATTAGTTCAAGACAATCCAAAAACAGATTCATTTGCAAGCGTTTAATGCATCTCAGACTCTTACCACTCTATCTACTTCCTCCTTTGCAAACTTTGCTTGCAATGCCTCCAAATTTTTCCTCAATTCCATAATAATAGAATTCAATTCATCTTCCTTGGCATTCATCATCAACTCTGCAAAGAGCCACCAGAATGTCAGATTTCGGGACTTCCTTAATAAGTTCTTTAGTAGAACAGAACACTATAGATGAAACAAATAACCAAGCATACCCGTATCATTGCACTTCTTTTCTGCCAATTCCAACAGTTTTTTAATTTTCTCCTGCTCTGCGACATAGTTTTCTTCAAGCTGTAGAAACCATTTGATACATTGCTTTAGCCTTCTTATGAAATCAATCATTTTGTCATTCTTTTCCTGCAGAAACATCAATTGCAACACAAAGAAATCCCATCATAACCCAAGTATGAAACTTTTCAATAATATCACTCACTGCCAAAGAACTTAACCAAAAGCATATACTTTGGAATTAAAATCTGCACTACAACGTACCCTGTAGTTCAAATTTTTCTTCAACTTCTCGTTGAGTAATGTCTCGACATCATCTTTGCTGAACTCCATTGCACCACAATCAGAACCAGAGTTGCTTGGCGGCCCACTAAGTGGAGGTAGATCTTGGCCCCCATTTACAACTGACAATGCATTACGAGTTTGTGTTCGAGTTCCAGAGATAGGTGGCATTTTTGTGCTTGCAATCTTTCTCCTCTTATCTATGGAAACCTCATCGATACTACACTTGCTCTGTATAAACGCAGCACCCAATAATAGCATTAAACATAAATATCACTAATTTATGATAATTGGGAAACGGAAAATTGGGAGGAAATGAATCCCATAAAAATCCTCCCTGAAAACTTGCAATTATCTTCAGAATACAGACCTAAGGAATTTTATCTACGAGAACAATATGCATTAATGTAGAAATCCGAGGCATTGAACAACAACAGCAACAAAAAAAGTAGGAAAAATCCCACCAAAAATTCGAGAATTGAAAATTCCGAAAGAAAATTACATTAGTGAAGGAGAAACTCACTTGTGAAGGACTGGAAGGAGCCTTATTCTGGTTCTTGGAAGCCATTTGAATGAGGAGCGTATGTATGTGTAGAGAGAGAGAGAGAGAGAGAGAGAGAGAGAGAGAGAGGATAGTGAAAGGCGGACGGTTTCAAATTTTGTTGGTGGGACCGTGGTTTATTGCAATGGAAGCTAAGGCAGAAAATTTATTATTGCTTTGAATTGCAGGGATCAGAAAAGAAAAACGAAAAAATATTCGAAACACAAAAGGATGATTTGAGTGAAGAGCAACTACAGATTACAAACAGTGAAAACTCTTGATTCCATTTATGAACCCTAAGATTTAAAACTTGGAAAAATGGTTTTGCTACTATCGTCGTCTTTCGAAAGGGGAATGAAGAAATTGAACTAGGACTTTGCTTAATAGTTACTGGTTAAGTCCGTTTGAATCAATGGTGAAGACTGACAATTGTGGTGAGATTTGAATGTTGACTGGGGAAGGGTTTGGAGATCCGGCTAGAGAGAGAGAGAGAGAGAGGGAGAAGCAAGCTTAGCTGAGCCGAGCGTAATTTGAATTTTTTTTCGTAATTGAATAAAGCGGTATTCTCAGAGAAATCCGTTGTAAATCGGAGTTGACGATAATGACCCTGTGCTTGTAATAATAATCAATATCTGTATAGAGCTTCTTGCATTTAATTTTGAACAAAATACGGTATATCACTCTTTTTTTGTTTTAAATCTGATTTTTTTATGTTTTCTAACCAAATAAAATTTAGTGCCTATGAGTATATAAATTCATTCTCAAATCTATCACGAACACATTGCAGTTATTTTCTCATTTTCTACCCAAAAATCTGGGAAATAACATTTCTTTCGAGGTATATCAATATGAGTATCGATAATACTATTCTTTAATAAAACAATGAATTCTTTTCGTGGGTTTTGTTAGGTACATTATATTTCATAAATAAGAGTGGCTGATGCATGACTATAGTTCCATATAAATTGAATTGTCATATTCAAATTATTTTTTAAAACCAATTCACGTGCAGACTATTTGGAATTTTATTTCCATCAAGTAATGTTGTTATCTGCTAAGGGAGAACAAAGAGTCCTAATGTTGGCAAAGTATCAAATATCAGGATTTATTTTTCATTTAGTTAATTTTTAATGCATGTTAATGAAAAACTCTTACTACATTTTGTGGACATTTTACAAGTAAATCTGCTACTACACAATGACAGTTTTTTTTCTTCCTCTTCATAATTACTTAAAATAAAACAAGATATAAAAATAAGTAGAAAGATTCCTAATTGAAATAGTAAACTTCGAGTGTGTCTATTTGTGAAATAATAATAATCCCAAACAAATTAAGCAATACTAGTATTAAATAAAACGAAAGAAATAATAAATCTAATTATGAAGAAAACGACCCTGATTATAAGTAATGGCAACTCATAATTTACATTAACTTGTAATTTACGTTCAGCAAACATATGACATCGAAATATTACCCGATGATCTCATGAATTATAATCAAACAATTCAACATATATATATATATATATATATATATATATACATGGAATAATGCTTATATTTCACTAACAATAATATTTCATTACGTATTAAAATAATGCTTCTGTAATTATTAGAATGATGCTTTTTTATAAGAATCATAAAATATAAATATCATTAATATAAATATCAATAGTACAAATTGATTCTTGATTTCTAAGAGACTGAAAGTTTCGATTTGATCTCCTCAATGTTTGAACATGTCCACCAAAGCTAGTTAGTGGTATTTCTCACTTTAATTTAAGTGGGGTCTGCAATGTCAATGCATAATTAATCAACAGATCTTCCATCTGAATTCGAAAAAGAAAAAGAAAAAGAAAAATCTATTTTATTCCAAAGTACGTACAAAGCCTAATAATAATAATAATAATAATAATAATAATAATAATAATAATAATAATAATAATAATAATAATAATAATAATAATGATAGCATTTTATTACAAAATAGTACAATGAACTGAAACAGAAACTTGACATAAAACAATTGAATTGAACAAACATTAACATTTCCATTTGATTCCCACTTGCATGGATAAAGCCATTTTACCCTTGCTTGAAGAGGGTGACAAGAATTTCCACTTTTCTTACCTTTGTTTATTTCTTGCATGGAATAAACTTATCCAACACACTCAGAATAATTAATAAGGTAGGAATTAATGATATTATTAGTGAGTTGTTGATCAATCAATTTCGTTAGTTGTTGTAATTTATGGTATTTAATTAATTCTCAAAAACTCTAAATCAAGTGTGATGCTTCTTCTCTACAAACGCACACAGTTTGTGCATTATTTTCATAGAAATTCAAACATTATTGTTATGTAACTTTCCAATTCACTAACTCATAATTCTCACCTCACTTCTTTCCTTCGATGCTCACTTTGCCTTTTTCTGGCTAAATAGCCAATTACTTACTTTTTGGCTCGTCCAATATACAAAAAGATTAAATAACTTCATCACTAAAAGAAAAGGATATTTGATCATAAATTCTTACTCCACATAGTTTTGGTTTTCAACATGCATCCTCGTAAAAAAATGGATTTTAACGAATTCCAAATTTGATGTGTGATAATTAATATCATGATGCTTTAAAATATTTGGCATTTCCAGCACCAATTCGAGCATGGGTGAAATTTTTGGTTCAATTGCGTTTTTGGACAATTTTAATCAGAATTGGCGAAAACTTAATCCAACATTTCAGCATGCATACGACTCAATTTTTCAACTCGACATGATTTTTACCAAAAAGTCCGATGAACTCGAACTGGCAGTCTGTTGCCACCTCTTAACTGTCGAACATGAATTTTAGTGTTAAAAATAATAGTCGGGATGCTAATATGGTGGTACATAAGCTAGCTAGATCTTTGAAAGATTTTTTTTTTTTATTTGCATTTTCGGGATGAACCTCCGTTATTATGAGGGATTTTCTTCATTTTGCATGTGTTTATCCGTGATGAATGTAATTAATTCTTTAAAAAAAAGTTTAATATAACGCTAAAATAAACATACTTTAAGCTTGCTTCATTTCTACAGCCTCATGAATTCTAAAATCGATTTAAAATCCGTATTACAAATTAAAATTAAAATTAGAACGTCAAATAGGCCCGACACAAACGGGCTGGGCTGTAAAATTAGTACTGGTAGTAGTATACAATAGTCCTAAATACCCTTTCGGTCCGTGGGCCTGGCCTGGCCCGTGTTAGTGGGTATTTAATTATTTTTGTTTTTTAGCATTGCCCCGTCCTAATTAATTGTGCATGAATTTTATTTTAACAAGTCCGGTATAATGAATGAGAATTTATCTGTTTCCCAAATAGTAAAAGTTTGTTACCGGCAAATTGTGTTCGGCGTTGTAATATTTTCTGTGTGTTCGTGGTATCATTCTTTTACTCGGATTGTCATTATCGTTATATTAAACATTTAGCAAACCTGACGTTGCAAAAGAAGGAACATCATTCGTCCAAATGTTTGTCGTTTTAATTGTTGACTTACGACGTCGTCTCAGTTCTAATTGTAATAGTAATTTGGTAACAGCTTTGTCAAACAATTTTGGATCACTTTCAAGTAAAGGCATAAACGAAATCACTAATAAAATAAGAAAGTTACAAATGGCTGTAGCGTTTGTTTGTTATGAACTTATAAAATTCCAATGGTCAGAATTAAGCCGGAGATTTATTTAATTATAGAAGGCCTGCCCTGCCCTGCTATATTGATTGCATCAATACACTCTCTTTCTTATTAGTTTTGTTTTTTCTTATTAGTTTTGTTTATGCGGTTGGTAATGAGTGATGAAATGCAGTAAAATTAAATGTATTAAAAATTAATTAAGTTATGATGTTGCTACAGAAAATTAGTGTATGTGATTATAATATACTAGTAGAGATGTAGAAAATACATCGTCCAAGTAATAGGTCCGATTTTATTAACTCAAAAAGCAAAAGCAAAAGCAAAAAATTGGATTTCGCTAAGCCAGGCAAATTTCATGCATTGACGTGAAGGAGTGTCGACTCAACCACATATTCATATAAATCATATTAAGGGTTAACCATAAATTTCCAATTATAATTTATATGTATTGAAGAGCCAGAAGCGCAACTTAATAGTAAGACGCATCATCGCCTCCAATCTTCAGATTAGGGATTCGAATCACGTGTGCGTGCGTTGTAACTAAAAAAACACATACATGCATCGAATAAATATTAGCATTAAAATTTCTAAGTATAGCAAAATATAAAATTAGAGCTTATATTTTATAATTTATATTTAATTATGGTGCTTCCCCTATTCTTATTAGAGTGTTTGACACATACCTTACTCACAAAATATTTATTAGAGCTTACATTTTATAATTTATATTAATTATGATGCTTTCCCTATTCTTCTTATTAGAGGGTTTAACACATATCTTATTCACAAAAATATTTATTGGGAAAGCAGTTAAAAAACAAAAGGTGAAAAAATGGAGATGCGGGGCATCGATCCCCGTACCTCTCGCATGCTAAGCGAGCGCTCTACCATCTGAGCTACATCCCCAAACAATATCAGCTTTCAAATGTTTATCTATATCCTATACAAATAAAATTAAATGGTTATGATTTATTTAGAAAAAAAATGCTTTGAGCCTTTGACATGTGAGATGTTGATGGTCCAAATTATTGTAATGGATCGAATCTGGAATTCCATGATTGTTATGTGTATTAATGGAATATTTTCTTTTAGTTGTGTATTAATGGAATGGAAAATGCAATAAATAACTCCATACTTAATTGGATCTAGCTAGTATACTCCCTCAAATGTGGTAGACTCAGAACACCAGCTAGAATTTCAAAAGTAATTGGAGGAAATTATATTTATTTATGTTGGCATAAATTTAAGTGAACGAATTTGTAAGAGTATAGTAGGAGTATGTAATAGTGGGAAATATGAAAAATTAAACTTAAATATAATTAGAAAAAAGAAAATTTGACCGTGCGAACGGACGTTGGAAACATACTGCTCAACTTTTGCAATTTAAATTTGTAACTAGTATGTGTGGGATATTTCTGCTGTCACTGAATAAATAAATTTACTCCTTTACTTCTGATTATTGCATGAGGAACAATAAAACGAGAATTTTGAAATAGAACACTCATCAACAACGCTATAGCAGTAGTAATTAATTAATCATTGTAACCTTCTAACCCAAAAATGAAACCAATTACTGTCGTGGAACACTCTATGAATTCTCGAATCATATAAAGACTTGAGTAAGAAATTTAAATAAAACAAAATGGTACTATCATATTCACACATGGAGATTTTTCATGAATATAGAAAATAAAATTTTCGTGCAGATGAGATAATAATTTATGCAATTAATTTTCTTGAGCTGCAACTGCAAGAGAATCCCCAATGATTTTGGGGATTCTGATCTCCAAGATTGCATCATTCTTGACATAAGCTTCTGATTTTCTCCAATCTGCATGCTCAGGCAATTCAATCCTCCTAACGTAGCCATGTTCCCACCACTGGCTGCTCTTCCAGTTCCTTTTCTTGTTATCTTTTTGCTGCAAACTTATCTCCAAAATCCTCCCATTTTCCACTGCAACTTGAATACTGCTATTACCTAATCAGACAACAATGTTCAGAATAATTCACTAGGCAATTTATGATAAATAATACTCTCTCCTACCCCAAAATTATGTGCATATTCTGGAAAGTCAAATGTGAGTGTAGGAAAAGTAGATGCAAGTCCACAAAAAGTAGAATTAAGTACAAAAGGATGTGTAAAATTGAATTGGATTTTGGATTTAGCAAGCTACTGTATAAGCTGTGCCAATATCTACTGAACTGTATGAATATTCATCAAATGAGCATGAAGTTCGGGCAAAAGTAATCCTCATACTGAAATTAGGTCAAAACTAAAAGTTGTGTAAAACAAAATGCATATTCATCAAATTGGCATGAAAATGGAGCAAAAACAATCAATCGCCCAACACTCGACAGCCAGAACGACGAGAAAAATGTAAGAGAAACTGACCGGAGAGATCTGCTTTGAGAAGAAATTCGGAATCCGTTTGGTACCAATCGACGTTGCGATGGGCGGCGGCGGAGGAGGAGTTGGAATTGGGCAACAGCTCATCAGATTGGAACTCCCAGAGCGGAAAGGCGTCGGACGGATCGAAGAATTTGCCGAACAGCAAAGGGCTGAAGATGGATACTGCTCTGTTCATGGTCGTGGCACTGGCGGCGAACGCGTCTTCTTTGAGAGGTTGGCACCATTTCTGCGGGTTTGGATCTTCGAATTGGATCTGCAATTGTTTGCTACTCATCTAAGGTTGTGGGGAATTTTGATGATATATGATATGAGTGGAGGAGTAATTCTTGAGTTTAGCAGAGAAGGTGATTTGGTATATAAAGCAGAGAATATATTCTGTGGGAATCAATCTGTCAAAGTGTGAAAAGGATGGAACTCCACAAATCCAGAGTTGCAATTGCATGCAAATTACAACCGCTTTATATACTCTCAAAATTATGATATAATTTCATCTCAAATTAAATCGGGAAATTAACTTTTCTTTTTCGCTGCTAAATCGAATCATAAAACAATCTTTTTAATTTTACTTTTACTTTTATTACTTCCTTCTTGTTTTATGGAATAATATTAGATATTTCTTTGTGGAAAATGTAAAATCTCTTTTTTTTGGAAATTATGAGTTATATTTTCTTTTTCTTTTTCTTTTTACTTCATCTACTTTATTTGTAAACATTGGGTTCATATAGTTGAAATGTCCATAAACTTTCTTTTGTAACTTGATTTAGAATTAATAAAAATTTATGACATCCATTTTTCTTGGATTAGAATGAGAATGAAATGGTCATTATTGTCTTTATTCCTAATTTCATGGTTAGTATATTTTTTCATAAAGAATGACTAATCTCATGAGTATGGGCATTCTTTTCCTCCCCGGTATTAGCTATTTCACATCTTCTTGAATGAACTTTATTATTATTATTATTATTATTATTATTATTATTATTATTATTATTATTATTATTATTATTATTACAAAAAATTCTAATAATTATAATTAAATAATATTATCTTATTATAATTTTATATTATTATACTAATTAACTATTAAGGGTATTATAATAATATGAAATCAATAATAAATACTAATATTTATTATTTTTATCATTATATATTATTACTGTTATTATTGTAATAATATAAAAATTATTATTATTACTATTATTAATATGATTATACATATATTACTAAAATAATAAATAATATTAAAATAATAATTTATTATTAGTAATATAATATTACAACTATTATTAAACTAATTATATTAATTATGAAAAAATTAATTAAAAAATTTCATTCCATTCCTTGTGTTTACCAGTCATAGGAATATCACTCTTTATTCCTTTCCATTCTCATCTTCATTCTATTACCAAGGTCATTCCATTCTCATTTTATTTCATTCATGCGTACCAACCATCACCTAAGAATGCAAGAGATTCAATCTGATACATGTGTGCTTTGCAGATGATTTGCTCCTATTTTCTAGGGGAGATATCAGCTCAATAAGACAACTAATGCAAGCATTCGATCACTTCTCCGAGGTGTCAGGTCTGAGAGCCAATCAAGCCAAGAGTTGTGTGTATTTGGGGGGAGTTGACAGTAGACAACAAGAGATTATTCTTATTGAATTTGGTTTGGTGCTTGAAGAGTTGCCATTTAGATATTTGGGAGTCCCTCTTTCTACCAAGAAGCTCACAGTGATGTAATGTCAACCTCTGATAATGAGAATCCTTGCAAGAATTGAATGTTAGTTCTCTAAGTTGCGCTCTTCTATACAGGAAGAGTCCAACTCATAAGGTCGGTGATTTTTGGAATGCAGTCCTATTGGTGCCAAGTGTTCCTGCTTCCTCAAAAGGTATTAAAGCTCAAACAATCTGCTTGTAGGGTTTTTTTGTGGACAGGAAAAACAGGTTTGAGTAAAAGAGCTCTTGTTGCATGGGATCATATCTACTTACCAAAGAATGCAGGTGGCCTTAACATCACAGACATGAAGATATGGAATAAAGTTGCAGTTTGTAAGCTATTGTGGTGTGTGGCTCAGAAAAAAGATAGGGTTTGGGTACGCTGGGTTATTATATAAAGAACCAAGACATCACCACTATGAACATCACATCTCATGCTTCATGGGTGGTGAGGAAAATACTACAAGCTAGGGATACATAGCTACAACTGAAGGTAGAAGATATTTGGAAATCTCAAAATTCTCCATTAGAAAATGTTATTGGGAGTTGAGAGAGCCTTCCGTAAAGATGGCCTGGTTTAGAAGCATTTGGAGTAATGCAGCCCAGCCCAAGGATGTGTTCATATTGTGGCTTACTCTATTGGGAAGGCTTTCCACATGTGAGAACCTCATCAAAATAGGTATGCATTGGATGCCACTTGTTGTTTATGTGAGCAAGAAGAAGAATCGATCAATCATTTGTTTTTTGTGTGTAGCTTCTCAACTCAGGTACGGGCACAAATTTCTACATGGGGGAATATCGCCCGGTCTCCGGTGTCGTGGGAGGAGAAAATGCCATATCTTATATCCCAAAGTCGACCAAAAACTAGGAAACAGAATACATATACGATGCTCGTAGCTGTTGTGGTGTATCGACTATGGAAAGAGAGGAATAGAAGGAGGTTTCAAGCCAAAAAAATCCACTGTGGATTTTGTTGTGGGGCAGTGCAAACCCATTGCTGCTGTGAGAAGCCACCAAGACCCTCAAATAGCTCGTACGCTGAGGGATTGAAGCTTTAAGTTCATTGCATGGTGGTCAAGTGTGTTTGTCGTTGTTTGTAGTTTTGTTTGTACGCTCCAACTTCTCTATTGGTGAATTAATAAAAATAGTTTACCAAAAAAAAAAAACCATCACCTAAGTTTAACTTTAATGAAAGCACAATGATTCAATTTTAGTGCTCGTTTAGTTTAAAGAAGAGAAATGGAAAGATAATAAAATCAAATAGAGGAGAGTAATGGTAACAATAGTTGTTACTTTTATTGGGTATTTGGTTGAACAATGGAAAACAATCACTTGTAAGGGATTACATTTATTGGGAAAAAAAAATTTCTCTCTAATTTGAAGGATGACATTTTGGGTTACTGTAATACCCTGCAAAAATCGGTCTAGAAAAAATCCGAATTAATTAAAACTTGTTGAGATAGGTCCTTATTCCCGGAATTTTAAAAGAAAATATTATTTCTTTGATTGAGAAGATGAAGACTTTGTTTATAAAAGTCAAAAGAGATTTTATTTGAAAATAAAATTCAAATACGATTTCAAATAATTTCATTCTCGAATTCCTAAAATAAGCAAGAACATGAGCATGACACGACATACTTTTAAATGTGAATTTCATCTCATATGTTGCATTGATTTATTTGTGCATGAGTATTTTGTAAGTTAATATCTTATCTCGACTATTATAAGACGAGTCAATCAAGAGGGCTCGTGCACGAATAAATAATATAAGATGAATTATACGTGAACAAGTATATGTGTATATTGTGTGTGCGCATATGCATATATGTGAAGGGGCAGAGCTAGAAATTCATTGATGACCATGCCAGATTTTATTATATATCGTAGGTATTTTATAATAGTAGTAGAAAAATTGGGTCGGAGCTTGAATTATTTAACTGCAATAACACATTATAAGGCTTTTTTTCTAATAATATTTGTATTTCGCTTATTGGCGGAAGTCAAAGCTAGAAGGGAGGGCGAAAATCTGTAAATATAAAAAATAAATTTATAATAATAGCAAAAATGAAATATTGGATCGGGCGAAGGCCTGCTTTGCCAGGGCCCTGAAACTACCTTTTTATATGTGTATATAATTACTTGCAAGGGTTATCATTGAATACATGAATAAAATAATGCATGCTTGGTGTCACTTGCAAGTGGGAAGAACAAGACAAAATAAATAGTTGAGAGAGGGAGAGTAGAGAAAGACAAGAGAGAGAGAAGTAGTTTACTCCCACATGCAAGCATCTCATCATTACCCTACAACACCATTTTCTTCCCCTTTTGAAATTAGTCAATGCATGGCTACCCTTTTCTCACACACACACTAACACACACAAGTAAACATCTCTTAACCTCCTTATATCTCTTTATATTTGGCAGCCACAAGCACACTCTCCCACTGACGAGGTCGTCGTTAACACTCGCAAAATAAATTTGTAGCCTATGCCCACACCTATATAGATAGCGGTAAGTAGGGGTGGATAAAAATACCGAATCTGCCGTATACCGAAGTTATTGTATCGTACCATACCAAAAATACCGAAATTTTCAATATATCGAAATTTTCGGTACGGTATGATACCGTACTAAATGTTTTTGGTATAATAACCATACAAATTTTCGTATATCGGCGGTATACCGTACCATACCGAAGGTTCGGTATATATCGAAATACCGGTATATACCGACACGGTATATACCGAAATACCGTAAATATTATAATTTATAATTTATAAATAAAATTACTAAATTAATACCTAATTACCTAGGTGATTTTCGGTATATAGGTGATTTTCGGTATATAAGTGATTTTCGGTATATCGGTAATTTCGGTATACCGAACTAGGATACGGTATACCGACAAACGGTATGGTAACGATATGATTTTTTTCATACCGAAATTTTCGGTATACCGAAAAGCGGTATACCGAAAGAAACGGTATGATAACGGTATGGATTTTTCCGTACCGAAACTTTCGGTATGGTATACGGTATGATAAAAAATTTTCGGTATACCGTACCGATCCAGGCCTAGCGGTAAGAACAGGGTCGATCCACGAAGAGTTGATAGTATCTTTCTCTTGCCTCCTTCCACCGGTCTTGCAAAAAGGTTTTGGTTTTGGTCACAGTACCCTTCTTGGGCAATACGCTGTAAACTAAATAACTGAAACTAAACAGAAGAATTGATCAATAGACAAAAGTAACCTGGCCTGGACTTGACTCATTAAATATGAATGCTTACTCGGTCATCGGTGCAAATATATTTATCACATGCATGCATCGTTGGTTATAGGACTTGAATGCTGAGATCCCTTTTTACTCGTCACGCTCCCAACAAATCCTTCCCTGACCTATCCTTACTTAGTTGGCGACGCACCACCGGCTCCCTACCTTGGACAGTACCTCTGTCGGAGTCATCATTCAGTTTCTTGCTCAAGGAGCATTAATTACTAGAAAGGCCCAATAAGAAATCATCACGCCTTGCCCAAAAATGGTAGACACCTTCTTCTAATGTTAATCGATCTTAATTGAGATAAGTTATGGAAAAAACTCCTACTTCCCAATTGATTAGTGATCTAATATGTCTTAAGTGATTAACGGCCTATTAATCCCTTAATTGTATTACACCATATTTGAACAAGCTCATTAACATATCGAGAACACATGCATGCAATTATCAAGCACAATTTAGACCTCTCGAATTTATTGGTTCATATTTAATTCATCGTTGTCCAGACCAGGTTAGAGAAACTTAGCTAGACATAATTAAATAAACAAAAGCAAAAGAGATAAAAGAAAACATACTTGAAATGAAATAAAACATAATCTGAACGTCTTGGGCAACGACGGACTCCGACGTTGTCGGAAAGAACATAAATGAAAATATAAAAATACTAAACTAAAAGTGAGCCGAAGCTCCTAACTAAGAATGAGTAAAATCTAATCTATCGGGAGTAGTAAAAAGTAAAAATCCCTTTGTGCATGATTTAAAGTAGTATTTATAGAGGCATGTGTAGGGTTTCTGATGGGCCTAGCCCAGAGTCGTGGGCTTGGCCAAGGGTTGCCTTCTTCTGCAAGACTTTCCTTCTTTAGCTGCTGCCCAGATATACTTTCCTTCTTGGGCAGCTGTCCAGATTCTTCCTTCCTTGTTAAGTGTTGCCCAGATTCGTCCATCCTTATCTTCAAGTGATTTGATGCGATCCGAATCTATACGGATAAGGAAAGATTGACTTGGTTGATTTCCGTCCTTATCTGCTTCTTTGGATAAGATGCATTCATCCATTGCCCAGATGCAAGCTCTGGACGGTCAGCGAACTTCCTCTGGGCAAAGTCCTTGTATTGGGCAAAGCTACCCCATTGAGCAACAACACATTTGATGCTAACTATGTTGTTCAAGCTGGAGTTTCTTCAACTGCTCAGTGCCTTGTATCTATAACCTTCGCCTTCTTCACGGAATATATCACTGTATTGCCCAAATGCACGTGCTCTGCCCAAAACGCATCTGTTGTCCAAATTGTGCCCTCTCAGACACGAAAAGACACAAAAGACTAGACAAAGAATCTATCTAGACACCTTAAATGCACACAAAATAATCACAAAATATGGACTCATCACTCACTCATCTTCTCTCTCATTTCCACCTCCATTAATGCTCTCTCACACCCAAGCTTCCATCTCCACCTCATTCCTCCACCATTTTTGCCACCACTACCACCATCCCTACACTACCAAGGAGAGCTCAAGAGAGGAATAAAAGCTCAAGTGAAATCCTAGGAGGGTACAAAAGGAAAGAGCCGAAAATAAGAAAATAAAGCGGGAAAGCTAGGTATAAATGCCTAAAACTCATCTTTTATATTTTCTTCTTCAAATATCCCTTAGGATTTGCATGTTAGGTGGTGTAGATATGTTTGCATGTTAAGAATGAAGCATTAGGAAGGCCAAGAGAGAGGTTTAGCTTTTGATTCTTCAAGTTATGATATGATTCTTGCTTAAATATTTGAGATCTAAGTATATCTATGCTCTATGTGTGTTTAAGATGAATTGCATGTTGAGTTTTACCTTCAATTTGAGATATTTATGCCATAAGAATTATCCATGTTTAGATCTAGGGCTTATGTGTTGATTTATGAAGCTTGATCTTTGAAAATGTTAAACCTTTAAGTGTTACAATTTTGTAGCATGATCCTTGTAAAATCAATTAGGGCAGGAGGTAAAATCCCTATCAAATGAATTTCGATTGACTTGAAATTTTAACATGTTGTAGCTCTATATGTCTAGTATAACATATCCAAAAGTCTGAAATTTTCATCGAGAACTCCCTCTACACGCTCTACTGTCCACTGCCTTTGTCAAACTGGACAGTTTCATTTCTTCAGTTGTTATCTCCTTGATTCTTCGTGATATGCATGTTTTGCTTTTTAGAATCATAAAGTAGGCTTCTCAAGATTTCCAGAAACACATAAATAAGCCAATTTTTCATCAAGTAATGCATCCTCTATAAATTTTTTTAGCGAAACCCTTGTGCAGAAATTTCCAAAAAATTTTCTAGAAAATGTTCATATATGAATCTGCCCAAAAATGTGATTTTGATGTGTTTAGGTGTTTCCAAAATGATTTTTGACACCTTGAAATGCTAATTGGTCAATTTAGCATGTTGTGTCGAAAGGACAAATCGACTGAAGGTCGTTTGCTATTTTTACGAAGCCCGTTTGAATTATTGCGCACTAAAATGAAATATATATTTTATCCCTAAATTCATGTATATATATTTATTTATAAGTTCTTAATTTATAAAATGAGTTTTTATAAATTAAAATGCTTATTTTTTAAGAAATTAAGGTTGGATCTTTTCAATTATTGTCCCAATTGACTTGTATGCTGAACTTGGGCCAGACAGAATAAATGTCGTGTCCAAGTTGTTTATTTGTCTAGGTAGATTGAACCATGTTTAGTTATTTATTTATATATTGGGCTATTAGGACTTGAGCCTTTTATAGATTTTCAATAAGTGAATATGCATATATTGGGCCACCCTTATTAATTAAATATTTATTTAAATAGATGTCTAACTTGCTTGATTCAATTGTTGGCTTATGTCTAACTATTTGATTATTATATGCTAGTTCAATTTGATTTATTGCTTGCACTTATATGTTTATAACTTGTTGAAGGTCCAATATGATTTATTATTTATTTTTTGGACTCTATATGTGGGTCTTGGTTCATACTTGTTTAATTAATTAAGTTGACTAATTAAAATTAGTCAAAGGTTCAAGATAAATTAATTAAGTTAATTATTAATTAACTACATGATGATTAGCATGTACTTATGTGACATGATTTGATTAAGTATGATATGCGTAAGCATGTTGATTAATGTATGCTAATTAATTATAGTATTAATTATGTGATTAATTCATCATGATTAGATTAATTACCAAGCTTAATGACATGCTATTATATGATCAATTGTTCATGGCTCAGCTAATGATGATTGCTGATTAATTAAAATTAATTAAATGAGTTATATTATGTAATACGTGCTTAATTGCTTAAGTATATATGTCAAAGCAAGACATGATTAAAGATATGACATGTATGTATGTGTTAATTGCATAAGTATAGTATGAATGATTTACATGATGAATAATGTGACATGCATACTTATATGAATCGCGATGAAGCATGACATGACATATTATGGCATGACTTGTTTTCAAAATCAAGTTTTGAATAACGAATTAAGATGCATGCTCTCAATAAATGGTCATTGATCCAATTTCTCTAAGTTAAAACCTCAAGATGATGCCTTGATGGACTTTTCATCTCCAAAGATAAAGACCGGGAATAGGTTGACCTTTAAGTTAATAGGATAATTAATCTTGATTATTGTGATGTCTAACTGTATAGATTGTCATATAGGAGACACCAAGTATTAGGGATGCAAGATGATACTCCATATACGACAAGGACAAAGGTGGGTTCCAATTTTCAAACTATGGGTTATAAGCTCCACGGAGGTAACATTTCGGGTTAATAAGCCCTAACTGCTATCTATGAAAAAGTGATATGCATGCTAAAATGTTTTATGCTCTCTACTCGTGTTTACCATTATGAATGACTTTACACCAATATTATTACGATCGGCCTTGGGACCCGATCACCCCAAGGTAGTGCACAAGGTTCTTATGACAGTTCGGAGAGTGGGAGTGGCTCCCCACTCGAAGAACCAGGGAAGGTAACATGATAGGTGAGTTAAGTGCGGGCAAAAATTATGATAAAAATGTTTGACATATACTTGGGATAAATATTTTCTTTTTAAGTATCTCCCTTATATATGAATGTGAACATGCTATGTATTTCAATTGTTTTACAAAACGTTTTTCAAAAAGGGGCACGAACCTCACTGAGTACCAAAAGTACTCATCCCAAAATGTTTTCTTTTCAAAACAAGTTGAGTGACGAACGAGATGGAGGTGTGTTGGCATCGGAGATGTTTTAGATGACGATCATTCGGATCATCATCTCTCCTTTCATTCAAATGCATGTTTGTATGTTTAATCCAAGTACAAACTCATCAACGTCTATCATTCTTCAGACTTCGACTAAATCGATCGCGGTTAGTCTCAATCAACGCTACCCCAGTGCGGGGCCAAAGCGGTCATACTTTGACTCCAAGACGATCAATCTAAGGTAATGAAGACAAGTTGACGAAGCTTCCTCGATTTCCTTAAAGCCAAGTCTTATGTATTTATATCTTATTGTAAAGTCAACTTGTAAAATCAACGGTTTATTGTATGGTTTCAAGTAACAATCCGATTATCCGCATAGACCAGGTAGCAAGCTGTTATAGTTACCCTCAAGTAAGGGTAATAATTAACTCACTACCCAAATAAACGAGTATGAATTCAATCAATTAAATTTCTTTCCAACCTTCAAAAAATTTCAACCAAATTCCAAACCAATTCCAGCAAGGTCACAATTAAATAAACAAATACCGGACCAAAATGGCAAAATGTAAGTTCGTCCTATATTGAAGCTATATTATTATGGCATCAAAAAATTAAATTGACGCACATATCGTTCGTGCTAGTACGTGTCAATAGCAAGATTTTATTTTCAAGTGTAACAAAGAGGCGAAAAGTAGTTGATTTGAAAGATGTGATGTAACTCGAGTTGAAATTGAAGGAATATTGAACTTATAAAATTAAAAAGATATTTGTTGGAGAACTGATAAAGGCGTTATATGGTGTAAATTGTAATAAACTGAATTAAGATAATTAAAACTTGTAAGAAATTGAAAGAAAGGGAATCTTATTCTTGCTGGCAGGCACAAAGAATAGTTTTGTTGATCATATTGGAAAATAAAATGCAGCGAATCGAGAAAAAGGAGAAGATGGAATTGATATGGAATTTTAATTTAATTGATTACTTTATTTGAGGGAATTTGTAATTTTTGCAGTTGGCCTCTGCATATCCGTTCACTCAAAAGGCAAAAATGGTATGAGTAGTGCAAAATGGAATCCCAATATGTGGAATATTATATGAGTGTGTGCTAAAAAGACACTTTAATTGGGGAGATGTAGACTAGTTATGATTGGAAGAAGTTAATCTTTTCTTTTATCCCTAGCATGTTTAATTGGACGAACTACATAAAGTGATTTTGTGAGCATAGTAGTTGTTAAATGATGATGATGATATGTGACTTCCAACGTAAAAATTATATGGTTGTTGATGATAGTTTTATTTTAATTCATCATTAATATAGTAACACATTGTACATAATATATTATCTCCTTCCCCTCCCCCCCCAAAAAAAAAACACTAAATTACTTTAACAATGAACTTATTAATTACAATTCGAACTAGAACAATCGCCAGTCTACATTCCGCCCATGCCAAATTACACTAAAATCCAAACGTCCAAATTTTCATTTCCTTTTAGCTATGATTTAATTACTACTAGAGAATTCAGTCTCAAACATGGACCGACTTTATTTCTTCACTAAAAGTTTGAAGCATGAACGAAAAATATAATAATAAAATTGTATATAACCAATAAATTTAATGAAGTCTATTATATGATTGAATGTAAATTGTAAAAATTGGACTTTATAAGTATAAAAGCATTATTCTTATTTTAAAAGCTATTCTAGGAGTTTGCTAACAAATGAACGAATTGAACAACATTGAGATCAATTTGGAAGTCGGATCCCAACTCCTGAATATTTTTTGGTAATCCCAACTCATGTATATTGTAGTATTTGACAAGTAAATGGAATATTTACTTCTGAAAAATAAGTTCAACTAATTTTGTTACTTTAAATTGCATTGAATCTGATCTCATTGAACTTACAAAAAGTTTGTTTGTACAATAGTCCTATTGTTACTTACACAATAAATTGTGTGAAATTAGTCAAAAATTTGAATTTAGATTCATACTACTGTGTGATTGCTATTGAATTATATATATATAACACTGAATATAAGTTTGGATTTAAGACATTCACTCCGGAGGTGTTAGAACTCAACTAAGAGTTGCAGTGTTCAACGAACATAATCGAAAATTCATGCATAATTTTCAAAAAAATGAAAAACGAATTGATTCAATTTTAACTTTATAATTTCAGTCATCCCGATTTGATTTTCACTCATGTCAAAGTCGAACCGTGAATACTCATCCTCACATAAAGGAATATGAGTTTTCTAAATATTTTCCTTCAAAAATAAATAAAATTTTCAAAATAACTGCTGAAGCAATATTATAGCTGCATGAAGTGAAGTGTTTACAATCCTTTTATTTTCTAAATACAAAATAGATACGTATATCTCATGAATTCTTAATATATTTTTTACCCAATTCAAACCCCTCCTACTATATGGCATGATCACATATTCGCGCTACAAATTAATGTAAAAGAAATAGATAAAACCCAAAGGTCGCGGCGGAGTCCAAAAACAGCAAATGAAAGTATTGAACCAGAAATTCACAAACAAGAAAACAATCAACAAAAGAAAGAAACTATCCCTCTGTTTTTTCTTTTCTTTTCTTTTTCCCCTTCAATATATTATTTTTTTTTTTTATAATTTTGTTTATCAAGTCAAAACAAATTCGTAAATGTTAATGTTGCAATCCCATCTGGTGGATCACGACAATAGACCCCAAGCTGACGAAAATCCGTCCTTCGATTCACCTAGACGGGATTCAAGAATTTATTTCTCAATTTTCTGGGCCAATTTATTTATCCCGTTTCTTGGATATCATCGCTTCTTTCTGCTGCTTCATGCAAACTTGAGAGCAAAATTCCGATATTTTGGTCGGAATTATTGTTGGTTGATTTCGGCTTTTGCAGGTTTTAAGGGCTTTTAATTCCCACGTTTTTCTTGGAATTATTGGGGAAGCAAGCGCACTCAAAAATCAAAATTGTTGGTTATTTCAGTTTTTGCCGTTTCCCGACCAATTTTTTGCATGATTCCGACTTTTTGGTGGAATTGACGGTTGAGGAAATGTGCTTAACTTTGTGAGCAGAAATGAATTGGGTGTAATGCAATGAGAAGCATTTTGCAGAATTGGGAAGATGAGGTTTCAAAAGATAATTATAAGAGGGGGTTTTATATATATGGCGTTTGTGTTTATGCTGTCAATTACAGCGGTGATCGGTGTGGAGAGTGAGTGGGAGGAGCGAGAAACCTTACTCAAATATTTGATCGAGGCAGGGGAGATCAATCATGATATGGTACATTGCTCCAACTCTTGTTTCACTTAGCTTTATGTGCATTTCTCTATCACACAACACTAGAATACAATGTTGTGTGTGTGTGTGTGTGTTTGTGTTTGAGAGAGAGAGAGAGCGCGGGGGGAGAGATTTCTGCTGCTTCCAGTGATACTTTTACATATTTGCTTATTGATGATGAATTATGCTGAGCTGAAAATGATTGTTGTTGTTGTTGTTGTTGTTGTTGTTGTTGTTGTTCATCAGTTTGATTTGTAAAGGCAGTATTGAAGTGTTTTGAAACTTTCTGTTTTTTTCTTGTTTGTTCCGACAGTGTGATTTGAGTTTGTAGTTGAAAGCTAAGATTCAACTACTTGCTATGCTTCAAGAAAGCCCCCTTGGATAATATATTAATATGTGCCGGTGTTTCACCTATTTTGTGGCTAATTCTTCTCATTCCTCTAGTTTGCTGAATTTTTGGGGAGCTGTAATTTCAATAAGCAAGCATGTTGCATAATTCTTGGATAAATTATTCTTTTCCCATCCATAGACACGACAAACCTAATGTGGAAAGTTCATAAGTTTGCTAGGACAGTAATTTATTCTTTGGTTTTTTCATTCTCTAATGCTCTTAAGACTCTGCTTCCAGAAATGTCCAGGAACGAATTTTATAGAGATTTCGCCAAATGAATAAATGGAAATTAAGTCATTGTCTTGTCACACTTCTAATAGTTATGCATAGTTGTGTTAACGATCCTAGTCTCAAGGGCTTGTCTTTGCTGCAGGCTCAGTCACTACGGAGTGAATGCAGGCACGAGTTATTGCATGCCAAGAAAATGTTGCAAGATATTGAACTATGTTTCAGGAAGGATAGGTCGATTAGTCGTGAGGAGTTTTATGGTGGGTCATCCAGAGTAAAGATGCATGATGCTCTCAATCCCGTTTGCACTCAGGTCAAGAAAATACTTGTAGATTGTTTACGGGAAAAAAACCTTGTGCAGCCTGTTACTGGAGAGAAGAAGGATTTGGATACTTGGTATGACAGGTACTTGGGATCTATACAACCTTCTCCCAGACGACGTGAGTTAGCTGACAAAACGGGAGAACAATCTGATCCACTCCCAACCATCATTCTTGCTGTCGGTGTAACTGCATCTCTGACCTTTATTGTTTCTATTCTGCTGTTTTATTTCTGCTGCGCGGGTAGCTTTGCAGCAGGTCGAAATGATGAGAGACCTCTGCTCAGCTTGAGCTTAAGCGACAATTCCGTTGGTAGATTATGTTTCTCTTCACCTCCTTAGTGTGTCGTAGCTCAATCTGTTTTTCCTAATTCCTCTCACTCTTGCTTATTTCTTTTGCTTTAGCCTCTTCGCGGAAGTCATTTGGTGCAGGAGTGTCGTCAAATGAAGAAAAGCTTGGTAGTCAGTCTTTCAACAACAAAAGTAGCGGAAACGTATCCTTGGAGTCGCGTTCGATGGGCAATTTGAGCCATAGCAGAAGCAGTGGAAACTTATTTGTGGAGGCAACTCCTAAGTCGCACTCTCTCAACAGCTCACATACTCGAAACAACTCACTTTCTCTGAATGATTCTCAACCAAAGAAAGAGAACTCTCTTGGAACCACTGGAGACGATGCTTCCAACACCGCGGAAACTTCTGTTCCAGCGCCGCCTGGAGTGATTGTCACGCCCATTTTTCCGCCTCTAAAGCCGCCTCCCGGAAGGAAAGTTCCTCCTAGTCCCCCTCCCGTTAGCTCAGCACCTCCTCTGCCGTCTGCTCCCACACCTCCTCCACCCCCAGGTCCAGCTCTCGGACTACCGACACCACTAGGCCCAATGCCACCAGCACCTCCAACTCCCAGAGCTCCGCCACTGCCGGCTCCTTCAAATGGTCCTTTAGCACCACCACCTCCTCCTGCTAGAGTTTCTGCTGGTCCGCGTCCTCCGGGACCTCCACCACCTCCCCCACCGGGCCCCAGGGGAGCTGGTCCTCGTCCGCCAGGACCACCACCACCTCCAGGTATTGGTGGAGGTCCTCCACGGCCTCCACCTGGTGGTGTGAGGCCTCCTAGGGGTCCAGGAGCACACCATGCACCGAGTTCTTCGGTGGGGGATCTCGATCTTGGTGCTTCTAAGACGAAGCTGAAACCTTTCTTCTGGGACAAGGTCAATGCCAGTGCCGATGATTCAATGGTTTGGAGCCAGATCAAAGGCGGGTCTTTCCAGTAAGTTTAGTTTCCATCCAATTGAATGATGCTCTTATCATTTTTGGATGTGACTTATAATATAACCATCTGAAACAGGTTCAATGAAGAGATGATCGAAACTCTATTTGGATGTGCCCCTACAGGGAAAAACAAGTTTTCGACGAGGAAAGAGTCTGCCCAGGAGTCTCCTAAGTTCATTCAAATTATCGATGCCAAGAAGGCACAGAATCTGTCGATTCTGCTCAAAGCATTAAATGTGACCACAACAGAAGTCCGTGATGCACTTGAAGAAGGTCATTCTGCCTCCCTTGTTGTCTCTGTTTATATGCGAAACGCAGTTCAACAAAAGATAAAATGTAGCCATTACAAAATGGGAGTCTCTGTTTTGTCTAGAGAATCATTTATGAATCAATAAAGTTATCTAAATTGCCTAGGTTAACCTTAACCGAATCAGGAAAAACAACTACAAGAAAAGTGTAGACACTCTATTGGACCTACCATAACAAGGCTGAAGAAATTGTTTCATTAGAAAAATTAGATTAAGAAATGAACACTGATTCTAGTCTTAAGAAGCTGCATATTAATGTCGATGATTTTGTAATTGTCCCAAGGAAAGTATGGACCTCACGAAAATCAAAAAATGCATGCATGTTAATCTTATCATGCTCTTATTATAGATTGTAATCAAGATTGGAGATGTTTGGTTTCTTTATTTGTGGTCTTCATCAAGTGTATTTTGTACTTGTTATTCTTCTGCCGCTTTTCAAATGTGGAAAATCACATAACAATACGACGTGTTTGGTTATGTTTGTGCATTTTGTGATTGTTCCAAAACTCGAGCACTTTGCATAATGAATAGTGTATTTTGCCTAATAAAGAACTTTTATGTAGAATACTTCTGCTTATGTTCTCCTTTCCCTCTTGTGATAAACTATGAGAGATTATTATTTCTCATCAATATCCGTTGCTTCAAATTATCTAGGTAACGAGCTTCCTGCAGAACTTATTCAGACGTTGTTAAAGATGGCGCCTACACCTGAAGAAGAATTGAAGCTGAGACTCTTCACGGGCGAGTTGTCCCAGCTAGGTCCTGCAGAACGCTTTCTAAAGATCATGGTCGATGTCCCGTTCGCATTTAAGAGGTTAGAATCTATATGGTTCATGAGCATCCTTGAGGAGGAGTCGGCAACGTTGAGAGACAATTTTGTGGTCTTGGAGGTAAGATACTGATTTGGCTAATCTTAAATCTTTATCATATATGAGAATGAGGTTTTACTATTTTTATAAAGATATAAAGGTTAATCGACCACATGCTTTGAAGGGTTGAAATTATGAGCTTGTTTCGTTTGATCCCTCAAATGCTCGAATCATATGTATTGTCAATCTGATCTATCATTCAAAGTAAATGCTTCTACGTAGGTGTGTTGAGTTTCACTTGTTTGATAGTCTAATCCCTACACGTTGCAGGCTGCTTGCACAGAATTACGGAAAAGCAGATTGTTTCTCAAACTTCTCGAGGCAGTTCTTAAAACGGGAAATCGCATGAACAGCGGGACATTCCGTGGTGGTGCACAAGCATTTAAGCTCGACACGCTTCTAAAGCTATCAGATGTGAAAGGAATAGATGGGAAAACTACGTTGCTGCACTTTGTCGTTCAAGAAATAATCCGAGGGGAAGGCATACGAGCTGCTCGAGCAGCTAGAGAAATGCGGAGCATGTCCAGCTTCCAGTCTGATGATGAGCTTGACGACTCTATCCTCGACACGGATGAGAACTTCAGGAGCCTCGGCCTTCGGGCCGTCTCGCGTCTGGGAGGTGATCTCGAGAATGTCAAAAGAGCTGCAGCTTTAGACGTCGACAGCATAACTGGAACGGTCGCGAGGCTCGGTCATGCGCTCGTAAAAGCGCGGGACTTCCTAAACACAGAGATGAAGAGCATAGAAGGAGAAGACAAAGGGTTTACAGAGACATTACGGAGTTTTGTGGAGAATTCTGAAGGTGATGTTAAGAAGCTGCTCGAGGAAGAGAAGCGAATAACTGCGCTGATCAAGAGCACGGCCGATTACTTTCATGGCAATTCGGGAAAGGACGAAGGGTTACGAGTATTCACCATTGTTCGTGATTTCCTTGTGATATTAGATAAAGTTTGCCTTGAAGTGAAAACCACACCACCAAAGCCAAAGGAGGAGAAGCCTAAGGAGGATAAGCCTAATACGTCAACTACAAAAGACGAGAAACCTAGTGATCCGAAGCCTGCTACGCCTTTGGCAGCAGCTGCTCCAGCCATAGCCAAGAAGCGTGCTGATAGTTCGGATAGTTCGGATAGTTCAGATGATACGGATGACTCGGATGATTCAAGTTCAGACGATACATCAACCACGAAACAAGAGAAACCAGTTGCTAAAGCTCCGGATTCTCAAAAACCAACTCTTCCGCTGCAGCTGAACCCGGCCAAAGCTAATACGCGTCTGGATAGTTCAGACGACTCAGATGAGTCAGATGAGTCAGATGAGTCAGATGATTCAAGTTCAGAAGAAGAGGATAAGCCTAACACGTCAGCTAGGAAGGAAGAGAAGCCAGTTGATATGCCTCTGGATTCTCACAAACCAACTCCTCCACTGCAGCTGAACCCGGCCAAAGCTAATACAGGTCAGGATAGTTCTGACGAGTCAGATGAGTCGAGTTCAGAAGAAGAGGATATGCCTAATGCATCAACTACGAAAGAAAAGAAGCCAGTCAATATACCTCCAGATTCTGCGAAGCCTACTCCAGCAGTCATAGCTAATACGCATCCGGATAGTTCAGATGATTCAAGTGCAGACGAGGACGAGGCCAAGGACAAGGACTGATGATGGTAATTAAATCAGAGAAAGGAAATGCAAGAAAGCTTCATCTTAGTTGACATCCTGAATCTCTGATCAATCCGTTTGGGTGATTTTGGCCAAGTGTAGAAATTTTTTTATGCACATCATTTTCCCCCTTCTGTAACTGTTTGTATCTTGTAGCTGGTGTTTTTTTTATTTTTCATTTCCTTCCTGCTGTCTGTAATTCTTGTTCCTTAGATTAATAGAAATAGATGTAAATTGTTCAAAGATCAGCTCTTTCCTTAATTTACAGAATTATATTGCGGCGTTTAGTGTCTTGTCTTTTTCTTTTGAAATTCAGCTCTTAATCGATTAGCAGATTCAGACAATTGAACCATATAAAAAACCCAATTTATAATAAATTGCATACAAAGTAGGTAAAAGATTTTGCAGCACACTCGCATTTTGATTTCTGCAATTGGGCTTGACCCTACCAGGAATTTAGAAAACAATCTACGCGGGGAATTCTGGGTATTCAATTTTAACAAAATAAACCAGAAATATCAAAACTTGCATTGCAATGAGATCCAAATCTGAAAGAGAGAGACATAAACTTTTACCTAAAAAATATTCATTTCTTGAATATCAAAATGTAGCTTTTTAGCACTTAAACCAACATCCATCCCCATTGTTTTGCACAAAACCTACCACCACCAACTAACTACAAACATAGATATCTAAAGACATAAGTCCTAAAAACTGTAATGTAACCCTAAACAGAATTCGGAATGGTGAGGCACCCTCGACCTAATCGTCGTCAGCGGTAGGCTTAGAAGATCCAGTCTTCTTCGGCAGCAAAAGGTTGTGGATGTTGGGCATCACCCCACCGTTTGCAATCGTTACATCACCCAGAAGCTTGCTCAGTTCTTCATCATTTCTGACGGCCAATTGGATGTGTCGTGGCACAATCCTAGTCTTCTTGTTGTCTCTCGCCGCGTTGCCAGCTAACTCCAAAACCTGTACCAACAATTTCGCTTATTAGCATTTATCAATCCTAGAATTTCCAGATTGAGATGATAATTTATTAAACTCAAAATTCAAAAGAAAAAAAAGAATTTTATAATCGATCCGAGCAGGAATAAACAATGAAACTCTAAAAAAAATTAACATCCCCAAATAAAAACGAAAGGAAATAATCCGAATTCAACAAGTAACCAACTAACACAGACATCAAATAAAAAACAACAAACTCCCAAGAAAACGGTATGGAATTATTCTCAAAAACCAGAACCCTAGCTTTGGGGGGAAAAAAAGAAAAAAAATTATGATATCTAATAGGAGAGGAGAATTCATGCAAAACGATCATTATTTACCTCAGCAGCCAAGTATTCGAGGACGGCGGCAAGATAGACCGGAGCTCCAGCGCCGACACGTTCGGCGTACTTGCCGGCCTTGAGAAATCGCGCAATTCTACCGACCGGAAATTGGAGGCCCGCCTTGCTGCTCCGTGATTGGGCCTTCTTGGCTGCTCCAGATCCAAGCGTCTTGCCACGACCTGCCATTTCTAATCCCCAAAAATTCGACAAGAATTAGGTACGAAGAATTGAAAATTTTGGAGAGATCAGAGAAGATAGGACAGACTGTTAAAAGTTGAAAAGATGGAGTGGCGGTGGAGAGAAGCGGTAGGAATATATATATATATACCGATGAAAACTGAGTTTGCACCAATTGGATTGAAGTACGCGGATTGTGGTTAACAGCCGTTGATAAGGTGATGATCGGACGATTAGATGTTATGCCAGGTCATCTCTTTGTTTGACCATTCTACCCCCGAATTGTTTTTAATCTGCTGTATTAAATCGTCAAACGGCGTAAAATAAATAAATTCAAGGGGATGAGGCGATCGCTGGGTAGGCCGTTGGGATTATATTTAGAGAAAATCATCGTGCATATTCATTTTGAAGATAACATGTACTCTTAATATCCATTAAGATAATTTACTATCTTATATACTCACTTGGTCTATAAAGTGTACTTTCTATCATTTGTTTAAGTCATTTTTTATTCAACTGTGGTACAATCATGCAACCAATCTCATCAGTTGACTAACTTTTTGAATAAGGCCAAAATTTATTTGAGTGCATGCATGCAATGTGTAAGTTTCACGTGAATAAAGCCTATTAAAATTGGCATGCATGCAAAAATTGTACCAATTTTAACAGTAATTTTGCATGCGGGTAGATATAGAATTGAATGCATTATTGAATTGGAATTTTTCAGCCTATATAAGATTCATAGTTTGAAGGAGCTGTATGCAAACATAAGAACGAAAAAAATAGAGAGAAAACTTGAGCGAATATTAGATCGAAGAGTTATAGTAGTCATTACCGTTTTTCAAAGTCAGGTAAGCATGATACAAATTTTTATTATTTAAAAAAAATAATAATACAGATCGACAAAACACTGTACAGCTCGGTAGTGTTTTAACGCGAGCTGTATAATTTTTACAGGATCTGTATAATTTTTTTTTAATTATATTATTTATTTATATATTTATGTTTTGTTATATAGTTTTATAACATTATTTTTTGTATTTTACAGAAATATCAATTAGGCATCTTTCAAACGAGTTGAATCCAAGCTAGAAGAGAACTAACATTGATTTTGCAATTTTCATCTCCAAATGTAAGTATTTAAAATTTACTTTAATTGTTGAATAAATTTAAAATTGTAAAGATCGAGAAAAAACTGTAAAGGTCGGTAGTGTGTTAAAGCGATCTGTATACTTTTTATAAGATCTGTATAATTTTTTTTTTAATTATATTATTTATTTATATATTTATGTTTTGTTATATAGTTTTTATAACATTATTTTTTGTATTTTACAGAAATATCAATTAGGCATCTTTCAAACGAGTTGAATCCAAGCTAGAAGAGAACTAACATTGATTTTGCAATTTTCATCTCCAAATGTAAGTATTTAAAATTTACTTTAATTGTTGAATAAATTTAAAATTGTAAAGATCGAGAAAAAACTGTAAAGGTCGGTAGTGTGTTAAAGCGATATGTATACTTTTTATAAGATTTGTATAATTTTTTTTAATTACATTATTTATTTAAATGTTTATGTTTTATGTTCTTTTTATAACATTAATATATGTATTTTACATGAATACACTCTAAATTCGAAATCCCATATATAGGCATTTCTTCAAACGAGGGTAAATTCATTTAAATTTACAAATTGGAGTGTTTAAAATATTAATTAAATATTTGTAAAAACTAAAAAAGTGTACAGATCTAAAAAAAACTGTACAGGTCCGGAATTAGTTTTATTTGACCTGTATAATTATTTTTAGATCTATAAAGAATTAAATTTTTTAATAAAATAATTTAGTTTTATTTATGTATATTTAATTATTAAATTTTGGTTTTGTTTTGGCAGATGGAATGCAAGATGTTCCGCGTTAAATTCAACGGCGTTTGGGACGATTTTGTTTATAATGGCGGAGAAGAGCGCACATTCTATCTTCCGTTGGATATGATAAGTTTTTCCAACATTAAGGAACAAATAAATTTCATAATGATGTCTAGATCGTTAAGTGAGAATTTTGAAATATTCTATTTTTCAACGTCTCAATTCGGCGTCGAAAAATTTAAATTGAGTAATGATGATCAACTTCGTCGGTTGTGTGGTACTAAGTCTGAGCCTACGTTGTATATTAGTGATTCAGTGTATAGACCTAGCTTTGATTTGAATGCTTCTTCGCAATTTGTCTATGATGATGTGTATCCGTCTCAGTACTCGCAGTACGACGATTCCCTCGCACGTATGGCTTCATGCAATTGGCTTGGCGAGACGCAAATGGGTTTTGAAAGTGCAGCGATTGTCATTGCTCAGGGGCAATCACAAGCGCCGGAGCTGCAGTCACAGCCTGTGCAATCCTATGCCACTGTCGTGGAGGATGATGATGATGATGATGAAGAATATTCTGCTGAATCTGAGTCTGACGACACTGATGACGAAGAGGAACAGACAGCCACTCTGCAAATTGGAACTCTTGCTGAATTTGTTAATTGGGTGCATACTCAAGGCGGTGTGAACAAGCTCCTGGCAATGCTGATGCAGAAAAGTCGTACACCCCTTGTTGACGAGGAGACGGAGCTCGCCTCTGAAGCGGCCGATCTACAAAACTGGTTAGTTCCCATGATTCCATTGGAACCTGCTGCTTCGCTTGTTGAAACTGTTCTAGATAACATGCCTGAGGGTCCTTTGAGTATGAGCTCCCTATTTAAAGACAACGAGCAGTTGAGGCTTGCAGTTGGGTTGTGGCACTTGGAACAACGAGCTGAGTTTTGTACAGATCGATCAGATTCAGGGCGTGTTACTTACAAATGCAAGTTTCGAGATGTGTGTCCTTTCGAATTGCGCGGAAGGAGAGAGAGCAACTATTGGTATATTCACCAATTCAAACTGACGCATACTTGCACAACCAATATCAACCATCCTCTAATGGAGAGGAAGGTCTAATCTAGTGTGATTGCAGCTCATTTTGTGAAAGGCATGAAAAATCAGAAAGAAATCATCACACCGAAGATGATTTTGGCAAGTCTTATGCGGGAATATGGCGTGGCTGCAAATTACAATGTGTGTCTGCGAGCACGGAACAAGGCGTTGGAGATGCTGTATGGTGGATATGTCAATTCGTTTAAGATGGTTCCTCAGTATCTCTACATGCTCCAGAAAGAGAATCCAGGTTCGATTGTTGACTACAGTTTTAGCCCTGATGATTTCCGATTCGAACACTGTTTTGTGGCGTTGTCAGCTTGTATCGTGTACAGGCGGTAAAAAAAAAGAACCCGACTTTTACGCTTTTTAACCGACCTGTATACTTTTTTTTCGATCTTTATAGTTTATTATTATTATTATTATTATTATTATTATTATTATTACTATTATTACTACCATGTTTATTATTATTATTACCATGTTTATTATTATTATTATTATTGTTGTTGGGAAATTTATTAGTATAAGTTTTGATGAATTCCAAAACCGACTGAAATTTATTATTATTATTATTATTGTTTTGCGAGAACCTAATGTTAGAATTTAGGCTCGCTGTTTGAGCAAAGTTAAGATTTTATCTTTACAGGTCTCCAGCTGAAGATGGCAACAAGGCGTCACTCAGACAGAACATCAGTTGTGAAGAAAGACAACTGAGAGTTCATTTGTTCAGATGCAAACAAGGGGAAGTCTTAAGAACATCAGTTGTGAAGGAAACCAACTGAGCGAACCCAACTGACTAAATACAAGAAGGACAACTGTGCGTTCTAGTTGGAATATCAGTTGTAAACTTAATCAGTTAATATCAACAAGATGAAGTTCAAAGTCAGCTGAGAGTTCAACGGTTCAGACAGAACATCAGCTGAAGATCACTCAGATGAAGGTCAGGACTTTCAACCGACAAACCGAAGTTGACTGTCAAAGATTTGAATTTCAAAAGGAAGTCACATGAGGGTTTGACCGTTCAGTCATTACCCCATCTGGCCCAACACAAGGCTGTCTCAGATGGAAAGCAGAAGAGCACAGATGCCATATCGGGAAAGTCTGCAGAGATGAGAGACAAGCCATCGCTTTCAACCGATCAGAGATCAACTGCTCCTCCAACGACTAGTTGATTCTCTCCGCCTATAAATAGAGGCATTCTCTCATTCGAGAAATAGAGAGAAGATATATAGAGAAGATATATAGACGACGAAAATTCAAGAGCTTTCTCGAGAGAAATCAAAGTAAAAAGCAAATCTGCAAAATCATCATCTAAGAGCATCAGCAGCTGAGAGTTCCAATTTGATAGAACATTAGTAGCTGAGGGTTCCTAGAGATCGAAACTGTTTTTGATCTTAGGTTGAGTGTTTATTCGTTCAAGCCTTAGATCCAGCTCTCATTCGTGATCGAGCTGTAGTTGGAAATCCTACCCATTCTCACACCCTGAAAAGTGTGCTAGGACCTTACTCTTCCTATAATTGAGTAGTCAGGTCGTCAAGTACCCGCAAACTTGACTTTGGCTGTTTAGTGCCCGGAAACTAAACTGTAACGGTTGCTCAGCCCGCGTAAGCTGAGTGGAACTGTCCAGAAGAACTTGGACTGAGGTGTGTGGACTCACATCTCCCCGTGGACGTAGGAGTTCTCTCCGAACCACGTAAATCTTGTGTATCGTGTTTATTTGTGTTCAGTCATTATTTAGCATATCTCAACTGACAAACTAACCGCATACAATCTGCATACTTTCACATCAACAGTTTTGGTTTTGACCAACCGTGCATAAAAGCGTGAGTTTGTTTTTACGAGTTCATTTTCCACCACATTCCGCACAGCACCACTCTTCCAACTGAGGTTGCTTACTCAGCTGTGAGATCCCAACTGAGTCCTTTTACTCAGTTGAAGTTGATTTCAAGTGTTAAGTTTTTAAAAAGACTGCTGACTTTGTTTCACGAGGTGTGAATTTGAGAATTTTATTTCAGTGGTCAACTGAACAGATCTTTTCACGCTAGTGCATACTTGCTCGTTTTTTTTGTCCTGTTTTTGTTTGTGCAGATGGACGTCAAGGACAAGATCGTAGTCATGTTCTCTGTTGTCAACTATACATCATGGAGAACTCGAATGAAGAAGATACTTCTTGTCTAAATTGTGTGACAGGGTTGCGCTGAGAAGTCCTATGCGGAACCCGTATAGCCAGACTGTCACTCCTATTTTTGGCCTTCGGTTTTCTCTGGGTCAGCCAATAGCCTCCATTGTCCAGGATCGTCCAGAACTTACGAGCAAACAGTTTCAGTGTGTCTACTCGATGTCTCCGAGCATCTTCTAAGTGCGACTTTGAGTCCAACACATCCATCACCCACTGACCCATGTTGATGCGGAGAACAAAATAATGCTGACCGACCAGTATTGGAATTATTATCTGTAAGTAATAATCAGAATATTAAAAATAATTAGAATATTAAAAATAATGTAAATGATAACTTCAATTTTAGTATGCAGTGATTTTTTACCGTGTCAGCCTGCCGCCAACTTTTGACATTAACACCTACATCAAGTGGCATTGTGATGCTCGCACTCAAGCTGGTCGACCTCTCCATTTTGTTAAGTTTGTGCATGAATGTCGTCTAAACACGGAAAATATTAGTAGATGTAATGAATTACAAATAAAAATAATAATTTTAAAATAAAAGTTTGCTTACGAAGAAGTCGATGTTCAAAAGGACAGTGTTAGCCTCAGTAATGTGGTCCATGAGGTGCACACGTTCCTTCAAACGTTGTTGCAACAATTGGACGGCAAAGACGAAAACCTGAGAATAAACACAAAAAAAATATATTTATTATAACATCGTAAAACTAATGATACCCTGTACCAACTTTAAAGTTTAGAATCTTACTGGATGATCCATGTCAGCCTTCGGGTTTTTAATCCGGCGAAAGTAGCTATCGCTGCATGTCAAAGCTCCCACATACACGTACAAGTCTGTGTTGTTTAAAAACAGGTCGTATCTGTTCCATTTGTCTTCGTCGTGAAGATCGAGAGGAGGAACGTCGTGATCTTGCTGAAGTAGACTAGTGTCTCGGCGTGAGCTTTCGGCGCCGATGCTCTTCCCTGTTCCTAGCTTATCCGGTTGTGTCTGCCCGAACGACTTCTTAGCAAAATCAGCATATGCAGCGGGATTGTACAACACATCCTGAGGGTTCTCATCAGGAATCCGAACAGCTACGGGTGTCGCCGGAATGGGCTGAGGATCATCTGGTTGATAAGCATACTGAGGGCCACCCATTCTAAGCCATTCGGGGCTTGTGCCTTGAAGCGGCGGTGCTGAATGATGGGCTGGCGCAAAGGGTTGTTG
The DNA here is from genome assembly GCA_029490685.1 of Schizonepeta tenuifolia. Lineage (NCBI taxonomy): Eukaryota > Viridiplantae > Streptophyta > Magnoliopsida > Lamiales > Lamiaceae > Schizonepeta > Schizonepeta tenuifolia. The sequence continues at coordinate 104,256,715 of CM055956.1, forward strand.
TGGTTGGTGAACTGGACTCTCGCGGGCTGAGGCACTGGGCGGTGGTGGTACAGGTCCACTCGGGCTAGAACGTCGGCTACTCTTCTTCTTAAACAAGTCTGTGAAAAAAGACTTGATCTCCGGAAAAAACACCTCTCTCCACTGTGTAGTCAATTCACTTCTGACGAGGCCTCGCAATTCCTCCATGAACTTGTTTCTTCTCCCCTCTCTCCGAATGCCGGTTTCTGTGCCGCTGCTCGATGATGACGACTGCACTACGTGAGCACGTTTTCCTTTACTCTTCTTAGCTTTCGTCATATCTTTAGGTGGGGGCCTGTCTCTCAGCTCATAAACACTCGGCTCGACGCTAGGCTCTGACACTGGAGGGTCATTAGATAGCCGCTGAACTGGGGCACGACGTTCAGGCTGTTCACCCTCGGATAGTAGGTTGACGGGCCTCACATAATTCACCGCGAGGGGGTTTTTAGCATTAACCAAAGAGAACCAGTACCACATCCCTTCTTCTTGTTCTTCAGGGTGCAGGGAATCTCGGCAATTCACCCCGTCGACAAAAGCCCCATCCAAATTGCGCTGCAAAGCCTGATCCAGCGTCCATCTCAGACAACGAGGAAGAGCATATTCGTCCACTTTCTTCGCAGTAATTGCTGACAAATAAGGTATAGCCTCTTTCATCCACATCTGCAGTGCCAGAACCGGCCCGTAAATGTTATACCTCAAATTCTTTCCAAAAACAGATTTGTGGCGCGGTGCCGCCGAGACATAGTTCTTCAACACTTTGTATGAATAGCCTCCCCAAGGAAATTGGTTCCATCGGTTGAGATCATCGATAATACCCAAAGCCACGACTGTATCTTGCCTCTAACGTTGCAACCTAATAATACTGCTTGTGCGACCAGCACATGGGCTACTCGAAGATATAAATGTGCTTCTAAACCATCCACTTTCAAAAAATTATCCAACACGTCCTTGAATATTCGGACGTCACCAGCAAAGGCCCGACATGCTTCCACATTCTCCGTCGACAAATCTGCACCGTGTGGATCAAATGCAGACGCTCCAAACATAAGTCCCGAAATAAGAGCGTACTCACGGGGTGAAAACCTCAAATTTCTATCACCAATACGGAACCACAGATCCATCGGATCAGCACCGGCCACTTTCACCTCTCTAGCCACGACCATATGAAGCGCTTTCGCACACGCTTTACCCTGATACATTCTGAAAAAATGCCCAAAAGCACCCACAACGAATGTTTGAACAAGCTCTGCACCCCCGACTTCTAACAGTCGCTTCTCTATCAATGCCAACATGCTGAGCTTGTTGTACGTGTTCACTGTACACGTCACTTCTTGCAATGTCTTACGTACCCAACACCAACCATGCTGAAACACAAATAAAAGCAATAATCAATTACAAAACAGAACTAAGAAACTAATAATCTTGAGAAATTAATTAAATAAAAAAACCTGAAATTTATTTTTAAACGTGACAAATGATCTTGAAACGTGACATAACAGTGAGATTAAACTAATTATGCATCACAGTAATATTTAAACGACTAAAATAATAAAATTAAATATATCATTAAGCCAACAAAATCTATACAGGCCGTGGAAAAAGTATATAGGTCGCAAAAAACCATACACGACCTGTAAGATTTTTACACGACCTGTATACTTTTGTTTATAAGGTTTTCGATCTAAGTTCTACCTATATTATGATTAACATATCAATTATGTCATTAAACTACAGAAAATTTATTAATTATTTGATTAATTAAACATTAAACTAACTAATTATACCAACAAACTAATTATGCATCATAGTAGTAATACTTAAGCTAATAAAATAATAAAATTAAATATATCATCGCAATTATAGCATTAATTAAATAATAAATAAGCAGTAACTATACAGGGCGTGTAAAAAGTATACAGGTCGTGAAAAACATTACACGGCCTGTATACTTTATACACGACCTGTATACTTTTTTTGTTGAAGTGTTCGATCTAAGTCCTTCCTATATTATGAATAACATGAATTATGGTATTAAACTAGAGAAAATTTATTAATTATTCGATTAATTAAACATTAAACTAACTAATTATATCAACAAACTAATTATGCATCATAGTAGTAATTCTAAAGCTAATAAAATAATAAAATTAAATATATCATCGCAATTATAGCTTTAATTAAATAATAAATAAGCAGAAACTATACAGGGCGTGTAAAAAGTATACAGGTCGTGAAAAACATTACACGACCTGTATACTTTATACACGACCTGTATACTTTTTTAGTTGAAGTGTTCGATCTAAGTCCTTCCTATATTATGAATAAAATGAATTATGGTATTAAACTAGAGAAAATATATTAATTATTCGATTAATTAAACATTAAACTAACTAATTATATCAAGAAACAACAAATTAGCATAATGAAAATCGTAAAAGCACAGAGATATGTAAAAAACATGTCTATAATGTGTCTAAATTAATTATAATAATATTCGACTTAACAAAAATTATAAAGATCGTATATAAAGTATACATGTCGTGTTAACTAAAAACAATCATTATATCGACCTGTATAGTTATTTCTCGATCTGTAAGAAATTTACCTCTTGTAGATGTTGTGTCTGGGCTTCAGTTAATCCTTCATCGCCTTTGGTGATTTTTCCCTTTCCCTTTGAGCGTGATGTTGACGCCATAGATTAAGGGTTTAATATAAAAATAATTTGTACAGGGGTGAGGGGAAGGTAATTATGTGTAAATTGTACAGGGGAGAGGGGAAGAAGAAACAAAAAGATGAAGGATGGAGAACAAATCTATATGCTCTTATGCGTGGGTGGAGCAAATAAATAAGAGAAAATCTGTATGCTTTTTCACGGGCTGTACATAAATTTTTTTGTTTTTTTACCGTTGTATTATTAATGTGGAGAATTTATTCTCATTGAAAATCTGTAAGATGTGGGTGGGGGTTATCTCAATTTCTGAAAAGAGAGAAAAAATTGGTACCCATCCATACGTTACATGCAGAGAGGGTGTAGGGTTTATTCATATTTTATTCAATGAGAGAGAGATTCTTTGACCGAATCTAATAAGAGAGAGATAGATTCTTCTCAAATTCTGTAAAAGTAATAGAAGTGGGCCAAGTGGATATATGAGATAGTAAATTATCTTAGTGGGTATTGAGAGTACATATTATCCTCAAAGTGAGTATTTCGAATATCAACTCTTAAATTTATTTATCAAACAAATTAATTTGTAAAGCACCTCTCCCGTCAGATGGAAACGCCACCAATTTCGTTGCTTGAAATGGTTCACCAACACAACCAACTTCTAATTGCTTATGAACATTAACGGGCAACCAACGAAGTTTCTCATGATCAAATGATTTTCACAATTTATGATGCGATGCTACACAGCACATTTCAATAACTGCGCAATTTGAAGTTGCAACAATCTTTTTGCTCGCAATTCAAATTAGATATCGTTAATTCTGAGAAAAATGCTTGCATATAGTGTATATCTATCAAAGAGATTCAAAGCTCGGGGCAAGCCGATACACGGATTTTTGGCGCCGGCAACGCCGTTTCCGATCACAATCGCTTTCCTCATGTCCGCATTGAGCTCATTCATGAGAAAATTGAAGCATAGCCAGCGATAGCTGACAGTTTGTTAGCGACCGTGCGAGTGCAGCGATCGCTGGGATGTTGATTTCAAATCCGCCGAACTCCTTAAAATTCTATCCAAAACTCCTACAAATACAAACTCCACTGAAATCCTATAGATTTTAACTCTACAAATTTCAATTCCATATATTTCAACTATTAAAAAATCCTTCAAAATTTCAAACCAATACACCCCCTTATAGTGTTAATTAAATAATGTACCCGCTAAAGTGTATGTTCAGTTTTCCAACTTTTTTTTACTTTTTCCGTCCACGAAAAATATACTACTTGTTTTTCCATTTTCGTCTATTTTTAAAAATATGATCCACACAATTTATTTTAATTTAATCTTTTACTCAATCAATTTATACTAATTTAATAATCCACCCAACAAATTTACTTTAATTTAATCATTCATTCAATCCAAATGAGGCCTTTATTCCACTTACTCGACAAACAAATAATTTAAGATTATACTCCCTCCGTCCCGTTGAACTTGTCCCATTTGAGATCGGCACAGAGATTAAGAATAAGAGTATTAAATGACAAATAGTGTGTTTAGTATAGTGAATAATGTGAGATATAAAATATTTTTTAATTGATAAAGTGATATAAAGTGGTGCTGAAGTGACATAAAGTGATATAAAGTGGTGCTGAAGTGAAATAAAGTGAATAAAGTTATTTTTTAATTATTTCCTTAAAAAGAAATGAGACAAGTTGAACGGGACACCCAAAATGGCAAAATGGGACAAGTTGAACGAGACAGAGGAAATATAATAAGTAAATCCTTAATAGTCACAACACACTCCATCAATTTTATTAAACCTCATACCATTCTAAAATAGACGTGCGTCATTTTTGTGACGGATGAAGTATCTTTGGGAAAGTCTAAAATGCAATTTAATTGTCACCTTCCATGACTTTCATACTGTATCCAATCACAAAAACTGTTAAATCTGCAAATTGTTTCTCTGTTTATGCCTGCCAATATTTTTCTATTCAATTTCAATGTTGAACTCCATCCGTCCACGAAATGATTGTAAATTTTGCTACTCCACACACATTTATTATGAGATCCTTACTCTACTCATAATAATAATCACTATAATTCACCACTACCTATCATTTTCTTAAAACCCGTGTCGTCCAAAATGTGGCAACCATTTCGTGGACGGAGAGAGTATTGAACATTAAAATTTTAAGTTTAGAGCTCTTCATTCGACATGTTGATCTAACAAAGGCAATAACTTGAATGTGACTGGTCGCTTGGCATGCGACCGTCGCGTGGCGCGTGTAATGCGCGTCAGCGGCCCACGCGCGGCTCGTGCGTGTATGTATTACACGCGCCAGTATTTTTTTTCCAGTTTTCCTGTAATTTCGTTTTTCTGAATTTCTGTTTTTTTTTTTCATCTTTTATTTCAATTTTTTTTTAAATTCCACATTTTTTCCACCTTTTCTTTTTGGTTTGTCTCTTCGTTTTTTTGTTTGTCACTTCTTTTTTAGTCAAGATTCGAGCGAGGGGAGCCGAAAGCTTCAGAGCGAGCTGAAAAAGTCAAAATTGTTGTGTGACGATTATTCTTATATTAGTAATCGAAACGAAAGCGAAACCGTAAAATCGGAGCCGGGAAAAAAAAGCTGAATTTTTTTAAAAAAAAATCGAAACAAAAAAAAAGTTGACCAGGTCACAAGGTCAACCCGACCCGACCCGACCCGATCGCATGACAAGCGGCAAGTCGTATTGGAGACCGTCTATCTAACAAAATGCTTTAGTTTTACATAATATTGTAGTACTAGTCATTATAAATGGTGAGATAACATAGATACAAATTTTATCTTTGTATTGTACCAACTATATTGCTCCACTGACAATTACTCCTCCCATTCAATAATATGTAAAGTATAATTTCTTGGAGAACATATATTCTACAACCACATGTATTGGATGATTTTAAGTTTATAAATTGATAGTGTTGGGTAAAAAATAAAATAATTATGTTTCGGTTGATTTCATCATATTTAAATAGTATCATAATATTTGATTTCAAATTTGCCATTTAAAAATAATTAATTTAAGTCCATCCATTAAAAATTTATCACATTGAAGAATTTGACCATGGTTAGATTAATAATTTTTTAACTAGTGAACTTAAAATTAATTATTTTACAATGGCGGTTATAAAATTAGATACTATAATACTATTTAAATGTAATAAAATCAACTGTAAATATTTATTTTATTTTTTATAGCAACATAATCAATTTATAACTCATGATAATGCAATGCATGTAGGTGTAGAGTATAATTTACCTAATTTCTTGAGTTTCAATCCACTCAAAACCAATTTACCAACTACAAGTATTTTTTAAAACTTTTATAAGACCCAGTGCTTGTTTGGTTAGGTATAGTAATAATATTAAGATAAATAATACATAGACCTAGTGCAAGTATTTTTTAAAACTTGTATAAGACCCAGTGCTTGTTTGGTTAGAGATATCAATGTACTATAAACCAACGAGACGATTCAAATAGACATAAAAAGAAGAATTTTTGCTATTTTAGTTAATATTAACTTTGTAGTATTCAGATTTTTATGGAGTACTATTACCCAACAGGTTTGCGACGAGTATATACAATAAAATCAGTATTTTAAACGAGATGTAAAAAAAAATCTAAACAAATTTAGATTTGAAAAATACATGATGAATAAGTATCTGGATTATTGTCATTCATAATTATAAATTTTGATACTTGAAATATGAGTAATTTACTAAGTTTGATTTATAATTAACGTAAACAACATAACAACTTCTAAATAAAATATAAAATTATTTTTAAATATAAGTCAGTCTCTCGAGAAAAATTCTAGAGAGAGTGAGAGGGAAGTGTTGAGAGAGAAAACAAGTTTTTTTCAAAGTTATAATGGTGTGATTAGTTTTGTCGTTTACAAGATGTTTGTATTTCTTCCCTTGCTCTCATTGGTGAAATAAAATAATATTATTTACGAAAAAAATATTTATAAAATATATTATGTAAATGAAAATATAAAATTATTTTCTCATCAAGTCTCGACGGGCTACTTACTAGTGTTATTTTTCAATGGGAATATGCGAACTGCTGTCGCGGAACTAATTTCACCAATTTCTTTGTGCTTAGATGTTGGACTGCGTTTATGACTATGTATGCATTTGTTTTTACAAATTTGGTTTTTCAATCGTGAATATCATTTTTGCCGTAGCTTTAGCTTTTATGCCTATTTATTTTCATCTTAGGTAGCAATGACAATAGCCGTGGGAGATTTCAGAAGCATGAGAAGCAAACACGTCGTAATTGGTCTCCCCAAGAGGAAACTGCCCTAGTGGCAGCTTTGAAGGAAGTTGTAGCAAGTGGTTGGAAATCCGACAACGGCTTCAAATAAGGCTACCTCTTGTAGCTTGAAGATAATATGAAGAAGGAGTTTCCTATGATAGATTTGAAAGTGATGCCCCTCATTAACTCGAAGGTTCAAACTTGGAAGAGGTCTTTTTTCTTGCACGGGCCGCTACAGGAGAACACAACATCTGATATATTAGTCTAAAATAAATTAAGACAATTGAAGTCCACAAAATGTATATATTAGCCCATCTATATAATTCTTAATAGCAAGGCCGAATCCAATTTTAGAAACTATTATTTTCAGTTTTTTTTTCACAATAAAATTCAATTTTCAATTCTGGAAATCATATATTTAAAATTATTAATATTAATGGCTGATTTTTGGCAAAATTTTTACTGATCACACATAATATAAATATTAATTGCTGGTTTCAGCCTTTTCATTTTCTGCAAAAATTTTGAATTTCAGGGAATTTCAAGAAATAATAAACATAAGTGGTATATTAAAATTTTACATTAATATTTTCAACCTATCTAATACTCCCTCTATCTCGTGAAAGTTGTCTTGTTTTCCTTTTCAGGACGTCTCACGAAAGTTGTCTTGTTTCCATATCACGAAATAATTATTTGCATTCACACTACTTTTACATTCTTTAATATTTATTCACACTACTTTTACATTCTTTATTAATAAAATACTCCACCATATACATCCACTACCCCTTAATTCATTTATTTTTAATCTCTGTGCCGAAATGAAACAAGACAACTTTCGCGAGACGGAGGTATTAGTAGACGTTACATAATGTGATTAGTGGTGAGGAGTTAAATTATTTCCTATTTTTATTAAGTTTTGTGCCTATATATATTTTAGAATTTTACAACTAAAACAATCGCTTCAACTATTCTTTTGTCCTTCATTTTATTTTTTTGGTCCAAAGGATGAGTCTGCAGTGCCGTGCAAATGAAAATAAAATGTCATTTTAGTTAGCATTCCATATATATGAAGGAAAGAGAATTAGATATTGGAAAAAAGAGAATTAGTTATTGAGGGAATATACATAGAATTATAATTTGTAAGAGTAAGCAAAGTGAAAAGATCGAAAATGGTGCTCACGAATGGTGTGTAGTACATCCACCACTCTCTATATACATATACCAAAAATTTTATCGAGTTTATTTTCACAAATAGTTCAAACTAATTTTTTTTAAATATGATGCAATGAAAGTATTTAGTTTTTTAGAAGCACATGTAACTAAAAGTTAAATGTTTCAATTACTTAATTTCCAGCTTTATTTGTCTCAATTCAATTTGATATGACATTTACCGTTAATTAGTAAAACTAATATCAATTAAAAAACATTATAGCTGATATGAGTAGTCATTTTTTTGATTCTTTGCAAGCACTATAAGTTTCCATATTTTTGTGGTAATAAGTTTCCATAATTAACATAGTAATTTCACGCAATCTTTTCATAATTGATCCCAGGCTATTTAATTTAAAGGCTTCTACAAATGTTACCATATTTTTCCACAAAAAATTCTGCAATATAAAAAAAAAATTGTCAAGGTGAAATTTTCTACCTATTAGAATTAAAACTGCAAATTATTTTATGTCTCTTTCTTTGATTAAGAAAAAAATCAAGTAAAGTTGTTGCCTCTTGCCTAACTCGCTTTGCAGCTCTTTCCTTCTCTATCTCTCCTTCAACGATTAGTTTGAGAGACTATCGTTGCGCTGAGAGAAATCTTCATCGCCTTCATGATTTGTGGTTGATGTGTGCCTTGGTTGTTATTACCGACATGGAAATTTGGGATAAAACAAAATGAGGGAAATATACACACTCATGCAGTATAGATTGAACACAAGACTTCTACGTATTAATAAGTGTTTTGTGGTGCATCATTTGATTCATTTGTGCCACTTGAACTATTTATTCTTAACAATAAAAAATAATTTCATCTAAATAAGCTTTTATAATATATATTTATTTCTTTTCTTGCATTTATTTGATATCATAACATTCCATGCATCGCGTGGGTGGTATGATAGTTGTAATTTAAAGTCGACACGACTAAAAACGTCACAAAATCACTTCGTCTTGTTCCTTCTTTCTTCTACTTTCTTCTCTCTTTTGTATTTTATCTAGAGGTGCAACCTATCAAATCTGCATCACTTCCCCCACGGAAGACGGTCTTTTTCTGAAATTTTTCCTTTTATTTTTGGCATCAAGTCCGGCTTGCTAGGAAAAGCCCGGGATCTAGCCCCGGGGTCCCCAATGCATAGGCTCGAGTCACCTGGTCGAGCCTCGTGGGGTGCTCAAAGGAAGACTGGCAATCGTTTGAGAGGATTCTATTTCTTGTGGAGTATGCACATTCGTTTGATGAGGATAACTCGGTTTAAGAGAATCTATCTTTATGTATTTATTATCCTTCATCGCCTACGATGTCAATGAATTATGAACCCCGACATTTGCAACTGTGTTCAATTGTTTATGTGAATTGAATGATACTTTAAACAAAGAAGTAAAACTTAATCTAGATTCTTTTATTTTTTATTTTAGCATCAAACTTTAGGGGGGTGTATTGGATTGCCAATATGATGGATTTTAATGTAGTTGAACTTCATGGAGTTGAATTCAATGGGATTTGGAGGGAGTTCAGGGGAGTTGAGGGTGGTGTTTGGGAGATTTCAGGATCGATTTTTAAGGAATTCGGGCGAGTTCAAATCCTCACACATGCTTATGGCATCCTGCGATCGCGGGTCATACACGGTCGCGGTACTCAATTTGAAAAGCGGGGATTATCATCAAAACCCAACCCTATGCATGAAAGGAATAATATCGTAATATATGTTCAAAAAACATAAAGTAATATCAGTGATACATTGATCCAAACAATCAAATATCCAACAAACAAATATCCTAACAACTACTCATCATCTTCATCTCCACCACTGTTGTACACTGGCCTATTTTCCAACATAGCATTAGCTATACTCATTCTTCAAGCATTCGCTTCCGTTCTTTGTTGGATTGGGCTTTGAGAAAGCCATTCTTCATCTTCCATGTTATCATGCCGTGGATCTTCATCCTCCTCGTACTCTACTGAAATCACATCAGAGCGACATTCTTTTCGAAGAAAGTTGTGTAATCCAGCGCAAGCTAATACCAATTCTGCTTGAGTTTGAAATGAAAATGGAGGTGCCATTTTGAAAATTGTGAATCAAGGTTTGAAAATGCCAAAAATTTTCTCAATCACATTTCTCAATGATGTATGACGAAGATTGAATAACTCACTTGAGTCTCTGGGGTGACGACCTTGACCACCAAAATCTTTAAGATGATATCGAACACCGCGTAATGGAGCTAAAAATTGCCGGCGGTTAGCAAATTCACAATCTATTAGAAAATATTTACCTAAAATAAAAAATTATTAATTAGTTATTAATTCACAAATTAATAAATAACCACACTAAAGAAAAATATGGTACCTGGAGGGACACGAAGTCCATTTTCTCTTGATAATGCATCTTCTAAGAGTTTTGAGTCGTGTGACGATCCTTCCCAACCACTAAGCACGTACATGAATTGCAAATCAAAGATGCAAGCCGCCAAAACGTTTTGTGATTGAGTACCATGACGGTTACGGTAGCTGCTCATGTTCCGACCTGTTGCCGTCGCTGGGATATGAATTTCATCTATAGCGCCGACACAATCCTAAGGTAAAAACAAAATATATGTCAAACAAAAAGTTATTACATATGTAAAATAAAGAAGATGATTCATACCTTGAAGAAAGTGTTAAATCTTGTACTTTCCCGAATTTTAGCGGGCATCCCGCTAGATGGCTTCATCATCAAATTTGGAGCTATAGTGTTCAATGCATTCAAAGTCTTGTTGAAGTTCTTACTTGTAGCAAAATACGAACAATCGAATCTTTGACGAATATTACAATATCGATCATTATGTCCTACAATGATAAAAAATGTTGCTACCATTTCTTCAACGCTTATGAATCTTATATCTTCTAAGTGAGTTTTTTCTCTAATGAGAGAGCATAACTTCACAAACACATCCGGATACATCCTATATAACCGTCGAAAACTATGTGGATCCCCTTCTATCTTATTGCGTAAAAAAGTTTCTCTAATCTTACTAATTGGTCGACGCTTCAAAGATGTTTTAATACGAGGAGGCATCGTAGCAATCTTTTCTAACAAAACTAAGAGGATCTTAATTGCCAATAACAACATCCTAAGGTCTTCTTCATCAATTTCCTCATCCGCATCTTCTTCCATTTCATCATCTTCTATTTCTTCTTCTTCGTCTTCCATTTCTTCATACATATCGTCATGATTTTCCATCTACGTAGCCACAAAATATCATTACCACAAAATATTTTATACAAAATATCACTGTTCGGTGAACAAATGATTGACAACCTGCGACCGTGCTAGAGCCACGATCGTTGAAAAACACAACAGTATGTATCCCAGCGACCGCAGGAAAAATCGAACAGTAGCCAACAAACACCACAAATATCATAGATGCTCGACCAGACATATCAAAAATATCCTTAAACTTCAATTTCAAGTCAAATGCAATTCAACAATATTCAAAATACAACATAACTATAGTAGCAAAATGATTCAACAATATCCAAAATACAACATAACTAGAGTAGCAATAAGACCTCGAACAAGACAAAGAAAAAACAAACACAAATAGCATTAATAATCATCCAAGTGCAAAACAAATAACGGTTATCCTCTAAGTTTGTAAGCAATCCATGATGCTCGCTCTTCAATAGTCATCTTCAAAAACCATATTTTTTGGACTTTATGTTAAGCAAGTCAAATGCCTTAAGGCGGGATTCTTCATCTAAATTTGGGACCTCTTTGATAGCATCCCAAATAGTGTATGATCGTTCTTTTTCTCTTTTCTATAACATTTGACTCACTTCATCAAAGGTGGTCGTTAGTTTGGTAATCGAGTCAGTGAGAGTGCTTTGATAGATAATCTCAGTAGAAGTAGATATTGTCTCGTACTGAGCTCTACTCCTTTTAGATTGAGATTTTCTTTGAGTAGAGACTACGAGCACGTCAGGAGTCACAGAAGGGAGTGTGGAAACAAGTGGCATGGAAGAAATGGCCGGATCATTTTGAAGTTGAGATAGTTCTACAAACATCTCAGATTCGGCATCATAACTCAATTCATCTATGCTTATATCTTCTACGGCGAATGTCCTTGCATCAGCACTACTACCCAACCCAATTGAAATTTTTCCCACAACAACACCATTTCCTATAGCAATTTCCAATAGTTCATAATCAGGATACTCAGCATCGCGCATCTTTGGGGCGAGCCTAGCATAAATAAACAGAGAATAAAATTATTAACTAGATTCTCAAAATGAATTAGATGCTATTATGGCAATATTTTAAGAAGCTTACCGCTAAGTAATCTTCCCATACTTCATCTGGAGCTGTGAACTTCTTAGTACTGTGGTCATATCCAAAACCAGAGCCAAACTTTGAATAGGATGTCCAACGTGATTTAAACCATCTAACCCGGGTTTGGTAATTAATATAAGTCCCATTACACTTCAGTTTTTCATTAAGTATAGAAAGTATTCTCTGTTCCACAGTTGATTTCCTAAAAATACCACCATTATCATGCCATCCCCGACGCGTAACATCAACCATTAATTCTAACAATAAATCGGTTTGTTACTTAGTCCATGCATCATAAGATGTCTTTCTCTTCGTATCTTTTTGTGAATCTCCCATATCAACAATACTAATAAAACACAAATAAGAAACATGCAATATGTATAAAAAAAATATTATCAACGCGACCACATAAGCCCATCGACATCATTCAAGCGACCGTTGGAGCCCATCGATTGCTGGAATGATAAGATTAACAACGAACAAAAACATGCAATGCCATGGTCAAAATCAAAGTATTTATCATAGTTTCAAACAAATATTCATATGTACTTATACTTTTCATGCTCAACATAACAAAAATCAACATATTTCTAAACATTTCTCCAATACTTGCTCAAACCAAACCCAAAACGAGCTTGCAGAAAACAACAAAGAGAAAAATCTTATATTTACTTCAATCATAACTGTAAAGAAGAAAAAGGAATACCTTTGTAAGAAGAACAACCAAATCGACAATGGAGCTTGGAAACATAAGAGTTGCAGCTGCAATGTGGTAGAAGTTTGGAAAGAAAGAAAAATGGATACTACGTGAATCTGTAAAGTTTTGTTAAAGTAATCCAAACCTTTCGCATTCCACGACCGCAGAACATGCATGGTCGCTGATTGATCTCACAATTAGCGACCGTGGCATGCTAGCAATCGTTGGCATTACATATAGCCAGCGATCGCATGTGTCAATGCTCATGTATATCGACTCCTTCGAACTTCCATGTCCAGAGGCCGGAGTTCGTTCTTTATATTTTTTGCTCTGAATTACGTTGAAATCCATGAAATGGTGAAATCCCTTGAAATCCTTGTGACGTTGAATACCGGAAGAATTTGAGGGAGTTGAAAATCATTGGATTCAATACCCCAGAATTTGTAAGAGCATCCACAACGGATGTCTTGTTAAATCCCGGGTCTATCGCTGGTAAGCGTGATTTCAATGATTGGTAGTGTTGATTAAGACCTAGGTCTATTTTTCCATAGTGATTGGGTTGAGTAAGACCGGGTCTATAATCATTGGCAATGATTGAATAGATTTTATTTTGTTTTTTTTTGGTAAAAAATAATTTTAATTTTAATTGAAAATGAATAATATTATAGATCAATACTTAATTTTTAAGTTTTATTTTATTAATTTTAATTTTATTAAACTTAATTACAACATTATACTCCCTCCGTCCAATTTATGTCTACCCATTTGGGGTGTGGCACGAGTTTTAAGAAAGCTGATAAAATGATAGTTGGTGGAATAAAGGTGTATTTAAGGGGTAGTGAGATAATGACAAAAAAATAGTAGTAATGACAAAAAAGAGGTGGTGATGACCAAAAAGTAGGAATAAAGTTGTTGGGATCATAAAAAAGTAGAAATAAAGTTGATGTGAGGTATGACAAAAGGTAGAAAATAGGGAAAATGGATGAGAGTATAAGCGTAAAACTCTTAAACTAAGTAAACATAAAATGAACAATTTTTTTGTGGTAAGTAGGTAGACATAAATTGGACGGAGGGAGTATTAAACATTAAAAATTCACTACCTTATTTAAAAACCCACTACCCTCAAACCCAAAATAAGCTCACTACCCTTAAACCCAAAAATAAGCCACCACTACCCTATCTTCTCTACCCCCCATTTTTCCATCTTCCCCACCACTTCTTCTTCTTCTCACCTCTATCAGCAAACCTACAGTTCAAAAAAGAAAAAAAAAAAAAAAAAAAAAACCAAGCTCCACGGCACCTTCTCCTTCTTCTCCTTCTCTTATGGCGACGCATGGGAAGGAACGGGATCGATGGCAGTGTCAATAAAATCGACACCACCATCGACCTTGGTGGAGTCGAGCACTCCACAGCAGTGTCGACTGCCTGTGTCGAGCGGCGCACGACACCGCCATCAACCCGACGCTCGACATCACGCTGTGGATAGAATTTTGAAATCCCTCAAACTTCTTGAAACCAATACCCCGTAATTTTTAAAGAGTTTAAAATTCATCAATCCAATACTCTGAATTTCAAACTCCTTAAAAATTTCTTTAACTCCATAATCCAATACACCCCCTAAATGTAGCATCAGTGAAAGAGTTAACTTCAAAAGCTCACCAAACTATCACTTATCAAACTTTTAAATACAGACATAATGTTGCACGCTCAAGTAACAAACAATTGAACCATATAAATTCCCAATTTAATAAATTGAATAGAACAGAAAAAACAACAAGACGAATTATTGATTTGAGCATTTCTTAACAGCCCCACCATTAATTTAAAGCACATTCAACGCGAAGTATTGTTTTCTATATTAAATAAAATATTAACCCAGAAACTTGAACAATTGTATTGAAATGAGATGCAAATCCGAAAGATATTGACACAGAATCTTGACCTAAAAGACTTCATTTCCTGAATATCAGGTTGTAATTTAGAGAAATAACACCGCAATCATCCATTGTTATACACATATCACCACCACAAATCCTACCATCACGAACTAAAAAGACAAAACGAGATCAAACAAATCTAATGCCGCAATTCCTAACATGTAATCTAAAACCGAAACCAAAGAAGTCGAGAACAACCGCCCTAATCATCATCTGCCGTGGGCTTTGAAGATCCAGTCTTCTTCGGCAGCAAAAGGTTGTGGATGTTAGGCATCACACCACCGTTAGCGATAGTCACATCGCCCAGAAGCTTGCTCAGCTCTTCATCATTTCTGACGGCCAATTGGATGTGTCGCGGCACAATCCTAGTCTTTTTGTTGTCTCTCGCCGCGTTCCCGGCCAACTCCAAAACCTGCAACGACAATTTCACATATTAGCATTTATTAAACCTAGAATTTCCAGATAAACGTGATAATTTATCAAATACAATAATCGCTGAAGGAAGAATTTATTTATAATCGATCTGAGGAGGAATAATCAGTGGAAACTCTCTGGAAAAAATTCCTCAAATCAAAACGAAAAAACTAATCCGAATTCCAAAAGTAAAAACGTTACACAAGTGACCAATTAACAGACATCTGATAGAAAACAACAAAATCCCCATAATACGGTATCGAATTATTCCCAAATCGGAACCCTAGATTTGATTAAAACCTAATTTTTTAGAATTTGTAATCGGGGAGAGAAACTCATAAAATTTGATAATTATTACCTCTGCAGCCAAGTATTCGAGCACTGCAGCGAGATACACCGGAGCCCCGGCGCCGACACGCTCAGCGTACTTTCCGGCCTTCAGAAATCGCGCAATTCTACCAACGGGAAATTGAAGGCCCGCCTTGCTGCTTCGAGATTGGGCCTTCTTGGCTGCTCCAGATCCTAGCGTCTTCCCACGACCGGCCATTTTGTTTTCCGCAGAAATTCGAGAAGAAATTGGTATGAAGGATTGAAAATTTGCTAATGCTCGAAGATGATAAGACAGACTGTCAATGGAGTTCCGTAGGAGAAAAACGGTGAGCATATATATAGTGATGAAATATGAGTTTGGACCAATGGGATGGAAGTACGCGGATCGTAGTTCCAGCCGTAGATAAGATCCTAATCGGACGGCCAGGTATTAGGCCAGGTCATCTTTATGATTGACCATTCTAGCCCCGAATATTTTAAATTGGCCGTGTTTTGTATGACTGAGTGAGTGTCTCTTATCGTCAAACGGCGAAAGACAATTCATAATTCTGAAAATCCATATAAGAATGAGAAAATCTATAAAAAATAGTTTCATCCTTATCTGGTGTATAGAATCTAAAATAGTACTAGTGTAATGGGTGTAAAAGTTTATTTGAGAAAAAATATACTCATATATTACTAGTACTTAGTGAAGTAGGAATGAAGGGAGATCAAATTAAGATGATGTAATTTTCACTCCCAAGTTACCATTAGTTATGTTATTTCAATATATCGGTCAAAAAATTTATGAGTTTTTGAGAAAATTACATAATTTTTTTTCAAAATGAAGAATGAACGATATGCGTAGTGATATTTTTTGTTTCTATATTTGGGGCAAAATAAGTATGTTCAATGGAAGATGGTCTCCATTAATATGAATCAATTAAAGTTATGAAATTAAATTAAGTGGAAGATGAGAACTGTAGATGTCGTCCCAGGTGATAAGGAATTGAAGAAATTGTTATTAAAATATATTGTTTCTATAAATTATTAATTTATTTAATAGAAAATTAACTAGTAATTACTATGCTTATTTATATAGTTGACTTTTTTCCATTCTACGTGGCATTGCCACATCAACGGTGGGCACGTTAATAGTGTCGACGGTGGGTAGGGAAGCGGTACGTGGGATGGAATATTCAACCGTATAAATTAGTTAATTAGTTAATAACCTATTATATAAATTAATCATTTATAGAAATAATATCTCTAGATAAACTAACATAAATCTACTAAAGATATGTAACAAATCTAATTAATTTCTGTATTTTTTTTTTCCTTGTCTTCAATTCTTTTTCACCAGGAACGTCTTCTACATTTTTCATCTTCCTTTTTCTTTTATAACTTTAATTTTTTGCTTCAATTTATTGTATGAAATAATTCCTGGTGATAAATAATATACTCATATATTACTAGTACTTAATGATGTAGGAATGGAGGGAGATCAAATTAAGATGATGTAATTTTCACTTCCAAGTTACCATTAGTTATGTTATTTCAATATATATCGGTCAAAAAATTTATGAGTTTTTGAGAAAATTTTGTAAATTTTTTTCAAAATGAAGAATGATGATATGCGTAGTGAGTTTTAGTATTTTGACTTTCATATCCAATATTCAATAATCTTGAATTTTATGATATTTTTTGTTTCTATATTTCAAGCAAAATAAGTACGTTCAATGGAAGATGGTCTCCATTAATATGAATCAATTAAAGTTATGAAATGAAAATAAGTGGAAGGTGAGAATTGTAGATGTCGTCCCAGGTGATAAGGAATTGAAGAAATTGTTATTAAAAAATGTAACGCCCTAATTTTCGTAAATAAAAAGGAGACGTTATTCTTCTCTCATTAATGACAATAATCATTACTTTTGACCATCATCACTCGCAGATAAATAGCTTTGGGGTGAGTGCTAATGACTCAGTGGGGGTGCATTTATCCAAATTATATGAATCACAATCAAATAAGTGCAATAAATCTGTTCCATAGCCCGAAGGCTAAGCTTTATCATTCCATAGCCCGAAGGCTAAGCTTTACTGTTTCATAGCCCGAAGGCTAAGCTTTATTATTCCATAACCCGAAGGCTAAGCTTTTACTATTCCATAGCCCGAAGGCTAAGCTTCATCTCACACATATAATTTGAGTAAAATATATAATAAGGATAAATGTTAAATGCAACGGTAAAAATAACCGCACGTAAACCTTTCTTGCACTTGACACGAATACTAGCAATTAAAAATTAAGTCGTGCGCGCCAATCCAAAAAATGATAGTAGCTTCATTACAAATTCTCATCTTAAATTCTTGATTGAAGATAAAACAAAGAACTTTTATTCATCCAGTATATTTAATGCACTAGGAGGGATTCCTAAAATGATATATTATATATATATAGACTAACTACGTGAGTAATATAGTTATTAATATTAAATAATAAATATCCACCATAACACTTATTAGGAGACATTATTATCCTAACTACAGATTTTCATATACACATGATATTGAAGGAAATCAAATATGTCTGTAATAAGGCGTGAGAAAAAGGATGATATTAACAAAGTGCATGCTTGAATAATATTAGTATATTACTGTACATACGAATATTAAAATAAGTATGCATGGAAAAGTGGGAATTTAATGGCCTTAATATCTAACAAAGGGAAAAAGACTTGACCCAATAACAGAGATATATACACGGGAAAAGTACCGATGAGCCGTGGTGAAATCAGAAAGAAGTAGCAGCAATAGGGAAGTCTAGCAGTAACGAAGAAGAATGATGATAAACAAAAAGAGACGGAGTAATGAGAGTAACAACAGACAGAGTGAACTCGTCGAGGTGGAGAGGAAGAATGGCAGACAACGAGCATTCACCGTCGCCGGAATGCGATCGGACAACATGAAAGAAGGAGGAAGTTAATACTACCTTTTACTCCTTAAAGAATTCTTGAGGTGTGAGGGAGATGAAATGAGGGTCCCCTATTTATACTAGTCGTACAGGTTCTAAACAAGGAAGGAGTGGGCAATTGGAATCAATCTTCCCCTATGATTGATTTTGTTTCTTGCAGAGATTGCAAGGAGAAAAAGGAAGGAGGAGGGATGGAGGAGTTGGACAGTAGAAGAGTCTGGGTTCAAAAGAATCAGAAAAATACAAGATGACTTTAATTGGGCTTTCATTTTAAGTGTTAGCAAAACTAATAAACCTCCAATTTATATCACTAAGTCTTATTTAATTTTTAATAATAAAAAAAAATGCATGCTCATGCTCGTGCAATAACTCTAGGCGCGACTTATAAGACTTAATACTTAATTGCTAAAAATAATATACCAAATATTTTAGGGAAAAAAAATAATAAAATTTTCTAGGTCGTTACAAAATATATTGTTTCTATAAATTATTAATTTATTTAATAGAAAATTAACTAGTAATTACTATTCTTATTTATATAGTTGATCTTTTTTCCCATCCTACGTGGCATTGCTACATTAACGATAGGTACGTTAATAGTGCCTACCGTGGGTAAGTGAACAAAACTGTGAATACAATACTTAAAATAATTTTAATTAAAATTGAATATGAGAACGAATAAATGTTATAATTAAAATATTTAACTTAATCAGGTTATCGTGCTCGATAAAATAATTTATATGATGCATGCATGAAACAAATACTACTATTTCGTCTAAAAAAATCCTTTATTTTTTAAAAGAAAAAAAAAACTTATCGTAATGAGCCAATTAATAAGTGACAAACCCATATGTTTCACCTTTCCAAGCCCATCATTTATACATTTTAAATTCAAGATGTATTGGGCTAGAAATAATTTTAATATAAAGCCCAATTCCAATTATTTAGGTTAATAGAGAAGGTGTGATACACTTTAAGATTGAATTAAATTACCAAAAAGTATCAATACACTTTAAGATTGAAATAAGTTACTAGTCAATCTTCAACTACGGCGACTCCTCCTTTTTAGATATAACTTGGGTTGGACTAACCCACTCACTATTCGAAATAGAAAAAGTTATACTCACATCAAGCCATTTTAACAACTCTTTCTTAACAACTTCTTGCATTATAGGATTAAGTCTTATTTGATTTTGAGCCCTAGGCTTACCATCATCATCAAGCAAAATTTTATGCATGCAAACCGATGGGCTAATTCCTCTCAAATCCGAAATAGACCATCCTATATCCGGCTTATACTTTCTCAAAACACAAAGCAAACAATCAAGCTCATAAGAATTAAGAGAAGCCGATACAATTCCCGGATATGTGTCGTTCTCTCTCAAAAAAGCATACTTCAAGTGTGCGGGCAATGGCTTTAGCTCAAGCTTTGGTGTCCTTTTCTTCTCTACTTCTTTGCTCCATCTCTTTGTTACTCCATGAATCTCCCTCCTTTTCGAGAACATTCATTTTGGCTCTCCATGAGTTTGCAACACTCAAACAAAATTTCATCAAAAGCGTTTGGATGCAAATTAAAATTAGATAAAAAGAGAGAGTTAGAAATATAAGCCTCCATAGGATCATGGAATGACTTCCAAACTTCCTAGTTAATGCATGAATCAATCACCTCGAGTACCTTGGAATCCTCTATACCTTGAGAATGAGTGTAACTCGATCATAGGTGCATAGATATTCGCTACGTATATGTGTCAGCGGTTATAGGGAAACCGCATCGTGGTCCTACTGTCACGTTGTCACGCCCACATCCCCGACGCGTGGAATCCCTAAACAATCCTCCTCACTTGCCCAACCTATCCCCCGAGGATCCTACAAAAGGGTTGTAGTCTGGACGACAGCTTTGGGCACTAGACGAACCCATTCCGGACCTATAAGATACAAGGATCCCGCTCTGACTTTTCACCAGCATCAACGTACTTCGTTTGGCTCCTCCCAAGTTCAACCTGAGATTTGCCACCCTCAAGGAGCGTGAGGCAAACCTCTCCCGGTCCCTGTTGGTCTAAGTTACATCCCTTTTAAGGAATCTGCCGCCCTCCAATTGTCCATCTACAGTATGGTCTCTTGGCTCAAACAGACTGCTTTGAAATTATTGCCTAACGCCTCGGGAACACACATATATATAGCTATCTTGCCCAATTAGACCTCACGAGTTATAAAAGCACTTATATCACATATCCTCTACCTAAGCCCAGATCTAAAGGTTTAGCTAGACATAAAGTAAATAACAATAATAAAAGAGATAGAAGAAAACATACTTAAATAATTACTTAAACGATAGTCTGCCCAAACTGAGACTTAACAGCAGAAAAGTAAATTGTATCTTGCGAGAAAACTAAATTGTACGAAGAAAGATTTAAAAGCTAGTGTAAAGATGTGTGTGTTTGAGGCTGCATGCATGAACCTATTTATAGAGTACAAGGATCATGGGCCGAAACCCTAAAAACCCACATACAAGCCTTCAAGACAGCTGGCAACTTCCTTCCTTGGCCGAGTAGGATTAGGAAAGATTTGTTTTTCTTATCGGATAGATCTTTTCCTTATCCTTTTGTTTCCTAATTCGGATAGGACTTGTCTTCTTGATTCCTTTACCTCCAAGGCACAAATTACTTCCTTGTTTGTCCTCCGGATGATGTCATGCCAGCTGCAACGCCTAGAACCTTCGTACTCTTCTTCATTCTGCTTCTTCTTCGCCTTGCCCAGAGTCCTCCTGCCATCTTGACCTGTTTGGAATGACTGCGCGTGGTCTGAATTTGTCATGCCGACTAGTACGAAACAGCTTCTATGTGTTTGGACTTCCGCCCTCGGTATCTCTAGCTGCGAGCAAAGCTCTTTGACCATTGCATCGTATCGAAGTGCTCACTTTCACGCGCAAATCCACTCCAAATGCCCAAGTTCCTGTCCTTCCCTACCTACTACCAAACGTGTCCTCCCAGACATTAAAACAGATTAAAAAGACGCAAAACTAGACTCGATCTACACCTAAAAACACATGATGAGCATATAAAATATAGTCTCATCATACCCACACACTTAAAGTCATTCAAGTATGGTGTATGAATCGCCATAAAGACTCAAAAGACAAAGACTCAACAAAAATAAAGACAAAGGTTAGCTTGACCAAATCAACACACTAGAATGAGCATAATCAATTCATATGAGCACAAGTAAGTAGAAACAGTCAACACAATAATCAGTTAGGTCAAAAATGAATAATTGAGCAGAAGTTGTTCCTCACCACACTCTCACTCTTGTGTATAGGCTCGTGTCTACACTCAGGACATGTCATCTTGGCCACACCATAGGCTTGCCTGTCTTCTAACTTCTCCACCCCTTAGACTAGATTAATCAACACCCATCATTAGGTCTTTATTAGGCTGTAATTGGGCTTAAGGCATAGGTTGAAAGTATTTAGATATGGGCTCTGGTCATTCGGACTCAGGTTGGCCAAGCGGACCGGCCAACCTTATCTTCTTCCCTCCACCTTCTCTTTCGGGCCGTAGCACAACACACCTTAGGGCTTTATTCTTTTTATTATTATTTTTTTATATTTTTTGTTTCTTTTCTTTTCTTTTTTTTTCCTCTTTTATATTTCTATCTAGCCTTTGACTCTCTCTTTGCCCATTCTAGGCTTTCTCCATGCCCTACTGCTCCCCCCTCCCCCCTCCCCCCTCTTTTTCATCTTTTAGCTTAGTCGTTATGACCGGGTAGGATATATTATTCCGAGGCTAATATTTGTGGATCAAAGAAATTATCAAGTTCAAAGGGGCTAACAAAGGGATTAGGACAGGGTAGGCTTTTTAGGCTCATTTGGGCTAATAGAAAGAAAATCACCTAAATTCTCTAAGCACTTCTTATTCTATGTCCTCAAAACAGAAAATAGACAAGTTCTAGGTGGCATTCGAATGATCATGTCAAATACTCTCAAGAAATGAAAACTGTATAATAAGGCATATAACAGTTAAAGTTCAAAATCTCTCAAGGGTAATGCTCAAATTGCTCTTTCGTCATCCCTAACCACATACTATCATGCCTAACTGTTCTATTATGCTTGCATGTATTAAGCTCAAATAATCATGCTCAAACTAATCACATCAACCTAGCATGCCAACCTAAACACAAACAGACGCTCCTCCCACCCACTTACTTGGCCTTCAGGCGAGTGTGAGTGGAAAGCACTAAAACAAACAAATAAAGACTCTTAACACAACTTGCCTCCCATACCCACACACTTTGCTTTGGGCAAAGTGGGTAATTACAAAGGGCAGAGACATACAAACTCAATCTTTAAAAACTAAAAACTTTACAAAAACCAAAAACAAAAACCTAATCTACTAAAAATTAAGGAAGGACAAATTAAATAGCAGGGCAGATTAGGATCATAACCTGGATTTGACTTTGATCAACAATTATTTGTAGGCAGCGAGGACTTCAAATTGAGTTACTGATTGGCTAAAATGACTTGCTCCATGAGGGCAATGTCTTTCTCTAACGTGACTAAGCGGTAAAGGATTCCAACTTGCTCTGCCTCTAGAAAAACAATCATTCTTCCTTCTTCAGCTGCTGGGTTATGGTCAGGAGAGTTGTCAAGAGGTGTCTTTTCCATCTGCCTCTTGGCCAAGGCGATTCTTCATTCTGCCTCACTTAATGTTCATGCATATAACCTGCCCACTTAAACAAAAATCCTCCTTCCAAACAATAACACTATCCTTAGGTTAAAAAAACAAAAAAAATTAAAATTACAAAAATCAAAAGAAAGAAAATAAAAATAAAGAATAATTTACAAGGTTGCCTCCTGGCCAGCGCTCCAATTTACGTCATGGGCATGACGTAGTACTCCGCTCTTCTAATTGACTTCCTGACCAGCGGGATCAGGTAGATCCCCTAGATCATCTGCATTGTGCCCATAGTAGGCCTTCAAACGCTTGTCACTCAACTTGAAAAGCTTCCCACTAATCAAACTCTTGATTTCCACTATCCCATTGGGCAACTGGGCGAGGACTTCATATGGACCAACCCACTTGGTTGTCATTTTGCACGGTAATAACTTGAGTCGCGCACGAGCGAGAAGTACCTTCTGACCATTTTTAAACTTCTTAACTTTTAGTTGTTGGTCATGTGACTTTGTAAACCTTCTCAAGATTTTGTCAATGAAAGACAACTTGAAATGGTGTTTGCGAGCTATCTTCTTCAACTTTTAGTGATCAATGCAAACTCTCCATCCACTCTGCATAGGGGTGGCTAAACAGTTGTGGGTTATCGAGTAATAACCGTCTGACCCGAAAACCGTCGGTTAAACGGTACCCGATGACTGTAATTTACGATTAACGGGTCAGTATTCAAGCCAACCTCAAATATGAATAGATTATCGGTATTAACCGAAACCCAACTCAGTTAACTGACTTAACCGAAATAGTAAATAATAATTAATAAAATTATCACTTATGGGATACTTATTGGGCCCATACAATATGTACAAGCCCAAAAGTAAAATAAAGTGGGGCCTTCTTTGTTTGGAATGTAAGCCCACGTTCATTAAAATATATGAGTGAAGCTTCTCTTCTCTTTTAAACATGTGCACTCCCTTTCATCTTCTTTTCTCATCTGATGTGGGATGCAAAGGTTCCTACAATTCCTTGTAACTTATCCCACATCGATTGTGGAAGTAAAATGAGAGGTTGTATAGATCTATAAATTAGAAGATAAGCGAGCTGCCTTTGACTTAATGTGTTTTTCTCGAATTTACTATAAATTATGAGAAGAATTTATTTATTATATAAAATTCTAGTTTAATTTATAAAATAATTTATATGAAGTCGGTTAACCGTTTACCGACCTGGTTAACCGAATCGGTTAGCGGGTGAACCGAATTTCTATTCGGGTCGGTATTCGGAGGCAAATTTATGCCTTAGACGGTTATTGGGTTTTCGGTTATCGGGTCGGTTACACCAAACCCGAACCGACGTCCATCCCAAACTCTGCAGCCTTATGCCTACGATCTCCTCATTCTCATTCTCGATCACTTCAACCCTTGTTCTATTGGGCACAACGAGCTTCTGTCTCCTCCACTCGCTGTCACGCTCAGAGTATATAATGCCCAAAACCTGTAACTTCATAAGATCCTTCAAAATTTCTTCTTCCATGATCTGATCATGTTTTGTTCGAGGATTCCGAATAGAATTAGCTTCATTCTCAGTCATTATGCAAACTATAGGGGTAATACCTTATTTATCAATTGAGATCAAGCTGCTAACTTCCTTGTCTTGCCCTAAACTGTTGCGCACCATATGCTCTTCTTCAACACTCAACTCAGAATTGACTATCACGGGCATGGTATGATTTTCCCCAAGGTAAATGTACTTCCAATGCTAGGCAGGGGCCTGTGTTCCATCTTCAGTACTTGCTCATTCAGCCTTTTTCCTAGCCTAGATGTGGGCAAGCTTGAAAGTGATGGTTGGGATAGCCATTTAGATTCAACCTTTGAGTTCATCTTGCCTTTGACTATCTTCTTCCCTGTATCTTGGGCAACATGTTTGATGGTTCTCTCTTCGTTGACTTCATTCGAAAGGTCTTGTATTCCATTCTGAGGCAACACGTTCCCCTTTGACTGCTCAACATGGTCAATGTATTAAATGTCACTTTGAAGATATTAAATGTCACTTTTTCTCCATCGAACTCATACGTCAATTGCCCAGTGTTGCAATCGATCCTGGTCTTGGCTGTTTTCATGAATGATCTTTCCAGCAACATAACCGATATGTTACCTCCCGTCTTGCCCATGCTGAGCACATAAAAATCAGCTGGAAAGATCAAATCTTCTACTTTGACTAGGACATCTTCTAGAATGCCCTCAGGATGCACTTGTGACTTGTCTGCCAATTGAATAACCACCCTAGTGGGTCGGAGTGGTCCCAGAATATCTTCATCATACATGGATAAAGGCATAACGTTGATCGACGCGCCCAAATCCAGCATGGCTTTCTCAATCTTTATGTTTCCAATTTGGCATGAGATAGTGAACATGTCGGTATCTCGACACTTCTTGGGCAAAGTCCTCTTGATAACTGCAGACACATTCTCCCCCATGACAAATCTTGCTCCATCGAAAAGATCCTTCAATAGCTTCGTGCATTTGAGCATGCTGCGAAGTACCACGAGAAGAGGGAGGTTTATGTCGACCTTCTTGAAGATGTTGATCATGTCGGCCATCTCTTCGTCCATCTTTGTCCGCCTCAACCTACCTGAAAAAAGGTGCTCGAATAATGGGTGTAGGTTTGACATATTTAGGCTCGGGAGATACCTTTTTATCCACATCATTCATCTCTTCATTCTTTTTTTCCTTCTCATCGACCTCTAACTCTTTCTCCTTGGGCAAAATAGTTTCAGAATCCGGCATCTGAACTTTCTCGGGCAACATCCTTCCTTCTTTAAGCGTAACAACATTAACTTGAGACTTGTTCACCTCCACTTGGGCTGGAAGTTCACCTTGCTTTTTCTCTATACTGGCCAAAGCATTGGCAAGATGTGCCAATTGGGCAGTGATGTGTTGAATGACACCTCGTGTCTCCGTTCTAAACTGATTATTCTCTTGCTGAGCCTTGTTGTGATCTCGAATCAGGCTATTCACCACCTCAGTCAATAATGGCTTGTTCGGATCGCGTGGTGGGTATTGCTGCTGTGGTTGTTGAGGTTTCTGTGTCTGTTACCCAAACTGCTGATAGTTGTTGTTCCCATACCTTAGATTCTCATTATTCCTCCACTCGGGGTTATAAACTTGAGAATTCGGATCATACTGTTTCCCTTGATTGGTATTGAAACCTATAATATTCACATCCTCTTCTTCATAAAGTGTTGGGCATTGATCCGTTGGGTGTGTGACCGCTGTGTATATCCCGCATGCCCTCATCGCTTTCTTGTTGTTACCAGCCATTAGAGTAATAAGAGACTCCATATGTGCAGCTAGCTTATCGATCTTCTCATCAGTTGGTGATGGGCTTCTTGTTGTCGCATTGGGCAATTCGCCGACCTCATCCATCCTAGACTCCTCCGCCATCTCTCCAATGATATGAAAAACCTTACTTGGAGGCTTATTCATGATTGTTCCTTGGCAAGTTGCATTCACTAAGGCTTTCTCTCCAATTCGAAGTCCTCCCACAAAGCATTGGACCAAGTCGTAGTCAGGAATCTGATGTTGTGGGCATTTTGCAAGCATAAGTTTGAATCGGTTCCAATAGTCATAGAATGACTCATTAATGCCCATCTTGATGCTAGTGATCCTCTTCCTCATTGCCTGAATACGTGCAGCTGGAAAATATTTCTCCAAGAACTTTTGCTGCATCTCTTGCCATGTTTTCACACTCCCCGCGGGCAAAGTGTAAAGCTGTAACACCCCGCATTTTTAATAAGCTTTAATTTATTTTATCCCTTATATGACTTATTATTGAAATGTTTTGAATTTATTATCTAGAATAATCTAGTTCGGACTTGAGGGAGTCCGTAGTTGCGCCCATAGTTTGGAGAATCGTATTGGACGTCTTATTTATGGATTTAGTTTTCCTATTCATAAGTTGTCTATATTTTCTAACTATACGAGAATTACTTGGGCCTGAAATTGTTTAATCTCTGCAAAAATAATACAGTGATTATTGGTGGGTTCTAGTTTATTTATTTATTTTAATAGCCTATTCTTGAGAGTTAATTATCAGCATTATCAAGTCAGGATAGAGCGTACGAGATCACGATTAGAATTAGAAATCCTTATTTGAATAAACAGAATACCGATTTTTCTGGCAAAAACTTATCACGTTCAAATCACTTTCCAACTATTATATACCCTAGCCCCATGTCAAATGATTTTTACCACAGACCAAAATCTCTCAAATTTTCTCTTGAGTCAAATTCTTATCCGCCGCAAGAAGGTTTCGCGTTCAGAGTAGCAGCATTCCAAAATTGTTGAAAGTAAGGCTCCTTTCGTATGCAAGTGCAGTAGGAAGTCTCGTTCAACACTCTTTTGTCGGTAAAACTTTTCTTCCTTTCTTATAAAAAAAAAAAACTAAAATCATTACAGTAATGATTCGCTATGATGGTTAGAATGGATTTTGGTGCTTTTCGGTGGGAGAAATTTGAGAAGAGGAGTTATAAATTAAACTATTAATCAATCTCGATAGTATAATCATGCGTAGATATATCGTGTGAGTTTGACACAGGGATCAGAAAGTTTAAAACTATGAGAGAGAGGAATTTTCCATAAATAATATGTGTGTGTGTGCACGTCTGCATCCTTGCACATAAAAGAGACTTTGGTTTTAACTGCTAATATATATATATATAGCTTGTGTGATGTTGAGTAACATAACTTATTTAATAATTAAGATATTGCTTTTGTTTTGTTGTTACTGGTGTGATGACTTGATCAAATAAAAGATACATGAGAATTAGTTAGAAGTTATTTGTGTTTCCTCGCAGTAGAGAAGAAAAAAAAAAGCTTTTATTATTGTAAGGTGCATGCATGCGTATGGTTAAGTATAATATGGGATGACCTTAGAGAATTTAGTTGATATTAGTTTAATATTCTAGTGTTAAATAAGAAAAGAGAAAAAATGGTGGTTTGTATTAGAGTTTTGTTGCTACTGTGTTGCGGGAATAGAACAGAAAATTGAGAGAGAGAGAGATCAGAGAAATCAGATTAAATTAAGCTAAATGATTTTTCTGTGTAAAAAATTAACTCATAGGCCCAAGTTATTGAAGATTTGTAAATTGTTGTAATCGCGATTATAAGGAATTAGAATTCGTTTATTTAAGTAAATTATATTATTTTACTAGGTGAGACGCAACTAGGACCCTCGTCTGTTATTTGATTTTCTTTTGGATCGTTTGTGCTCAAAGTTGAGGTGGGTAAGGTTTTCTAAACTCAAAAGTGATTTATGACGAATGTGGATTTAAACATGAAAGTGAAATGTTTATAAGATGTTTTATATATGTCCAACATGTTGTTATCATATGGAATGTGATGTGAAATGTGAAATGTGAAGGTTGCATATAATCGCCTTGAATGCTTCGAGCTCTTGTGGGTTATATGTTAAAGGATATCATGTGTACAGTGATTTGAGGTCTCTATAATCGCCTTGAATGCTTCGAACTCTTGTGGGTTATAGATGAAAATGTTATATGTTCTATATTCGCCTTGAAGCTTTGAGCTCTTGTGGTTTATAGAAAAAGAATGTTATATGTTATTTTCCTTTGATAATCATGTTGTTGGACAAAAGAATGAAGGTATTTCATTTATGACCCACCACTGAGTACGTTTTATGAGTACTCACCCCCATATTTTTTTAAAATATTTTCAGGTCAGTGAGCATGGAGCCGCATGGAAGAAAACGGGGTGTTGAATAAAATTTTAAGTTTTATTAAGCTGAACTAATTATGTTAGACTTTTTCTGCATTTTGTTTGTTTGGTTTCATTTTGAACTATGGTGAAGTATCGCTTCTGTTTGGAGTTATTTCTTTTGGAAACATTTGAGAGTCTTTATTGTTATTTTATTTAATTAAAATTTTAGTTATTTTGCATTATTAATGAAGAAAGAGTAGCATTCTAGTTTAGTAAATTAGGGTGTTACAAAAGCCATTCCCTTGTCCCGTCTTGTAGAGAGAACGGGAAAGTGATTAGCCTCACATATTCTTCAAAGTTCCAAATTTGTTCAACCTAATTAATCTAAGTCGCACGTAATTAAATGTGGTTGTTATATATTAGATAAGTTAACCCGAATATCGTCTCATAAGGAAGGCTTAACAGGGTGATTGTTGTATTACGAAAAGAACAGAAAATAAAAAGAAAGCAATAAAGATTGATTGATTTGAAGTTTTGTTTAATCTAAGGAATTAAAAGGACAAATTAATCTAGGCAAGAATGTAAAACCCTAAGTCTAAGAACTTGAATAAATTCATAAGCATAATTTAGATGCAAAGAAAGAACTTACGATGATTAATCCGAAATAAAAGTCTGACACCAACTCCGTTCGAATCGAAAGCAATAAATCTACCTAGAACTCGAAAGAACAAGAAAATAAAGAAGAACTAGGAAAAGAAAAGTATTCCATCGGTTTCTGTGGCGGAAAGAAAAAAAACGAAAGTAAAAACGTCCCCACGAAATAAATCTGAGGCCCTATTTATAGGTAATATTCTCGCCGCCTTAACACGGGCGATCGCCCAACATGGGCGATCGTCCAACACCGCACAGGCACGCACACACGGATGAGCGCCAGCACCCGACGATCGCTGGAGGTAGTTCTCTAAAGTTTTCTCGTCCATGTTGGACGAGCGTCGACCTTGAGCGATCGCCCGAGGTTACTCTCTGAAAAATCACTCATCCACCAACATCACAGGCCGGACGATCGCTGAATATGGACGAACATGCCGGACGAACGCCCAACACGGGCGAGCGTCCGTCACGTTTCTACCTCGCGCGCCTTTTTTGTTTCGATCATATCTCTCTCGTCCGAACTCCAATTTGCGCACGGTTTTAGCCTACGAACTCGTATCGAAACGTACTTCAATCCTATCAAGTTCAACTCCTTAAATAATTGTCACATCATTTCTCATTTTTGTCCATCTCTCGTCTATTCTCGCGCAATTCTTGCAAAACCAATATGTTAGCGAGATTAACTAGAACCAATGAATTTAACAATAAAATCGGACAAAATAATGATGAGAAAGATCACTTGACACATAATTATACATCAAAATGGAGCACAAAATGAGGTGAAACAGAAGAGCAAAAGCCTCCCAACTTGACTTAAC
This sequence comes from Schizonepeta tenuifolia, assembly GCA_029490685.1. Classification (NCBI taxonomy): domain Eukaryota; kingdom Viridiplantae; phylum Streptophyta; class Magnoliopsida; order Lamiales; family Lamiaceae; genus Schizonepeta; species Schizonepeta tenuifolia. The sequence continues at coordinate 104,287,392 of CM055956.1, forward strand.
AAAATTAACAATTAACATCACAATATTCGGGATACAATTCTTAAAAAATTGAAAATTTTCTCACCCTTCACCCACAATTAAACATCAAGCTTCAATCATCCAAGCATGAAATGCCCCACAATCGAAAAGCAACAACCATACCAGTCAAATAATGACAAAATACCCCAATCAATCAAGCAAATTGAAACATGAACTATAAACTTCAATACATACTTCTGCAATTCAACCATGAAACAAAATAGATCAAGGAAAAACAAAGCTAGATCAACAAGAAAACACACCCCCCTCTGATAGAAATAAACAATGACCCCATTGTTTCACACAAGCAAAAAGAAACAGAGAAAGGGTGATAGAGAACTGCAAACCAGAGAGAAACTACAATACAACCGCAACCGCCAAATCCAAGCATCCTGCACAACAAAAACAACCAAAATACGAGGCAAAACCAAAAACAAACAAAATAACTAAAGAAGAAACAAAATAAACAACATCCACCACAAAATAAAAGAAAAAGAAAAAGAAAACATACAAAATACCAGTGAAGAATCACTATGGATCAGGTAATGGTGATGGAGCATCCTTGATCACCGCCTCCGGTGGTGAAATAGAAGTAGAAGTGTCGGCAATAATTTTCACTTTCTTAGTTCGAACCATGTCAGAATCGCCAAAGTGAACTAAAACATGCAGCACACAAGAACGACAAAATTGAGCTTCAATGAAACGATGAACTCGGATGGAAATATCAGGCACCGAACCAAGAACAAGACGGAAATGTTGAGGCAAAACACTAACGCGCTGGCGAAGTATAGAGCGCCGCCGCCGCAGTCGGATACGAGCCCAAGCAACCTTTTTCAGACAACGAACATGAAATCTTTGCATTGTTCGAGCACACACTTTTTGCCTCGTCTCAGTGGAATCGGACGAGATAATCGAAAGATTCTTCGGCTCCATCTGAACCTCTTCTTCTGCCCGAGCATTCTCAATTTTCAGTGGTTTATCAATTGTACCTTCAACTGACTAATCAACTGATACTCGATCTTTTTCCTCGAGCTCCTTTCGTGTTCAGTCTTTCTCTTCAGCTGGCCCTACACATACTTCCATAGCTTAATTTTCCGTATGGAAATCCTTATTCTCATGCACATTAATAGACACCGTCTCTCCCAACACAGACATCTTGATGATGCCATTTTTTACATCAACTAAGGTATTCGTAGTGGCCATGAAGGGTCTTCCTAGCAATAGTGTATGCTCCCTTCCATTATTCGGTACATCCCCAATGTCTAAAACTACAAAATCCACAGGGACAATCAATCCTCCAACTCGGACCAGAATGTCTTCAACAATTTCCCTAGGATGGTGAACAGAACGATCGGCAAGCTGTAAACACATACGTGTGGGCTTCAATTCCCCTAGCTCCAATTTCTGAAAGACAGAATATGGCATCAAGTTGATCCCTGCTCCCAAATCTAACATACCGGAAGCTTCCTTTCCATTCCCCATGGCTATCTTGATCACAAAGCTCCCTGGATCTCGTTGTTTGGGAGGAAGAGGTTGCTGCATGATCGAGTTTGCACTCTCAGATATCAAAACTGGTTCGTTCTCCACAAACTTCCTCTTATTCGAGGCCAACTCCTTGAAAAACTTCACATAAGCAGGTACATTCTTGATAACCTCTAACAGTGGCAGATTGACATTCACCTTGGAGAGCAAGTTGTAGAAATATGAGAACTGCGTATCTTGCTTCTCGTTTCTTAACCGATTAGGGAAAGGGAGTGGTGGTCTGTAAGGATCCGCTGCTTTGTGCAATTTAAGCTCTGGTTGCTCCTTTTCTGCCTCAACTCTTGGCCGCTTCTGCACCGCTGACCGTGCTCCCACCTTATTATCAACAACCCTTCCACTTCGTAAAACAGTAATAGCTTGAACCTGATGTGGTTGTTGACCTTGACTCGGAATTTTCCCGGTCTGTTGTTGCTGCTGCATACAGTTGTCTCAAGATGCTTGATGGTAGCGTCTTGAGCTTCTCTCGCATGCCTGCTCTCTTGCATAAATGCATTAAAGTTATCTTCGAACTGATTTCTTTGGGCAGGTGGCGGCGATGGGCGTTGAAATTATGATGGACCGTGTTGGAACTGACTTGACTGAGCTGGATTCTGCCACTGAGAGTTGAAATTTTGCTGCTGCTGCGGATACCACTGCTGCTGCTGCTGGGGGTACCATTGTTGCTGACTAGGAAACTGACTAAACTGTTGTGGAGGATACAGAATGAACTGTTGTGAAGGACGACGATCTTGAAAGTTTCCTCCATATCCCTGTCCTTGATTCTGATTCCTCCATCCAGAGTTAGATTGATTCTGCCATCCCAAGTTCTGCTGTCGCTGATTCTAGTTGGATCCTTGGCCTTGATCAAACTGTTGGCGTGGAGGATAACCCTGTGCAGCATACACTTCTGCTCCTCCTTCGTATGTCAGCTCCCCCATTCTTTGGCATTCTTCAACATTGTGCCCCAACCCTCCACAAATGCCGCAAGGCTCAGTTACCATCTCTCGTCTGATAGGTTCTTGACGAGGTGGAGAAGTACCAGATTTCCTCATCTTTAAATCTTGCAGTTCTCTCATCATCCCTGCTACTTGCTTTTGTAGCTCATAATTCGGGGCTACTGCACTTGCTTCAACTCTTCTCCCACTGATCGATTTTTTTTGTGAGCTGTCTGCCAAAGTCTGAAAGATCTTGTTGAGTTCCGTGGGAGTCTTCGTGGCAATGTTACCCCCTGCAGTGCTATCCACCATGAACTGAGTGGTCGTAAGTAGTCCATCATAGAAGAATTGGCTGATCATAATAGAGGACAACTGATGATGTGGACACTGTCGAAGGAGCTCTTGATATCTCTCCCAAGCTTCATGGAAAGGCTCATCCGTTCCTTGCGTGAAATTCATAATCTGAGTACGAATCTCCTGTGTCTTGTGGTTTGGGTAGAATTTCAGCATAAATTTCCCACAGGCATCCTTCCAAGATTCTATAGAATTGAACGGAAGCGCTAGAAGCCACGCTCGAGCTCGATCCTTCAAGGTGTATGGCAGGCACTTGAGCCTCAATTGATCTTCTGTAAGGTTCGAGAGAGGAAAAGTTTGCACTATCGAACAGAATTCACGAACAAATTGGAGG